>OX438808.1:12393908-13593908 GCA_949316475.1 Hypomecis punctinalis | reverse complement strand
TATAGTTTCGTGGAATGTCGCCGAATTGCCGCCAATGGCGGCAATTCGGCGACATTGTCATCATGTCACAATGTCATCATAATCAGGCGTAGTACCTACTTCTAAAAGAACCACATTCTCAATGATTCCCAAAAGTGCCGATTGGACTAAAAGGACGGTTTGTATCCAGCGGGCTCCGGCGGCCTTTATCAAACCATTTTTTTCGTTCAAAATACCTTAATGCCTTCGACGAGGGATGGCTTTATGGTACAACATATTATGTAACGTCTACGTAAGATTACGTAGATGTTCACACAAAAAAAAAATATTTACCAATAAGTAGGTACTAGGTATTCAAGCTAAAAGTTTAAAATACATTAGGTAGGTACTACATTAGTAAGCTTGAAACAGCCTCATGAGCTAGGAAGCCGGCTGCTCGGAGTTACCTACCGTCGCACGAGACACAAAATGGAACATCCTACAAACGTTGGTAATTCTTGAAATGGCAATAGACAAGACAGGCCATTACTAAGCTGGCATTAGCGGAGTTACCGTCGCACGGGACACAAAATAGAACATCCTACAAACGACGGTAATTCCTGAAATGGCAATAGGCAAGACAGGTCATTACTACGCTGGCATTAGGGGAGTTACTGTCGCACAGACACAAAATGGAACATCCTGCAAACGACAGTAATTCTTGAAATGGCAATAGGCATGACAGGCCATTACTACGCTGGCATTAGCGGAGTTACCGTCGCACGCTGTGGTCGCACGAGACACAAAATGGAACATCCTACAAACGTCGGTAATTCTGGAAATGGCAATAGGCAAGACAGGCCATTACTACGCTGGCATTAGCGGAGTTACGGTCGCACAGAGACAAAATGGAACATCCTGCAAACGACGGTAATTCTTGAAGTGGCAATAGACAAGACAGGCCATTACTATTTATTTATTTATTTCGGTAAACACTTGCCTTATAATATGTCTAGTTACAATAACACTTATACAATAGTAACACAGTACACATTATACTACGCTGGCATTAGCCGAGTTACTGTCGCACAGACACAAATGGAACATCTTGCAAACGACGGTAATTCTTGAAATGGCAATAAGCAACACAGGCCATTACTACGCTGGCATTAGTGGAGTTACCGTCGCACGCTGTGGTCGCACGAGATACGAAATGGAACATCCTACAAACAACGATAATTCTTGAAATGGCAATAGGCAAGACAGGCCATTACTACGCTGGCATTAGTGGAGTTACTGTCGCACGCTGTGGTCGCACGAGACACAAAATGGAACATCCTACAAACGACGATAATTCTTGAAATGGCAATAGCCAAGACAGGTCATGACTACGCTGGCATTAGTCCGTGGTGCTGGTGCTGCAGTGGTATTAACATCCGCTTTACAATCGTGACTTTCTTACAACCTGCTTACGTCCATAGAAGAAATTCGATGACGAATGTGAATCCACCAACCCGAATTGGGTCCCTAGCGTGGTGAACATGGCCTTATCACCAATCGCGGCCGATACATATATGTTCAGCAGTGAACTATTCACTAACAGTGCCTTCAACCTAACCTAACAGTGCCTTCAAATCAGGTTTCGTGTATGAGAGTTCAGTTTCGTAATGAGTAAAACGGAAGTTAAACGAATTTTCAATACCACTGGCCACTGGCTCTTAGATGATGGTAAACATCGTGAGGCAATATCCGTAGAAGAAATTCCATGACGTGTATAATGTAGGTAATATACAGGATTATCTGCAGCTTACTCTGTACTAAGCCAAAAGGGGGTGATCAAGACTATCATTATGAACAACTTTTACTATGGGGCCAACCCAAAATTCGAGAAAAAAAAAAAAAAAGCAGTTCTGTTCCATACAAAACTGCAACTCTGAATCGATAAAATGTATGAAACAACAAACAGCAGATTTTTTTCTTGAATATCGGTTGGGCCCCGTGGTAAAAGGTACCGTGGTTCATAATGATGGTCTGGATCACCTTCTTTTGGCTTAGTACACCAGTTCTGGATAACCTTGTACTTATATAGGTACCTATAATATTATGTGAAACAAGCAATGCTCCATCGCCGGATACACAGTAGGTATAAATACATGCTCAGCAGTGTACTATGGTAAGGCTGGTAGTTTGCATTACGAGTAGATACATAATACATTGCTTTTTGTTACTGGATTACAACTTTGTTACTACAACCAACATTTTGTATGGTTTCTATTGTTTATGAGTAAACTATTTATGGATTAAATAAATATCTACTTACCAGGTATAAGTACGCCCTCTCAAAATGGCACCGCAAATTCCCGCTGAAAACAAAATACCTACCTACCAATTTTTTTCTTCGCCAGTTTTACAAGCCACTGAAGAAGCCTCAGAATAAGGACTAAACTTTGGACTAAAGTAGGTAATAGAAACCGTACTAAAATAGCAAAAGATATATTCTATGCATCACTTTGTCCCATTTTAAATATGTATATGTATATACATTTAAAAAGTGTTAGAAAAAGATGCACATACACGCGAACTTACATAATTTCGAAGGATTTCACAATCTCGGCTGTCCAAATTCAAAAAGGTAAAAAGTAGGAAGGTAAATAGTATAATAGAGGTCTGTGAATGTAGATTTGAACCTTATGCTGGAACTAGAAGGTTTTTTCCGGTCATATCGATCATTGCGTGATAGCAATTCGCACTTACAACTGAAGAGAGAGGCACAAAGTACATTATATTGGAGAGAGGATCTGCGGAGCTCGTAGAATAGCAAAGGAGACGTCCATAAGAGGTATATTATTCAGAGAAAAATGTAACCAAGACGATATTTTTACATCATTTGAAAGCTGTTTTATGGGCTTCTCAAAAATATTTAATATAAGTAGATTTGTTCAGTTCACCATTTTTTTTTTAAATGTGAAAAATAAATTGTATGAAAATTAATAATACAGCATTTTTTGTCGTCATCAACAGCGCGGCGGCGTGGTCACCGCCACGCACCGCCGGCGCCACGCGGTGCCCGTACCCGCAGCTGTGTGGGAGAAGTTTTACATTTTATTTTGTCGTCATAACAAGATAAGCTTAAATAAAGCACTTTGTTTCCAGTTGCTACAATGTATAATTAAAAAATTTACTTTGTTTTTGTGGTGTGTCAAAAAGGTGTTGTGTTGTGTTTGGAATTTTGTTTTGTGATCGTGGTTCACAATAGGTGGTTCTTAAAACAGACTATTCAGTTGTCTTTCGATTAGTACACTAAATATATGGAAATAGCCATAATTTTAAAGTGTGATAAATAAATACAGTGATGGCGGCTTGTGATTCTCAAAAGCCGGAATGCTCTAAAGACAATATTTCCACTACTTCCATTGACGAAGGCTTGCCACGAGAACTGAGCCAGCTGAGCCTTTCTAGTGCTACAAGCCAAGATGAGTCGTTTTCCGATAAAGGACATTCGGAGGCGACACTTAAGAACATCTTCGGCTACTTTCAAGCTCAAAAACTTTGTGATGTAGCGCTCATTGCGGGAGGATGCAGGTTAGCTAATTACTTTGTGTCGGCTGGTGCGCAGCGCACTACGGATGTTGAGGTTCATGAACTCTACATCCGAAAATAATGAGCACGTTCCTTCCGATGACGCAAAACATTCTAGATTAGTTTTCTTTATAGCATGTTATTATTTAGATGACACAATGGTATTCATTATGACTGCAGAATTCCAGCACATAAAGTACTGTTGGCGTCCTGCAGCGAGTATTTTGCGGCGATGTTTACCGGATCCTTGAGAGAAGCTCAGCTTACTGAAATCACACTTGAAAGAGTTGACTCACAGGCACTTCAGGCACTGGTACATTACTGCTACACAGGCACTATAGGTTTGTTACATTATTTTACTGATACTAACATATTTTTTATGCACTAGTTTCATATTGATGGCTAACTGCAACCCACTATTTTTTTTTTTAAATAAATTGCTTGTAAATTATTGTTTGTTTGTTAAATTCATTTTTTTATTACACTTTACTATTCTGAACTAGTCGAGGTGCTAAAGGTCAAGGTTGCCACATGAGAGCCATGGAAGGAAAGGCATACATCATTGTGTTTACGTATGTGTATAAGTATTATTTTGGGTTGTTGAAAGTAAATTGCACTTGGGTTAAATATACGCGTAAGTCCCTAAATGCATTATGGGTGCAGTATAATAACATATTTAGGATGTTAATAGGGCTGCCTCCATACTGCAGTGCTTCGGGAATGTTTGCAGATGCAAGAACCGATGGTTTTGCTGCAATTGACAACATTTCAAATTTTTAACATAGTATTATTTATTTATTATCTAAAAGAATATTGCAAAATAACATATACATATTTTTTATTTTTCCAATATGACTTATATTTTCCGTAAAATTAAATTTTGAAAAGTAGCTTATTCTAAAAGGACGTAACTGCAAAACTTAGGACTCATAAACCTTTTTACTGAAGCCACATTAGAAAAAAATAGGTGCTAGCGTTACTGTCACTGTCAATGCCAATCAATCCTCCACCAAATGCTAGGGAACCCAGCTGACTGACTCCAGGGTATTGATGTACACCATTTTGATAACTATGTACCAATAATTCAGCTTTTGACAAGTATTTGCATTTTTTGCGTTTACCTCTCGGGCTAAAGCAAAATAAGTAATTTGAAAATGACACTGACATTTTATTTTTAAACTACATTTTATGTGTCAACAGTGTCAGTGTTAACAGTGTCAACAGTGTCAGTGTTAACTGTCATTTTATATTGCTAGTATTTTTTTATCATCTAGGCAACTGAACTTTTAGTATGAATCCCGAAACGGCTTGGGTGAGACTTTTTATCTAATATCTTAGCAGTTACTGCACTAAAAATTTTGGAAAAATAAGCATAATGATCAGCATCCCGATATCTCGAAATGGTTTTGGGATTTCATAGACTTGTGAAATATGAAAACTTGTCAATTGTGCGCAAAAAAATATTATCATTACTGAAAAGGGTGAGAGGCAGCCAGAATAGCATTTTAAATATAATAAGTAATAAGTATGATTGTCCAATTATAAAGCATTGGATGCAATCTATAATTCCAGATTTAAATAAAGCGTATCAAGTTAGGTAATTATATAAGTTCAATTAATAACATAATTATTGTAAGTTGTGGTCCAAGTTGTTAAGATGATTTTATAATTTATTTTGAGTAACATTGTGATGGCATCGGTTCTGTTGTGTTAGGTCAGGAATAGAGGCAGATTTGGTTACCTATTTTATTTTTTTGTAGAAAAGCGAAAGAAATTTTTTGTTAAGTACATAGAATGTTTTTGTTTTGTTAGCTTACTTGATTTTATAATTGATTTGAACAGTCAACACTGATGTCAGACTATATTATTTTTGTGAATTTCTGTGAAATACTTTGAGTTTGTATGGATCTTAGTTATCTGAAAATAAAGATTTATTTATTTATTTTGTACCCTCATAAATAAAAGCCATACACTTATTTTGTACCAATACATTGCAGAGTTAAGAGAAGAGACAGTTGAAGTGCTCCTTTCCACTGCAAGTTTACTTCAGTTAAATTCTGTCACAAATGCATGCTGTGCATTCCTGAAGAAGCAATTGGATCCATGCAACTGCCTCGGCATAGCTTTGTTTGCTGAACAGCAGTCTTGCTTGGACCTGCACAAGGCGGCCCTCAAATATACATACCAGCACTTTATGCAGGTACATAAAACAAACCAGTAAAATTTAATAATCACAATTTATAGGGTTCCATAACCAATGGGTAAAAATGGGACCCTATTACTAAGACTCCGCTGTCTGTCTGTTTGTCTGACTGTCACCAGGCTGTGTCGCATGAACCATTATAGCTAGAACGCTGAAAGTTTCACAGACAATATATTTCTTTTGCCGCTATAATAACAAATACTAAAAACAGTATAAAATTAATATTAAAGGGGGGCCCCATCCAAAAATCCTGAATTATCATCCGTTTTTCGTTTAATATTAATGATGGTAACAAGTAGATGCTTGAAATATTCACAGAATATTTAGTTGTACTTTTCTGCTTTTCTTTCTATTCACTTCAATAGTAAATAATTAAATTAATATATAAGGGAGGCTCCCATGTAGCACGGAACCCTTCGTGCATGAGTCAGACTCATACTGGGCCGATTATTCATAGTAGATATTTACAGTCTAGTCTAATTAGTTGTAAGAGTTTTTAAGTTTGATTCAATAAGTAAAATACCTTAATTAAATATGGTATGTATCACACAGGTAGTGAAACATCAGGAGTTTCTGGGTCTCCACTCAGAGCAGCTATCGAGCCTGCTTAAATCAGATGATCTCAATGTGGTGACAGAAGAAAATGTATTTGAAAGTCTCATGACTTGGGTGCAACATGACAGTGAGTCCAGGGAACAGTACCTGCCCACCTTGCTAAAACTGATCAAACTTCCCCTACTTTCATCAGAGGTAAGAAATCAACATTGTTGCTTTTTACTGAATTCCAAAAAAGGAAGAGGTACCATGTTTATCTGTATGTATTTATTTGTGATTGTATATTCATCAATATTTTCATGTGTATCGATTTAAAAAATCTTTTTAATTTCGAATGGGTATACTCCCGAAGTGATCCCATTTCAATTTTATCGAAATCAGCTGAGCCATTTTTGATATAACAACAATAATGTACATGGATGTCGCATTGCTTCATGCAAACTATTTGAATTCTGTACATGGTGGAAGGTGGTGGTTCCATTTTTAGCAAAAAATAATTATTATTTGTCTTGCCTTTTAAATAAGTAAGCACCTTATTCTTGGGTAGTTATAATGAGTATGGGCAAAATATATCTTGCTGAGACATAACAATTTAAAAATCTTGTTTTAAAAAATATCATGATCATAGATTACATTATTCCTAAAACTGAAAGATATATTTTTAAAGTTTATGTTATTTATATAGTATTCTTATAATAATTCCTTTGTAGAAGCTCAATTAAATTCCTTTGGTAACAAAGCCCATAAATTTATAGTGGTCAGAGTTGCTGTAAATTTTAATAAGATTAAGTCAAGACATGTCCTTTGTCCATACCTCCATTAGATGCCTTTGTGTTGAATCAAAGGGCAAGCTTTGATCTATTTTTATGGAGTTGACTCATTTCTTCCTGTTGAGTCGAGACACATCACAACAAAAAGACATCTTCAGTGTAAAGTTATTAATGTGCATTCCAGTAAATAAATACACATTCTAAACAAAGCTTTTGATTTTATCTGAGCGAAATGCAGTATACGTGTTTATTCCGTGCAGACAAAAGATTTATTTTATTTTATTTAAATTGGTTCGGTTACAGACAAAAGGTTAACAATAAATAACAATAATAGACTTAGTACAACATTTTGAACCTTAGGTCCAATTATAACCGCACACAACTTAGCCCACTTAAGAAAAGTTACACAGTACACAGTTACGAGTAGTTATATTAAGATGTAATTATGAAATTATATTTTGACATTTAAAACAAATATTCACAAGAAATTTACAACAAATTATTAACAGCAGATTTAAATGATGCATAGCTGCAAGTAAACATGTCTGGGGGGTTAGTTATGTCGTCGTATGCACGACACACCTAATCAAAGGACTGTTCCGTGAGACGTTATTGAAAGCGGGTGTCGAGTTGAAAAGCTGAAACTTACGAACCGAGCGAGATGGTACTCTGAAGTTGATATTACTTAACAGTTCACTACCAAAATTATTAGTAGAGCAAACTAAATTATTAATGATATGTATTATATCGGAATGTTAACCAAATGCCAATGCAGAAAGCTCATAATTTTTTTTAAGGATTAAAATTCTTGTGTCTTCAAACCATTTTCTTTTACTACATTCAGATGAATCACTTATTTCTATGATTATATCTGCAACCACTAAAGCATTTTTATGTATTGCACATTATAATTCTATGTAGGTACAGAAAAAATCAGTACTAAGTGCTCCTGTTACATAAATAACAATTTTATGGGTTTTTTAAGTAACTTGCAATATTATTTGTGCGGCTCAATTGTTGCAACTGAATTTCAAAGCAATTTTCCTCAACCAGTTGACATTAATTTTTTCTTACATATTTCTATGACAAAATGGTTAGCTCAGTAACTAAACTAAATATGGCAGACGACCATATTGCCGTACTAACTTTAGCTCGCCATCTTGATGGCGAGCTCAAGTTAGTATCACGAAAGTAAACCCCGCGAAAAAAAATGATTTTTCGAAAAAATTCACAGGACTTCTCTCTTGAGATGGACTTTGTTTTTTGTGCACTCCACTGCCACTACCAAATAAAACTTTTTTTTTCTATCACAATACTATACTATCACTGCTGGGCACAGGTCTCCTCCCTCCTTTCGTTCCATGAGTCGCGATCCCCCGCAACCTCTTGCCAACCCCTCTTGTATGAGTAAAGGTCGTCGCGCCAGCGTTTCTTAGGCCTTCCCTGGCCGCATCGTCCGTCAGGCACCCACTCCGTGACGGTCCTTAGAATCATAAAAAAAAATACTTATCCATCAGCCGTAGGACGTCCACTGCTGGGCATAGGCCTCCCCTATGGATTTCCAATAAAGCCAGTTGTAATCATCCTGCATCCAGCAGGTTCCTGCAGTATTAATTGTATCGTCAGTTTACCTATTCGGTGGATATCCTATGCTGCTGGTATGCTGGTTAGGTTAACGTCATCTCCATTCGAGAACCTTACGACTCCATCGACCATCCGTTTTTTGAACTAAGTGCCCTGCCCACTGCCATTTTAACTTGCTAATTCTCTGGGCTGTCAGTAACATTGGTTTGTCTCAAGGTGACTTAATATTTGATCTTTTTTTTAGTATCTAATAGACAAAGTAGAAGTGGCATGCGGCAACGTGGCGGAGTGTCAGCCGCTGATCATGGAGGCGGTGAAGTGGCACCTGCTGCCCGAGCGGCGCTCGCTGCTGTTCTCGCACCGCACGCGGCCGCGCACCTCTACCATCGGACGCCTGCTGGCTATCGGAGGCATGGACGGTTATAAGGTAGGTACAATAGTAATAGTCCGAGATCCCACCGCAAGAACATCCAGCTCATGGTTGAAGCGTACACGGTTCAAACTAAGTTTTTACGTAAATACTTAACGTGTGCGCTTGTTGACAAGCGCACACGTTTGAACCGTGTACGCTTGTCAACAAGCGTACACGGTTCAAACTAAGTTTTTACGTAAATATATGAATAGGAGAATATCCTACTTCCTACTATATCCTACTAATATTATAAACGCGAAAGTTTGTGAGGATGGATGGATGGATGGATGTATGTTTGTTACTCTTTCACGCAAAAACTACTGAACGGATTGAGATGAAACTTTGCAATAATATAGCTTATATATCAGAATAACATATAGGCTATAAATTATAATGATATTGCGTCAAAAATCAAAATATCATGCGGGCGATTTCATACTAGTTTTTACCCGCGGCTTCGCCCGCATGATATTTTGATTTTTGACGCAATATCATTATAATTCATCCATCCATCCTCACAAACTTTCGCGTTTATAATATTAGTAGGATATTTCGCAAGGCAACCCTATTTATTTAAATATATTCTCCTATTCCTATAATTACGTAAAAAAATGGTTTGAACCGTGTACGCTATGAGCGGGATGGTCTTGTGGTGGGATCTCGGTTAATACATGAGATTAATATTATGGTACACTACGGGATTAATCGCGCACTAAAATTACGAGATAAATAAATACCTCATCATCCCGACGTTTCGACAGCTCGAGCGAACCGACTACCCGTGGCCACGATCGATGCAACTCGGTCGAAACGTTGGGATGATGAGGTATTTATTTATCTCGTCATTTTAGTGCACGATTAGTCCCGGAGTATTTAGTAATAATGTGTTCGAATTGCGAAAGTTTAAAAACAATACATGAGATATTAAGCTTTTTTAACCGACTTTAATATAGGAGGTTCTCAATTCCACTGAATGGTTTTTTATTATGTTACGCGATTACTGTGCCAATTATAAACAGATTTTGATGATTATTTTTTGTTTGGTAGATTCTGATTCAGAGGTGTTCTAATTAAAATTTTATCGAAATAGGCTAAGCCGTAAAAATCATCAATAATATGAAAATTGCTACATCGATGATACATTGATTCGCGCGAACTATTAGAATGTTGTATCTGCACGGTTAAATTCGGTTATGCCGTTTTTGGCAATAAACGGCTGTTAAGTTGGACCGCTTTTGTGGCATCGATGTTAAGTTGGACCGGTTTTGTGGCATCGATGTTGAGTTGGACCGGTTTTGTGGCATCGATGTTGAGTTGGACCGGTTTTGTGGCATCGATGTTAAGTTGGACCGGTTTTGTGGCATCGATGTTAAGTTGGACCGTTTTGTGGCATCGATGATCGATGATCTTTACCAAGTATCTGAGTGGAGCAATTCTTTTGGCTTAAGAATCAACCCCGAAAAGTCACAAGTAATTGTTATTGGCAGCTCTTATAACATTTCAAGGATCGACTGGCCCAGGCTCCCTTGCGTTGAGTTCAATGGAATCACTTTGCCATATAGTGAATCTGTGAAAAACCTCGGTGTCATGTTTGATCGTACGCTATGCTGGGATATTCATATTAAAACAATCAGCTGCAAGTTGTTTGCTGCTGGTAGCTCCCTAAGACGGCTCCGAAATTTCCTGCCTACTGCTACTAAAGTTGCGCTTGCACAGTCTCTTCTTCTTCCTATTTTAGATTACGCTGACGCCAGCTTTTTAGATCTCAATGAAGTCCAACTTGATAAGCTTGAGCGTCTCCAAAATTATTGCATCAGGTTTATATTTGGGTTACGCAAATATGACCACGTATCTCATTTTCGTACTAAGCTCAAGTGGCTTCCAATTCGTCTTCGTCGGAATGCTCATATCCTTAATCTTCTTTATAACATCCTCTTCAACCCTTCTACTCCATGCTATCTTAAAGACTCTTTTTCCTTCTGGCATGATGCACATTCCCTGCCCCTCCGATCCAAGGATAACCTTTCCCTTATGACCCCTACCGCACGGTGTGAAACTTTTTACGGCAGGTCGTTTGCGTTTCAGGCAGTCCAGCTATGGAATGCCTTGCCCGTTACTGTCAGAAAAGCTCAGTCAATTAACATTTTTAAAGATCAGGTTAAAAGCCATTACCTGCAGAAAATGTTGATCCTTTGACTTTGTAACTGTTGTTGTTGTTATTTATGTTGTTTTATGTAAGTAGTATATTTTAAGTTATATTATGTATTAGTTTATTGTTTTATCATAGGTTTCTTTTACCATTATTCTTATTTAATTTTATTTATTGTTTGTATTTTAAGTATTTATATCATTTTTTATTAGTATGTATGTTTATGATGTATAATCTAATTTATATTTTATTTAATGCGCACCCCGTCCATTATTCATACGCGTTCTGTCCTCTCCATCCTAAGGTTGCCTGGCAGAGATCGCTATCAGCGATAAGGCCGCCCATTGTTACACTGTTTATGTTTATTTGTTTCTTTTTTGTGTTTATTTCTTGGTGTGCAATAAAGAGTTTATCTATCTATCTATCGATGTTAAGTTGGACCGGTTTTGTGGCATCGATGTTAAGTTGGACCGGTTTTGTGGCATCGATGTTAAGTTGGACCGGTTTTGTGGCATCGATGTTAAGTTGGACCGGTTTTGTGGCATCGATGTTAAGTTGGACCGGTTTTGTGGCATCGATTTATGGGTACTTGTTAATGTTAATACCTCCGTCCAATCTTATATCATGAAAAGTAAATTTTTTCGTTTCATGATGCACGTGGGATACAGGGCGCCAGCAACATGGAGATGTACGACCCGCGCACCAACACGTGGACCCCGTTTATGCGGATGGGCGCGCGCCGCCTGCAGTTCGGCGTGGCCGTGCTGCAGAACAAGCTCATCGTCGTCGGCGGACGCGACGGACTCAAAACCCTTAACACGGTAATACTGCTTTCGTACAAGATAGTAGCTGGTTGTGTGTGTTCACAGGCACTGTTAGTATTGATAACACCGGTAAATGATGTAAAAATTCTATAATCATTAGACTTTCATAAATGTTACTTTTCATCATTGATTTTTAAGAGATGACACGGCATTCGATTGACGAATAAAAATCGGCTAAGTGCGAGTCGGACTCGCGCATAAAGGGTTCCGTACCGTATGGCAGTTATATTTGTTGTTATAGTGGCATCAGAAATACATCATCTGTGAAAATTTCAACTCTCTAGCTATCACGGTTCATGAGATACAGCCTGGTGACAGACGGATGGACAGCTGCGTCTTAGTAATAGGGTCCCGTTTTTACCCTTTGAGTACGGAACCCTAAAAATGTGTTTAACCTGACAGTCACTGTAAAGAGTTTAATAGTTAAGCGTTACACCTGGCCATGTCAGATCTGCAACAGACAAACTGTGCGCGGAACAGGTTTAGAACTCTTTACTGAGATATGAAGATCGTAAATGTCATGATGCCCAGGAAGCGTATTGCCAAACTGTGTACTGACCCAGACTGGGGTTGCTCTGAGTTCGATCGCAGTTTGCCTTTGTAGTTGGAGAGCAAGCTGTATACCTATTCAGATAGTGTCTGAATCAAAATACATTTTGCTTTAAAATACTAGAGCAAAATACATACGAGTTCAGACGTCCATACTTTGCAGCGTCTGGTGTATAATGTAATAATTATGGCATCGATAATCATTTGTGCTATTGATTATTTTCAATTGTGAAATATGTATAGCATAAAAGGCGTGGCGTGATGCCATCTCTTGCTTTTTGAGTTTTTGTTTTTGGCATTTAATGAAAATTTGCCGATTTTCTGTTCTTGATTCATTAATTTACCTACTTTGTTATCAATTACTTATCATATCGAGTTAATTGGAATATTACCTTTACGGAAATTACAAATAAATACCATTTATTGTACATCTTTCATGGGAAAAAAAATAATAAATAGGGGGAAGTGGGGCAGACTCATACAAGGGGCAACGTCATACACTAGAGATATCTGTTGTTAGGTGTGTATCAACTGAACGACTTGTGCGTGTACGCATGACTTATTTATGTGTGTGTTGGCTCACGGAGTTTGAAGCAGTCGGTGTGAAACTCGCGACGAGGTGACACGGAACGTGATTCGGCTATGCGAAAATAATTTTACAATCTCACTTTAAACAGCTTTATTTAAATAAAAGCTTTTATCTACATTATTCAGTATTATTTTATTTCAAAGAAAATAAAAAAAGTTTGTGAATTGATACGTAAATAGTTGTATATATGGTTGTTTTTTTATAGGAATACTTTTATTTCATTTTCTTTTGATGGGGTAGGTTCATGCAGCAGGAAGCGGAGCACACTCATACATACTGTATGAATGTGTTTACATTTATCATATTGTATAAGTCTAGGACCTTAATATTTAAATACTGATTTGACTGTTTAGAAAGACTTAACTAAGTTACTTCAGTGCCATAAAAAGAAAAACTACCTACATTTATAAAATACTCGTTTTTACTTAGTATTACTTGATTATTACTTAGTATTAGTTGCTCAAATAGACTAATTCTTTTTGATTTTGAAAACGTTGTGTTTTGAAACTTTTATTATGACCAATAATTAAATATTATCTTACTTAATTTGTGTATTATCACATGTATGAATCTGCCCCGCATGTGGGATACATTCATACATTTTTTTAAAACTTTTATAAAAAGCCTCACATGTGAGTTTACACAAATCACATGTTTTTTTATATAAAGACAGATAATTAGAGTACTAGTTTTTAATGAATCTATACAGATATTGATACCAGAGAAAATTTTATAAGACGAAATAGAAAAACTGTATGAATCTGCCCCACTTCCCCCTACTATAGTTGAACACTTATAGTTTTTTTAATACCCTGTATAGTTATTACACGTCATAATTACAACGGATTTTCTTTAGTTAAAACTTAAATTAAATCACAATAGGTATGTTTTATTGGGAAAGTTGTTCAGTTACATGGATAGGTATAACAACCGCAACAGCATAGCAAAAAAAATACGGGAAATTGCGAAACACGTTGTACCTATAGTTAGTTACAGATATTCGCGTGTCACAGTTTGCTTTACATGGAACCGAGCAAAATGCATACCGCCTCAGATTGCTCTGAGCTCGTATGTACTTTGCTCTAATTTGTTTGTGATTTCAGTGAGCACGACGTAGTTCAGTACAGACTATGGGTGTCTAGGTCAGAATACAGTTTGGCAATACGCGCCCAGGAATTCCGCTAAAAACACTGCTAAATTTTAGATGGAAGTGTCTTAGCTGTGATGATAGGTTAGTCGTGGTGTGCGCAGGTGGAGTGCTTCGACCTGACGTCGCTGAGCTGGAGCACGCTGGCGCCCATGAACACGCACCGGCACGGGCTGGGCGTGGCCGTGCTGGCCGACCGACCCAACTCGCCCGTGTACGCGCTCGGCGGACACGACGGCTGGATCTACCTCAACTCTGTCGAGCGGTAACTATATGTCCACCGACACTCCCCGAGCCGCGCCCGTGCTGGCCGACCGACCCAACTCGCCCGTGTACGCTCGGCGGACACGACGGCTGGATCTACCTCAACTCTGTCGAGCGGTAACTATGTCCACCGACAGTCCCCGAGCCGCACTCGTGCTGGCCGACCGACCCAACTCGCCCGTGTACGCTCGGCGGACACGATGGCTGGATCTACCTCAACTCTGTCGAGCGGTAACTATGTCCACCGACACTCCCCGGGCCGCGCCCGTGCTGGCGGATTGGATCTACCTCAACTCTGTCGAGCGGTAACTATGTCCACCGACACTCCCCGAGCCGCACTTGTGCTGGCCGACCGACCCAACTCGCCCGTGTACGCGCTCGGCGGACACGACGGCTGGATCTACCTCAACTCTGTCGAGCGGTAACTATGTCCACCGACACTCCCCGAGCCGCGCCCGTGCTGGCCGACCGACCCAACTCGCCCGTGTACGCTCGGCGGACGCGACGGCTGGATCTACCTCAACTCTGTCGAGCGGTAACTATGTCCACCGACAGTCCCCGAGCCGCGCCCGTGCTGGCCGACCGACCCAACTCGCCCGTGTACGCTCGGCGGACACGACGGCTGGATCTACCTCAACTCTGTCGAGCGGTAACTATGTCCACCGACAGTCCCCGAGCCGCGCCCGTGCTGGCCGACCGACCCAACTCGCCCGTGTACGCTCGGCGGACACGACGGCTGGATCTACCTCAACTCTGTCGAGCGGTAACTATGTCCACCGACACTCCCCGAGCCGCACTTGTGCTGGCCGACCGACCCAACTCGCCCGTGTACGCTCGGCGGACACGATGGCTGGATCTACCTCAACTCTGTCGAGCGGTAACTATATCCACCGACACTCCCCGAGCCGCACTTGTGCTGGCCGACCGACCCAACTCGCCCGTGTACGCGCTCGGCGGACACGACGGCTGGATCTACCTCAACTCTGTCGAGCGGTAACTATGTCCACCGACACTCCCCGAGCCGCACTTGTGCTGGCCGACCGACCCAACTCGCCCGTGTACGCGCTCGGCGGACACGACGGCTGGATCTACCTCAACTCTGTCGAGCGGTAACTATATGTCCACCGACACTCCCCGAGCCGCGCCCGTGCTGGCCGACCGACCCAACTCGCCCGTGTACGCTCGGCGGACACGACGGCTGGATCTACCTCAACTCTGTCGAGTGGTAACTATGTCCACCGACAGTCCCCGAGCCGCACTCGTGCTGGCCGACCGACCCAACTCGCCCGTGTACGCTCGGCGGACACGATGGCTGGATCTACCTCAACTCTGTCGAGCGGTAACTATGTCCACCGACACTCCCCGAGCCGCACTTGTGCTGGCCGACCGACCCAACTCGCCCGTGTACGCGCTCGGCGGACACGACGGCTGGATCTACCTCAACTCTGTCGAGCGGTAACTATGTCCACCGACACTCCCCGAGCCGCGCCCGTGCTGGCCGACCGACCCAACTCGCCCGTGTACGCTCGGCGGACACGACGGCTGGATCTACCTCAACTCTGTCGAGCGGTAACTATGTCCACCGACAGTCCCCGAGCCGCGCCCGTGCTGGCCGACCGACCCAACTCGCCCGTGTACGCTCGGCGGACACGACGGCTGGATCTACCTCAACTCTGTCGAGCGGTAACTATGTCCACCGACAGTCCCCGAGCCGCGCCCGTGCTGGCCGACCGACCCAACTCGCCCGTGTACGCTCGGCGGACACGACGGCTGGATCTACCTCAACTCTGTCGAGCGGTAACTATGTCCACCGACACTCCCCGAGCCGCACTTGTGCTGGCCGACCGACCCAACTCGCCCGTGTACGCGCTCGGCGGACACGACGGCTGGATCTACCTCAACTCTGTCGAGCGGTAACTATGTCCACCGACACTCCCCGAGCCGCGCCCGTGCTGGCCGACCGACCCAACTCGCCCGTGTACGCTCGGCGGACACGACGGCTGGATCTACCTCAACTCTGTCGAGCGGTAACTATGTCCACCGACAGTCCCCGAGCCGCGCCCGTGCTGGCCGACTGACCCAACTCGCCCGTGTACGCTCGGCGGACACGACGGCTGGATCTACCTCAACTCTGTCGAGCGGTAACTATGTCCACCGACAGTCCCCGAGCCGCGCCCGTGCTGGCCGACTGACCCAACTCGCCCGTGTACGCTCGGCGGACACGACGGCTGGATCTACCTCAACTCTGTCGAGCGGTAACTATGTCCACCGACAGTCCCCGAGCCGCGCCCGTGCTGGCCGACCGACCCAACTCGCCCGTGTACGCGCTCGGCGGACACGACGGCTGGATCTACCTCAACTCTGTCGAGCGGTAACTATGTCCACCGACACTCCCCGAGCCGCGCCCGTGCTGGCCGACCGACCCAACTCGCCCGTGTACGCGCTCGGCGGACACGACGGCTGGATCTACCTCAACTCTGTCGAGCGGTAACTATGTCCACCGACACTCCCCGAGCCGCGCCCGTGCTGGCCGACCGACCCAACTCGCCCGTGTACGCGCTCGGCGGACACGACGGCTTGATCTACTTCAACTCTTTCGAGCGGTACAGGTAAGCGGCACGTAAGTGTAGCGCTGAGTGTACTGTGGAGGGGATGGCTGCGCATGGTGACCGCCATAGTAAACCCATGCTCAACTATCCCCTTCACACTTCGCTCAGCGCTAAACTTATATGCCGCGACCTGCAACTGGCTGGTCGTGGTCGTTACGAACGCAGTGTTAAACGTGTGGTGTGTTGCAGGTGGGACGCGTGCTCGCGCACGTGGACGATGGTGGCGCCGATGGCGGGCGCGCGCAGCACGTGCGGGTGCGCGGCGCTGCGCGGGCGGCTGTACGCCGTGGGCGGCCGCGACGGCGGCGCCTGCCTGCGCTCCGTCGAGTGCTACGACCCCACCACCAACCACTGGACCAACTGCGCGCCCATGACGCGCCGCCGCGGCGGCGTCAGCGTCAGTACTCCCCCGTCGCTACCTTGTCTCCTAAATGCTTAACGTGTGATAGTGGCAGGGTTCGAGGATTTACATATATATCGTATAGTTTCAAAAGTCATTAGATGGCGCACTGCGAAGGGGCAGGTTCAAATCCTGCGTTCGCTTCAGATTTTTGAAATGCTTATCACAAAGATAACTCTTTGAGATAAAAAATCTAGTGTGGAAAGCACTCAAAATAAAATCATAACAGTGACAATTTGTCATTGTACACAATGACAGATTGTCACCTTTGATACTACACGATTCATATGTCAAGATATACTCGTATGTATATCGGATATATATCCGATATCAAAGTGTATTCGACGATATACTTCTAATCAATTAGCATCCTTTTAGGGTCTTATTCTGTACATCAAAACTAATAACTTTTGTTCTACGACTTTTGTCAAAACTAACAAGTTTTGTTCTACGACTTTTGTCAAAACTCGAAAAAGAAATCAGCTGTTCCATACATTTTGTCGCGGGTAAACGATATTTCTCTATGGAACAATTTTTTTTTTTTAGTTTTGACAAAAGTAGAACAAAAGTTTTAGTTTTGAAGTACAGAATAAGTCCCTAAAAGGATGCTAGTTGATTAGAAATAACCCTGTATATATCAATGGATATATGTATAAGAGTAGTTATAACCATTGACTGATTTGTATTTATAAAAAAAAAGGAATTTGTTTTTGGTTGATTTTGCATTATCTAAAAGAAGATTTTATTTTTTTAGTTAGTTTTGCGTAGTCTAAGAGCAGATTTTATGTTTTGGTTTCATATGTCCGATTTTAAGTACCTAAGTACCAACCTAAATAAATAAAACATTAACTTTTTTTGATAATTTTAGTATTTTTGTGTAACACATTTAAATAAATAGTATTCATAAATAATACAAAAAAATAATTATATGGCTTCCATGCAAAATTGATACATTGTATCAAACTTGATATGTATCATAAAAATTCTATATTTTGATATTTATAATAAATATCTGATATTTTCACACCCTGGATACCTATATACTATGTATCCCTACTACCCATATCTATTATACTAATAATATGTTTGATGTAATATCTACAATTAAAAAGGTCCACTTCAAGGGTTAAGGACGATCTTTTGCTTTGCTAATTTAAAATGAGTATGACCACAATAACGGAGGTGTCTAATGCAGGAATGTCAGATTCCAAAAGTGTAGGTGAATAAATGTATGTATGCAGGTGTGCGCGGCGGGCGGGTTCCTGTACGCGCTGGGCGGGCACGAGGCGCCGGCCAACTCCGTGGGCGGGCGGCTCGCGTGCGTGGAGCGGTACGACCCCGCCGCCGACACGTGGGTGCTGCTCGCGCGCCTCTCCTACGGCCGCGACGCCATCGGCTCCTGCCTGCTCGGCGACAGGATCGTCGCCGTCGGTGCGTAGCCCGTGACCGAACTAGTCTCTCGTTTCATACACCTATTACAACAGGGATAATGTGGTCGATCAAGAAAATCCGAAGGGATGCACCGATTTAATTTGGCATGAGTTAGAAAGAAACATGACAAATATCCCGATTCAGCTGTTGTTGTCGGATTTTTAAACAAAGAACGTCAAATCTCAATACTTATTTGACAGTTTTGACAGCAGCTTGGAAGATTTTTCGTGCATTTTTGTGGTTAAGAATGGCTTCAAGCGACAACGGCGTTATCTCTCTGATAGTAGTAAGTAACTCTGTGGTTCGTTTCCTGTATGAGCAGACTGAAAGATCGTCTGACAAATCGGTAGGTACAGGCACGGTGACCGTTATTGCGCAGAAGTCAAAAATTGGGTATCACGGGGGGCTAAAGGGACGAAGGGTGCGCGTGCGGCGCGCCGGTGGCTAGCTGGTCGGGCTCCGTCCCCCGCCCGATACCACGCTCCGCGGACTTCTGACTGTACACTCGCGTTCTAAAGTATAATGTTATTGCTGTTCATTGTTTTTTGATAAGTTTGAATTCGTTTGTTATCATTGGTTTTTTATTGGTTTACCTTTAGTAGATATTGAATATGCCTAGAAGAAACACTGTTTAAAACAAACAGGCACGAAAAATTATGTATGGCGTGCCTTATTTCCTACCCTCTCTAAACTTAACCACTCTGTCACATAAACATTCTATGGCAATCATTTCTTTTATATACTGATTTAAATAAAATAGAAAAACAACCCGTTACAAGCTATGTAAAACTTTAATATTAACTATTTACTAATGTTTACGCGCGTGACATTATGTAACATCCTCCACATTTCGCTCTGTGATAGACTTACTATTTATTAAAATATGTTCTCAAAATTATTTAGTTATATTATTTAAAGTCAATTAATGTGCGCGAGTGTACACATGCGCAGACATCCCCTCCACACTTCGCTCAGCGCTAAACTTATATGCCGCGACCTGTACGCTGCTTAATATGCGTGTGTATAATATTATAGGTGGGTACGACGGCGTGCAGTACCTGTGCGTGGTGGAGGTGTACGACTCGGAGTCGAACTGCTGGCGCAAGCTGGCGCCGCTGAGCACGGGGCGCGCGGGCGCGGCCGTGGTGTCGGTGCCGCCGCCGCGCAGCCTGTTCTGACCCGGCGGCGCGCGCCTGCTCACCTACCTGGCGCCCGCCGGCACGCGCCTGCTCGCCACGCTCGCGCCGCCCCGCCACTGGGCGCTGCTGCCCGACGCGCCCTGAACCTTCTCACTCGCGCCCTCGCCTGCCTCGCACCGCTGCAGCCAGAGCAGTGTCTTTTACAGATTCTTATACTACAGGTAGCAACCGCATGGCAAAGGGATAAAGCTATGGAGTTTTGGCGGGAACGCGGAAAAATCATGTCGCCTCATTGAATTATTTTGTTAAACTTGTGTTTTTATCAGTGATAATTAGTGTAAAATGGTGGTATTTCGTTGATTATGAGCTGATTTACGTGCATGAGTGTAGGCAAGTGATATAATGTGACGTATCATGTTCTTCCGTGTTGTTACCAAAACTCCATAGACGCCTCTAGTAAAGTCTCCACTGCTTTACTGAGAAGAAGAAGTTGAAAAAAAGCATTATTTAAGACTTCGACTGAAGGACTCTGTATCCATGGTCATGAGTAGGTTTAAAAAAAAAAGGGATAAAGCTATTTTATACAATTTTAAAGTCAGTTGTAAATGTCAATTCATGTTTTGTTTCCACTCTGAGGGAATAACTTGACGGAAAGACAATTTGTCCCTTTGCCATGCTGGGGGTGCAGGTTAGCCAGGGAGTGTCCTTGAGACAGGATAAATTGTTTCAGTAGCAACTGCGCATGTCATCACCATCCGTGTGCATGTGCTACAGACGGAGCGCGCCATCTTGATTTTTGTTATTTGGCGCGAGCTGTACGAGGGTAGCGTGTCTGATCATCGGCCTATGTTAATAACATAGTCATCATAGTAGCTGAAGTCACAGCTAACATAAAATATGACACCAATAACAGTTATTTTTTGAAAGCCCGATATGTGGTCAACCCAAAATGCTATTTATTAAGAAAATCTATCGTTAACAAGGATTCTCAAAAAGGTGTTAAGTCGCGTAAAGACGCGTACAATCCAAACGACATTTAATTAAAAGAAACATCGCGTGATCGTGCGTTGAATCTAAACTCCACTGTACAATACGACTACTATGTATTTATACAGGGTTATTTGCTTACCCTGTACTAAGCCGAAAGGGGGTGATTTAGACCATAATTACGAACAACTTTTACTAATGGGGCCAACAAAAAATTCGAGAAATTTAATCTACTGTTTCATACATTTTGTTGATTCTGAGTTGCACATTTGTATGAAACAGCTGATGTTTTTTTCTCGAATTTTGGGTTGGCTCCATAGTAATAGTTTTTCGTAATGATCCCTTTCGGCTTAGTAGAGTGTAAGCAAATAGCCTTGTATAATGTTAACGCAGCTCACATTTCAATAAACTATAATGTGTAAAATTGTAGCATATTTTTGGCAAAACATTAATATCGTATTTTATGCTGCGAATATGAGTTTGTAGTTAATTATTTTAAAGACTGTATTTATTCCACATATTCGAATTTATTTTTATGATACATTTTACTTGATTATAATCGAATACGTTTTATCTAAAATAATGATTGTCTAATAGACAGCCTACTGCGTGTATCTATTCAGAATATAGCATATTATTTTTAATGACTTATAACTGATTCCACAGATAACCACGAATGTAATAAAGTTTTTGTTACGTATTAAAGAAACATATCTTGCATTTTGTGTATAGTGTGCTCTTGCAATGTAAAATAAAAACTTAGTGAAAGGTAGTAGGAAAGTATTTAGCTGATTTTACTTAGTAGGTAGTTCTATTCATTGGTATGTGTTTGATCTCAGTGAAATTTTAGTTTCTATTAGGTACTTAAGTCTGTAATATAGGGAGACTGCTAGTAAATAATACAAGTACGAGCTCTTAGTTTTTAATTGGTAGAGGGAATTAATTTAGATAACTGTAATACGAAATGTATGTAATAGGCTAAATGACTAGTTTTTGGAAATCATTTTAAATTATTCGTTAGTGAATAATAAGCGCACTACATTTATATTTCCGAGAGATCTACTGTGTTAACAATGAAAATCAGTGTTAAAGAATAGATATTCAAGATCCCACCAAAAACGACATTCTGTAATGGCGCTGGTCTTTGACGTCACACACTAGTAAATAACTTTAGTAAATACCAGTAAATGCACTAGTTCACATCTAAAAATTGACAAAAAATACTTTAAAAGTAACATACAGATGCTGTAATATGACTCCGAAATCACAAAACACAAATTACACAAACAACAGTCAATCGAGAAATTTTTGTTTACGTGTGACGTGTTTATCATGTGACGTCACCAGAGTTGCCGCCCTTATTAGAGCGTTTACGTCACAGATAAAATATCAAAATAATATCGTATTTTATTTTGTGCGATTTGCGAAAATTAGACATCTTTTAGTTCAAATAAAGTGAAATACGAGTATGTCTTTTTCAGGCTATTATCTTCAAGGATTACCACAATCAATGGTGTATTTTAAATGTTGTCAAATAGCCTATTATGAAAGCCACAATGATTAATGTAAATCTACACGTACTGTGTACCAAATCACTCAACTTCGCGGATGTGAAGTTAGCTACGAACTGCGGATAACCCAGTCTTTGCGTAGCTGTTAAGTGAGCTTCAGTTAGGATTGGGTTATCTGCAACTTGTATAGTCTATTTCAACTAGAGAGCGAAAAACGTACGTTCACGCCACGGTACCACGAGAGCACCGAAAACAAACGATGCGTATCGTTATCCATACATTTATGTATCGTTTCCCTGTCGCTTACGCATTTACCGTGTTTCGTGGTACCGGGCGAGGCGAGCGACAAGGCCAATCAGATATTGCAAACCTGTTTTGACATGTTTCGGTAAGATTCTCATCCTCATTAGACCTGGAAGTGGATAAAACTGTGGATTCATTTATCATAACGTAACAGGCGAAATATCAGACAGCAGCTCGTCAGACGATAGTAATTCTGATTCAGATTTATTATAATGTCATTTTTTAATTCGTTTGATTTTATTTTCTTAATCGTTTCCTTTAAATAGGTGATAATAATAATAAATAGTTTATTTGGCACACACTTAAACTAATTACACTTGTCAATGTCAGATGATTAATTTACTAATGTGTAGGTAGATAGTTACATGTAAAACTTGTTCTACAGTTTTGAGTTAAATAGTGATAATAGTAATATAATGATAATTGTTAGGTAAAAACTGAAAACCTGAATTTTGATAGTGACAAAATAGTTGTTAAGTATTAAAATAATTTATTGATGCAAAGAAGGTTGGTCTTCCCTGCGCAACACTAAAAGGTCAATGTCCGTTTTTCGCTCTCTAGTTAAAATAGACTGTAGCTAACATCACAGCTGCCAAGTTGTTGGATTCGGCCTATACACAGATGCAAGCGTACCAGAGTCGTCTCTTCGTTCTATCTCTCTATCTCTATTTATTTTACTTCTCACTCACACGCTCTTCAATTCTTTAAATTGATTGATGTTTCATATTTTAAAGCATATTATAGGTTGAATCAAACTTCTTGGCGGCTGTGATATTAGGTACAAGCTGCGCGAAACCGATCCTCACGCAACTGTCAAGTGAGCATCAACCAGCCCCCCGACCGCCTAAGCAATAGCAATCGTAATAGCAATCGTTTATGACTTCATTTTAGTCATTTGGCACCGCCTATGTGACGTTAGCCATCAATTGCTTTGCGCGGATTTATTTATTTATAGGCCAACAGCACAAAAATATATTTAAACTTAAATGTACAGATACATATAAACATCCAATAACAGGCCTAATCCTATAAATTATTTATAAACAGAAAAGAAAAATCAAGTCGATTCTACCACATCTAAGTATGAATATACAAAAAAAAGAAATATACAAACTAAATAAACTATCAGCGTAAAGACTAAAAATTACAACACAATATAACAATAACATGACAATACAACAATAATATGATATCCGGCATAATAAAACTTACTGATTAAAAAAAAAAAAAATATATATAAGTATAAAAAAAAAAAAAAAAATATATCTACACTAATATTATAAAGAGGAAAGATTTGTATTTTTGTATTTTTGTATGTAACGAATAAACTCAAAAAGTACTGGACCGATTTTAATAATTCTTTTTTCATTAGAAAGCTACATTATCACTGAGTAACATAGGCTATTTTAATAACAAGAAAAAAATAAGGATTCCTACTAAAACTACAATAATGTTACCCAAGGTGTAAAAAAATATCTAAAATATTCTTTACATCGCGTGCGCTGCGAAAACTATTGATGATAGAATAAAATAATGTACTACGAATTTGCAGAACACACCATTATTTACAAAAAATGTCGCGACAGCATATATCTAACTATTATAGTTCAACCACAATAACTGTTATTTTATTCTTAAAAATTAATTGAAATGCCGTCGCAAGAAAAGGATCTTAAATTGTATCTTGGTATTAATCCTTATCAAAATAAATTATTCCAGATTCAAAAATATTTCAATAGCTTTATGCCACTTTTTAAATTATTTAATTCAGACATTTTATTACAAAGATATCACGAGTTTAAAAATGTAAGTATTATAAAAAGTTCCGTGGTCGCCGCTCACCCCGTTTGGCTATTCCTGTACTTTGTACAATGTACATAATATACCTACCAGCCCTTTTTAATAGTCCTCTGCAGGACATAGGCCTACTCACGAAGGGTGATTGGGCCATATCTACCATCTCTACCATGCTGGTCCAGCGTGGGTTGCCGGATTCATATAGGCCATTGAATGTAAAATTATCGTCTCCAGTGTTTAAAAAAAAGGCGTTTTCTTTTACTGCATATAATTTTGATGAAACCGCGATCGCGTAGAAATCTATTGAGTAGCGAGAGTGGCAATCATATTCTTATTATGTGCCTACCTACATAAAATCTCCGCTATTAATGTACCTGTACCTATACCAGCCTTTTTTTAATAGTCCACTGCTGCAGGACATACAGTTCTACCTACGAAGGGTGATTGGGCCATATCCACCACGCTGGCCCAGTGCGGGTTGGTGCAGGTTGCCTCACATTATTTTCCTTTGCCGAAAAGCTTATGATTTAAAATTCCGTACATAAGTTCCAAAGAAACTCATTGATACGGGATCGGGATTTGAACCCACCACCTCACGATTGTAGGACAGGCGTTAGTACCACTAGACCACCACGGCTATATATCTCCGCCAATAGTGTGTCGATTTATGTTTTATTGGTAGTGAATATAGGTATGCAGTGGCGTAGCGTGCTTTGGAGGAGCTCTGAATCAAAAATAGTTAGGGTGCCCAAATCACTTCTTTCTCACAAAAGAAACAAAAATACTTGCATTAAATTGAAATAAATATATACCGCCTTACCACAAAAGATTTAAACACGCTTTAAACACAGTTTAACCGTGCAATTTGTACTGTCAAACATTATCTAAAGCGTGCGTAAAACTTTTGTGGTAAGACGGTTATTTATAAGTTGTCACTTCCTCCTAGAAATTGAGCTTGCCTAACAATTCAATTTAAATTTACACTTTTCTTGACTTTTTTTCGGTAAATTTATTCAATAGAATATAATTACCTGTATCAGCTAAGTAAGTATAGCTGAAGACGATTTCAGTTGTTCTAAAATGTCTGCCTCTATAGACAACTTTTAGGCGAACGCTTAACCCGGGAAAAAATGAGATGATTTTTTTTCGGGAAGCACGAGATTAAGTGACATTGTGGATAATATTTTACTAAGTTTTGCTTTCACACGTTAAAGCCCCTGTAGCCCGGAGGGCCCGTATTATTGACAAACTATGTGTCCTGACACATAGTTTGTGAAACGAATTGTCCATGGGACCTTAAAGTTCTCGAATGAAGACAATGTATTGGCAAGTGTAGCGAAGGTTCTTCACGTGAATCTAAGATCTGGTCGAGACCACCGGAACACGTTGCTTGCCAGCGCTTCGATTCCGTCCATCACAGCTCTTTGGGTTAGCAAATTGAAGAAGCCTTAGGTAGGGCACAATTCGTAGAAGTAGAACTGATGGTCCAATGTGTTACAAAGTTCTCAAGTGTAGACAAGATCAAGAAATTAACTTACATAGGTAGAGTGTAGATAACCTGTGGATCTCTAATATTTTAACAGTCTCTTTCATTCTCTTCATTGTCATTTTCTGAAATCAGGGCTATATATTATGTACAGCCACCCGACACATACGAACTCACTTTTATTTAGATTGGCCAATACTATATTTCTTTTACGTAAATAGTCGAACAGTTTAAGACTACGGGAACTCCCGCGATTTGGGTAGGTTATAACTCATCATCATGGTTCATCCTGTATGTCTAGCATGTGCGTACATTACATGGTAAGTATATAGGCACAATGCTTATAAAATCTGTCTTCTTTAGCCAATCGTACCCGGGCAAAGCCGGGACGGGCAGCTAGTATAAGTATAAAAATAAAAAGTATGAGCATGCGAGCCATTACCTACCTAATCGGTACTGAAAATATTTGGTAAACATCATGCAGTAACTGCATGGTGTAACTCAAAGGCGCAGCAGTATCATAACAAAGCACTCTGTGGGTGCGGCGGTGTCACGAACGTGTGTGCGTGTGTGTGTGCGTGCCGCAGGTATTTAACTACAAACTTGATTGCGATTGCGAAAGCAATCGTTGAATGAACAACTTTGATGGCTAACATCACATAGTGCCAAATGATTAAAATGAAGTCATAAACGATTGCTATTGCTTAGGCGGTCGGGGGGCTGGACTGGGTTTTGAGCAGCTTATAGTTAAAATCACAGCCGTCAAGAACTTGGATTCGGCCTATACTAATGCTTTGAAGTAGGTATGTTTCTCATAAAAATCTCTGGTTTATCATAAAAAAATCATACGTTTAGTTTTGACATGCTAAAATTGCGCGAAAGAGACGGCTTGTCGGGAAATCTGCCTCGTAATGTGTTAAACGAAAACTATTGTGCAATGATATGGTAAAAATAAGTATTTCAAAACAAAACCGTTTATCATGGGTTCTTCAACTGACCATGGCAGTAACAGAGCAACTAAACTAACTATTCCTCTTCTTTCTGTGTCTACGCGTGTTTTTTGATTTTTTCGGGATAAAAAGTAGCCAATGTCACTTTTCAACCTTTGAACTATAAATCCATACCTACCAAAAATCAAGCCTTTCAGTTGCTCTGTTGCTGCGTGAAAGCGTAACAAAGAAACTTACTTTCACATTTATAATATCAGTAGGGATTATTGTAGTCTTAATTCACCTGGAAAGTATATACCTAAAATAAAACCTATATTGTCTTGGATGCTTTATGCTAAATTTTGTCTTTCTTACTCGATAGTATCAAAACATTATTGGGCTCAATCTAAGGGCCAATATATTACTTACAAGGAAGCTATGAATTGAATGCTTGTTGTGCCAAAACATAATAATACATTCGGCAGGGCCTCTAAGGATACAAGTCCCATCCAAATCCAATATGAAATTTCCATTACTGTGATTTACATTGATTAGGTTTAATTAAGGCTTTTAGTTTTAATTATTGGATCAGACTAATTAAGTATTCAGAATTGATATAAATAACCAGTATTATTTTTACTACTTATACCTAATGCGACGGGGACATACTCAGTTTTTTAAAACCCTGTTGAGGACGCAGCTATCTCTGTGACATTTTTTTTATACTTTAATGACGTCAAAAATTCGGATCAACTACTTATTTACATATTATTAAGTCTTTATGTATTTTGCTCATCATAAAACCAAAGATTATTAAAAAAATTTAATAATCTTTGAAATTTCTTTCTTTCTTTAAAATTTTGATAAAACTCTGAATTTTTTTAGATTTTTATGGAATGATACTTTCGTAGAACTCCTTATTTTTCAAGCATGTGGAATTTATAAACTGTAAAAAAAAATTCAAATGTCCAAGCGAGATAGCTGTATCCAATATTCTGGCACTTTAGTGTTAGGGGACCAACCTGTGATGTTAGTGGTAGGAAATCGCTAGGTGGCAAGTGAAATTAACAGGCTAGATGGAATGGGTAAAATAATATAGTTTGTAGTATAATATAAAATTATAGGGGTTTGACATATTCATCAGTATCTGCTTAGATCTGTGAATGAAGAATACCAGACGGCACAATATTATGCTAGACCACGGGGGATTTGTCCAAAACAGAACAATGAAGCCTAATAGTGAACGCGCACCTATACTATAAGAAGTCGGACAATGCTTAAAGCTTTTGACTTTGACGGAAACGCGGTCCATGCTAGTCCGACCGCTTAACTCAGTCCTCGCCTGCGCGGGTACAGGAGCGCGGGGGTAGACGACAAATGGGGACTGAGACATGTGCGGGCGGCGAATTCCCGCCGCGCAGGACTGGTTAAACGGTCTGATTATACTTATTTTTATGTGGTGTATAATAAAGTGTTGTGTCCTACCAATATCAGGCAGTCGGCGTAACCCCACCGTCTCCATTCTACGTGGAAGAGTGCGAAAGTTGTCTAGAGCTGCTGTACGAAGTGGGATTGGACAAACACTTGGCTTCCTTGTTCGCCTGTTTCATACAATTTCATATAAAATGCATGCAGGTGCCGCATTCACCTATTAGAGAACAATTTATTTTCTGTTTTGTATATGAACTAAAAAAAGAAATAAATAGAAATGTTTGTAATTTTAATACGAATGTATGATTATAATAGGTTAAAAAGTAAGATCCATCCCTTTGGATGACGGTGCCCCGTCCGGGACCGTCTCGTTCTATTATAAATCATCCCTAAAACATTGAAGCACTTAGTGTCCTTACGTGGCCAAAACATTTAGACCCGTCTTACATGTAATTTAGGATCAATTTTAATGTATTTTATAGTAAGATCTGTAGCACTTATATTTTTAATAAAACAATATATTCTATAAAATGTGATTGTTTCAATATTTCTTTTAACTTATATCATTCACTCCAATTTAGCGAGCATCCACCTTGATTACATCAGCGTTCAAGGACAAAAAACGCATCGGGATTGAGCTACAAATACTTCAGAGACATTTCGACCTTATCACCTCGCTTTATTATGGAAAATTTAGATAATATGATGAAAAGGATCGCAAAATCTAAGAAATGTTGAAATTAGGGTGCCGGCTAAACATTCACCATAATATCTCTATGATTTCTTTCTCCCGAATCATACAAGTCGGTGGATGAGAAGTTAGCTAAAAACTGCGCAATATCCAATCCACAAAGTACTGTACCAGCCTTTTTAATAGTCCACTGCAGGACGTAGGCCTTCCCACGAAGGGTGATTGGGCCATTTCCACCACGCTGGCCCAGTGCGGGTTGGTGGATATCCAACGTTATTAGTATATTATCCACAAAGTACTTTGTTATAATCCAATCCTGACTAAAACTCACAAGCTGCGCGTTGTTGGGTTTCGTGTAGCTTGTCAACTTTTTGCTTTACATGATTACTTGTATGATTCAGCCCATTACGAACTAAAGTAAATTCAGCCTATGATACAGTGCTAGCGGAAACCAACCTTTCTATGAGTTCCCGCGCAATCGTTAAAATAAATATTTGTCTCCCGCAACGAGTGGTGGATTAAATTTTATAACGTATTGATTAATTCCTTGGAATAAATTGTTAGCATAAAAAAATATCTACGAGTTTTGATTAGTACTTACTACTACTACGTAGTAGTATTATTATATCTTCTTTGCTACTACTTTGCTATTTCGTTTTTTGAATTGCCGCCAATTTCATTTCAGCTACTCCTTTAGGATTTGGCCACAGTGGATGCGGTCAGCGGTCAGGTCAAAATGAACGCAGCTTACAATATGTATGAACAACATTGTCGGTCAGAGCAATCAGTCAGCAGTCCGGGCGATGCGGGCAGGGCAAATACAGTGGATTACAAACGTCAAACTAACCGTGATCGCTGCCCAGGCCGTACGCGTCCTTACGGTCCATCTGTGTGATCACACGGGTAGATCGCATATCTATATTCATATTAATTATTGCTAGCCCAACACGTATCAGTACCCATATCGTCAATCTTTAGCTATTGTAAATGGTATTAAAGATGGTGATACTCCCCTCTATAATCTAAGGGATACTCATCCTCCAAAGATGGAATCATCACAACTACATCTTTTGCGCAGAATTATTTATTATCTGTTACAAATCACTTTTAAATACAACCATAGATTAAAAAGATCCATGCTATACAGGTTCATTCACTCGTTCACTTCTCACGCGGATTTTGCTAGAATTTGGAATTTTATTTTGTTGCAGAAGAAATTGAATAAAATCCCGTGAAAATGGCTCTTCATATACCTAAAGCCCCAGGCGTGCCTTCAATGTTAAAAGAAGGTGCACGAGTAAGTCCATTATGTTAATTTCCAAATCATAACCAACCATTGTTAAGTCATGTGTGCCGGCCAGTATGGTTTTTCTTTTTTATATTTACCCCCTAATTTGAGCTATAACTTAGTTTTCTGAATAAAATAGTAAAGACTATTCATGTAAATTACCAGGTTTTGATTCCTTATCCAGTAAAAGTGCTATGTGATTATTCATTTAGTCATGTTTAATTTGCACCTTTCTGAATGCACGGGTATGCTAAGTAGGTACTGCTCTCATGAGTCAGACGCTGGTAAACGCTGGTTAGTTATCTTATAGATTTTTTAATCATGAACAATATAATTTCAGATGTACTCTGGCTTAGAAGAAGCCGTGTACCGCAATATAAACGCGTGCAAACAATTCGCCCAAAGTGTTCGATCCGCCTATGGACCTAATGGAATGAACAAAATGATCATTAACCACATAGACAAGCAGTTCGTAACTAGTGACGCCGGCACCATCATCAGAGAGCTGGATGTAGAACATCCTGCAGCCAAGCTGATGGTGTTAGCCAGCCAAATGCAAGACGCTGAAGTTGGTGATGGAACCAATTTTGTCATTGTGCTTTCTGGTGCTCTATTGGAAGCCGCCGAAGAGCTGCTGAGATTAGGCGTGACCACCAGTGAAATAGCAGAAGGTTATGAACTCGCCATGGATAAATGTCTGGAAATTTTGCCTGAACTAGTGTGTCATGAAATTAAGGATCCCAGGAATTCTGCTGAGATATTGAAAGGCATTGTTCCTGCTATCATGTCAAAGCAGTATGGTTATGAAGATTTTATTGCAGATTTAGTGGCTAAAGCATGTGTTGGCATTCTCCCAGAGAAGACCACATTCAATGTTGACAATGTTAGAATATGCAAGGTACCTATTTAATATAATGATTTCTTCAAACTAACAAATACATGTATTAAAAGCAGGCTATTAGTTGACAGTAATATTGGTATTTTCAGATTCCAGGAGCTGGCATCTTGCAATCTGAAGTTCTCTCTGGAATGGTATTCAAGCGCGAAGTGGAAGGTGACGTCTCATCTGCAGAAAAGGCCAAAGTTGCGGTTTACTCCTGCCCCGTTGACATTACCCAGACAGAGACCAAGGGTACAGTACTCATCAAATCTGCCAACGAACTGCTCGACTTCAGCAAAGGAGAGGAATCAATGCTAGAAAAGCAAATCAAAGACATAGCAGAAGCAGGGATAAATGTCATTGTGGCCGGAGCCAAGTTTGGTGATATGGCACTGCACTACTTGAATAAATATAATGTAATGGCTGTTCGTCTCAATTCCAAGTTCGATTTACGACGCTTGGCAAAAACTGTGAATGCTACTGTGAGTATATCTACTATAATAATATGAATGTTTATCTTGTAAAGAATATCTAATAGTAGTGAAGGAATAGCATAATATGTATTTTGTCTTGATCAGCTTGTTTAGACTCATCAATGTTCCTGGCATATAATTCTTGTAGTGTTACATTTTTTTTTATGAATTGTGCCCTCTCACTATGAGTGCGTCAAACATGTGTCTTGAGTTTTTCTTTTCTCCTGTGCTAATGTGCCTAGCTTTTTGCATAGAGTTCGAAAGGTGTATGTGAAAAGCTCCCCCATTTGTGGCTTATTCACAAAAAACACCTCATCAACCTACCAGCCACCTCATGTGTACAAACCTAGTAAACATTTGTTGCTCTAGGGGTAAAGTTTAATACTACACTACACTAATTCTGCGCCATCATGTACCAACCACCATATCCTCTGCTGTAGAGTGGTCTACAATTGGTTAGTGGTAGTTTACAAAACACCTTAAGACCTCAGTGAGGACTTAACCTCAGCAAGGACTAAATAATTTACTCTCAACGGTCTGCACTAAAACGCTTCCCATTGGGAGATGTTAGGATAATGTATTATTTTTTTGTGCCCAATGGCTGCCAGTGGCAGTAAAATTTCTTTGGAGTAATGTTTTTATGACAATTATGAAGTTTTTTATTTATAATTTATATGGTTTATGTTTGACTATATACTGCCTACAACTAAAGTGTCCATCGACTAAAGACACACACCCGGTTTACAGAATTGATTTTTCCATATCTACTTTTACTAAGGATTCCTGAGACGAAATTTTGTGTGAGGGACGTTGACACTCATATTTTTTAATTAATTAATAATTAGTTGCTTTGAGGGGTAATACTTCTAAATCCGGTCAGTAATTTATGTTTATTCCTTTTTCCAGGTGCTACCAAGGTTGACGACCCCCACAGCGGAGGAGCAAGGTTACTGTGATGTGGTGACGGTGGAGGAAGTGGGCGACACGCGTGTGGTGGTGTTCCGCATGGAGAGCCAGGAGTCGCGCATCGCCACCGTGCTCATCCGGGGAGCCACTGACAACTACATGGACGACATCGAACGAGCTATTGACGATGGGGTCAACACCTTCAAAGGCATCGCTCGAGATGGACGGTAATTTTATCTTCACTCTTTTTCCGACCCTTACAGCTGAGGAGCGAGCCAAATGTGACATGGTGAGTTGGTGACCGATGAAGTGGGAGACATGCGCGTGGTGGTGTACGGAACGTGACTCTGGGCGGCTGACATTACTGCTCCAGTGACTCCAGTGAAAGTGCTGGTTATGCAAGTAGTGCTGCGCCAAACCCAATCCTGACTCAAGGATTGGGTTTTGCGCTACTTGCAGCTAATTTCACAGCTGCCAAAAAAGTATGATTCGGCCTATACACTACTAGCATAACCAGCACTTTCACTGGAGTCACTGGAGCAGTAATGTCAGCCGCCCAGAGCCACATTCCGTACCAGATCATGCGCGTGCAGACACTTCCTCAGTCACAGTTCAGGGGTGAAAAATGGTCAGTAAAATCAGTTAGTCAGTTTTTTTAGCTAAGGTCAGTAAAAGTCAGTTTTTTCGAAAAATGGTCTGTAAAGTCAGTATTTTGAGGTTAAGGGGCTAAGGTTAAGGTAAAAGTGGTGTAGTTTCTGTAGATTGAGGTGACAAAAATGCCGTTTTGGAGTGGGGAGTCCCTCTTATTAATATATGATGCCCCACTGATGAAATTATTGAGAACTAGTTTTTACCCGCGGCTTCGCCCGCATACGCAATATATCATTATAATTTATAGCCTATGTGTTATTCTGATATATAAGCAATATTATTGCAAAGTATCATCTCAATCCGTTCAGTAGTTTTTGCGTGAAAGAGTAACAAACATCCACACATCCATCCATCCATCCTCACAAACTTTCTCGTTTATAATACTAGTAGGACTAGTAGGATAATGTGATATTCTCATGTCTTAAGGGCTTTTTATTTTACTAAATAAAAAAAGCTTTGTTTTTTCTTTGATAACAATTAAACCGACCAAGGGTCAGTATTATAGAAATTTGGTCAGTAAATAGTCAGTATTTTAAGGAGTTTTAGTCAGTAAAATCAGTATTTTTGGCCATGGACTCAGTTTCCACCCCTGACAGTTGCCTTCTACATTTTTTCATACGGGTCATATTTCATTCTCTTACATTTTTTCATAAGGGTTATACATTAAAATGCATTTGTTGTGTGGTTCAGGTTCGTGGCGGGCGCGGGCGCGGTGGAGATCGCGCTGGCGCAGCGGCTGCTGCAGCACGCGGACACGCTGCCCGGGCTCGAGCAGTACGCCGTGCGCAAGTTCGCGGCCGCGCTCGAGGCCGTGCCGCGCGCGCTCGCAGACAACTCGGGCGCCAACGCCACGGAGGTCGTCAACAACATCTACAAGGCGCAAAAGGTCAGCCCGCCAAAGAAAGAAAAATTTGTGTTATAATAGTCCGTCAGAGTTATACTAAGCGCCACACAAATCGGCGGATGGGAAGTTATGCGCAGAGCGCTGCGCAAAAGCCGAAGTATAGGTATTCCTACGCCCGTGCTCAATACTTCGCCACTTGTGTCGGTATTGTGCACACATGCGCAATATTTAGCGAATCACAAGTGTAATTTGCGGCTAACAGCTCATCTGCCGATTTGTGTGGTGCTTAGTATAATTATAGTATGTAATTATTAGTCCGTCAGTTTACAAAAAAATATTGAACACGTAAATTTCTATTTTATCAATGAATAGCACATATAAATAGAGTTCTTTGACTCGTGACGTCACTGTGTGGTAAAAAGTCTACGTGACGTTACGCGGAACTCCGACGGGCCTCCTACTACTATCCTACTTAATATTATAAACGCAAAAGTTTGTGAATGGATTTAGATGAAACTTTGCAATAATAATGCTTATACATCAGAATAACACAGGCTGTAATTTATTAAGATATTGCGTGAAACGAAGTTCGCCGGGTCAGCTAGTGTCTTCATCATTTTTTGTGATAATTGACAAAAGATAATATATGTGTCATATTTTGATAATCTAACTGATGGACTAAATATATTCCTTAGTCGTCTGGCCTATTCTAGTGCCAACTCATTAAAACTTCTCAAATAATTACGTTTTGACCACAAGACCATATTTTTTTTTGAATTCAAATTGTGAGGCCCGATTTTTCGACGATTACAAACGTCGTTAGCGATATAGATGATTTTCGCGGTCAAAAGGTTTATTCTTGTCTATTAAAACTTATCAAATAATTACGTTTTGACCACAACACCACATTTTTTTTAAATTTCATATTGTGAGGCCTGATTTTTCGACGATTACAAACGTCGTTAACGATATAGATGATTTTCGCGGTCAAAAGGTTTATTCATATCTTTATAAAAATATTATATTAAAATTTGATTTGAGCGTTGAAGCCGTGGTCCTTAAGAAAGAACACCACAGCTTCAGGGCAGTGGCTTCGTAACTGACGTAAAAAGTATTACTCCAAACTAATTTTAGTAGGGGATGTTGAGAGCAATATTTTTTAATGGCCCAATGGTCGCCACATTGGCGTCCTTTTTAAGTAAATACAATAAATAATACTTTGTCCCTAACATCCCCCAATGGGAGTAATCCAGCTCCAGTCTATTGTTTCACCACATTTACTGTATTTCTTTATTCTACCTTTTTTATTTCAGGATGGCAACAAAAACGCTGGGTTTGACATTGAATCTGAGAACAGTGGAGTGATTGATGCTAAGGAAAAGAACATTCTTGACTTATATGTTCTGAAATACTGGGGCCTTAAATATGCAGTAGGTGCCGCCACTACCATCCTGAAAGTTGATCAGATCATCATGGCCAAGAGAGCAGGTGGTCCCAAACCCAAGCAAGGCGGCGGAAGTGACGATGAATCATAAGATACATTCTAATTACATAAATAATAATTTAATTGCTTATTAAAAGTATTAGTTACATTATTTTGAACATGAGTGCATTTAATTTTTAACAGCTAGTGCCTAAGCACCCTGATGGAGCAAGGAATAGCAAAATCAGAAATGCTGGAGGCAAGAGAAGGGTTGTTATCTATAATTTTATCAGGTAACCGTGTACTAGTTGAGTCTCTTCTTACGCATCTTACAACGCTAGATTTCCTTTGTTGTTTAGTATACAAAATTGCTTATTTTAAGTACCGACTAACAAAAATATTATTTTATTATGTTAACATGAATTTTACAATGTCACAAGATTAAGTTCAGAGTGTTCATTTTACTGAATAAAACAACACTTCACTAAAACAATGTTTATTTTTATCTAATCCTAATAAGTTGTATAGTGAGAACCCGAGACTTTCGTAATTTTATAGTAGATATAAGCTAATTGCTCAACACATGCTTAAAATAGGTAGTTATAATTGCAAACGATAGTCATTTTACATAAAAAATTGAAATTAAACGAGTTATGAAGAAACTATTCCTGTCTTAATAATATTGATTGTAGAAAACAGTTATCTGTGGCAGAAAAAGTAGATGTGAAACAAAAAAGAAATCAAAGGAACAGCTTGGTTCTGATCGTTTCTAGTGTGAAATTAAAATTACACGATTTGGCTAACCATAGAGGTGGTGATGGGCGTAGTCAGCTAGCAAACTACCTACCTGTGGTCTTACCCCGGTTAATTTTTTCATACAAAAAGGTTACACCCTATATCTGTATAATACTGTACATGTTCTCGGAATAAAGTAAGCAGTTGAGTCTTCTATACTACTAATGTGATTATAAAAATAATTATTTTTCGCAAAAAATCGCAACACAGACTTCCACCGTGTACAGATTTCGAATAGTTTGCACGAATCGACGTGACATCCGTGTAGGTACATTATTGTTGATTTATCATAAACGGGTCAGCCGATTTCGATAAAATTTAAATGGGACCACCTCGGGAGTACACTCTTTTGAACTAATAAAGAATTTTTAAAATTGATGAACTTACATACAGACAAACATAGTACCTCCTCCTATTTGGATGTTGGTGAAATGATATCCAGTTCCATAATAATATAGAAGACAAAACCAACTCTAGGTATATTAGGCCAGAGTAGAACCTTTAAAAATAATAAAGATTGAAAAAAAAATAATAGTAGGATGAAACCCATTAGAAAAGGAGGGGAATATTATAAAAATAACAGGAAAAATAATTTACGGGCGATCTGAGGTCGGGAAGGGGATGAGGGGGGGGTTTTAAGGGGAAAAAACGGGTTTTCTCGATTTCCGGCAAAACTAAAAGTCCTATCGAAAAAAGTCAAATAGCAAAGTTGTAGGTAATAAAAAGATCTAAAACTTTTGTATTGACACTTTTTTCACATAACCTCAAAATTTATGTGAAAAATCCAAAAAACCGAGTTTTTGGTTTTTTATTTTTATCTTTTACAATAATATTTTTTTTTTAACAAAATTTGGTGAAAACTTACCTTTTTATGTCCCAAATACGCTGTAATTTATTTGATTAAAAATATTAATTTTTTTCACCTTATTTTGAATGAATATCGAAAAAACACCCTAATTTTCAATCGAAAATTCAACCGTCAAAATATCAGCTTTTTTCAAAAAGTTGGTATGTTTTCTGTTTGTTGAAATCTCTACTTTCCGATGGTGAAAAAAAAATATATGTTACTATAGTAAATCTTCTCAGAAAATGCAAAAAATCGAAAATAAATATTAAAGAAATAAATGTCAAAATGTACAAAAAATATATTATAAATCTATTAAAAATGTATAAAATATATATAGAAATCGGCCAAAAGTTTGTTATTAAAAATATATTTACGATATATTTTTTATAGATTTTTAATATATTTTTTATGTATTTTGAAATATTTTTTTTTCATGGGATTAACTAAATTTGTTTGTCTAAAATTAAGGAGATTATTATTTTTCTATCTTGTACTAAAATATCATTTAATTTCAATCTTTAGGTTATGTTACGTTAAGCATACTATTTTTTAAAGAAAATATTACGATTTTTATGTTGGAGTTGATTGATACAGATATAAATATGAAGCATGATGCGTAGAAAGGTAAATACTATCTCTATCAATCAACTCAAACATAAAAATCGTAATATTTTCTTTAAAAAATAGTATGCTTAACGTAACATAACCTAAAGATTGAAATTAAATGATATTTTAGTACAAGATAGAAAAATAATAAACTCCTTAATTTTAGACAAACAAATTTAGTTAATCCCATGAAAAAAAAATATTTCAAAATACATAAAAAATATATTAAAAATCTATAAAAAATATATCGTAAATATATTTTTAATAACAAACTTTTGGCCGATTTCTATATATATTTTATACATTTTTAATAGATTTATAATATATTTTTTGTACATTTTGACATTTATTTCTTTAATATTTATTTTCGATTTTTTGCATTTTCTGAGAAGATTTACTATAGTAACATATATATTTTTTTTCACCATCGGAAAGTAGAGATTTCAACAAACAGAAAACATACCAACTTTTTGAAAAAAGCTGATATTTTGACGGTTGAATTTTCGATTGAAAATTAGGGTGTTTTTTCGATATTCATTCAAAATAAGGTGAAAAAAATTAATATTTTTAATCAAATAAATTACAGCGTATTTGGGACATAAAAAGGTAAGTTTTCACCAAATTTTGTTAAAAAAAAAATATTATTGTAAAAGATAAAAATAAAAAACCAAAAACTCGGTTTTTTGGATTTTTCACATAAATTTTGAGGTTATGTGAAAAAAGTGTCAATACAAAAGTTTTAGATCTTTTTATTACCTACAACTTTGCTATTTGACTTTTTTCGATAGGACTTTTAGTTTTGCCGGAAATCGAGAAAAACCGTTTTTTCCCCTTAAAACCCCCCCCCTCAACCCCTTCCCGACCTCAGATCGCCCGTAAATTATTTTTCCTTTTATTTTTATAATATTCCCCTCCTTTTCTAATGGGTTTCATCCTACTATTATTTTTTTTGGTTGCATAAATTATCGAGCCTGGTGTATATAATTTGATGCATTCCTTTCTTATTACCATGAAATATAGGAACCACATCTACGAGGGGTGATCCAAAAGTAATGATAATCAATAACAAACACAATGAATAAAATAAAAAAAATAATTTATTTCTCAACATAGTCTCCTAGCAAGTCTATACATTTAGTCCATCTCTTTTCTAAACCTAAAATTCCCTTAGAAAAAAAATCTTTATCTTGACTCTCAAAAAAGTCCTCAACCGCGGCCATCACGTCGCTATCATCGTCAAATTTCTTGCCTCGGAGATGTTCCTTGAGTCGTGGAAAGAGATATAAGTCACTGGGGGCTAGATCTGGTGAATAGGGGGGGGTGATCCACCAGCTCAAAGCCCGCTTCCTGAATGGCAGCCATGGCAATTGCAGCTTTGTGAACCGGTGCGTTGTCTTGATGGAACAGCACTCCAGCCCGCAGTTTGCCTCGCCTTTTCTCCGTAATAGCCTCCCGCAATCTTCTTATTTGTTCTGCATAGTAGGAGCCTGTAATAGTGGCCTCCTTTTCCAAGTAGTCCACCATGATTATTCCTTCAGCGTCCCAAAAAACAGACGCCATAACCTTCCCTGCTGAGCTTGACACTTTGAATTTCTTCGGCGTCGGTTCATCGGATCGTTTCCATGTCATCGATTGTTGTTTTGTTTCAGGATCAAAATGGTGGATCCAGGTCTCGTCCATGGTCACAAAACGTGACAAAAAATTATCCTTGTCTGCCTGGAAATTTTCGAGATTTGCTCTTGACATGTCGACTCGTTTCTTCTTTTGCTCGTCGTTTTACATTTTCGGTACCCAACGCGCGGAGACCTTTCTCATATGCAATTCGTTCGCAAGGATTCTTTGAATGCTGCCATATAAGATCCCTGTGACCTCAGCTACATGCCTGATAGTCACTCTTCGATCTTCCAATACAACTTCTTCAACTTTTTTCACATTTTCTTCAGTGAGGGACGTCGATGGGCGTCCTTCGCGGTGTTCGTCTTCCGTCGATGTTCTTCCCAGCTTAAACTCCTTAGCCCAGCGTGCAACTGTGGAATATGGAGGAGAAGAGTCCCCTAATGTTTCCACCAAGCCGCTATGTATGTCTTTGGTAGACATTTTTTTCAAGCAGAGGTATTTAATGACAGCTCTGATTTCGTGTTTTTCCATTTTGATGTTCACTCCTTGACAGTCCGTATTCAAATGAATGTAGCTCCCGGGAATCGTGGCCTATTTATATGATTTTTTTTTCCTGAACTAGTTGGTAATTGAGCAAGTGACTGATATTTTTTTTGTATTTTTGTGTGCAGTAGAAATAACTGATTATCATTACTAATGGATCACCCCTCGTATGTAATTGAAAAATCCAATCATTTTAAATCACGTCAACAGATAGAGTCAAGGGCAATTTCGGAGGTTCAAATTCAAAATTTTGAATTTCGGAGGTGGTTCTCTAAATCTCTCTTTATTATATATTAGTTAATAGTGGATCTGAAGCCCGGATGTGGGGCAAAAATGTTATGATTAATTCAGTTACTTAATATTGAGATGGTTCAAAATAAACGTACCATCTCTCCATCGACGGTATGAATTCGTTGAATGAGCTCCCATTGGACTGATGCGTTATACTGATCAGTTATCGCAACGTGGTGCCAAACTATACTGTACGGACGCGGACGGGACGAGCAAAATGTATGAAACGACCCAGCCAGTCCCAGTCGATTATAATTTTATGTATGGAATCATATGGATTGTCTGCACTCTAGATCGCATACACAGCCACACCCATGGCCGCAGCTGCCTAGGGGACCTTTTAGAAAAAAAATAAAAAAGGTATAGAGGAGCACAGAGCTAGACTCTGTGCTCCTGACAGCCGCGACTTAAGCCGGAAACATACTATCGGACGCGGCTGACGGTCGCGACTCACAGCCGCGACTTAGCAATGTGCACAGTCTTATAACATCCGGTGTGCCAGATCGCTCTCGGACGTCCGAACGCTCAAGGTCGTCCGAAGGTGACATCCGCGACTTATGTCCGATAGTGTGCACGGTTCAGTGTACTTTCATAGTCTAGGTCGCGGCTGTCAGTCACGTCCCTAAGCCGCGTCCGATAGTATGTTTCGAGCTATAGACTATGAAACTACACTGAGCGGTGCACACTATCGGACATAAGTCGCGGACGCCACCTTCGGACGACCTTGAGCGTTCGTACGTCCGAGAGCGATCTGGCACACCAGTCGCGGCTGTGAAAGTACACTGAGCCGTGCACACTATCGGACATCAGTCGCGGACGTCACCTTCGGATGACCTTGAGCGTTCGGACGTCCGAGAGCGATCTGGCACACCGGATGTTATAAGACTGTGCACATTGCTAAGTCGCGGCTGTCAGTCGCGTCCGTCAACCGCGTCCGATAATATGTTTCCGGCTTTAGTCTGTGCTAACTGCTACATAGCTCTGTGGTGCTACAGCTCACTCACTGTCACATACGTACACAGTTCGTTTACGGCTTAGATTATAGATGGAAGTTTACGGTAGTTTTTGTGACTGTCACAATCACAACCGAACTGTCACAAAAAGACGCTCGCTTGCTTTAATTTTGTTTTGTGTAAATTGAATGAATTGAAAAAATAATTATACAGGTTTCTAAAATATTAAAAATTTAAATTAAAGATTTAATATAAATTACATCTAAAAATGTCTTCTTACAAGGTAACGCATCACTGATAAATTTACTACTTTATTATGGTAGTTCTTTTGATCTCGATCTACATCTGAATTTATTTTACAGCCTATTGATTCAAAACGGGAAGAATTCCGACGTTACTTAGAGAGAGCTGGAGTGATGGACGCTTTAACTAAAGTCTTGGTAAGCCTGTACGAAGAGCCAGACAAGCCTGAAGATGCTCTGGAATATGTCCGCAAACATTTGGGTACGGACTCTGGCGACGACGAATTGGAGGCGGCTAGGGCCCGAATTGCAGAATTAGAAGCTGAAAACGCATTACTCAAGGGCGAAGCAGCACCAACGGATGGATAATTCGATATAGTTTCCACCTACTAAAGATCTCATTAATACCTTGATCTCAGATAACATATTTTCCTGTTGATTCTAGAGATGTATACTTAATTTAGTGTTATAAATACTGTGAGAGTATTATTTTTGTTATGGATAAGAATATTTAAGTTGATTGTGTGCCGATGTGCACATTAAAATTTTCGTTTGAACAGCCCATGTGTGTTGTTTTTGTGTTATGTAGGTATATAGACTAATTTTGTAGGCAATGTAATATATATTGTTAGCTTGGGCAGCTCCCTATCATAGGAACTGAGACTGCCTGAATGTTTATTTGATGTACATATCTATATTAGACAATAAAAATATGTATTATGTTGCATACATCTACTTTTGTCAGTTTCATACAGCAAAGGCATCGGCTCAACAATACATAAAACTTAGCGTAGTTAAGACTAGGTGTCTGTCAGTGATCACTGAAATTAAGCAACATTCTGCAAGGTCAGTATTTGGATGGGTGACTGTGGCATTTTCCAACTGAGCTCTACTGTGGATTGGATGGCGTTAAAATGTAGGTCCTGCTTGTTTTAACCATTTAGCCATCCATATCAGGCAGCCTAAGAAATCTGGCACCAGGGCTAGCCACCCAATCCATACAAACTCACTGTTTTACTTTTAAAATTCCAGTTTGAAGTTTGTTTCAAACTTGGGTACTAATCAAATAATAGTTTCTAATAAGCTTTTGTCTACACAACTACATTAGCCTTATTTGCAATGTGCATTACATCAGGTAAGGCATATTGCTACTGCCTTCTTTATTTGCTTGATTATTGTAATGCTGAAAAAAATATTGGGTTATTAAATACTATCCCCAAGAAATAAAGACACAAGTTTTCTAATTGAAGACAGATTATAACTTATATTTTTACTATTGCAACATTCATTAATTTAGACAGCAGCACTGATGATCTCAGTGTATTTCTTGACTTTGCTGGCTACACTCATGTCGACATATTTGTCAGCAATGGACACAATCATGCCACCAATCAGAGCAGGGTCAACTTTAGCCGTGAGCTGGATATTTTCATTGGGTTTCAGGAATTTCTGAAAGAACAAGCAAACCACGATAAGTATAAAAGAAGCAAAGAACACAGTATATAATTTTTGTCTTTACAACAAAACTTTCCCACTGCTAAGCATAGGGACTTCTCATTAACATAAACTAGAGTTTTTAACCGACTTCCAAAAAGGAGGAGGTTCTATGTTTGTATGATTGAATGTTTTTTGTATAATGTTCGATATTTTCGGCAATACTGAACCAATTTAAAAAAAATATTTTTAGTTCAAAAGGGAATGCTGTTGATGTGGTCCCATTTAAATTTTACAGAAATCGGCTGAGCCTTTTTTGTAAAATCAACAATGATGTAAACTATTGGAGTGAATTATTCGAATTTTGTACACAATGGAAGGCAGTTTTGCAATTTTTTGCGAAAAGTAATTAGCCTAAGCCCTCCATTTAAATGTGTTTCGTCCACAGACTTGGCAGACAACATTTTTTTTTAAATATAATTCATAAGGTTTGGTACTAATGAAATCATGTTTGCTACATTATTTCAGTTAGCAACTCCATTGGCACTGCATCTTAAAATGTGCAGGTTTCGTACAATGTTTTCCACTTTTGAAAGCAATGTACAAAACACAACTTCAAAAACAGGTGCATTGGAATTGAAATCCAGAAAGTGGATATTTAATCTAGACATCCCATAATCCAAAATGTAAGTTTTTTTTACTTCTTATAAGTGTTAAAGTTCTTGAGTGGAGACCATGTACCGGCAAGCACATAGTAGAACATCCACCTGCAAGGTGGACAGATGACCTTATTAAGACCACAGGATCATACAAGATGCAAGCCGCTACAAACATGTCTTACTGGAGATATTTAGGGGAGGCCTTCAGTCAGGACGTTCTATGGCTGAAACGACGAAGTGTTACCTTCAGAGCAGCTTCCAAGTTCTGTCTCTGGGCCTGGTCCAAAGGCTTCGCCGTGATAACTTCACAAGTGACCTCACCACGGTGAGCAGCCATCATGATCTTGAAAGCGTTAATCACTGTCTCAAGTTTGCTGAGTCGGCCATTCTCAGCCAGAAGGCAGAGCAAGTTTCCTGTTGTGGGAGACATATTTGTCTGAAAGGAAAGAGATCAAAAATAACTGTTAGAATTAGCAACAAAATGATACAAAAACACCCTCTGTTCATGAACATGAAAAACAAGATCTGCTGTTCCCTACAAGTTCATTAGTAATAATTAACCTTTAATTCCAATTTTTTGAATGTTAACATAAAAATATAAGTTTTTTTTACAGTTTGTAAGGTGCCAACTTGTCCATTCAAAAACAATAAGCTGTTTATACATATTATATGTTATCTTCCTTTAAATATTATCTGATTTGAGTGTTTTTTTTTTTCATGTAATCAGCACTTCTATTGCTAGGCTTATACGTCTTCATTTTTACGGTTTTTTGAATGACCTGAAAGTTATGGGCCTCTAAAGTCATATTTTTATGCAAAAAATTTTGGCTGAACAGTAAACATAAACTAAAAAAAAAGTCATTTGAATGTGCTTCTTACTTACACAATCGACACCAAAAAATAACATTTTGTTAAAATTTAAAGGGTGAAAAGAGTTTTCTCCTGAAATGTAATTTTTTTCAAAAATGTACTGTGAATTTTTTTGATGTTCTACAGAAAACAATCCAAATCAATGGTCAATTCACAATCCTCTTAGAGATGGTTCCACAGTTAAATTTGTCATAATGATAGATAATTACAATACAAGAATAGATCACCTACTAGATTGTCTTAGAATACAAGATGCAGCTAAGTTTCAAATTGCTGATCAAAAAAACTTAAGGAAACTTAAGTTAATTTAACTATTGTAAGAATGAACAACCTGGTTACCAGGTTGTTCATATAAAGGAAGGTGTTAATATAAAGGATATTAACCAGGTTGTTCATTCAATTTATAATTTACTTTTAATGGCATTGTTTTTTTTTATGTATATCACTCCATAAATATATATGATATAGGATGATTCAAACTTTATGAAGGCTTAGAACATTAAGCAAATTGCTGCAGAGTAACATATCTATGTATCAGACGGGGTGAGAGAGGTTCTGTGATAAGCATGTTTCAGAGCAAAGTTTGATATGGTTTTTACTAACAATACCTTACACTTTAAAAAATCCAGCCATTTGGGTTTCAGGAAAGGAGATAGCATATAAATACAACTTGCACATAATATACCTACATCACAAAACTTTGTTTTCTAAGGCACCCAAGTAAAATGAGAATAGAATAGAATAGAATAGAATAGAATATTTATTTCACAGAAAATAATCATACATAGAACACAGTATACATACCTTAAATTTAAATACAGAGTAAGAGTACACAAAATAACGGATTACTAACTCTAGTACGCTAAATGTTTACATATATATGTATTCTAAGTATACAAGATATTTCGATGAGACCCAAACTAAGCTCATGGCTTGTGACTTGGGGCTTGGGGCTTGAAGAATGATTTGAATATTTTATTTCACATATGAGGCCCACAGTAATATGTACTGTATCAGCCTTTTTAATAGTCCACTGCAGGACGTAAGCCTACCCACAAAGGGTGGTTGGGCGATATCCACCATACTGGCCCAGTGAGGGTTGGTCAGTAATAAGTGTATTGAGAAAATACACACCTAAATGCACTAAATAAGGTGTGGTCAAGTGCAGAACCAACTGGTAAGTGGTAATTTCAAGCCTTGCCTTGGTAATATTGTTACTTATTTTCAGACTATGTTGGTAGTAGCAAATAAAGTTGGTATGTATTATAAATTCATTAATATAACGGGACAATAGCTTTAAGTTTATTTTTAAATAGTGTCACTTAGAATAATTTCGAAGGACTAGGAATGGTAGTGGCAACATTCCTGGGGTAACGCTGGTAAAAAACGCTGCTGATTGTTTTCCAAGGAGGTTTCGAGCGATATCGCATGATCGGCCAATGGGCGGTGCGAGATGGGATGTCACTTGTCAGTCGTGAGGAGAGCTGGTTCGGAGAGGTTATGGTGAACTGTGTTTGGAACGGCTCGGGTTGTGTTCTTGATAAAATGGTTGCAGCGTGAGTTACGCTGCGGAACGCCATGTCCTTCGCTTAAAGTTTTCTCTATAATTGTAGTCATACGTAATCTTCTGTGAAATAAACTGATTGTTCGTGACGTCGCAATTTATCTCCTCGCCCGCTTAACCCACGCCACGCCACACTGAAGCATTGTTGGGTCAGATGGTATAAAATCATTACCACATTGAATCACCATAACTGATGCGGATCCTTTTATGGATTCGACAAATACAACTATTTTGAGGTTATTAACAGTCAATAGCATTATTTGAATTATTAAAAAAAAGGAAATTTAAAACGTACCTTGGTAGCAACATATTTCAGAGCATCAGTTTTTAGGCTTCGTTTCAAAGTTGGGTTGATGAGGAACTCTTTGAGTTTGGGATCACTCAGGATGGATTGTCGGAACTGAGTAAGTTCTTTTTCCACGACGTCCAAGGTCTTGTTCTTTGTCGCTGCCGAGTAAAGAGCAGAGGCATAACGACCTTCCAAGCCAAACACTTGGACTGGTGGTTTGACAAGCTGAGCGGCTGCTGAGGATGTGCTCAGCGAGCGCACCTAAAACAATTACGTAACTTAAGCTTTGAACTTGAAAACATTTAAAATGAATCCATAACACCTTTTTGACAATCACCAGCATTTGTCCTTTGATGAGCGACATGATGAAATAGGCAAGGATTTGCTAGAATTGTCCAAAATTGGCAATTTTTTAATGCAAAGTTACTACTTTGAGCTGCTCACCATAACCTTCGGAAAATATCAAATTCCTCGTAATGTCACTGTCAAACTCACAGATGTTTTTTTTTTTTTTTTTGTATATTCCACAGACATATAAGAATACTTACTCTTATAAAGGCTCCATCAAACACAGGCGGTACGAGCGGTAGAGCGGTACGAGCGGTAAAGGGCGGTACGGCGGTACGGCAGTGCCGCGACCGGACCTGTGTGAGCCCTTCTTATATAACCAGTACAATACAGATGCCCGCCCGTCTGCTATACCGCTCGTACCGCCTGTGTGTAAAGGAGCCTATATGTCTGTGGTATATTCACCCATTTTTGGGCATGCTAAAGTCTTTAAGACCATACCGCCTCGTCTTACGTATTCTTTGATTTGCATTATTTTTTCTTTGACTCTTCTTCTTCTTATTATAGTAAAATTAGTCAAGCAGTGGAGACTTTACTAGAAGCTTCGATGGAGTTTTGAAGATGTGATGATTATCCTTCTTCGTGTCTATATAGTTTTCATGCAGGAGTTTCTACTCTATGAACGATTGTCAGTAAGATCATAAGATGTCAATATGTAGAGTGCATTTTTGCTAATTAAAGCCTAAATACGAGGTATTTATCTTTATTACAATTTAATTAGCAAAATGGAAAAATATTTACGCCCTGATCGTTTTGACGAAGATCCATCTTCGAATGAAGATTTGTCCCCTCAGTGGACGCACTGGAAAAAAACCTTTGAAAATTTTCTGACAGCTGTCTCCGGTGAAAAATCTTCAGTAAAAGTTGATAAATTCCAACTTTTGGCCAATCACATATCGCCTAAAATATTTGTGTACCTACAACATTGTACCGATTACGACATCGCAATACAAAAACTCGACTCACTGTTTCTCAAACCACCAAATGAAATCTACTCCAGGTACAAACTATCAAAACGATCGCAGCAAACAGGTGAGACTGTGGACCAATATTTACAAGCATTACGGCTGCTCTCCAAAGGATGCAACTTTAAAAATATAACTGCCGAAGAGAATGAAAATGAATTTATAAGAGATTCATTCATAGCTGGAATTTCTTCGTCCTCTGTACGACAAAGGCTACTAGAAAACAGCACACTCACGTTAGATGAAGCACACAAACAAGCACGCGCATTAGAGTTGGCGCGTATACATAACGATAGTTACCAGCAAGCCTCTACCAGTTCTTTTGTTAATGCAGCCATTACCAACAGTAAAAGAGAAAATATACAGGAAACTTGTTACTTCTGTGGTAATAAGAGACATGCACGACAAAACTGTCCCGCTGCTGGTACCACCTGTTTGAAGTGCAATAAAAGAGGACACTTTGCAAAGGTTTGCAGAAGTGCTGATCTACACCAGAGTGCAAGCACCGGTTATAATGAACCACTTGCTGCAAAGGAAGATAAAAAGCTACTGTCACACGTTGTTGCTGGGACGGCTAATCTTGAAAAAGCCAAATTAGAAATCACTATTGACAAATGCTACAAAGCCAATGCCTTAATCGACACAGGAAGCACTACAAGTTTCATAGATAAACGTCTTATTCATAAATATGGAATAAAAACGAATTCATGTGATCAAAATATAACAATGGCGGCTTCAGATCTACAAAGAAAGGTTAACTCACGATGTTCAGTAAATATCGACATGCAAGGTCACAGTTTTCAAGCAGATTTGTTAATAATGGAAAATCTATGCGCTGACGTAATAATCGGCCATGATATTCTGGAAAAACACAAGACATTAGAGGTAAATTTTGGTGGACTCCGAGCGCCTTTGAAGTTGTGTACATTGACGCACGCCAACATTGAGCCAGTAAGCTTATTCCCGAATCTCTTGCCAAACTGTAAGCCAATAGCTGCTAAATCACGAAGATTTTCAGATAGCGACAAACAATTCATTAAAGACGAGATAAAGAAACTCTTAGACGACGGGATAATAGAACCTAGCTTGTCGCCATGGAGGGCGCAAGTATTAGTAACGAGAAACGAGAACCATAAGAGAAGAATGTGTATAGATTACTCACAGACCATCAACAGATATACACAACTTGATGCGTATCCGCTGCCATGTATAGAAGATGTGGTGTCTAATATCGCTAAGCACAAGGTTTTCAGCAAAATAGACTTAAAGAGCGCTTACCATCAATTTCCAATTATCGATCAAGAAAAGCCTTACACTGCATTCGAAGCCGAAGGTAACTTATATCAATTTCGTAGAATACCGTTTGGGGTGACTAATGGAGTAGCAGTTTTTCAACGATCAATCAATGGAATCATAAAGAAAGAGAACCTGCGTGGTGTCTACGCCTATTTAGATGATATTACTATCTGTGGCAACAATCAGACAGATCATGATACAAAACTACAGCGTTTTCTCGACGTGGCCAAGCGGTATAATCTTACCCTAAACCTAGATAAGAGTGAATTCTCGCTAAAGAACATAAACATCTTAGGCTACAACATTTGTGATGGAGTAATAAAACCTGATCCAGATCGCCTTCGTCCCCTATCGGAGCTACCATTGCCTTCAGACAAAGCATCGCTGCGTAGAGCATTGGGATTTTTCGCTCATTATTCCAAATGGGTGCCAAAATTCTCGGAGAAAATTCAACCTCTTTTATTGCAAACTTTCCCACTGGCATCTGACGCAGTAAGCGCTTTTGAAGCCTTGAAACAAGAGATATCGTCCTCGACAGTAAACGCAATTGATGACAAAATACCGTTCGTGGTAGAGACGGACGCGTCTGATAATGCCATTGCGGGAATTTTATCGCAAAATGGTTGTCCTGTTGCATTCTTTTCTAGAACCCTTCAAAGCAGTGAGCGAAACCACCCTGCTATAGAAAAGGAAGCTGCAGCCATTGTTGAATGCCTCCGAAAATGGAGACAATTCCTAATCGGAAGAGCCTTCAAGCTAATAACAGACCAAAAATCGGTTGCCTTTATGTTTCATCAGAGACATACTTCAAGGATAAAAAATGACAAGATTCAACGTTGGCGGTTAGAGCTCTCTGCATATAATTTTGATATTGTGTACCGCCCTGGAAGAGAAAATGTAGCAGCCGATGCATTATCAAGGGCTGTAACGCCACTCGTAGCCTCTACAACTGGATCGTCGCATGAAAACGCATTGAAAGAGTTACACAACACTTTATGTCACCCCGGTATAACAAGGATGCTACATTGGGTTCGAAGCAAAAATTTGCCTTTCTCCATTGACGAAATTAAACGAATAACTTCGAATTGTTCTATATGTGCTGAAGTAAAACCTCGTTTTCATCAAAATGTCGGAAAACTCATCAAAGCGACGGCTCCTTTTGAACGAATCTCTATAGATTTTAAAGGACCGCTTCCTTCAGACGGAACTCGGAGAAACCGATACATTTTGACTATCGTGGATGAATACTCCCGTTTTCCTTTCGCATACCCATGCCCAGACTTGAGTACCAATACGGTAATTGAAAAATTAGTGGACTTGTTCTCTGTATTCGGTATGCCGACCTACGTTCATTCTGATAGAGGCACATCTTTTCTGTCGAAAGAAATGAAGGAGTTTCTACACAACAAGGGCATTGCCACAAGCTACACAACGCCATATAATCCACAAGGGAATGGACAAACAGAAAGATACAATGGCATAATTTGGCGAACAATTCAATTGGCTATAAAAAGCCGTAACCTACCTATAACACGATGGGAAACAGTTTTGACTGAGGCTCTGCACTCTGTGCGATCGCTGTTATGTACAGCCACTAACGCCACTCCTCACGAACGTATGTTCTCCCACCCGAGAAGGTCCTCAAATGGTCAATCGATGCCCACCTGGCTTATTGCTCCAGGTAAAGCTTTAATGCGAAAGCATGTCAGAAGTAATAAATATGATTCGATGGTCGAGGAAGTAGAAACCCTTGAAACAAACCCGCAGCACTCACGAGTCCGACTGAGCACTGGGAGAGAAGTGGTGGTTTCAAATAGACATCTGGCTCCAGCTGGGGAGACAGACGATACTATAGAGTCAAACGATGAGGAGGACTTTGTAGATGCGTCTGATAATCAAACTGTAATAGAAGACGACACAGAGCCGGAATTGCGTCGCTCAAACAGAGTGCGCCACCCACCAGCACATCTCGCAGAGTATGTCACGGAATAAATATTAGCTGGGGAGAATGTGATGATTATCCTTCTTCGTGTCTATATAGTTTTCATGCAGGAGTTTCTACTCTATGAACGATTGTCAGTAAGATCATAAGATGTCAATATGTAGAGTGCATTTTTGCTAATTAAAGCCTAAATACGAGGTATTTATCTTTATTACAGAAGAGAACACGAAAAGACATGTTTTACCACATTATACTACTTGCCCTACACTCATGCACGTATTTAAGCTAAATGAACACCACAACTTTTGCACTATTAATACTGATAGAAACACAAGGTTTAGGAAATAATACAATGCTGCGATATGATTTTCTCGCGTTCCCGCCAAAACTCTCCACTCACAAATGATTACACTTGTCACTTTCCACATCTTTTAAGGGTTCCGTTCGGTTCCGGTTGATAACTCAAAAGGAAAAAACGGAACCCTTATAGGATCACTTTGTTGTCCGTCTGTGTGTATGTCAAGACTCTTTATCTCGGAAACCCGTCAATATATCAAGCTGTAACGTACTTATTAAACTGTATACGTATATTTATAAAAATAGGCCAGCATTATACACGACAGTTTTGCTATTTAGACAATACTTTTCGTGATGTCACTCGCTTGCCTGGTCCGCCATATTGAGTCGACCAACAATAAAGATATTCTTGTTATATCAAAAAAATATCAATATTTTGGTTAGTTTTTATTCGTGTTATTGATTTGCTAAAATTTTGAATTTTTATATCATATCATTTTTATGTCGACAACTGTCATTCCAGAATTAATACAAGTAAAATGGCATGACAGGTGTCAAAGGGATAGCTGTCATATTAAATTATAAATATTAGAATCCACACTACAAAAGCACGACAGGTGTGAAAGTAACAGCTGTCAAACTTAGAAGTATTATTATCTCCGTAACTATCGAAGGTAAAGAGGTAGTGACACCCGCCTTACAATCGTGAGGTCGTGGGTTCGAATCCCCGGTCCCGTACCAACGAGTTCTTTGGAATTTATGTACGGAATTTCACACCACAGGCTTTTCGGTGAACGAAAAACATCGTGAGGCAACCTGCATACGTCCGTAGAAGAAATTCGATGGCGTATGTGAATCCACCAACTCGCACTGGGCCCGCGTGGTGGATATGGCCCAATCACCCTTCGTGGGTAGGCCTACGTTCTGCAGTGGACTACTAAAAAGGCTGGTACAGTACAGTAACTATCGAAGCTAGACCATTACTGTCTTAATAGAAGTAATGACACTCAATGAGATCTATTAGATAGTTCAAATGACAGCTGTCAAAGCTTAAAAGTGAATTATCTCCGTAACTATCGAAGTTATACTACTGCTGACTTCACAAAAGTGACAGAGCGCAATTAGATCTATATTTTAAATGACAGCTGTCAAACGTAAAAGTGGATTATCTCCGTAACTATCGAAATTAGACTATTGCTGTCTTCACAAAATTGATAGAGCTCATCGAGACCTACATTTCAGATGACAGCTGTCAAACTTTAAAGTAAAAATCTCCGTAATAATAGACTCTTAAGTTTGACAGCTGTCACTTTGACATTTGTCATACCATTTTAGCATGGAATCTAGAACATGACAGCTGTCACTTTTACACCTGTCCTGCCATTCTTCTTCTTCTTTTGTTTGGCGTCGCATTGTTGTGCATTTGCCAGTGTGAAGTATAAAGTTTTAATATTTTTTGATATTTCAAAATAGTTACTGTCGTAGTCACGTCATAGTCTAATAAAGTCACGGTCAAGTCCAAACATAGTCCAAGTCATACCTCAGTAAAGCAGTGGAGACTTTACGAGAGGCGTCTATGGAGTTTTCGTGACGACATGGAACGACCTGATACGTCACATTATTATATCACTTGCCTACACTCATGCACGTAAATCAGCTCATAATCAACGAAATACCACAACTTTTCACTAATAATTACTAATAAAAACACAAGTTTAACAAAATAATACAATGAGGCGACATGATTTTTCCGCGTTCCCGCCACAACCTATCTAAATGTCAAATCACCATTTCCATTTGATTCCTAACTTCTTCTTCTTTTGTTTGGCCTCGCATTGTTGTGCATTTGCCAGTGTCAAGTATTAAGTCTTATACATTTTATAATATTTTGTCAAAATAGTCTGTCGTAGTCACGTCATAGTCCAATAAAGTCACGGTCAAGTCCAAACAAAGTTCAAGTAATACCTCAGTGAAGCAGTGGAGACTTTTTTTTATTCCTTGTAGGTTTGCGTTTGACTACATACTGCCTGATGTTGAGCAGATATGCGGTCTAGGATGTAGCACGCTTACCTAGAAGATACCTATTTACTCGGGATTTGAAGACACCCACGTTGTACTTAAGCGGGAAGACAGACCCAGTCAAAGCGTTCCACATTCTGGCTGTTCGTATGAGGAATGAGGATTCGAAACGCTTTGTTCTAACGCGCGGAATGTCCACCATAAAAGGGTGGCGCTTTGTTCGCGTCTGCCTAACCGTACGGTAGAAGAAAGGGGCAGGTGGGACCAGATTGTGCAACTCCTGAGCGCACTCTCCGAAGTGAATCCGATAAAAGGCCGACAAACACGCCACCTTACGTCGATGCTCAAGACTTGACAGCTGCGACTTAGTCAAGGTGTCGTTGTCAATCAGCCTCCTGGCTCGCCGCTCAATCGACTCCAGAGCCTCCAGTTGATATTTGGCAGAACCATCCCAAACATGAGAGCAGTATTACATGCAAGACCTGACTTGTGCTTTATAAAGGCTAAGTAGTTGCTTAGGTGTGAAATACCGTCTCACCCTAGAGAGAACACCAAGTATTTTGGAGGCTAATTGGGCTTTAGACTCTATGTACAGCCAGTTACAGGAACGGCGACACCACGGAAAGCGGGAGACAATTGGAAGGGTCTCTTTTTGGCCGAAAACAAACAGCCTTGAGTCTTCGTGGCATTAAACTTGACCAGGTTAGCATCACCCCAGTCAGACACCGCCTCCAGACTCAAGTTGCCGTTCGACCATAGTCTCTCTGAGTGACTCGATCTGTGGCCCGCTGGCTCTTGCATCGGATATGTAGCTCTCACGACTGTACTGTCGTCTGCGTACCCAAAGATCCCAGGCTTTAGCAGATCATTGATATGCAGTAGGAAGAGGGTCGCAGAGAGCACTGACCCCTGAGGAACACCGGCATTAATAGCCATTTGGTCTGACGAGAAGCCATCTACAACCACTCGTATCGACCGATTCCTCAAGAAATCTGATATCCATGCGCAGAAATCAGCAGGCAGGCCGTAAGATGAAAGCTTGCCAATAAGGCTCTCATGCCAGACCCAGTCAAAAGCTTTCGAGATGTCCAAAGAGACAGCCAGCGCCTCCCCGTGCTTCTCAATGACCTCACCCCAAATGTGTGTGGCGTACCCCAGAAGGTCCCCAGTAGACCGGTTTTGGCGAAAGCCATATTGGCGGTCACTGAGTAGGTCATTCGCTTCCAAGTTAGCCAGGATCCTGTTGTTAAGAACACGTTCCATAATCTTACAGAGTATAGACGTGATCGAAATCGGTCTGTAGTTGGCAGGGTCGGCACGGCTGCCCTTCTTGGGAACAGGCTGCACGTTAGCAAGCTTCCGAGATTTGGGCACTTGACCTGTCTTCAGAGATAGGCGAAAGAGGCGAGTCAGCACAGGCGAGAGTTCGGGACTCGTGACCCTTTGAGGCTGGGGTTTGAAGGGGAGTAGACGGATGCAGATTTCACCAGACAGTGATCAGATGTACCTAACGGTGAGGAAATCGCCACTGAAAACGGTCTGGATCGGTAGTTAGCAGAAGGTCCAAGCAGTAGGCTGTGTGCGAGTCAACGTCAGGTACCCGAGTGGCGCCTTGAACCAGCTGGGAGAGATCAAGCTTACGCGTTTCTAGCCCAGCATGATTTGTGTCCAGGTACGGGTGAAGCCACTTTTTGTGGTGGCCATTAAAGTCCCCCAGGATCACTAATTGGGCCGAAGGGTAGCTGAGCTGAGCAGCATCCGCAGCCTCACTGAGGTATTCAGTGAGTCTGGTCGTCTCCTGATCCCCGCTGTGTGATCGGTATACACAGGCGTAGATAATTTTTGACCGACGAACCACCGGAGGAGGTATACAATTCGACGCGTATATTTTTTTTTTTGTGTATATCCACGCATAACTTTTTTCATAGTAGTCCGATTTCAATAACTCTTTTTTTATTGGAAAGAGTATACTTCGAAATTGGTCCCATTTAAATTTTATCGAAATCGGCTGTGCCATTTTTGATAAATCAACAATAATGTGAAAAATGTTACATCGATCCGTGCATAATATTTGCGTTCTAGCGATGCGCCTCGGCTTCGCACAGATGTATTATACATATAAACATTTCTCTTGAATTACTCTATCTATTAAAACAAACCGCATCAAAATCCGTTGCGTAGTTTTAAAGATATAAGCATACATGGGGACAGACAGCGGAAAGCGACTTTGTTTTATACTATGTAATGATTATGTACACCGGTGAAGTCGGTCATGCTATTTTTTGCAAAAAATAATTATTTCTAAGCCAGTGTCTGCCAAAGCCCAGAGCACTGAGAAAGAGGGGTCTTCAAACCTACGAAGGCGCAGAAAGCAAATATCATTCCGGGCGTACACGCATACACCCACACGTGGTTTAAAACGGTGCTCCAGGGAGTACCCTGGGTAGGAGAGGTACGACACGTCGGATGGACCAGCAATCTGCGTCTCCGTGAGAAAAAATAGGTGGGGTCGATCTGTCTCAAGATGATGATGGACAGGCGTGAGATTGGATTGCAGGCCCCGAATACTGCACAGGTGCACTTTGAGTGAGAGTCTCATGTTTAACTTACGGAGTAAAGTAGGTAGAAAGTCGGTAGTGGAACGAGACGTCACTCTGCACATTCTGTGGTACAACACACAAACCACACACATCCATGGTAGACCAGCCTGGAGCCAGCTACACTCATGCACGTAAATCAGCTCATAATCAACGAAATATCACAATTTATCACTTATTATCCTACTTCCTACTAATATTATAAACGCGAAAGTTTGTGAGGATGGATGGATGGATGGATGTATGGATGTATGGATGTTTGTTACTCTTTCACGCAAAAACTACTAAACTGATTGAGATGAAACTTTGCAATAATATCCTACTAATATTATAAACGCGAAAGTTTGTGAGGATGGATGGATGGATGGATGTATGGATGTTTGTTACTCTTTCACGCAAAAACTACTAAACGGATTGAGATGAAACTTTGCAATAATATAGCTTATATATCAGAATAACACATAGGCTATAAATTATTATGATATAACGGGACAATAGCTTTAAGTTTATTTTTAAATAGTGCCACTTAGTATAATTTCGAAGGACTAGGAATGGTAGTGGCAACATTTCTGGGGTAACGCTTGTAACAAACGCTGCTGATTGGTTCCAAGGAGGTTTTCAAGTGATATCGCATGATCGGCCGATGGGCGGGAAAATGCGATGATGACTTGACAGATGTCACTTGAGAGTTGGAAGAAGAGCTGGTTCGGAGAGGTTATGTTGAAAATGTGGTTGAGAACAGCTCGAGTTGTGATTCTTGATAAAATGGTCGCAGCGTGAGTTACGCTGCGGAACGCCATGTCCTTCGCTTAAAGTCTTCTCTATAAGTGTTATCATACGTAATCTTCTGTGAAATAAACTGATTGTTCGTGACGTCGCAATTTATCTCCTCGCCCGTTTAACCCACGCCACGCCACACTGAAGCATTGTTGGGTCAGATGGTCTAAAATCATTACCACATTGAATCACCATAACTGATGCGGATCCTTTTATGGATTCGACAGATATATATTGCGTATGCGGGCGAAGCCGCGAGTAAAAACTAGTTATTGATAAAAACTCAAGGTCGTCCCAAGGTGACGTCCGCAACTTATATCCGATAGTGTGCACGGCTCAGTCTACTTTCATAGTCTAGATACCTATCAGTCGCGGCTGTCAGTCGCGTCCGATAGTATGTTTCCAGCTTAATAGTCTAAGATCCCGCTATACAACGACCTTCACCGAGATGCTTATTTAATGAGACGTATTTTGTATGTTATTAAATATGCCAATAAATATATCCTATATGGGTTGCCTAACAAATTTCAGTCCAGAGTATTTTTAATTAATAATTAAAAGAAAAAAAATTTTTTTAAACATTGCACCGGTGTGATTATTAAATTAATTTGATACCAATCGAAAGTTTGAAGGCCATAGAATATGCAAACGTTAGGTTGCCTATTTTTTTCCAACCACGGGTTGCCAGGTGTAAACAGGTAAATCTATACTAGCATTAAAAAAATAGGCAACCTAACGTTTGCATATTCTATGGGCTTCAAACTTTCGATTGGTATCAAATTAATTGAATAATCACACCGGTGCAATGTTTAAAAAAAAAAATTTAAATTATTAATTAAAAATACTCTGGACTGAAATTTGTTAGGCAACCCATATAGGATATATTTATTGGCATATTTAATAACATAAAAAATACGTCTCATTAAATAAGCATCTCGGTGAAGGTCGTTGTATAGCGGGATCCTATACTATAACAAAATAATACAATGTGGCGACATGATTTTTCCGCGTTCCCGCCAAAAAACGATTTGAATCCTGTTTCATTGGTTCATTCCTTATATTATAGAGGTTCATTCATTTGTAATATCAATTGTGATCAATGTCAAATCACTGTCACTCTCAAGCTCTCAAGTCAATTGTCAAATTGTTTTCAACTTTCGTCAACATCAAAATTCCCGTTGCTTCTCCTTCCCTTCGTCACCACATCACAGTAAAATAATTTAAAATATCTGCATTCCTCATAGTAAAACGTATTTTTAAACTTGTAACTAAAAACTACTTTCTTCTGTTGAGAATAAAACCGTCCCTGCGCGCGAGTTACTCAGCTCGGTGCAAGTACGGCAGTGTGTGACTTGGACGCCGTCGCGGATGACGTCTGCGGAACGATTCTAGGATTAGCGGCCTAATTCTTAGTGTGCCAATTATATTAAGTGGGGCGCGGATCGCCTAATTTGTGTTGACTGTTGATTTGAAGTGCAAGTGATTGGCGGCGGATGCAATAGAATCCTGAAGACACCTCATCAGCTGTGAGTTCGTTCCATTTAGTTTTGGTCGACCAAGGGGGTAGGATTCGGGACGAGTTTAGGTTATTTCCAGGGTGGAATGAACTCGTCGGCTTGCGCCGCAGCATTCGCGAATTGATGGTAATCGAATTCCTATTGTTTTAATTATTATATGGGCCCAGCACGATTTAGTAGATTGGTTGGAGTCCAGCCTACCGGTATTTTTTGGCGGAAACATTTTGTTAGCAGAAGCGTGGTTCTCACGAAGTGATTTTCGTGCCACGGAATTGAAAATTGCATTTAATATTGTATTATTTGTAAGTTAGATGTAAAATGCGGTCATTTTATTTGGTTGTTTTTTGGTTAAATTGTGGGTAAATCGTAAACTGACTTCATTTTACTGTGAAGGTTTACTACGATTGTGGAATAGTTTTGCATTGTATAGCACCTTATCGTAATAAATACGCGGTCGTATTAAAAGTAAAAGGTAGGTACATTTGTAAACTCAACTCATTAGTTTGTCGTAAATAAATTACTATTAGCAATCTTAGTAGGGTTGCATATGGATAATTGTGTTGCATTATTGCTATTTGTTATTGTTTCGTATTTTCGCAATTGATAATTGTTTGTTTTGTAATTTTAAGTCGCACGATTGCGTGGTACTTATTGTTTACTTTAGAAATTATCCATAAGAAGCGTAGGCTTGGCTTTTAAATTGCTTCAATATTTTATTAGTCAATGGTAATTAACTAGGAATTGATTCGGTTTGTTTACATTAGAGTAGGTTGTGTACGCTTGCCGTTATCTTTATTAGTTTCATTTTAGTGCGCGGTCGCATTTAAAACTATACTTAAGTTTTAATAAAATTTAGGGTTCAGCTTAATATACCACGGGGTTCCGTACCATTTATATTAAAATTAAATTATAATTTCACTGTAGGTTATAATTGTGTACCTACTATTGTGATACTATTGTTTGCGATTGTTACCTATAGTTTGGGCTGTTGTCACTCGGGGTGTCACCAAGTTTAACTGTGTCATTTTTTGGTCTTTTATTTACGGATCACAGTTGTTTTTATTGTTTAATTTACGTTCCTTTTCGTTTCACTTACTTCGAATATGGCACGGCATGCGGCGAAGGACATTTTAGCCAAGGAGTTAAGATGGTTCCTTGGAGCTAAAGGGCTTATCGGTCGACCGGATCGGAAGTCCGCACTACGTCTACGCGCGGAAGCCGCGCGTGGCAGACTTGAGAGCGCTGAAGACGCTTTCATGACATTAATGGCCACTGATCCTTCGCCAGAGATATTTGCCAGTTATGAGGCAGATCTCAATCAAATCTCTGAAACATGTGATGAGATTATGGAGGCCGTGGAGGCCATGAAGGCGGCGCAGGTGGGTGGCCCGCCAGTCGCTGGTGGAACAAAGACAGAGCCGGGACATGGCGTCACGGGCCGGCTGCCAACTTTGGAATTACCCCATTTTAATGGGGACGTGGGACACTGGGTGTCCTTTAAAAATATGTTTATGTCGCTGGTCGACTCGCGAAGGGACCTGACGTCGGCACAGAAAATGGCGTATCTGTTGTCGACACTTGAGGGCGAGGCACAGTCGCTCATCCGGCATCTTCGGGTCGAAGATGATCAGTATAATACCGCCTGGGAGCTGTTGAACTCCCGCTATCAAAACGTCCGACTACTGGCGGACGTCCATGCGAGCCAGATACTGAATCTGCCGAAGATAGGGTCCAGGGCGGACCTTCGGCATAAGTTGCTCACGCCTCTAACAGTTGCGTGTAACTCGCTGCGCACTCTGGGGTTACCAGTGGACGAGTCGGCGAGTGGATACTTGCTCGTCCACCTAGTTTTAGGCAAACTCCCAGCCGAGCTGCGTTCGAGGTTCGAGCGAGAGCACGGTGCGGGTCCAGATGCTCAGGGTGTCGACGCCCTCCCCAAGTTCACGGATCTGGTGAAGTTCCTCGAATGGGAGGCCAGGATCGCCGAAACCTCGGCCCCGGAAGCTACCTCAAGTGCGCAGGGGCGCATCCCAGGGGGGCCTTCGGGAGGAGGAGGAAGGGCGCGGGGGAAGGACGTCCGCGCAACACCGAATTGGAAGTGCAGCAACAGGGTTGCTACATTGGTTGCCGGCGAGGCTCGAAGGGCTTGTCGGCATTGCGGCCAAGAAGGACATGGGCTGTTGCAGTGCCGCTCCTTTAAAACCTTGACGGTACCGGAGAGGCGCCGGTACGTTAAGAGCAGTAACCTATGCTTTTCGTGCGCTGGGGCACATTTTCACAGGGACTGCTCCGAGGCAAAACCGTGCACGTGGTGCGGAGGCGCGCACCACCCCATGCTATGCATGAACAAGGGTGACGCAGGCCACCAGGACAAACAGAAGGCGTCTGTCACGGGCGGGTGCGCTCCCCCCCGAAGCTCTTCTCCGAGGGACGGAGGAGGTGCCCGGGCACAAGGTCAAGTGCAACACAGGGGCTGGGGGGGGTCGTCCTCTAGTGAGCGCATTGGAGGGCAGAGCCCTCAGGTAACCGGACATGCGGCGGCCGCATCCGGTCCTTATTACGCTCGGGCGAGCATGGCCACCCACTCCAGGGCGGAGGGGTCGGCAAATTGTGATAAGGGGAAGGGGGCCTCGGCAACGGCGCCAATTGCGGTCGGCCATCCCCCATCACGAGGCCAGGAGGTAATGACCTCGCAACATGAGCGGTACTCGCCGCCCATGCATGAGTACCCACGGTTGGAGTATCACCCACCGTACTATCGGTCCGGCAGGGCTGCCGGGTACGTGGTGCCAGCGAGGACGCTGTGCGTGCGTCCCGCACGTCCCACGGAATATCAGGCCTATCCAAATTGTTCTCCGCCAGCTAGTCAATAGCTAGCTGGTTCCTCTGAGGCAATAGGCCCACAAACTGTGCTGTTACCTACCGCGGAGGTCCGCGTTTGGGGTACAAGGGGGGACAGCGTACGGATACGAGCCCTTCTTGACACGGGGGCACAGGGGTGTCTAATAACAACGCGTGTGGCACGTAAATTGCGTTTAGAGCTAGAACGCGCATCGAAACCCATACTGGGTGTGGGTGATTCGGAAGTATTGGGTGTGAGGGGCCATACATACGTCTCCTTTTCTTCGGTGCACACTCCAGCGCTGAGGATTTCTGTTGCCGCCATGGTACTGGATACCGTGGTGGGTTGGCATCCATCAGTGGATATCCCTACGGGAAGGGTATCGCTGACAGAGGGGTTGGACTTGGCCGACCCACTCTTTCATCAACCAGGCCCTGTAGATCTGCTAATCGGAGCAGATGTATTGGGATGGGTATTAACGGGAAGACAGAAGACATTAGGGACTTCTTCCTTGGTAGCAATTTCTACTATTTTTGGACATGCGGTCATGGGTCCGGTGTTTGAGGACCAAACTCAGGGCGAGTCATCGGTCACTATCGCTAGTTCAGCCCTTGCCAGAATTATGCGGAAGTTCTGGGAGGTGGAAGAACCCCCTGAGGCGTCACGGGTAGACCCGAATCACGACGAGTGCGAAGCGTTCTTTAAGGACAACACGGTTAGGCTTCAGTCAGGAAGGTTCATGACTAGGCTACCCTTTATTACCTCGCCGCCCTCGTTGGGGTCTTCTAGAGCGTTGGCCGAGAAAAGACTGCTGTCCATGGAGCGACGTATGCAACGAGACCCAGTTCTCCGGGAAAAATACATCGACTTCATGCGTGAATATGAAGCACTAGGTCACATGTCGCCTGCTCAAGTCGATTGGAGCTCGACTGAGCACTACTTCTTGCCTCATCATGCGGTGCTGAAGGCATCTACGGGTAAATTAAGGACCGTATTTGATGGTTCTGCTGTTACCTCAACGGGAGTAGCTCTCAATCATTGTTTGCACGCGGGTCCCAAATTGAATCGTGACGTTGTCGATGTCATTCTGAACTTTCGGAGACATCAGGTAGTTTTCGGGGCGGACATCCGGATGATGTTCCGTCAGACTGTCATTCACCCAGAAGATAGACGCTTTCAGCTTATTCTCTGGCGTGAAAATCCCAACGACCCAGTGGTCGTATATGAGCTCAACACCAACACGTATGGGTTGAGGTCGAGTCCCTGGATTTCGACTCGCGTGCTCCGTGAGTTAGCGGAGTGTGAGCGAGTGCGTTTCCCTCGGGCTGCTGCAGTTTTGCGTCGCGATTTATTTGTGGATGATATCTGTACGGGTGCGCAGACTTGGGAGGAAGCTATCACTCTACGCGACGAGTTGGTTGCCATACTGGCGACAGCTGGTTATGAACTGCGTAAATGGTTGTCGAATGATCCTAGGGTACTGGAAGGTATCCCAGAAGAACACCAGCAGAATCCGGGCCTCTTCGCGGACGGAGAGGACCCAAATATGATAGCTGTGTTGGGTATGAAATATCAGCCAGTAGCTGATACCTTTACGTTCCAAGTGGATCTGGAACGACATCAAGTGTGGACAAAGCGGACTGTTCTATCCGCCATCGCACGGACCTTTGATCCAAACGGCTGGGTTAGTCCCGTGATCTTCTCAGCCAAATGTCTTTTACAAGAACTTTGGACATTGGGTGTCTCGTGGGATGAGCCACTCAATGGAGCCCCATTGAACACATGGCTTGAATTGCTTGATACCATTGAGGAGGTCAATCGGATTGCCCTTCCTCGACGAATACTGCCACCGGGAAAATACCAAGCCAGTCTGCATGGCTTTTGTGACGCCTCAGAACGAGGTTATGCGGCGTCAGTTTATGTACGAGCGGTTGACGCCGAGGGCCGGGTCTCCGTCGTATTACTGATGGCCAAGAGCAAGGTTGCTCCTATTCGGACCAGGTTGACAATACCTAAATTGGAGCTGAGCGGGGCTCACCTTTTAACGCGTTTGTTATGCCACATTGGCAAGGAGTTAGCGTCCACTGTAAATATTGAGAAGATATACGGATGGTCGGACAGCCAAGTGGCCCTGGCGTGGCTTGGAGCTGCACCGCACACGCTGGATGTTTTTGTGGGAAACCGGGTTTCCCAAATCCAGAATGCCGAAGTTCATATTGATTGGAGACACGTTCCGGGCGAAATCAATCCGGCTGACTGTGCGTCTCGGGGCTGTACAGCTGTGGAGCTGGTGCAGCACCCACTTTGGTGGGGACCGGACTGGTTATTGGAACCAGAGTCCTCTTGGCCTGCTCCAAGAAAGGAGAGGTTACTATCGGTGCTGCCGGAGTTGCGCGTGAATGCAGTGGCAACTGAGCCAAAACTGGATAAGGATTGGTTGGTGGGGAGATACAGCAGTTTGGAGAAGTTACTGGGTGTGACCAGTTGGATAAAACGCTTTATCCACAACTGCCGCCACCCGACTCGAAAGCAACTTTCGCCTACTACGACGCCGGAGGAACGGCGAAGCTCGTTGTTATATTGGATCAAGATTATTCAGTCGGACTGCTTCAAGGCGGAATTATCAATCTTACGCTTAGGACGCGCGAAGTTGAAGGGAGCCATGGCACGGCTTAACCCTTTCATTGACTCTGATGGTTTTTTGCGAGTCGGAGGCCGCCTTCGAAGGGCTAATATTCCATATGGGAGTAGGCATCCGTTACTACTACCGAAGCAGGGAGCTTTGGTTGAACTTATCGTGCGAGACAGACACATTCGCAACGCGCATGCGGGGTGCACTGCGTTGCTTGCAATTTTACAACGAGAATTTTGGATTTTATCGGCCCGGAGGGTTGTCCGGGGTGTTATATTTCGTTGTATACCTTGTTATAGGGTCAAGGCAGCTACGATGCAGCCACAGATGGGTGATCTACCCTCGGATAGGGTCAATCAAGCGAGGCCGTTTGATGGGGTTTCTACCGACTTTGCCGGGCCATATTATGTGAAATCGTCTACATTACGAAACGCTAAGGTTACTCGCGCTTATCTATGCGTATATGTCTGTTTATCGACAAAATCGGTTCATTTCGAGGCGGTATCCTCGTTAACTACTGAGGCATTTATTGCTTCTCTAGACCGTTTCGTGTCGCGAAGAGGTCTCCCGTCACTGATCCGGTCTGACAATGGTACAAACTATAAGGGTGCAGACAATTATTTAAAGGAAGTTGGTAAATTCCTACAAGCTAATGGAAATAGTATAAGTCAGGCTCTTGCCCAGAGGGGAATAACTTGGCTAACGAGTCCGCCAAATTGTCCCCACTGGGGAGGTATATTTGAGGCCGCGGTAAAGTCAGCCAAGACGCACCTACGGAGAATATTAGGAGAGACGGCTCTCACGTTCGAAGAGCTTGCCACTGTGTTTTGTAAGGTGGAAGCTGTTCTGAATTCACGTCCGCTCTGTCCATTGTCTTCCGACCCAAACGACCTAGAGGTCCTCACCCCAGGTCATTTCTTGATTGGGCAGCCACTCGCGGCTTTGCCAGAGTATCCGTGGACGGATGTTAATACGACACGGTTGTCGCGGTTTCAGATGTTACAACAAATGGGTCAAGACCTATGGCGTCGATGGTCTTTAGAGTATTTACACATTTTACAACAACGGGTTAAATGGACAGATCGGACGGATCCTCCACGGGAAGGGGATTTGGTTTTGTTGAAGGAAGCGAATTTGCCTTCATTGTTTTGGCGCAGGGGGCGCATTATAAGGTTAATTATGGGTCCTGATGGGACTCCTCGCGTCGCCGAAGTGCTGGTCAGAGGCTCGACTTTACAGCGGGCTATAGCGACGCTCTCCCGGCTCCCGGTGGATTAAGACTAGCGGCTGGCTTCTCCAGCCGGGACGGGTGGTTGTTGAGAATAAAACCGTCCCTGCGCGCGAGTTACTCAGCTCGGTGCAAGTACGGCAGTGTGTGACTTGGACGCCGTCGCGGATGACGTCTGCGGAACGATTCTAGGATTAGCGGCCTAATTCTTAGTGTGCCAATTATATTAAGTGGGGCGCGGATCGCCTAATTTGTGTTGACTGTTGATTTGAAGTGCAAGTGATTGGCGGCGGATGCAATAGAATCCTGAAGACACCTCATCAGCTGTGAGTTCGTTCCATTTAGTTTTGGTCGACCAAGGGGGTAGGATTCGGGACGAGTTTAGGTTATTTCCAGGGTGGAATGAACTCGTCGGCTTGCGCCGCAGCATTCGCGAATTGATGGTAATCGAATTCCTATTGTTTTAATTATTATATGGGCCCAGCACGATTTAGTAGATTGGTTGGAGTCCAGCCTACCGGTATTTTTTGGCGGAAACACTTCTTTAAATAATTTTGTTAGTCTTACCAAATAGCATTCTACTTAGTAAAATTGTGTGGATACCTAAGTGCCGTTATAAATCATTCATCATCAGAAAAAATAATGTCGCGCCAAATCGATTCTAATTTAATTCGCCTTCTGGACGGTTTAGGCCTCGATGGAGAAGAGCACACCTTATGTGATTTCACGATTGCTGACCAAAACTCTGTTGCGGAATCTCAAGGTATCACGCCGACCACTCCTTCTAATTTCAAACCGGTACTTGGTAGCAACGTCACTTACGTCGTAGCTTGTGTGATTATAAATGATTCAAACGAAGTACTTATGATGCAAGAAGCTAAAGAAAGTTGTGCGGGCAAGTGGTACTTGCCTGCAGGGCGAATGGAAAAAGACGAGACCATAGTGCAAGCTGCAGTGAGAGAAGTTTTAGAAGAAACTGGTCTGGAATGCGCGCCTAATACCCTACTTGTAGTAGAAACTGCCGGCGGTATGTGGTACAGGTTTGTTTTAACTGCACAAGTGGTGGGAGGTGAATTAAAAACTCCTGCTAAAGCTGACAAGGAGTCTTTGCAAGCAAAGTGGATATCAGACTTACAAGAAATTTCCTTAAGGTCTAATGACATCTTGCACCTGATTGAAAAGGCAAGGTTGTACAAACAGAGCAAACCCAGTGGGTCTTGGCACATTGATATCCTGCCAGCACCCACCAGGCATGTCAAAGATTTGATGAGGTTGATAATTGTCATAAAGAAAAGAAGTACAAATAAATTACATGTTTTACTTAGTGAAAAGTCCTCTTTGCACTTTCCGACTTGTGAATTGAATCCTGCTAAGAGTGCACATTCGACTTTGAGAAGGTTTATGGTGGAGATGTTTGGAGCAGATGTGGGACAACACCGGCCCCTGGGCCTCCTCAACGTAGAACATGATCCTGGAGCTGATGGATGCTGTTTGTCTGTACTGGTAGCATTCAGACCACCTATTGAGGAAGTCCCATTGATAGGTAAATGTGTATGGCAAGAGCTTTCACATGATGTCGAAAATAAATTGCTGTCAATAATAAGTAAAAAAAACTCAACTGTAGAACTACATGTTGTGCGTTAAGCATTAAATACCAACTAAATTTAAAATTGGTGCTTAAACTTAACTTTAATCATATTGACTGAGATGAACTCTCTATTACTGTTACTTTTAATTGTAATTGTTTAAAAGATCTGTCATATTTACAGTAATTTGATGCTTTAATTTGAAGACATTTTAATATGACTGTTACTGTACAAAAATAATATAATTGTTAGAAATTTTAATGGTAGTATTTTAGCAGCTATTACTGAACATTCCATTCCTAGAAAGTATTTTATATTTAGTTCAATTAAGCTACTCTCTAATTTGGCCATAAAATTATTTATATACATTGAGACTGGTAAAATCTTATTACTACAATAGGAAATATGCATTTTTTTTCAAATGTTTTGGTAATTATTTTCTTTGACAAAAATAAATAAAAAGAAGCATAATTCAGCAGTCTTATGTATGAAAAAAATTGGCTCCAATCTGAATGTTATGCATATTTCCTGTTCGTATACTCTTCTGTGTCTATTATTACTATTGTAATGATTTATTTAATGGCATCTATCTCTTGTGGGCTTTAGAAGACATCTTTTTATATTATTAATGTAACATATTTTTAAGTTTTGTTATGTTGTTTTGTTTACTTTACTAATACATTATTTTATTCTGTAATCACACAATAAAGAACCAAAATATATCAAGTGCTTGTATTCAATGTGAGCTTAGTAAATGATAAGATAGAATTATTTTTAATTATTTATTTTTATAAGCGATACAAAAACTGCACTGACTAGAAAATCGAATAGTAATATCTAGCTATTGAATAACTATAACATATGAACAAAATATGGAAATGCTTTATTACTAAAAAGTACACTAATAAATAATGGAAAATTCACAACATAATGCAAAAAATGAACAGCGCCTTGTCTGAACTTTGAAAATTTATAAAAATACTTTTATCTCCATGGAAACATGACAATTCATTATGAAAATTAAAATGAACACTGGGATACTCTAAAATTGTGCACAAGTTTTAAAGGTTTTGTTTACTACAAATGAGTCTATGCTTGACCACCATCTTATGTGATGGTAAGTGAAGTTTTTACAATGCTAATAGTAAACATATACATGTAAAGAGGCATTAATGCAGTACATAATACATTGCATTATAAACTTATTACAGCATTGCTTAAAATATAAGGTGAGTACAATAATAAATTTAGAGCTGTCAACTATTTGATTCATCCCATTGTTAATTAATTATGAGAGTGATTGTATTTCATTTCAAATACAATAAGAACTATGTGCAGGTTTTTTTGTGAGCTGAACAGAGCTTAGATAGCAGAACTTTTGTTACATACTTTTCTGAATAGTGAGATCAGATATTGACAATTATTGTAGGACAAAAACTGAAAATATCCTAAAAGCACAAGAAGTGTTATATCCTAAATGGGAAATAAGGGGTACACAAAACAATTAGCACATTGCTTAGTTTTATATCAAATAGCTTTGGGCTATTTGATATAGCTTACCATAAACATGAACTAACATTTTACAAGATTTTAGATCATAAGAATGTAAGGGACCTTTGTAGATGAACCACTTTTGTTAATTGCACAATATAATCACTATATTGTAGTATTAGTACCTCCTCCGTCATGTTTTTGCTCAAGAAACTTGCCGGTTGCTGACTTTAGGTACCTAAATATAGGAACTTGGCAAATAATACAACTTTTAAATATAACATTAGAACTATGAATATTGGATCTAGAACAAAAGTTGTAAAATTCTGAGTTACAATATTTCCAAATAGGTTTGGAATTTAAAGTAAATAAAACTCTTTAATCATTAGATCCAAAAAAATTAGTTAGTTGTGTATTACTTCAATAGTTTAATAATGATTTGATCTTTTAGCACAGACCCAATATCCACATCCAATTAAAATATTTTTTGAATGCATTGACTCAACTAGGAAATAATATAATTTGCCTGAATTTAACCAGTCCATTGTTAGTGTGGCTCAACAAAGTATATTTACAGCAAAATAAATCTAACAATTTTAAATGGAATTGCATTTACATATGTATTTCATTGTATTTAAAATAAATATTAAAAGCTCATTAATTTCATTTCATCTAATAAGCAGGCAAAATATTTCTCTACTTTCCACACTTGTAACCTAATGGATCGTCAATAATATAACAGAAAAACATAACATATTTATAGCCCCTAGTAATATTGCAATATTATTTTGTGCTAACCTTTAGCCTAACTAACTAATTTTCACCCACTTTCATTGTGGAAATAACTTGTAAGAATACTAAATCTAATGTCATAAAAAGAGTATCAATATTGCATAGCCTTTGTCATGAAAAGTGGGTAAATACATAGAGAGTAACATGTCTACAACAACTCTGTGAAGAGTATGCAAGTAGGCAAAAGACGTTATCTCGGTTTTAGCTTGGCAGTATGTATAAAATACTAAGATAAGCTTTACCCCTCGAGCTGGATACCTTGTATCCAAGAGTGCAGGTCTGCTGAGCCTGGACAATTCAAAATGTTGGGCGCAGGTTCTTCAACTGCCAGCAGCCGACGTGCCGCCGTCTGTCCAGACAAGTAAGCTCCATGCGCAGTCGAGTAGAAGCTACTGTGTGTATGCTCTCCAGCAAAGAGCAGCACAGGCTGAAAGAAACAACGATATAATAAGCATTGCAACAATTTTACTATAGAAATTAACGTGGGTTTTAGTGCATGCAGTGCATTGCGAGACGGCTCCTCGTGCTAGCACTCGCCAACTTGAGAAAGGTCGCCGAATGCGACCGAAACTATAGTCGTTGTTACGACTATCCGTACACGTGAGTTTAGTCCCGTTATATATAGTATAAAGCATTGCAACAATACTGATATTTAATTTTATTTTATTGGTAACTAGCAAATTGCCCGGCTTCGCAGAGGTGTATTATACATATATGTATAAACCTTCCTCTTGAATTCTATCTATTAAAAAATCCACATCAAAATCCATTGCATAGAAAGATATAAGCATACATAGGGACAGAAAGACAGAAAAGCCACTTTGTTTTATACTATGTAGTGATGGTTGCTAAAACCTAGACTAACATGGACTACTTTTTACTCCAGTAAAATACATGGTTCTTGGGTAATGGCAAATTCGTATGAATCATTTTTAGGCAATTTACAAATCGAGGGAGAGATTCTCCTGTCTAGTTGCATAAAATCAGAAAAAAGGCATTAAAAACTAGTTCAATCTTTTAACTATTTACTGCATTTAAATATATTTGGTATATAAGTGTAGGTGTCCTCCCTGTTCCAAAAAATTAAAGATCTATTCTTAAACAGAATATTTTTAAGTTGATAATATAGTGTAAGCAGCACAGGATATTTTCAAGCAAATAAACTCTTGGTGTTTCAAGTTTCAGATATTAATCGTAATTTTAATTCTACATTTTTATTTATTTCCATTTTATACCTTTTTATCATGTACATTTCTGAACAAAGGCTGAGCTATACTCTCAATGTCACTTTGGCTGCCTCCAACACCAATGGATGTGTAGGATCCTCTGGTATAAGGCTGCTTTTTCCAACTTGTGCTGAAATAAAATTCAACATTTATCAGTCAGTCTGGATGACTATGCAGTGATAAAAATATTGGTGTTTCAAAAGCAGCCCATTGAATAAAAGACTTCCAAAAAATACTTTGACAAGATAACAGTTTTAAGCATGTTGATTATCATTTTAGCTGAAAATAAATTAATGATGAAATAATTGTTTAAACTTTAAAGAATGAGGATACTTACCACACACAGTTTATAGGTTCAGGAACAAAGGGATCATTTAAGAACTTTCTTAAAATTTTTGTACATGCAGTGGCTACTTCTTCCATAGGTAAAGTCTCCATGAACTCAGCTTCTTTGCCAGACAACCAACCCAATAACAGTGTCTCTGATACTTTACTAAATGAGTAAATCTTTTTATACCAAGAGTTTGCCATGTCCTCGGGGGTTGGTGAACTCTCCCAGAGCAACATGATTTCAGTAATATCAGGATTAAGAAATGGTCTTTCATATTCTAAGAATATTTTATCTACGGCACTAAATAATAATCTTTCAATGGACTCTAATTTATATTGTGGTAATGCTGGTTCAAATAAAGTTGCTGCATTCTCTTTCAAAACACCTAATGGAATAGTACATATCACATGGTTAGCATAAAAAGTCTTGCCATTATCACAAACTACTTCCACGTAAGTTGGATATTTTTTCTTTGGTTTATTTGACACATTTGTATGTGAGGTTCCTTCGCCTGGGTTAATAGGTTTCTCAGATGTTGTGCTCTTTGACATATCCTCTATCACAGTCTGGTCTGAATCCTCAGATTCTTCTCCTAAATCGTCAACTCCTCTCATTGAATTCTGATCTTCTGAAGACCAAATGATTTTCTGTACAGGATGACTAGATAAGATTTTATCTGGAGCAATAGTTTTTTTTAGTGGCTCCAAGATGCAACTGTACCCGGATGGTATGATTATGTTTCCACCTTGTAGCTCCGTATAGCTGCCTAGTTCCAGTAGGTCAATTTCATCCATTGTGTTGCAGCCAGATATACATGTTTCCCTTTTTAACAAGCAGTCAAATATTAACCTTCTGAGTTTCTTTTCCTCGGAGGTAGGCAGTCGTTCGAGGTAAATGGTGGCTTCCAGATTGATGTGTTCTCCTACACTGTGTATGTCTGGCGGCGGCAAGTACTGGCATAGAAAATACTCTTCACACCGCCGCAGAAAACAGACGTAAGCCTCGTGCGTCTCGTGCAGCACACCGAACGGCACTTGCTTCCCATCTTCCGTTGCGGCTATCACCTTATGAGGCTTTGGTATATTGATGATGTTTACCAAATTGTTGGCCATGGCAATCTCAAAAATTGGATTGCCAAGAACTCCATGAATCCAGTTAGCGCCTAGTTCTACTTTATGATTTTTCAACGGTATCGATATAATGCGGCCACCAATGCGTTTTCTAGCTTCAATGATGAGGAAGTCTTCGATTCCATTTTTCAGGAGGTGGTTAGCAGCGGATAGGCCGGCCATACCGGCACCGACAATGATAACATTATACTTACTTGTATCACATTCTTTACTAGAATTTGTATTGTCGTCACCCATAATAAATAATTTTGAATAAAAATACTTGAATTATTTTGTTACTGCTCTTGCTTGACGTTCAGCTGGTTACGACATCTCTGTCTTTTTTTTCATTTAGCTGTCAAAAGTGTCAAACTATTAAGGCTCCATCAAACACAGGCGGTACGAGCGGTATAGCAGACGGGCGGGCATCTGTATTGTACTGGTTATATAAGAAGGGCTCACACAGGTCCGGTCGCGGTACTGCCGTACCGCCCTTCAAGGCTCCATCAAACACAGGCGGTACGAGCGGTAAAGGGCGGTACGGCAGTACCGCGACCGGACCTGTGTGAGTCCTTCTTATATAACCAGTACAATACAGATGCCCGCCCGTCTGCTATACCGCTCGTACCGCCTGTGTGTAAAGGAGCCTTTACCGCTCGTACCGCTCTACCGCTCGTACCGCCTGTGTTTGATGGAGCCTTAGAGCGGTACGAGCGGTAAAGTGCGGTACGGCAGTACCGCGACCGGACCTGTGTGAGCCCTTCTTATATAACCAGTACAATACAGATGCCCGCCCGTCTGCTATACCGCTCGTACCGCCTGTGTGTAAAGGAGCCTTTAAGATGGCAAACTATGAAATCAAATTCGACTAATTTTTATCGTAGTCGAATCCATCAATATCGTATCTGTGCCATCACTCGATTTTTACTGTTTTTATTTACTGGTAGCACCACAACCAATGATGTCCACCCATCGGCCCCCTCTCTTTCATTTCCGCAAAAACACAATCATTACAATATGTTATCTCTTTTCTGGATGAGAGTAACCGATTTAGCTATCTCACTCTTGTGACCTTTGAGTTTTGCAGAATAATAATACTAATATCTTTGTTTACTTCGAGGTATCGGACGAGTGTTTTTGTTATTGTGACAAATATTATTTTCACGTTTATTTTGATCGTAATTAACTTCCTTTGTGATTAACATGTGCAAATAATTGAACTCTGAGACCATTTGAGTTGAATAAATCTGTGTCGTTGTAAGTTGAAGTGAAACTATCTATTGTGAAGTCTAAATTCGATATCAAAAGTCATTGTGAATAATCAAGTGTTTATGAATTTTGTAGTGTTGTGATTTCGCAAGTTATGTAATCATAAGATGAGCCATCAGTCCTTCGATATCATCCGCTTAAGGATATGTCGCTGATGAGCTAGATTTTGAGTCGGATGATGATGTAAATAAACATTTAAATAAGTACAACACGTGGGTTTAGCTGTGAAATAATCGATAGAGGCGCGGGGCGCGTGCGCCAGACTCTATCAACAAGACGATTATAGTCAAGGTCAGCCAGCACAAACACGTGCAATGTCGGATTCTATTTACACACATGACTTTCTTCTCGAGCCAGGCGTCGAGATAAAACAAGAGACGTCTTACGAGCTCAACACGATGTCAGCGTCGGTGCCGATCCCGCAGCGGCGCACCGACGCCGACTTCAGCTCCGAGCTGGATTTGTGCCTGCAGGATAATCTCGGGGGCTCCTTCCACAGTGTACCCTCGCAGTTCGGCAAGATTACATACGATAACGACAATTCATGCAAAATGGATACCTTCAAAATGGACGATGATGACATTTTCCAAGTCGACAAAGCAGACTTGATATTAGGACCAACTCTTGCCGAATTAAATGCTAATCCTGACACATTACTGGATGATTTAAATTTTGATGATCTTCTGCTTCCTGAAGAGAGTGGTTACTGCGTGCAGATAGGTGGCGCCATGAGTGGGTCTCGCCGCAACCCCAATACTCTTCACACGGGCAATATCATGCAGTCTGAGAGTCCTTGCAGTCCTTACAGTCGCACACAACTTGCTTTCTCCCCGGCTAGTCAGCATAGTTCAGCATCTTCAAGTTTTGCTCAACCAATCAATCAGTTACCAGAGTTTTTGCTGCGCATGGATGGCTACAGTGGGGAGATAGCCCTTGGGCAGTCAGTGCCAGCTTCTACTATCTTGCCTCCATTCCAACCTGTTGTCAAACAGCAGCCCGCACAGCTTTCATCATCAGCCCCCACTCACTTGACCATGGAACAGGTAATTTCTATCAGCATGTCTCTGTCCTCAATGTTTTAAATGTAGGCCATTGGGCCATTTGTTTATTTTGATAATGGCCACTGATAAGTGAACTAAGCTAATTTATTTCTGATAATGAGTACTGAAAATTGTAAAAGCGGATGTCATTGTTGCAGATATGGCAGAGGCGAGAGCCTCGCAAGCATCTGTTATCCACTAGCTCGGTGGCCGAGGCTGGCTCAATATCTTCACTTTCTGGAGGCCTCCTGAGCCCCGGCACAGCAGAGTTTTCTCAAGATGAAGAAGAAAAAGACTTTGAGTCTGATGAAGACAGTGATAGATATGAAGATTTATCTTCAGATGGTAAGCAACTAGGAAATTGATGTAAAATAATATACTTTTACATAGCTTATTACTTTATTGGTATTTACATAACAAGCTAAACTAAAACTAAATTGTACTTTGAAGATTAGATCCGAAATGTTTTGAATAAAGTAAAGAAGATTACAAAATAGAATCATCATAAATATATATTTCATTATGTCTTTACATTTAGTCCTAATGTTCTCAATGACAAAACTATTATTTCTAAATATTGCAGAATCCAATGACGAAAGCCCTGAATCAAAACAGGCACGAGCTAATGCTAAAAAGGAGAGATATTTCTGGCAGTACAATGTCCAGGCAAAAGGTCCTAAAGGTCAAAGATTGATAATGAAAAAGAAGTCTGAAGATCCACATATTTTAAATTTAGTAACAGATCCAGTATTCAGCCCTAGCTGCAGTGTTAGAGGAATTAAACACAGGTAAATTGTTACTAACAAATTTGATTTTATTCCTATTATACATATCAAAATAAAGAAGCACACTTATTAGACAACTGTATACATCATTTTAGTTCTATATTTGTAAGTGCAGTGGTTGGTTTAAATTAGTGAGTAGCAGACCAACATAGAAGGCAGTATAGTAATTCTACTTTGATGAGTGTCACAGCACAGCTAGAACTTGTCTATTTAACACTTTCACTGCTGAGGTACTTTTGTAAGCTGCCTGCAAATTCTAAAACGCCCACGCCAGGCGCGGGCAGACGCCTCCGCGTTCAGACCGCGTTGGCGTCTCTACGCGAGTACTAAATAACACGCAGGGAGTGATAACGCGCCAGGCGCGTATAGCCGCACTGGCCCTTGTACCGCCAGACGACTTTTTTTAGACTTCTCACGCGCGGCACGCTTTCGCTCCTGGCTCCCCCTACAACCCACCTATGCCTATGACTTAATTTGATGAGCTTTTTAACTGTATTTTTGGAAAAGAAAAAAAAAACTTTTTCATGAAAAAAAAATAATTTTTTTTTTAGTTTTCACATAGTTAGACCATTTTGTTGTTATTTTATTTTTTGTCCAAAAATAGCTAATATTGTATAGAATATCCTTGCTAAGTTTTATAATGGGCGTAAAACTGGATTAGGAGCTAGACTGGAAATTCTGACGAAATGTGGTGTCCGTCGGCCATCAGTATAGGGTGGTGTTGACGTAAATTGCATTTACCAAGTTATAAAATATTAGATTAAAATAATTGAACCACTTAATTTATTTCTTCATTTTCAAAAAAAAATAATTCATATAATTGTCTGATGTAATTTTTTAGCCCTTAATCCAGTTTCACGACCATAATAAAACTTAGCAAGGATATTTTATACAGTATTAGCTATATTTGAACAAAACAGAAAAAAAATCGAAGGTATCAAACTTTGTGAAAATTAAGAAAAAAAATTAAACGCACATTTTGATGAAAAACATTTTTTTTTATTTTCCAAAAATGTAATAAAAAAGCTCATAAAATGATGAAATAAATTTAGTGGTTTAATTATTTCAATCTATAATTTTATAACTTACCAAGTTACAAAATTATAGATTAAAATAATTAAACCACTTAATTTATTCACGACCATAATAAAACTTAAAAGAAAAAAATCGAAGTGATCTAACTTAGTGAAAATTAAGAAAAAAAACAAAAAGGCACATTTTGATGAAAAAAAAAAATTCTTTACATATTTTTAATTCTTTAATACAATAAAAAGCTCATAAAATGAAGAAATAAATTAATTGGTTTAATTATTTTAATCTATAATTTTATAACTTGGTAAATGCAATTTACGTCAACACCACCCTATACTGATGGATGACGGTAGTACCACATTTCGGTAGTATTTCCAGCCTATGTCCTAATCCAGTTTCACGCCCATTAAAAAAAACTTAGCAAGGATATTCTATACAATGTTAGCTATTTTTGGACAAAAAATAAAAAAAAATCAAAATTGTCTAACTTTGTGAAAAAAAAAAAATTTGCCAGCATGTTGTATTTGATAGAGTAGCATAAAACTATGTAATTTACCATAATTTAGTGTTTTTTTAAAAAAAAATCGTTTCCCACGCCTCGCGCGTTTGTACGCTTTGGCGTTACTTCTGATAAAACACACACGTATGTGTTTTCTCGCACCGTCCTATGGAATTCGATGCAACACGCCTGGCGCGTGTAGCCGCACTTTGGTGTGAGAATCGAAAACACAGACGTGTGTGTTTTCCGCAGTAAAAGTGTTAAATATGTGTTTTCATGATTACAGTGGAAAGGCAAGAAAAGGCGATGGCAATGACCTGACACCAAACCCAAGGAAACTTCATGTGATAGGCAAAGAATTAGATAATCTCAGTAAAGTTATAAATGACATGATACCTGTCAGTGAGCTGCCTTTCAACATAAGGCCGAAAACAAGAAAGGAAAAAAACAAATTGGCTTCTAGAGCTTGCAGGCTCAAGAAAAAAGCACAGCATGAAGCCAACAAAATAAAACTTTATGGTCTTCAACAAGAGCATAGTGAGTGTTTTTATCGTTTACACCACTCACAATATATGCGCGCACGCAAATACACTCGTACACACACATGCACCCTCTCACTCACGCACACAAACATAAACGCGCCGCGCCCCCAACAATCGGTATGTTCGTTTATACATCAATTTCATTTATTTCTTCTTACTTTCCAGAGCGTCTTATAAATGGCATTTCTCAAATGAAGCAAGTGCTAAGCAACAGAGTAACGAATTCTCAAAACAATGTGGACTGGAACTCGCATATAAAAAGCATAGTTAATACAGCCACAGGTATGTAACTTTTTCGCTGTCATGATCTGTAGCAGTGATTCTTGTTAAACTATTTCATATACAGCAATAGCCGTCTCATAGGATGCGTTCTGCTTTAATTTGTTTATCCATTCATAGATTTTATAGTGTTAGTAATTTCATCAAAATTAAAGTATCATCCATCATCCACTAAACTTAATATAAATTGACCAAAATCTGATTGTATATTTTTGTGGTTTCAGAGGTAAAAATAGCCGGTAAAACTTCAGACTTTGTCAACAAAGTTTTAACCAATGTTAAAGCAGGGAGACACGACGGCGGAATCAACGAATTCTAAGGTAACCATACTGATTATAACAACAAAACAAAAGGCTGTTCTATGTACCTCCAAAGTTATATATATGTATAATAATTTTACGTAATATCATATAAATCTACCATTGTCCAAGACAATTTTATTTTTGTATGATATCAAGAGTGTAGTTATATAGTCATTAGAAGCTTCGTAAGGCATCTAAAGAGTTAAGTTAAATCTTGTCTATTATTATGCCATAAACATAATTTATATTCCTATTTTGTAAAAAGTAGGTAAGGGATCAGTGTCATTGTTACATTTAATTTAATTGAAGGTACATTTAATATTATGTAGTTATAGAGTGCACTTCTTGACATCGACATTCGCTTGTGCGAATAACGGTAGTTCGACAAAACTGAACTGCGACTCACCATAGTTCGCTTGCACGCTCAATCGACACACTGAAGCTCGATATCACTTTAGCGCGACACTGAAGATACAAATAGGATACTTTAGGCTCAACGATGGAACAAACAAACTTAATTATGATCTGCCAAACAAAAAACTAGGTAAGTAAGTAATCATAAAAAAAAAAATTTTTTTTGTAAAAATTTTTTAGTTGTATCACATGGTAGCAGTCTCGTTTTAGTCACTTTTTGTCACTGTCAGATAAATATATTGGAATTTGACATTATCGAGACAAAGACACGCCATATTTAATCAATGCATTTCTTTCTTTCTTTTCTCGATCGACCACATTATCCTACTCGTATCCATAATCAGTGCACTTATCCTTACTGGTAGAATGGTAAATGGTAAGTGCACTAATTACCAGAGGTCTAGCTGGGTATGGATAAGTGTGCCAGCCATCTGTGGCACTAGCCTAGTGTCGAATTTCAGTACCGTCACACAATACTTTGTCGCACTAGCGTTATGTCGAATTATATTCGCACTACAGTTTGTCGCACTAGAGTGATGTCGAGCTTCAGTTTGTCTTCCAAGCGTGCGAGCGAACTATGGTGTGTCGCAGTTCAGTTTTGTCGAACTAGCGTTATTCGCACAAGCGAACGTCGATGTCAAGTAGTGCACTCGTAGTTATAGGGTCTTAATATGATGTCCATAATTTTTGCTATGTGGCTTTGCCGCGTTACATTTTTGTCTATTCGCGGGTATTTTGCATTTTCAAATGATACAATATTATGTAAAAGATCGGTCATATTGCTGCCGAGTCGAAGCGGGCTAGACTGGGCTACATCTCGCATTTGTAGTTATTGCTTTATACATTGCTTTATACATTAGCGCATTCGCGGGTTTTACCTTCAATCTGCTGCGATACGCAGTGGCATGCTGACGGTCGCAGCAACCAGGACGGATCTTATCCCATTCTCGTATATCCCGTTCCACCCCAGCAGCAGTGTGGAACACTTCATTAAAAATGTCTGTTAGCGTTCCGAACAGAATACTGCGTTGCGAAGTGGCCCGCTTCGTAGGCAGCAGTGTTACGGGATCATATAAGTATACAAGTTTATATAAAAGTAAATATAACATAGGTCATATTATTATAATCATAAACATACAGATTACTCATTTATAGTTATACATACATAGTGTTTTTTACAAAGTTTTCTAAATAGCTCGATAATAATTACCCAGCTCTATACATATTTAGTTTTGTAGGTATTTGTCTAAAGTATTAGAACACAATTATGAAATGAATCCACTTGTTTCATCATGCAGTGTGCATAAATTATTATTCATAGTCACATACACGTGTTTAAAACAATTGATGTGAATCGCCTGCCCGACCGAGGTCCTTATAATTCCAGTTACTTACATATATTACTAAATAAAATATTAATGTAAATATTCAATTTATTTTATTTTTATATATACAAATAATTCTAAAAAAAATCTAAATTTTTAGGGTTCCGTACCTCAAAAGGAAATAAAACGGAACCCTTATAAAGGATCACTTTGTTGTCCATCTGTGTGTATGTCAAAACTCTTTATCTCGGGAACGCGTAAAGATATCGAGCTGAAATTTAAACTGTATACATATATATCTATGATCTCTTGCAGTTGTGTAAAAGAAAAACTTCTCAGTTATAGTATAAAAAAGTTACAGCCGTTTATGTCGTAAAAAACCGCATATTTCGACACTCACAAAAATCAAAACCTACAGGGTACTTCCCGTCGACATAGAACTATGAAATTTAGCGAGAAGCATTGTCTCAGAGTACACATATAGGAATAAATCTGAACATTTTTTTCGTATCATGTAAGTTATCATATAAAAGAGCTTCATTAGATAATTAATTTTAGTAGATTTTTAATTATTTTAACAATGTGTAATTTTTAATGTATGACGAGAAAAGTGAAAATAAAAAAAAAACTTTTTTTTGATGATATAGTATAGAGATTTTAACAACTTATTTCCCAATTTTGTGAAATTTTCTGGATTTGTACGGAACCCTTGGTGTGCGAGCCTGATTCGCACTTGTCCGGTTTTTTTTTACTAAGTAAATTGGAATTTTTCCAACTAAGCCCGTTCTTACAACATAAAAATATTCAAAAGTTCGATGATGAAATAAGTGTTTTCTCATTTTCTAGTTGCGTTTTTTTTCGATCCCCTTTTTATATGGCGTCTCTAAAAGTGGTTTAACTGGAGTTTTGTTTAATTAGGTTTATCAAGTTCTGGATCATACTAGTGTGTTATATGGTTGATTGCTAGCTGTGGCACATATTTTATTGATATCTAAAAACCCCCGATTTCGTCACTGACTGACTGATTGACTGACTCACAGATGATCATCAAAACCTAAAGAATACTTCCTGAAGACTTAGAAAGCTGTAGGATTGTAATGGTACACATACAACAGAAAAAATCGAATACTTGGAAATTTTACCCCCGTACCTCTTAAATTAGGGAATGAAAGTTTGTATGAGATTTCCATAAATATTTATCCTAAAGTCTGAAAATTTGTATGTAAGCCACCCTTGTTAGAAATAATAAAACACAAAAAATTTAGGATTTTTAGTATATTACCCCCGAACCCCTAAAATTGAGGGATGAAACTTTGTACCTATGCAACATGAAACACATATTTCAGCATTTTTAGTTCACCTTTAACCCCTAAAACTGGGGGATGAAAATTATTGTGTGACTTCTACAAATTTCAACGCTAGAAGTCTAATAAAGACTTCTTATCATAAATTATAAAACACGTATTGTAAGATTTTAATCAATCCCAACCCTTAATACTGGGAAATGGAAGTTTGTATGCGACTTCCGCAAATTTCGGTGGTAGAAATTTGGAAATTGATAAAAGTATTTGTAATAATCTACAAAAAGAAGTGAAATCTAACCAAAAAAATATTTTTATGTAAAATGGGGCCAAGACGAGACTACAGTTTGTTAGTTTGCATACATTTGTGGTTCTTCACTACACAGTATAAAATATTTGGCCTGCGTTGTCGTATGACTTGCAAGGATAATGCTCACGGTTTGACCTGAATCGTCTCAGTATTTGCCTAAAATGGTAATAGGTTACAGTTTGGTATTGTATAATATTTAAATCCAACAAAAACATTTTTTTATAAAATGGGGCCAAGACGCGTAGCCTCGTCTTGGCCCCATTTTACATGAAATTTTTTTTTGTGTAATTCAAATATTAAATAAAGAACCACAAATGGCGTTTCGACTCAATCATCCATCAATATATTCATTAGTTTATATCCATATGGAAGGAATATTCCCCACACTAAGAATATACCAAGTTTAATACAAAACTCCAGTACATAATTGCCATGCTGTTTCATTGTTCATAAAAAAGTATAATATTATATAAATGGCCCGACAAGTAAGTTAATGGCCCGTAAAGTTTATATTTGTTGTAAAGATATAATAATTTATAGTAAAACTACATATGTGTCTAGTTCATAGTCTTAAAGAGATAGCTAAGCTATAAATATTTTGAATTTAATTTATAATAAGTATAAAAAAATATATAAGCTCCTAAATCTATTTTCATAATAATAATAAAAGCTTGCTTCCACTAGGTAAGCTAGGTACATACTAAGCCCGATTACAGAGGCGCCATCGTAATTATATTAGCTAAATAGCATAGTTCTGTTTCTTTTTCACTTTAGGAATTCGATAGAGAGAACGCATTTTACGTTGCTATTAAATTTACGCTGGCGCCTCTGTAATCGGACTTATTGTATCCACATAAGTATGTAATGCGAATAGTTTTTATAAACGATTTTTTGTCATGACAATGGTTAACCTTGACCTTAAGAAAATAATAACAATATAATCTTCGCGTTAAGTAGAGACTTCTTCACGAGATTTAATTTCTCAATTAAATCTTTTGAAGACTGAGTATTGAAGTAGAGAGATATGAATCTATAAATCAGTGTATAGACAGCTAAAAGAAAAGACCTCTCTCAGTGGACCAATTAATTATCTTGGATCACAAAAACTAATTTTGCCTTCAAGTTCTATTTAAAAAATAACGAGTTCAGTGTGTCTTGGCTATACTAGTCATGTTTGCTATCTTTAAAAAAAAATTCATGAACCCACATGAGTTAAATAAATTGGATTGCAATTGGCGCACTGAGCGAGTCTTTTCGGTTTTAAATCTTTGTTGTTGCTACGTTTTTTTTTTGTTGTTTCTGATTTGACAGTAAAATTCATTTGTATAATTTATTGTAAACGTTGAATTTTAATTTATTTCGAAATATCAGTTACCTACTACTACTGATAATATATTTTTCAATCATATTGCGACGCCTCGTTATTTAAAATGATTTAGTTCTAGTCTAAGACAGAATTTCAATTTTGAAAGGTACCTACACATGTAGACGTTATAACGGAAGCAAACTTTTAGTTAATTAAAAATGTGATCTGGATGTAATTAAGTAATTATTACCAAGTTGTAATCGTAAGTAATTGTTTGTAACCTATAAAGGTAAAGGTCATTTGATTCATCTTCATCAGTTAAATGTATCCATATCAGAAACGCAAATTATATCTATTTCATTTGCAATTATAGATATAGTTACATTATTTTTACTTTTTGTAATAAATCAAATATAAACTTAGGGTTAGATTGTTAGAGTTGTGATAAATTTTATTGAAAAAAAAAAATGGTAAAAGTCATTCTTGAGGGCAGAAAACTTAGATTTGTTTCTAAAACAACATACAGGTTGATTGTAGAGTTACTCGCCAGGAGTAAACGGGGAGCTTTAAGGCTCCATCAAACACAGGCGGTACGAGCGGTAGAGCGGTACGAGCGGTAAAGGGCGGTACGGCAGTACCGCGACCGGACCTGTGTGAGCCCTTCTTATATAACCAGTACAATACAGATGCCCGCCCGTCTGCTATACCGCTCGTACCGCCTGTGTGTAAAGGAGCCTTTAAGGAGATTGCGTTTTGAATGCAATACTGCAAGAGTTTTTGATGGATTCAGTTCTTTCTTCAAACAGTCTTGGTGACCATAGATTTCTTTAGTCTTAGTATCAATAAGTTGATCTACGAGTATAGTCAGCATACACATAAGCAAACAAGATGGCAAACGATTTAAAATGTACCAATTCATGATAAGCGTGCTTATTCAGTCGTAATAAGTTATACAGTACTGTACTGTACTAGCCCACAAAGGGTGATTGGGCCATATCCACCACGCTGGCCCAGTGCGGGTTGGTGGATTCACATACGCCATCGAATATCTTCTACGGACGTATGCAGGTTGCCTCGCAATGTTTTCCTTCACCGAAAAGCCAGTGGTGTGAAATTCCGTTCATAAATTCCAAAGAACTCATTGGTACGGGACTGGGGATTTGAACCCACGACCTCACGTTTGTAAGGCGGGCGTCACTACCTCTAGACCGCCATGGCCATAGTTATACAGTAGGATCCGGATATAACGACTTACGAGGGTTTTGTCGTACAATTAGTGCAAGTGAAACCAGCTAAGTAAGTTCGTGTGGGCGGGGGGCGGGGTGACTAGCTTTGGTGTCAGAGTTTTAAGCCGCCTGAAGGCCTCTGACATGACTGAAGCGAGATAATTTAGTTCTGTTTATCTGTATGAAATCTTTATTTTCGTCTATACTTACGTCGTTAAAAGTTTATTTAAGTCGTCGTTAGTCGTTATAGATGGATTCTACTGTACATTTCATATAATTAGAAAATTACATTAGAGCACTGAAAAATATAGATACCCCTAGATTGTTTTATGACGATTGAATATTTTATTTATTTATTTATTTCATTAATTACAACTACAATTACAGTCGGAAACTAATGCGATAGTGTAATAAACATCATAATTACAAAAAACGTCAATTTGAATAATAATAATGTCAAATAATTATATCAATTCATCATACATATACATACCTAATAATATACTTTTTCAGCTGGATAAGTACGAATTTATAAAATTATATATATATTTTTAAATTAAATACTATTTTATGGTGATTCCACGCTTGATTGAAGGATGTTTGCTGAACTATTTATTTTTTATGATTCTGCATCTTGTCACAAAAAAGAACTGAATTGTTTTTTATTGTATTAACACTTGCTGTAGGCCGAATCATACGAGGTGGCAGATGTGAAGTTAGCTACAAGCTGCGCAATATCCAATCAACGCGCAGCTTTACGTGAGCTTATTTCAGGATTGGATATTGCGCAGTTGTAACTAACTTCACATCCGCCGACTTCTATGATTTGGCCTATTACAACAGCTCCCGTTTACTCAAAAACTACCTGTATCTCATATCTATATTCTATATGTGATGTTTCTAAATTAAATAAAATGCTTTTTTTTTATTAAATAGTTCTAAATAAGTATGTATGTATAGGGTTAGCCTAGCAATATAGTAATGCCATTTATAAAATGTGGAAAGTATATTTTAAAATACCTATTGCACTTAACAAGTCTTGATACCAGCACACTTCGAGGTCAATAAAAGGCCAATTGTTATAAGATTGTCTTCAGTTGTTGATGGTGGCGCCTTTTCAGACAGTGATAAGAACTCGTCAGATTATTTGTTTCTATTATCTATTGAGTAAAATTAATTTAGCATTTGAAACCATCTACATAAATGTATGTCATTTTGAAGATTCTGTAGCTTGAGCTTGAACTTAAAATACCGTTATGTTATATTTTATGAATTAACCATTATTTCTTCTAATAAATAATGATTAAGTCATAATCTGTACAATATTGTATTTATGAATTGTTTAAACACAGCTATCGAACACTTCCAGAAGTATGTGACATGCACCTAACCATTGACGTAGCTAGACTTTCTAGTTTTCTTGGGTGAGCCGTGGGCACCGCGCACCCGTACCCAACACTACCAACGCCCATGCACCTAACAATACCGAAGGTTATTGGATATGATAATAATTATGTTTGGTGATATAGCAGAAATCTATGTTTTATATTTTATTATTACTTAAATGGAAAATATAGCGTTATATCCACTTTGCCGTTCAAGACGCTCCGTAGGGGGCAACGTGAAATGCGCGATAAAATGAAAATATTCACCATTTTTATTTTTTAAATTTCACTTCCCGAATGTTATCTGCATATCTCATACCGATTCTTGCTCTACTATTTTTAATATATTCATACCTACTCATATAAAGCGTTCTCAAATAGTAAGGGTACTTTTGCAGTGTATGGTTTAGCTAGATTACGGCTGGCTGTTGCACAGAAGAGAGAAAGGTTCTTCTGTTCTGTGGGCTGTTGTATGGCAAGCGTTCTGTTCATAAAAGTGAAGAAGGTCCTTACCTATGTCATGTTCCACATACTCCTGCCCCCCTACCGCCTAAGCAATAGCAATCGTTTATGACTTCATTTTAGTCATTTGGCACCGCCTATGTGACGTTAGCCATCAATTACTTGGCGCGGATTGCGAAAACAATCGTTGAATGAACAAATTTGATGGCTAACGTCACATAGGCGGTGCCAAATGACTAAAATGAAGTCATAAACGATTGCTATTGCTTTAGGCGGTAGGGGGGCTGGATCCTTGCAGTGTGATGCGGACGGTTGGGTAACTAGTGTCCCATGTTTAGCACTCCATCAATCTTTGTTCCAATCGAGCAGATATTTTGCCACCTAGCGCACACATCCGCCAAGTGTGGCGTGAGCCATCCGCCTTGTAGGTACTTTTTGCAAGGCCTACAAGTTTCTTGGAGTCAAAGGTCGAATCATACAATTCGCGGCTGTGATGTTTGCTACAAGCTGTGTATAGTCCAATCCAGCCCCCCTACCGCCTAAGCAATAGCAATCGTTTATGACTTCATTTTAGTCATTTGGCACCGCCTATGTGACGTTAGCCATCAATTGCTTTGCGCGGATTGCGAAAGCAATAATTGAATGAACAACTTTGATGGCTAACGTCACATAGGCGGTGCCAAATGACTAAAATGAAGTCATAAACGATTGCTATTGCTTAGGCGGTAGGGGGGCTGATTAAATGTCACTTATTAACATTGCGTTATCCGCAGCTTGTAGTTGTATAATTCAGCCTATAAAATTATTGCCTGGAACTAAACTAGCCATATAGTACGAAGGTACCAACTTTAATAGATTGAACAGTCTTATAGGTCGAATCATATAAGTCGGTGGATGTGAAGTTAGCTACAAGCAGCGCAATATCCAATCAACTCGCAGCTTTGTGATAGCTTCAGTCAGGATTGGATATTGCGCAGCTTGTAGCTAACTTCACATCCATCAATTTGTATGATACGGCCTATAATATCTCTTCCATTTTTATATCATATTTTTAAGCATTTCAGCCATGAATTACACGTAAGTTTTGTCTGACAGTTGCACATTTAAATTAAAATTGACTTATGTTCTATTTAGTTGTGATCTATAAAAAAATTATAGATTGATTCGATTTATTTTATTGTCTTTGAATTTACAAAGTTATACCAAACTCTTAAACTTGTTCTGCGATTCAATAGGCTGTGCTTAATTGTATGAATTCAGTTTAGAAATTTAAGTTTTATTGTTATGTTACAGTTTCTTAATTTATATGTAAAATTATGTATAACATTTTAATATTTGTGTATCTATTTGATGTTAATAAATAATTTTAGTCTCAAAGATTGTATAATTGATACCTAATAAGAACAATATAGAAATAATGGAGATAGGGTACAAAAGGTTTTTAAAAAACTACACTATACTAATTCTCTCTCTTCTGTGATACTAATAGTCGGACTGAGTGGTGTGGCGTGCCTTGGTGGTGCCCCGTATAAAATTGGTTTGGGGGCCGTTATGAAAGGTAAAGATTTCACAATAGAAAAAAATGTTTGCATAAAATTAAAAGAAATATTTAGATATTCATCATAATTATCCAAATATTAATTGTCACTTTTTCCAAAATTTTTACAAACAATTTAAATAGATGATGATGACTACTTTTGCTAGTTTTTCTAATTTTATTCATTTTTGTTTACGCACGTCGGAGGCCCCATATAATTGATACGGCGGTTGGCAGCTACGCCCCTGGTCAGACTCAACAAAACATATGGGACAGCTGTAAAAGTTGTGTATTGTCCCAATGTAATAGTAAGAAGATGAGTACAATATAACATCTCCATCGTCTTGACCTAGAGAATCAACTTATATTTAATTCAGGGTAATAAAAAAAAATTATTAGTAACATAATATTTTTAATTTCTAAAGTGCTTAATCAAATGTACAAATTTGAATTCAAAATACTATTATTTGGTTGTGATTCAACCGGGCCAAAATTCAGTTGGTTGAGTAGTTCTTGCAGTTCATTGATTTGATACTCTTCATTGTGTTCCATATAGAATATAATTGCTGCCCCTGACTGGTTATTGATCTCTCGCAAGTTGATCACTGAAATACACAGAAAATCCTCAGCCAAAATAGATAGTTGAAGTAATAACCCTAATTTTGGGATTTGATAGACTGGTAACACCTAGCGACCAAAAATCATATTGTTCAGTATTTTCCTTTTACTATTTAGACTTACAAGTAAACAAAAATAATAATTGCTTCATTTATTTTTTAGGGTTCCATACTCAAAGGGTAAAAACAGGACCCTATAACTAAGACCACACTGTCTGTCTGTCTGTCATCAGGCTGTATCTCATGAACCGTAATAGCTATAACATTGAAATTTTTACAGATGACATATTTCTGTTGCCGCTATAACAACAAATACTAAAAACAGAAAAAAACAAATATTTAAGGGGCTCCCATACAAGAAACGTGATTTTATTACTCAATAATAATAATAAAGGCAACAAGAAGATAATATCTTTATGTATATAGGTATAATCATTACAAAAATAAATAATTAAATGAAAATATATTAAGAGGGGCATACGGTATGGAACCCTTCATGTGCGAGTCCGTCTCGTACTAGGCAGATTATTTAAAGAATAGTTCCAAATCTTACCTCCAGCTGTGACTCCCGATACAATATTTGGCTGTTCCAATTTAGGCATGGTGTTCACCACTAATAATGGCGAGGGTTTTGTAGTCGACAATCTTCGCATAACAAATTCTTGGCCTATGTATTCAGTTGCTTGATATTCCACAATAGGCTTGATTAATATAGCAATAACATCATTACTTACAGCAACATATAATTTTAACAGTTCTACTATTTCACTTGCCAATAGTAAATTGTAATCTCTCAAGACACATACATAAGTGTCAGATCCTTCAGTGCGATATAGATTTATATTCACTGGCTGGATGACATTCACAAGTTCCAATTTAAGTTTGGTTAATGATTTAATACTATTTGCTATGTGTCTTCCTTCCAAAATGAAGAATGTCTGAATTTCAGTAGGCACTGCAACATCATTGACCCACACTAAACTGAAATTAATGTTTAATATTATTGATAATTTAAGACAATTAAGATCTAAAAGCAACAAGAGCAGCAGAAGAAAACCTGATGCATCACACGACTCTTTAGGTTCTTATTGAAAACTAAACAACATCAATTGTTTACTTTGAATGGCTGTTCTCCTGTATATTTTCATCCCAATCTTCCCAAGCAGTTCGAGTGCCGGGTTCAACAATTTCTCCAAAAGAACTCATGATGAAAGATTATTGAGCAGAGGTTTCTGATTGACCAATAAATGTGTTTACACTCACTACTGAGAAAAAATTAACGATTTGCACCTAAAATTTAAAAGCTAACTATTCCACTCTCAACAAAATACAAATTACTGGCTCAATCTACAATCACAAATAAAAATCAAAATTCAGAAAAAAAAGAATGATGATGACTGTCATAATCATGACATGACTAATCGAAGTTGATGTTGTCATGTCACATTGACGCGTTCTGTCATGGATGTAGTGTTGTCTCGTAATTTGAAGCCTCCTCTAGACACCTGCGGCCTACGGCCTACGCTTCTCAAAAAATTGCCGATTTCACCTGCCAGAATGTTTTAAGCTTGGTTTTAAGTTATAGTTTTTTTTCCCCGGTGTATGACAACGCAACTCTTAAGCTCGAAACTCCACACACTCAAAATAATATTTTTTCCGCAATTTCCATTTTGTAACTGGGAAGTTTTTTGGTTACCTGTTAAAAAGCCCTTAATTAAACACGGCAATTGCTGCACGCAGTAATGGTAACACTAAAATTAAAAAAAAAATGAAAATTGTAGACAAGACGAGAATAATATTTTAATTTTAAGTTTTATTTAATTTGAGCTATTCTATTTCTTTTGTAGATTATGCTCTACATTTCAGTAATTGTGTATTTATTTCCTAGCATAAACTTACGTTTCCAATCATAGTGGCGCAATGCTTGTGATTACTGTGCGGTGTAGTTAACGACGTTGTAACACGTAGCAGTTTCTATTTCATATCTATCAGTGTATTTAGGTATTAAAATTGGTTAAAACTGTTGCGTATCACGTATTCAATTACTCTTAACAATGGCTACACGAAAGCGCAGCGGTTCTGGATCTAAAAGACATCTAAAAGAGAAGGTCGTCCAGATATACGAGTCCTTCTTTCGAGGAGAAGATTTGACTACCGATAACCCTACTTTTTGGGATGAGTTCTTCTTACTTAAGCCTAAGATTCCTCAGTTGGAAGCAGAGATTCAAAAGCTGTCTGTGGAGCAGCTGTTAAACATGAAGGACAGCATGAATATGTTTGTTATGCAGTGTATAGAAATGTTAGGTCAAGAACATCACATAAGGTTAGTATCTATTGAAGTCTAACTGTGGGATTGGACTTTATGCACTGCAAATGGGACGTGAACCCCTCATTTCTTATAATCTGACTTAACATTGCACAAAAGATTTTGTTTAGATTTGTCATCTTCCTTATTTAATTGTTTTTTGTAGGCTAGTGTATGGCTTACAAACCCTGAGTGCTCTGTTGATCACAATATATCAGAGAGCCAGTCAAGACTCGACTCTAAATATTAAGACAGTTCTGATAGGATCTGATAACCAAGCTGAAGCCAAAATGCAGAAACTTTTTGAACATTGCAGCACTATCCTATCTGGTAAGTTTATTTGGTAAAAAGTGTCTTTATAAATTACAAAAAAATACAATACTACTTTATAAGCTAAAACTACACACTACTACTACTACTACATAAAAAGCAATTTGATCATCTACAGACCCTTGAAGGTCTAAATCAAATCCAAATGCTCAAGCCCACTGCCAGTAAGCCGCGTGCCTTTTCAAAAGTCTTTCTGAGCATCTTGCCATTCCAAGTCTAGCCATTTAGTGCCACTCAGTGTGGCGATGCAGCCAGCATGCTGGGGATCAGTGGGCTTGAGCATTTGGATTACCTAGTAAGTTAGTTAAATGCTTTTAAATGTTTGATTTCTGTCTAGAAGACATGACTAATCATTCCCAATTGCTGGTGCAAATATTTTGTATCTTAGACTAGCATAGACAATGATTCCTATTCATAATATCCACTTGTTTATATAAATGTAGGTTTACACTTTGTACAGGGAAGCAACAAATGTTAAGATAATTAAATACAGTAATTAGTATAGAACAATAAAATAAATCCATATGAACTTTCAACACACAAAACAAACTTCTAATTTTACCAAAATACTTTATAGAACTGGTTAAGGTGATTGCAATCATAGTAGCCTAAAATTATTCATTGAAATTATATTGTTATTGCCAATATTATGATATTGACAAGGATAATTTTAGATCCCTGAGAACTATTAGTGTTGATTTCAAACTTGCTACCATTGTTTCAACCTTCAAAACAACCAATTATGTTTGCAGGTGATGTTACAGACAGCTTAAAATCCATGGTGCTGAAGTTGCTGCTAGTGATAGCCACAGGCCTGGAGAACATTGATGAAAACCCACTGGTGGAATACTTCATGCAGAATGCTTTATTTGAACCCATGGTGCAACTGCTCTGTACGTCTACGGAAAGACAACAGCATGGTATGGCTTCCTCAGATGTTTTTAGGATTTCATTTCATTTTTCACAATTTTTTTTGCACAATGCCCAATCAGTGTAGGTTCTTAATACTAAAGGTAATGTTTCAATAGTAAATATTTATGTTCACCAGTCAATATTTTGGTGCTACTTTAATATATTTTTCTCTTAGCTCTACACATACTTTAGTCATCTAATATGCATGTATAGCAGCTATACAATGAGTGTTATAAAGTGGTGCTGCAAAATTGGACACAAATATATTCTTGTATTTTTTTGCCTCACTTGATCAAAATGGATAATAAAATAGGTATAGGCCGAATCATACAACTCGGCAGCTGCGATGACAGCTACGAGCTGCGGCTGACTAACGCTCACTTAAAAATGTCCGAGTTGTATAATATGACAAAGCAACATATTCATTAGGTGACATATTTTGTTGATAAACATGTCATAAAAGGTTTATCAAAAAGTTTCCCATAAACACTGTTTCAGAAACATTGCATAATATGTTCTGGCTAAATAACTGAAACTGAAACTTATGTTTGTACATTTGGTGTAAACATCACAAAATTAAAATTTGCATTGTTAAAATAAGATTTATTTTCCAGGATATGATGTGGTCATGCTGCTTATGTTCCTAGTCAACTATAAGAAACAGGAATCAACAAATCCTTATGTGGTGAAGCTGTCCATACTTGATGATGAGCTGGCGTTAAATGGGTAAGGGTTTACCAATCTATGGATATGTTTTAGGACTATCAAATGACTTGAATCACTTTCATTTCTCATTGAATTCCTATTTCATAACTTTTGATTTCTTACAGGATTTTTTCTTATGACTTTCTGATTTTTAAATCCTTTAATGATAGCTAAAATTACAGAAGCATAGAAGAATAATTTAGTAAGAGTTAAATGGATCTGTTAGATGCCCGCTCAGTTTATTTGCTAGCTCTCAGGACAGTAAATTGTGTAATAGTAAATCGCAGCTGTGATTATATGAGTATTTTTATTTTCATTGTTTCAGCTATGGGCAAGTGATAATGGCAGCGTTAAACGACTATGTAATGTCGACGTTTGGCGGAATGCAGGGAAACGGCGGGGGCGGCGGGTGGCTCTCTTCGCTTACTAGTATGGTGGGCGGCATATTCCTCACTAGCGACGAAACACAGCCGCTTATCAGAGGCCAAAGGACTAGGTAATTTTGCAAAAGAAAGAGGTGCTGTGAGGTCCAGGCCTCTCGTGTGTAAATGGTTCATACTGTGGAGTTCTCTTTTCTATGTATACATATTCCATTCGCTACCATTGCTCGAAAGACATGTTAAATTGTAGCCTCCAGTTGCTTGGGTATGTCAGAGGTCTATAATCAATATCAGAGCTAGTCATTCGGTCTATATGAACTACTCATTCAACCTATATGAAAACCAAGATAGTTTTTTTTTTAATGTTCTCAGCACCTGCACATTACAAGCTTCTCACATTGAAACAATCTGTTTCCCCTCAAAGCAGATCTCACTTGCGCTGGTTTTACTTATGTGGTGCTAGCTTTATTTAACAGCGGTAATGGTATTTTTAGTGGAGGCGAGGAGGGCATGCTGTTAGCTTTATATGAAGCGGCACACCTCAACCGCAACTTCATGACGACGCTGGCGCACTCGTCGTCGGCCGCCGCGTCCTCCGCGCCGCCCTCGCCGCCCGCCACGCTGCCGCCGCATCAGGTTAGCTATATGTTGCCAACTTCATGACGACGCTGGCGCACTCTTCGTCGGCCGCCGCGTCCTCCGCGCCGCCCTCGCCGACCGCCACGCTGCCGCCGCATCAGGTTAGCTATATGTTGCCAACTTCATGACGACGCTGGCGCACTCTTCGTCGGCCGCCGCGTCCTCCGCGCCGCCCTCGCCGACCGCCACGCTGCCGCCGCATCAGGTTAGCTATATGTTGCCAACTTCATGACGACGCTGGCGCACTCTTCGTCGGCCGCCGCGTCCTCCGCGCCGCCCTCGCCGACCGCCACGCTGCCGCCGCATCAGGTTAGCTATATGTTGCCAACTTCATGACGACGCTGGCGCACTCTTCGTCGGCCGCCGCGTCCTCCGCGCCGCCCTCGCCGCCCGCCACGCTGCCGCCGCATCAGGTTAGCTATATGTTGCCAACTTCATGACGATGCTGGCGCACTCTTCGTCGGCCGCCGCGTCCTCCGCGCCGCCCTCGCCGCCCGCCACGCTGCCGCCGCATCAGGTTAGCTATATGTTGCCAACTTCATGACGACGCTGGCGCACTCTTCGTCGGCTGCCGCGTCCTCCGCGCCGCCCTCGCCGCCCGCCACGCTGCCGCCGCATCAGGTTAGCTATATGTTGCCAACTTCATGACGACGCTGGCGCACTCTTCGTCGGCCGCCGCGTCCTCCGCGCCGCCCTCGCCGCCCGCCACGCTGCCGCCGCATCAGGTTAGCTATATGTTGCCAACTTCATGACGACGCTGGCGCACTCTTCGTCGGCCGCCGCGTCCTCCGCGCCGCCCTCGCCGCCCGCCACGCTGCCGCCGCATCAGGTTAGCTATATGTTGCCAACTTCATGACGACGCTGGCGCACTCTTCGTCGGCCGCCGCGTCCTCCGCGCCGCCCTCGCCGCCCGCCACGCTGCCGCCGCATCAGGTTAGATATATATTGCCAACTTCATGAAGACGCTGGCGCACTCGTCGTCGGCCGCCACGCTGCCACCGCATCAGGTCAGCTATATCTCGTCACAAGCAGGAGCTTTAAAATTGACTTTCAGATGGCTAGGACGTATACGAAACTTTACGGGCGACATTGTTATTTTTTAAATAACATTCCGTTTGATTTTTTTTAAAATAGCCGGGTCCAGTACGAAAGTGCAGCGTGAAATAGATAATTTGAAATCAAAGTAAAGTCGTCCATAAGGTTACGTATACAAAATTAGCCTAGCCGTTTGAAAGTCAATTATAGAACCCCAGTTTTCTTCAAGGCACTCCTTGAAGAAAGAAGACGCTTTAGAAGTCTTGAACAACGAAACATCTGGTGCATGAGATGTGGATTAAATATGCTAGTTATCCAAGGCCAAGCTCTGTTAATTCGAGACTAGCAAAGAGATGAATACCCAATACACCCTAAGCGGAATGTCAGTGCAGAGGCCTTATTGTGTAAGCGCTCTAACGTCTGACGCCTTTTCGCCTGGTCGCGCCAGTTACTCACGCCACGAGAGCGAGCGGGAGGAAATGCGAAGCCGAACGTCAGAGTGCTTACAAAATAAGGCCCCAGGTCAAATCACCCTTGTCTAGACTTAGACCACCAAATGTCTGTCTCAATTATTTTCATGCCACATATTCTTATTGGCCTAAATTATTTATTAGATATTAACATAAACATTGAAGTAATTATTGGACTGTATTTTTTTTTTGCAATGAGTAGAAAATATCTAATTTCGGTCAGTTAATCGGAGATTGCATATTCTGATACAAAACATATTTTCCTTTTTGCATCACTTGTATTTAACATAGTTCCATTAGAACTACCTTCATTGCTACATTTTCTAGTGAATTATAGATTTATGTATGTGTATCGATTTCCCTAATCTCCCATCTTGAAACATCTTCCAAATCAAGGTAAAGATTAGTGAACATGGTGAACATTGAGTCATTTTTACTATCAGAGAAATTACACGAATTTTTAATTATTTTTATCAAAACATTAGTTTTCCGGTCGTGACTGTCGTAATTGACATAAAACCCATTTTATCGTAGGTACCTACTGTATTATTGTACTTTGTTTTACATTATAGTAAACAAAAATTTTCGCTCTAATTGGAGTTGCTTAAAACTACGATATGTTTTAGATTAATCATCAAATTAATATAGTCCTTTCAGGTCAATAAGATTTTTGATGATACAAAACGCACATTTGTACAGCAATCACGTAAATCCTTCTACAAAATATACAAAAGACGAAAAATATTACATGATAATATTCAATTACGCTTTATGCGCTATGCTGTCCAAAATACCCATTACATTTTAGGATTCAACATGCTACAAATTCAACATTTTAAAAATTCAACTTTCCAACTAAGAAATTCAACGGTTGCCTGGACTAGATTCTTTTTTAGCGATAAGGCTACCGGTTGTAACACTTGCTATAATTCCACTAAACTTGTTTTTCTAGTTTATTTAAGTTTTGGTGTGATAAAGATTGAATAAAAATCTGCAAATTGCAACATTTTTGGATTCAACATGCTGCAAATTCATCTTTTTGCAAAATTTTACTTTTAAGTATTCAAATAGCGACTAATTGTAGCCCATGTGTTGATCCACATTACCTGCAGTATCCCAAAAGCGACATTTAAATCGAGCTCAGATATTATGAGATCGATTTTATTGGTTGGATTCCGATTAAATATTAGCATGTCTTTTTTTTCAGAGTCCACCAAACTTAGCACAGATACAAGCTCTGGACAATGAGCAACCCACGAATTTACTAGTCACATTCTTTCAATATTGGTGAGTATCCATCCAAATCATGTAGGTACTATAGTGATGTAGCTTGAATCTGTATAGCTCAAAAATACTTTATAGAAAATTCAAATATGGGTTATTTTTATCTGTTAATTACCAACATTACTCTAACAAAAGGGTTCACCTGAAAACCAGCATTGGGTGCTCTGTATCTACCAGCACTCAGCATTAATGCTGAAGTGAGCCCTTTTCGACATTTTTTCTATGTTTACTATTCTTCGTTCTATTTTATCTGTAAAGTCGAATAAACTTTTTTCATTTCAACATAGACCTTGTGCCGAACACTGAGAGATTGTGTATTCTAAAACGCCATGGCGCGAGCGCAGCGAGCATTTTTTTTTCTATATATGGCTTAAAGTATACGAGACTGTTATTAAGCCCGATTACAGAGGCGCCATCGTAATTATATTAGCTAAATAGCATAGTTCTGTTTCTTTTTCACTTTAGGCATTCGATAGAAAGAACGATTTTTACGTTGCTATTAAATTTACGCTGGCGCGTCTGTAATCGGGCTTATTGTGATATTTAAACATATTTAAACTTACACCACCGCCGGAGCAGTTTATAGTTAACATTTCCTCAGCTGCCAAAATTAAAGTCATATTTCACGAAAATCTCAAAATTCGCTCCGAATAAATTTTGTTCCTATAAATATATTTTTCTGTTTTTCAGTTCAATAGTAATGGCAGATATAAAAAGCGAAGCCAGCGTTAATAAATGCAGTCTCTGCTTCATAACGCTTACTTGTATAGTGGAGGAGCAGTTTGCAAATTCTATAATGCATGACCAAAATCTTACATTTAAGGTAAACTTTGACTGCTATACCTGCCATTTTATAATAATTTTATTTCTTACGGTGTCTATAAATTCTTATTTTTGTATTCATAGGTACAGTTATATAGATTACCAATGAGACATAGAAAAATAGTACCTGAGGAACCCCCTTCGCAACCTTTAGCTTCTACTTTAATAGGTAAGTTTTGTTTCATGTATAAAACAGTTTACAATCCATCATAATTATCAGCGAAGTCATGTATTCTAAAACTTCTTTTGCAATTTCATTTTTTTTTAATTCTCTGATGATAGATACGTTTCAGTGCTTATTACTATGTTATCTTAACATAATTGGAACTTTGGAGTAATAAGTAACTTAGCTGCCTTAAAGTCATACATAGTATCGTTATAAGTAATGCCAGTGTAACAGAATGGACGATGACTTAGTCCAAGCTTGGCTACAAATTGAAAAGCCAATTATTTACTATAGTTAGGTTTGCATCCAATATCAGTCCTAGACCGATCTAATGTGTATTGACCGATCGAATGTGAAATGGAATGTTGGAACCAAGACTACAATTTGTAGCCAACATAGCCAATGTGAGGCCCGATATAACATGTGATTTCGCTACATGTCCAACATATTATTTCCAGACCTTCTAGTCGAGTTCATAATGTGCCACCTCCTAAAGAAGTTCCCCGGCGAGCTATACCAGCTGTGTATCGGCGTGCTGGTCCGGCTGCTGAGCTACGAGAAGAGGTGCCGCGTGCGGCTCGCGCGGGACTGGCGCCCGCTGTGGGCTGCGCTCATCGCGCTCCTCAAGTTCCTCGTCACCAACGAGAGCACGCTGCTCAGGAGGCATAACATATTCGTCATGGCGCAACAGGTTACAATTACGATTACACAATACACCCCCAAGCGTACACCCTAAGGTGTGCACAATACGTCCTAAGTGTGCACAATACATCCTAAGTGTGCACAATACATCCCAAGCGTACACAATACAATCTATGCGTATTAGGTTGGGTCAAATTTTATTTTCTTTATTTTTCAAGAAGCTCAGAAATAAAAAGGTGCCAAATGGTAAAGTAAAGTAATTAATTTATGCTTACAGTCATTACTTTTTCAAAATTTGTCTCTAGATTGTGAACGAAATTTCTGAAAAAGTAGATTTTTGATGTCGAGTTTCAGATACTTTTTTAAAGTTTTTGATATAGGATTATATACGTAATAGCACTTAATAACGATAAAGAAAGACGTTTGTTTGGTTGAGTGTAAGAACAGCAGTAAGGAAAGGGGTAGAGGTGGGATTTTTGAAGAAACAATTGGCGCAAAGTTGATTTTAAAAACTTTTAAGTAGCATGTTGAGTAAACAGTTGTTTATTTTACTTCATCTTAAGATTGAAAATCACTCCAAATCATTAAAAGTATTCCTTATAGAGTGATTTATGTGATTTAAAAGGTAATATTTTGCCAAACTATGAAACCATGATGAATTTTAAGAGTTGTTCTGACAAAAGTTAAAATACCAATGAAAAATAACAAGAATAACCATCATAATCAAGAAATCGAAGTCATTGTTATTGCAAAATTGTTAAAAAATAAGAAAAATCCTTTATTTGTAGATTAATACTAAAAAACTGAAGGTAATAATACAAACTTATTATTTAGAGTGAGACCTTTCGCAAATCTCACCATAAATATCTCAATGAAAGTTGGTATAGTTTCGTCTTGAAATAAAAGTTGTGTTTGATATTTCGTTATTTCAGCTTGCATAACTCAAAATTTATTCATTTGTATCTGTAAGACAAAAAAACATGCAAGTGAAGACTACTAATTTATAATAGATCAACAAATAGCTAGGCAAATGATGATATTCAAGTGTTTTCGACATTGGCACAACTAAACAGATAATAACAAAATAATTTGAGCTACCCAAGGTAAAATTGAATGTATCAGCGCGTCTTCATTTAAATTAGCAATAAAACTTCACTAAGCCGTCAATTTTAAAACCTGTCTTTGAAAAAATCTCTAATTATTTGTTCAAAAAAAAAGAGAAGGAGAACTAAATTAGTTATATGTCTCCTTTGTCATATCCAAAAGCGTAAGAAAGAGTTATGGTGCGTCCACACACTCCAGGAGGCGGCGAGGCGAGGCTCTCGCCATGAGGTGTTAGCCAATAGCCATCCACGCGAGGAATGACGAGCTAATGCTAATTTGTGATATAAAGTAGCAGAAGCTCGAGTAACTGCTTTTATTATGGTGCCTCCACACTCTCCGCGAGGCGACACGAGGGGACTCGAGCACGAGTGTGTGGATAGTGATCATTTAATTTGGCAGCATTGTAACAAAAAGTAACCGATCCACATCATTTGAATTGAAACAAAACTGTCAAGAAGAAGTTGCTAAAAAATGTAAAATCTTTTATATTTTCTTGGAGAAACATTAATATTTCTTGTTAGTTAAGTATCATTGATATTCAACCATACACAGCACAAGTCTTCCCTATTAGTCAGTCTAGGTATTTTTTATTACAAAATCGACCGGTCAGTTCCGCCCGCGCGCAGAGTACATAATCAGTCCGTGAAACGCGGGGTGGAAGTGAGGAAGACTCTAAACGGGTGGGGCAGTAACGAGTTACCGTTCTATACGTAGTATTGTTATATCTTCTTTGCTTCAGTGACCCATCCTAATGCGTATACAATAGACCCCACGGCTACGTATCTACCCACACCAATATCAGCATCTTCATCCTCTACCCTGCGTATACGACCCACCGGCAAAACTCTATTTTGGCCACTGAGCAGTCCATAAAGGCGTTGAAAAATTCTAAAAATCAAAGATTACACAACTATCTCATAAAGGTTCATAACGATAACTACACTGATATGCTAGAATATATCCATCCCCTAAACAAGCACCTCTTTCTCTTCAAAATACCACCCTCAGTAATCACTTAGCTTTAATTTTTATTCCAGATCGTGAATATTTTCAACTTGTTCATAACATTCGGCGACACATTCCTGCCGACGCCGGCGTCGTACGACCAGCTCTACTATGAGCTCATCAGGATGCACCAAGTGTTCGACAACCTGTTCTATATGGGTCAGTATTTATACAATATGAGACGGGCAAAACGCTAGCTAGCGTTACGTATTCTTATGTCAGGTCAGCGCTATTCGAAAATTTGAACTGAATTACATTAATGCATTCTTCCAAATGTGAATGCCTCTCTGTGATGTTCCTGATACGGCTTTTGCCGTATGATACGTCTTTCAGGCCCTCTAGGAACTCAAAATACGGCTAACGGCTGGTCTTTTAAAACCGTATTTTCATACAATTATTTTGTATGAATTTCATGCAATTATTTTGTATGAAAATTACACATATTTAACAATACGACCTTTTTATCAAATTTTCTCCTAAAAATACGGCTATTATGAGGTCGGACATACGGTCCCTAAAATTGACATGGAACGACATTGATGACTCTTGTCTTCAGTGAACGTTTTAGTGTCGAGCCGAGCGGACTTCGTAAGCGAGACTTTCATTCTGCGTCGACAGCATGTATTGTGAAATTAAAACGACTTGCCCTGATTGGTGCCGACGTTGGACGTGTTTCTAATATTAGCTAGCGTAAAACTAGTGTATTTATGTTCCATAGCCCTGCGTTACTCGACGGGCGACGGAGAGTACAAGGCGGAGGCGCTGCGGCTGGCCAACTGCCTGGTGAACGTGCGCGCCATCATCCAGCACTTCTCGCCCAAGATCGAGGCCTGGCTCGCCTCGCAGAACCTCTCCACGCCCACCGAGGACCAGGTACGTGCCGGCTCCGACATTATCGATACAAGGCGGTGTGGTTGGCCAATTGCCTGCGCCGTCATTCACCACATCTCAATTACCAACAACTTCTCAACAACCAAAAAGTCCTCAAAATCATAGGCACGATGCCACAAATAACACATACATACGTCAAAGTTGTAGCTCGTAACAAAAAAGAAGTGTCGTATTATTAGGTAGGGGTCAAAAAAGTGGAGTCAAAGTTAATAGCGGTCGTGAAGTTCGCTACCAGCTGTTGTTAAGTAAGTTTGGTAAAGTTAGGATTGGGTTTTGCGCAGTTTGTAGTTAACGTTAAAAACCGCCAAGACGTTCTATTCGGCCTATATTCACAGACGCAACACGTATCATCTGTTGCGATTTTGTGTCTCGTCGATGTTATCTCGTCTCCCAACCGAACCATTTGTTGCAGATTTTAGACGTGGTGCGCAAGAACTACGACAGCCTCATCCTGAAGCTGCAAGAGGGGCTGGAGTCGTACGAGCGGTACAGCGAGAGGGAGCACCGGCCGCTGCTGGCGCGCCTCGTGCTCGCCGCGCGCCAGCGGAGCGACGCCATGACGCTGCACGACCACACCGCCGCCGCTCTCAACCACTACACCGCCACTGTGCAGTGAACATACCGCCATCTGACAGCCTCGTCCTGAAGCTGCAAGAGGGGCTGGAGTGGTACAGCGAGGAGCGCCGCCCGACCACTGTGCAGTGAACATACGCCCTTTATCTACGACAGCTTCAACCGAATGCAGCTTCGAAATGAGGCTATGGTAGATAAAGGGCGTATGTAGGGCTGGAGTCGTACGAGCGGTGCAGCGAAAAAGAGCATCGGCCTACCACTGTGCAGTGAACGTACTACCTTATTTTTGACCGATGTTGTATACTTAAAGAGATTTATACCACTCTAAAAGGGTTGAACTTATTGACAGTCTGATATGATTTCAGGCCCCCAGTGAAAAGTAAATAATTGTCCCACAAGTCCATAAAGTCCCATAAAGTGTGTTTTTAGTTACCTATATAGGACTTCATTAAATTTTATGCCGTCTGTGAACACATGGCGAGTCATTGCGAAGTATACTAAGCGCCAAACAACTCGGCGGATGGGAAGTTATGCGCAGAACGCTGCGCAAGTCGAAATATAGGTACACGCGGGAGCCAGAGAGACGAGACAACGAGGCATATCCGCCCGCCAACCTCATGCCTCCCGCGCGCTCCCTACGCACTAGGCGTCAGAATTTTTTTTTTAAATTTGTTTGGCGCTTAGTTTAATAATTTATTCATATGTCAGCGACACAAGGAGTGGGGATTTTCTCATCTTGTAGCTAACTTCAGACGCTATTAAGTTTGATTAGTCATATAATTTTATGTAGAAATGTTATAATGAATAGAATTGGGCCCTTTCTCTATTTTCCTAAGCAGTATATCAAATCTGCAATAAATTATTATTATAAATTAGTAAATCACTATTGTATATTGGTGTAAGTCTATAACCTACTAAATAAGGTTAAAATTCCGATTGTATAGATAAAAGACTGAAAATATAAAATGATGCATTTATAAAGGCTTAGCCGGTAATCGGAAGTAATTATTATCTAAAGCTGTGTCTTCTGCGCTTATAGTTTAGCTCAACCAGAATTATTTAGAAACAGAGTATCCGCTCTGTCGATACCAGTTTGAGCATCCCACAGACAGCTACGGCTTAGTGTTCGACCAATCGCAGCGGTCGAAATGTTTACCAAGATCTGTGATTCGTTGTTGAGTAGACCGCAGTTGTCTGCAGAATGCCTCGTTCATGTAGAGCATTTTCCAAATGGCAACATTTGCAACCGAGCTGTCAATTGCAAATACCGACAGTCACGCGCAGCGGCTGATACAAACTAATTCGGCAACAAATGAAGTCGGCCACAGTTACACTACTAGTTCGTATCCACCGCTGCACGTGCTGTCGGCAGTTGCAGTTGGCAGCTCGGTTGCAAATGGCACCTTGTTCGTTGCTCACCCCACGCTTGCTTGCACTGCTCTATGTGACCTAAATTCTCCTACGTGATTTAAATGATTTTAGATTTCAATTATGTATTGAGAAACCTTTGTGTATGGAGGCTTCTTTTATGGAGCATCCACACTCTCGCGAGGCGACACGAGCACTGCAACTTGTACCTAACTTCACATCATTAAATTATTGCTAATTGCTATAAAAGTCGGCGGATGTGAAGTCAGTTACAAGCTGCGCTGCTCGTGTCGCCTCGTGAAGAGTGTGGATGGCCCTTTACAATTTGAATCCATGGTGATAAAAAGCAATAAATTTACCGTTGCCTGAATTAGAGAAAATATGTTCTTGTTGGTCCAAATGTACGTTTATGTCATCGGGGTACGATTCTGTCGCAGGAGTCGCGTTTAATTAACTTATAAAATGTCATTATTTTTTAATATGTTGCTTAGTTTTATGTTACCTTTAACTGTGGTACAAAATACCAATGAGACTATAATTATTTAAATTATTTAGCATGAGTGTGTAGCATGGTTGTGCTGCACTTTCGTGAATAAGAGATAAAACAGACTCTAATGTCAGTTAAAATCGAATATCATTACAACATTCAGAAACCCTAGCAAGGTTTTTCTAGATTGTGTTTATTTTATTTACTTGTCAATTAATATTATGTTAATTAGTTTATGTATAGAGCGTTATTACGAGTATATTATCTAAATTATTAATTTTAGCGAGTAAATATCTAATTCAAATCCAATAACATTGGTTGTATTTTGTTGTAATAAACTATTTTCTGTAACACAGTATTTTACTGGTATTCCTAATGTCAGCTATCACTCGCTACATCTCTAAAATAATGAACTACGACGTAAGCTGTGTTGTTTACGCGTAGGCGCGTGGTAACTATGACATAGGCTGCGGTTATTTGTTTACCGTCTTTTGTTTAGTTTTTTTTTGTGTGTTTTTATTTATAGAAGAACAGTAGGGTTTCGAGAACTTTCAAGTTGTTTACTTCGTTAACACAATAGCGTCTACAATTTCCAGAAAAGTCTCCATTCATCTAATATATTCGAGACTGGGATGTCGAATATAAATAGAGCAATGAGCTTTCGTTGGAGTCAGTTTTTCGTTTAACTTTGAAGCTAATCAAGTGATCAGTGACTGAAGTGTGTTTAGTGACTAGTTTGAGTGAATATTAGTGAAGGGATTGTGTGCAATAAAATGCAGAGAGTGAATAATTGGCATTATAACTGATTATAATTATCGAAGAAACCATCTCGTAACATAATGAACATCGACTTTTGTAAAGAGACAATAGACTAACTTTGGTTTTGTAGAGCATTCTCTGTTTCATTATTGGACAAACCATCTCTTTCTAAAATAAAACCCAATGTCCATTCTTTATTCACTATTCATATAAGTTTTTGTCTAGGTTGCAAATAAAATACCAAGTTAAACACAAATATTTACTGATTTTGTCAAGTAATTTATACTAAAGCAAAATTAAAAATTAATATTTCAATAAGACTAGATACAGATACTTATTTTGTTTCAATAGACTAGACTTCGTTTTATAATAGGAATCTAAATATCTTTAGTTTGTTTATCACAAATGAGGAAATACGCTACAGTTTTACTGCTTATGAGAAAACTCGTCATGCATAAATTTGGAATTGCATTAGATAAAATAATGCAATCTATAAAATTTTAATAACGGTCCAAGGGTATGTGGCCTTCGAACACAACCACAGCTGCAAATCAAAAACTGAGATATCGTCACTAGAAAATAGTTTTCATTTGACGGAACAAAAGTTGACTGAATATTTTATTCAGCCTAAGCTATCCTCAAGCAGAAAGAGATTCTGTTATTTTCAATTCAGCGAGTGCTTCTTTAACGAGTTCTTGCAACTCTTCAGGCAGTTCAGTTTTTGTCATGCTTTTGTATTCTGAGCTAAATACTTTGTCACCATCAAATTCCTTTGTGACGTCGGCTGCCGATACGATGCAAATCCCTTTAGAATCCTCATCACTATCCAGATAATTTTCTTTATTGGACTCGCTAATATCTTGAGATCCAATCGAAGTTTTCTTCGAGTCCTCGGATTTGACAGAGCCAGCGTCGGGAAAGAATTCGTCGAGCAGCATTTGGGAGGGAAATATTGGTATGTATTTTTGACCGTTGCACCAACTCTCCAAGGCTTTCTCGAGCTCTGTTATTCTATTGGCTAATATCCTACGGAAAATAACGAGCTTTTAATGCTAGATTTTTTTTCTTTTCGTTTAATTTAATAATTCATAATTAAATTATTCTAGGTAATAAATTAAAATATCAGTGAGCAGAGGACACAGCACGGAGCACAGGTGACCGATACGGGTCTAAAAGTTCTCGAATGGAGACCACGTACCGGCAAGCGCAACGTAGGACGTCCACCCACAAGGTGGCCGGATGACGTCATTTAAGACCGCAGGATCGTGTTGGATGCAAGCTGTTTCCAACCGGTCTTATTGGAGATCTATAGTTGAGGCCTATGTCCAGCAGTAGACATCATATGGATAAAACGACGACAACGAAATATACTACACTAGAGTGCCGTGCATTACCTAGAAATCCAAATTAGCGAGGGGCGCATCATCTTTATTTTTTATGTTAGTACCTCTCGTACATACGTATGAAAAATCTTACCGATTAGTTTTCCTTTGGTGCTGTAAAGCTATGGACTTGTCATTCATTGCTTCGAAAAGTCCAAAACAAAGCGATTTAAGTTCACCTGCCGAATTTTGTTTTGCTCCTGGTTTCATGTTCCTTTCGAGGAATTCTCGAGCTGAAAAAATTGTGACGGTCATCGGTCAGGGGCATAACGGAGTGTCTATATTTTTTCTAAGCTTTTGGCCTCTGAAGACAATTAAACACCAGTCGGTATCTCTCGACCTTTAGGGGACGCGAAAAATGGTATGGTATGTTTTTTCAGGTAGCTCAGATCATGAGCTGTCGAGCTGCTGAACGAAATCTAAGGGTTGCTACACACATAAGCGAGCTGTCACAGTCGGTTCAACAGAATTTGCGGATCTGGGTTTTTTCAGTCTTTACGACACCGTTATAGGACACTTCGCCGTGATTCGCTAATTATTGCGCATGTTTGCACAATGCCTACGCAAGTTGCGAAATAGGAACCGCGCCGGAGGCATGTCGTTGGCGAGCGGGTGTGCCCCGGCGTCTCTCTGGCTCCCGCGCATACCTATATTTTGCCTTTTGCGCAGCGTTCTGCGCCTAACCTCCCATCTACCGACGGCGCCGACTAGTGTGGCGCGGATTATACGCGTCTCTCCATTCGTCGCGATTTTACCGCCCGGCAGTGCCCGCTTATATGTGTGCCGACCCGAGAATGCGATGGGTCGATGAAATCAAACGAGTCTATGGCATAAACAAAATGGTGCTTATATCAGCAGTGGAACAACGGATGATGATGATTCCTATAGTCAAGAACTAAAGTACCTACTCAGCTGCTCAAAAATCTTTTTGATATGGAGTGAATAGATTAAACAAATTATTCTTTTATTAATACACTTGTTGCACAGAGAGCCATGGAGAGGTCGGCATTAAAATCCAAGACCGTATTCGCAACACAGAGATCAGACGTAGGACGAAAGTCCGGGACGGCGGAACCGTAGTAGCTAATCTGGGCAGGACACGTGGCAAGACGAAGTGACGGCAGGTGGAGCAAGGCGATAAGTGGAGCGTGGGTCGTCCGGCAGCAAGGTGGGTCAATGATATCGTCAATATCGCGGATCGAACCTTAAACCCGCAGGTTCGATCCGCGATATTGACGATATCATTGACCCACCTTGCTGCCGGACGACCGTCACAGAACAGCAGAACTAATTCTCTCTTCTGTGGGCTTAGCATACGGACCATAAAATAATTATATCGACGTGTCAGAACGTGACAGAGTTATGATAAAGCATATATCTGTCACCTTTGCACATGTCGGTAAAGGACCGAGGCAGATGGCACTACAAGAGAGGCCTATACCCAGCAGTAGGATAAAGAAGACTGTGGATGATGATGGATGATGAATAGATAGATTCAAATTAAACATTTTTCAAAAATAAATAAAGTAAATTATAGACAGAGTTGTGAAACTAGGTCATACCTTGCCTTTGAGTCATTACATTATTTCCTTTTTTCAAGTATGAATAATTATCATTTCTATTATCAAGTAGTGTCTGAAAATAAAATTCACATTGGTTTAATCTGCATCCGTTACTCTCAGTACAAATAGATAATTTTAACCGACTTCAAAAAACAACTGTTTGTTATATTTTATTTTGTATGTAGGTATGTTACGCAATTACCTACTCCGCCAATCATGATGGAACCGATTTTATGTATCTTATTTTGTTTGGTAGGTAGATCAAAGTTCAGAGGTAGTCCCATTCATAATTTTATTGATGTCGGGCGTCGGCTGAGTCGTTATTGAAAAATAAAAAATAATGTGAAAATTACTACATCGATGATACATTAATCCGTGTGAACTATTCGAATTCTGTACACAGTTGAAGTCGGTCATGGCATTTTTGGAAAAAAAAAAACTAAAACCTTGTACTTAGTCAATGTGCGCTTGATGATTTCCTTTTCAACTTGTAGTTGAGTAATTCTCTCATGAAGATATTTATTTTCTGTAACTAAAGCGTCAATATCTACGATAGGTTTAGGTGGGTCGCTGTCGCTATCGTTTTGTGGTTTTATCCTGTTGCATAGAATGTAGCTGATTTGCTGGTTCAATCGCTGCACTTTGTTTTTGTAATAGTCTCTGTCGGATACCAACTCTTCTTTTTCGTCAAGGGTGGCTCTGTAGTCAAGCTGGAGTTGTTGATACTGAAAGTGTAAGAATATTAGTGACAATGAGGATTTCACAAAATTATTTTTCAATTTATTTGGAGTGTATAATAATCAGTCAAATACGTAACAAATTATTTTTCTACGGTAGCCTTATAAATTGTGATGATCAATCTCGATTAACCGGACTATTTCGTGTCCTTGAGCATTCGGATAATCGAAAATCCGGAATTAAGTTGAATTAATGAAAAACGCTGTTTTTCTTAATATCTCAGTTAACTTACGACCAATCTCTCCCTTTTTTATTGAATCAATAATATTTACTTTATAATTAAGCGATAACATCCCTCGCTTACGCTTCGAAAATAAGTTCAGGGATCCGCAATGACGCAGCGACGCAGCGCGCAGCGGAGTACACTTAGAAACTAAAACAATAACAACTCGCGATAAGCCGAGAAAGATCGGGGCGCAGGCAGGTTATGAAACTTCAGACATGTCCGTCCGTGTATTGATTCAATTTGAAAAATAATTTTGTTGATCGTTGGGAGTGGTCCGAATAATCGCGAATCCGTATAACTGAGGGCCGGATAATCGAGATTCCATTGTAATTGGTCTAATGTGGTAGAAATAATATTCATTAAATGTACTAACTCCTTTTAGTGTAATGCACTAAAAGGAGTTAGTACATTGCAATGCACTTATCAAAAGTTCTGTTATACAGGATGGAGAGCTGACGCTGTATTATATTCTCTGTTTATATAAGAGCAGGTGTAGGCCGCGTCAAACAAGTTGGCGGAAATGAAGTTAGCTACAAGCTGCGCAATATCCAATCAACGCGCGGTTTTGTGTGAGATTCAATCAGGATTGGATATTGCGCAGCTTGTAGCTAACTTCATTTCGGCCAACTTATGTGATACAGCCAATACAGCAGCACGTAAGTTTAGCGCTGAGGGTGGTGTGCAGGGGCGTAGCTACCGCCGTATCTACCGTAACAATTATACATGGGCCCCGGGCCGCGGGGCCCCCGTATAATTAATAATTCAATTGGAGAAATCTTTACCCTTCATAAGATACCAAACAATTTTTTATATGGTACTCCGCTAAGGCACGCTACACCACTGTGTGGAGGGGATGGCTGCGCATGGTGACCGCTATGCTAAACCCATGCATAGCCAGCCATCTTTCCACACTTTGCTCAACTACACTTAAATGCCGCGACCTGTAAAACTATACCTTTTTTTGGAATTTTTCTAAGTCTTGTACTAGCTGCTCATATTCTTTATTGGAACATGAACTGGCGGACTTCTTGCTGCCAAAATTTTCATCTGATATATTGTCTTTCTTCTGCAACTGTTTCCTTAGAGCCTCTATGTCACCTGTTGCTTCGTCTAATTTACTTCGCAGCATTTCCACCTGAGATGAGAAAACACAGGGATAAGATAGTGCATCAATGAACTCAAGTTTTTTAACTACTAGAATAATTTTTAGTCAATTTTAAAAAAGGACATTAATTTCTGTCTAAATTTTTTGTGCGTTACCTCAGAACTTTTTTTCTAAGCATACAATATTCTATGATTTTTTCCACTTGAAAGCTGGTAGTTTTCATATGTGAAATTAAGTATTTGGAAGGTTTTCTACTTACACCTTAAATGTAAAAATGAGATCACAAAATTATGAAGTAAAGAATTGAGGAGAATAACAGTACTTGTTGAGGGATTATTGGCCAAGAATGAAATGTAATCATAGAAGATAGAAAATAAAAGTTTGTACCTCTAATTTAAGCATGTTATTATGCTCTCGTGTCTTTGCGAGCATGTCCCCTCCACTAATAGTATTGGTTGGTGTAAATCGGTAAACACTGCTGTTTTCGTGGTTTTTGAGAGCAACAGACTTTTTACATTTGAGCTGCTCTACCAGCAACTTATACCTGTCTCGCTCCATACTGCACTTGTCCAATTCTTTGCTCATTATGGAGAGTGCATCTATTTTACTTTGTAATTTGCTTTTGAGAACAGAATTCTGTAAGATAAATGGGTCTCGATAAGCTGTATGAAATAACATACAGTTACTACGACACATGCAAATTAATTGATTAATTACAGCAGAAATCTAAAGGTGGCTTTTTATTTTGTTTTCGAATTTAAGTAAGTAAGTAGATACAAACAAGGCACAAAGTTAGGCATGTGAAAGATTACCTCAAGTACATAATCGTCCAGTTGTTGGTCTTGAAATTTCACTTTATTATTTGATGACTGTTTGTTAAACATGTTTATATTATTAAAATGGTGTAGGATTTATCAATTCTCTTATTAATTCAATAAAATCTATGGAAACGAAATGTCTGCTTTGCAGTTTTATTTCTCACAATTAGTGATACATAAGTAGGTGATTAAACTGACTAAATATGTTGATGGTATAAATTAAATTGTTGCACAGCAATAATGAAGAGGCCAAAGATAATTGAAATTAAATACAAAATGCAAAGATGAAATGTTTTTAAAATTGTTATCAGTTGCCCGCTGACAACTGATAATCAAGAACGAACAATAATATTGATCCGGTAACAGATAAAAAAATAATAATAATCAAGCACAGAGTTCTAAATCTATGGCATCAAGTTCAAGTTTGTGTCATCAACCATCAGTTTCTGTGCTGCCAGCACTATATTATTCGAATTTGATTTATCTGTTGTCATTTTTAGCGTGCTGTCAATGTCAAATTAAATAACATTGTAGAGATGAACCATAACCTTTTTAAAAATATCGATAAGTGTACTTTATAATTACAATGAAAATTCAATACCATAAAATTTATGCGTAGCAAAGTTGCGTTGAATAGGAAAACGATATCTTACTTGTAATAAAGATAAATACCTCGTATTTAGGCTTTAATTAGCAAAAATGCACTCTACATATTGACATCTTATGATCTTACTGACAATCGTTCATAGAGTAGAAACTCCTGCACGAAAACTACATAGAAACGAAGAAGGATAATCATCACATTACTAAGACACTAAGGCTTAGAATCTAGAAGAAATTTTAAAACAATTGTTGTGTAAAGCTTAGGCGCGGAGGAACTATATTCCGTTTTTTTTTTTTCATTTCTATCTTAGTTACTTAAACCATTTTTTCTTAGAATAACTCGTAATACATTATTATATCATGGCTATCATATTTTATACATCTGGTAAGTAGACACTTCGTGTTCACTAAATGTGTTGGTGTTTTCTCCCTGCAAAATAATTCAAATGTTACTTATCTTCATCAAGCAACGAACTTGGTTTAAACTCCTCTGAATGGTGCTGACGAGATTAACCCGTCACATACAAGGTGATAAAAAGTCCTTCCGCGTACAACGTGGGGTATACGTTGCCCCACGATAAATATCTGCCTAGTTAAGTGATTATAAAAATATATCAGGCTTAGATGATTGATGTAGGTTTACGACACAATACACCTTAATAAATTGTTACACAAGTTAATAAATTGGTATGATATTATTATATTAGGATAAATCTTCAATTATAAAAAAAAAATTGAACAACTGCCTCACAAAAATTAACTAATTTAATTCAAAGCTAGAAAAAAATACATTGGAAATATCATTTATTTTTAAACGTTAGCTATCATTTCATTATTACAAAACCAGCCATACTTTATTTCATATAAAACATAAACATCACTGTTGTAGATTATAATAATATATTATGTAGCTTTTTAGTTTTGCCATACTGGCAACACTATAACTGTCACATCCAATATAATAATAACGCCGACAACGACGCTCTTTAACTGTGTTTGTTCTTTATTAATAACTTTAAATATAACCTGAAAATAAGTGAAGGCTGAGGCTTTATCTACACCTGACAATACCCGACGTGTAGAGAATGGCAATAATGAATTTTTTAGAAAAAGTTTATGACAGACTTGAGAATAAAATACGGTTACTGCACTATATATGGATATGAGCAAGGCGTTTGATCACGTGTACCACAGTATTCTAATAAGAAAATTGGAGAAGTATGGTATAAGACGTACCGCACTAAATCTCATCAAGTCATATCTTGCTAATATACTACAATATACTGAAATCACGAGGCTCAATGCCAGAACTAAAATTGAAGAAAAATATCGATCTGACAGACGAATCTTGAAATGCGGTGTCCCGCAGGGAAGCATTTTAGGACCCCTATTATTTATAATTTACATAAATTACCTTCCTGAAGCGATTAATAAGCCAGTCATTATGTTTGCTGACGACAGCACAGCTATTTTCACAGACACTAACACTGGTAATCATGAAAATTATATTAATAACTCACTGGAGTCAATAATTAATTGGCTGCATAATAATAACCTCAAATTTAATTTGAATAAAACTCACATAATGACATTCAAAAATATTAATTCTAAATTTGACAAACTCAACATAAATTATAAGAGTAAAAATATATACGACGGCAACGGATAGACCCCTCCCCCCCCCTATAGTGCTTACGTAATACTTGAACGGCCCCTTTATAGCAAGAGTATATTTGTAAAAAGGGTAGAAATGTACAATAAATTGCCTCAGTCATTAAAAGACATCCATGATACAAATATTTTTAAATTTAAACTTAAAAAAATTCTCATTGAGAAGGCATATTACTCCATTGACGATTTTTTGAAAGAAAGATTATAATAATTTGATAATCAATTTGACATATATATATATGACATGTATAATTTTTTTATGATAATTTTAGTGTAAGAAATAATAATTATGTGACTCTATTTATTTTTTCATAACTAAATAGTTTTGATATTACTAATTTAATGAATTATTAACAATGTACCTACATTTTGAAATTTTGCTTACCATACTGGTTAAAACATGGCGATCTTTGTATTTATTGACTACAACACATGAAAATTGTAACACCCGTGTTTTGCGAAATAAATGAATTTAATTGAATTGAGACATTTGTCACAATCACTAAGTAAGATTGAATGAATACACCTTTGGTTCATCAGTTTCATGAGTATTGTAAGCATAAATATTTATGTGAAGCAACCAATTAACCATCCGGTGTCTTTTTATCTATATGTTTAGGATATAAATACATTTTAGGTTGCTTTATCGGCAAACTTGGAACCTCTTGTTTGAAATCATCGTGTTATTTTGTCAAGAAAGGAAAATATGACCTGCTAATGAAGATACAATTTCCTCTTGTAATATGGCCACTATATTATTATTTTGGAGTTATTCAGACATTTCTAATCAATTTTATCCATATTAGGTGGTAAAGAACTTAAATCATTATAATCCTATTTAATTAATTATAATATTTAAAGTTTATAATTTATTATTATATAATAATTTATTATATAATTTCAAAATAATATAAAAATAAATACGCGCTTTTTTAGCTACGTCCCGTACAGCGTGGGGTAAAAAACGCCCAGGGTCCACTTTACACGCACCTACTGACGAAATTAGTTATAGAACCACTGATATAATATGATACGATGATGTATCAATGCAGTGAAGTTTAACGTCCAGATACTGTAGATTTCAATTAAATTAATTGCTCTATTTTTACTTATGAATTAAGATATTTTTTCAGGGCTGGGGTAACGCATATCCCACCTTTTATGCGGAAGGTTAAGAAATTATGTAAAAGTGAAATTGAGTTCTTCTGATATTTTTATTTTTTACCATTGATCGATGAGTCGATGAGGGCAATAAAACTATCGATATGTGTGTTTGGTTGAATAGATATAATTTATCTCTATAACTACAGTTTTTGACGAACGAATCGTGTCGTGGTGGTTTTCATTGTTTCGTATTGCAGATGTTGTGTGAATTGTATGGTATAGTAAATATTGTTTGCAATTTCAATGCAATGCGTACGGAACAGTTACAAAGGAGTAGATTGCGTTCTTCCTAACGCACGGCAAGTATGGCCGCATCTGCTACCGAAATCGAAGACTTCTTGAACGGGCCTCTGGTTTCGTGGGTGAGTGCACAGCGAACCGTGTCTCTGTTTTTATTACCTGCGTGAACCGTGAGACAAAATACTTGTTCCGTATGAATGAACTTGTGTTATTAACGATATTTAGGAATTGGTTGATAAGTATCTGAATCAATTGTTAGATCAATGAAGATTATTACTGAACTCTTACTTTTATTTATTTATGCAAGATATACATACAATTTTCGGATTTTCATTGGCCTACAACAGAATATATCAATGAGAAAATAAGGTGTAGCTTCTGGGCTTATTACTTGACAGACAGTCATTATTTGGTACTTATCTGACAAGAGATCTATTCAACCGAGAATAAATGCTATAGTATCTACATTGCATTATAATTTCCTCAATTCTCAGATGTGAGATAATTATGGTAGTCATTGTTATTGAGTAGAATGTAGACAATCTGAAAGGGAAATGCAATCTGTGTATCTGCAAAAAAGCTATCTATTCACATTTGAACATGTGAATAGATAGCTTTTTTGCAATTAACAAGTCAAAGAAATGGTTACACTAGAAATGTATTGTAAATGCCTAGTTCTGTGCCTTTTAAGTGTTATGTTATCATTCCGTAGCTATGGGGAAGCCTAATTAAAATGCTTTGCTATCAAGTCTTGCCTGAGCTTAAAAATGTATTTTGTTGAACTATTGAAAATGTATGTAATATAATTCCTTGTTGCGATTGCTTTATTGAGTAATTAATTGAAGTAAATTGATATTCATGTTGGTAAGCTTGTCAAAAAGATCAATCAAAACAATAATCTAAATGAAATGTGCAAATCTACATTTTATGCAACATCTATTGCCTAAGAAAAACCAGCTAAAATGAGTTTTATAGTATACTCTCTTTTCATAATATTATAAATCAGAAAATATGTTTTTTTGTTACTCTTTCATGCGACAATAGAGCAATAGACCTACTTTCTTTTTTGGATAGGTGTAAATAAGAGTTTTGAGAGTGTTAGACTACTTTTTATCCTGGACAAATAATAGTACCAGTAATTTCTCATAAAACTAATTCTTAATTCCAGCTAAAGTCAAGCATACCAAACCCAGAATGCATAACCGGATACCCATCATTATTCGATGGAGACATTCTCCACCAGGTCTACCTCCAGATAGACCCGGAGCCTTCCTTCCACATCACAAAACTAGCCGGCCTAGAAGACCAGGCATTGATCCTGGGTAGAGTCAAGAACTTTGATGCAATTGTGAAAAATGTTAAGGCCTTGTTTGAGGAAGAATTGGGGATGACACTCTTAGTAGTCCCGGAATGTATTTGCCTAGGGAAGGCTCCGGACTCCAGAGAAGGCCTCGAAAATATGAAGCTGCTGATATTGTTGCTGCTTGGTGCGGCCGTGCAGTGCCCCAATAAGGAGCTTTTCATCACAAGGATCAAAGAGCTGGATGTTGAATTGCAGCATAACATTGTGGAGTGTATAAAACAGGTATGGTTATTCTATTAAGTACAATCTGAGATTTATAGCATGATTGTTTTATTTGGTTGTGGTTTATCAGATGATATTAATTATTAAAAAATAAGATATTAATTATTTTGTTAACTGTTGCAGCATTTTAATGTTGAAAGTTCTGAGATAACAGCTCAAACATTTATGAAATAAACCTATTTTGTCTTGATCAAAATTGAATATGATTAATTAAGTTTTATTTTTAAAATAGGATGTTGATTTTTTACAATCTAACTGAATGTAGCTCTGGTGTAAAAATGTATCCCTTGGTCTACAAGTCAACTTATTAATATCAGTATAACATATTAGTACCAAAAAGAACCTAATTTGATTATTGTGCCAATATTTTGAATCCAGAACATTGTGCCACTTCAAAAAGACTGGGTTTTAGTTGAGCTATCTACCAAAAAATATACCCTGGGTAATCAGTCACTCTCTGTAGCTGTAGTAATAAGACTTATACTTTATCCTATTATTGTTGCTGTCTATCCCTCTATAAAGCCATGTATCTTTTAAACAATGATATAATTTATAGTTGTAGTTGTTGCATAATGTATGCAATGTTATTACATTTTATACACAATTCAAAAGATAAATAAAGTATAATAGTAAGGATTCCCAAAAAAAATATTACTAAAAACTAGGATAGCTTTTTTTTCCACCATGATAATAAAAAAGACCAAAGCAAAGCAAGGTGCTTCAACACGAAGACTTTACTTTCGTCTGTTCGGATGTGGATTTTCGGTCTACAGGTCTCATTTTTCAACGAATCTCGACGAAACTTGGTACACATATGGTTCTATACATATATACATTATATACTATACATATGATTTTGTTGATGTCGGCGATTTTTGACTGGGAGGGGTATTTGTCTCAAAAAGGGAAGAAATATGCTGTAGCTCCGTTTATCAGCCGATTTCGACAAAATTTAGCATGATCGTTAAGTATTTAAATCCTAACAAGATATTATATAATAATTATATATTATAATAAATTTGCGTAGGAACCAAATCACTCAAGAGCGAGTCGAGATATAAGCTTATGAAGATTCAGTTAAAGAGATGTGTCGCGAAGTCTACTGTTTGAGAACTACTAGTCAAGTTAGTTCCAAACAAAGAAGCGTAAAATTAATTGTAACCCTAAGTAGTCACGCAACATAAGTTGTCACCCACATGATGCCTGTGGGCACAGGAATCGGCCAACCGTGACATGTGAGATACCAAGTTAAAGATAAACTATCAAGTTGAAAATATTACTTGGGCTTGTCTGTATTACTGTAAGGCCATCTGTTTGTAAATATAACTACTTTTTCTGAAATTATTCTCTGTTTTGAAAGATATTCATAATTAGGTCAGAATCTGGTGCTACTCCCGTAAGCCGTGGTGGCCTAGAGGTAGTGACACCCACCTCGCAATCGTGAGGTCGTGGGTTCAAATCCCGGTCCCATACCAATGAGTTCTTTGGAATTTATGTACGGAATTTCACACCACTGGCTTTTCAGTGAAGGAAAACATCGTGAGGCAACCTGCATACATCCGTAGAAGAAATTCGATGGCGTATGCGAATCTACCAACCCGCACTGGGCCAGCGTGGTGGATATGGCACAATCACCCTTCGTGGGTAGGCCTAAGTCCTGCAGTGGACTATTAAAAAGGCTGATACAGTACAGTACAGTACAGAGGTGCTATTCATAGCACTTCAGTCTATCTTATGACTTAGGCATGCCAATGTAATGGTTTCCTATTGGAATGAATATTTTAACTATAAAATCCTACTAATATTATAAACGTGAAAGTTTGTGAGGATGGATGGATGGATGGATGTATGGATGTTTGTTACTCTTTCACGCAAAAACTACTGAACGGATTGAGATGAAACTTTGCAATAATATAGCTTATGTATCAGAATAACACATAAGCTATAAATTATAATGATATATTGCGTATGCGGGCGAAGCCGCGGGTAAAAACTAGTATTACATAAACCATTATGTATAGGCCGAATGATATAAGTCGGCGGATGTAAAGGATGTATTATTCGGACTATAACTAACAGTAATTGTAGAGTTGATTATTTCATGATGTCAAATGCAATAAGGAGCATAGGTCTATTAAGAATCAACCTACAGATTTCCTTCTAAGAATCATAATCAGCCAGTTTTTATTCCACATGTTACATAGCAAAACAGTCTGCATCCTATTGTAAATCACAAAAGGAACCATCAAGTATGAATGACAATTATTTTGTTGAATAAAATTACGCTAGAAAAAAGAAACGGACTGATGTCATATCAGATAGTAATCTTGTCCTTGGTTAGTCGAAGTTAGCGACCTTAGCATAGAGTTGACAAATTTCACAAGTATGTTGAGTAATTTGACCATGGGATGCCGCTACTTGATGATTTTTTTACTTGAATAGTTAATATTTACGCATTTCAATAGCCTCTTTGACCGACGAACTGGATGAGGTACTCAATTCGACGCGGATATATATTTTTTTTTGTATAACCACGCATAACTTTGTTCTCAGTTGTCCGATTTAAATAATTCTTTTTTTATAGGAAAGAGTGTACTTCGAAATTGGTCGCATTTAAATTTTATCGAAATCGGCTGAGCCATTTTTGATAAATTAAAAATAATGTGAAAAATGATGCATCGATTCGTGCAAAATATTCGCAAATTCTATACACTGGTGAAGTCGGTCATTATTTTTTTTAAAATTATATATTATATTTTTATTTTTTGCAATAAATAATCTTGTTGTAAATGTTTTTGTTATTACACTACCTATACTCTACATAAAACAATACTCAAGTAACTGAGTCATGCTCATGACTCAGTAACTGGACCCTATTACTAAGACTCCGCTGTCCGTCTGGACAGTGGAGTCTTAGTAATAGGGTCCCGTTTTTACCCTTTGGGTACGGAATCCTAAAATAGGTACACAACCATAAAATACTGCACTTAGGTAGTTTCTTGATTTTTCCACATGCTTTTACATTTGGTAAAATACGGTAAAACGTAAGTGCGTTACTTACGTTTTACCAAAGCTAAAAGCTATTTTTAAAAGCCAAAGTATATTTGCTTGACTTAGATTTTATTTATTGCCTTCCTATCCACCTAGTTAACGTTCATTATAATGCGGAAATCGTAATCGAATCCGCGTGTTGAGCTATAATCTCCTTTCCGGAAGTCGTCAATCAACAAAATTATTATACAAAACATAAGCTCTTGCAATCAGCTCTTCAAACGAAAGCACTTCAAGTTTGATGTTTCCCTATAAGATTTTTAAAAATAACTTTTTTAGCTTGTCTATTTTAGTCTTTTTAAAATATAGTGCTTTATTACCACCGCGATACGTGTTTCCGTAGCAAATGATGTTACAGTTTGTGGAATAGTAACCATGTAACTTCTTTGTGATATAAGTTCCGAGCCAAATAAAGCAAAGTAAATAGGAGTGCGTGTGTCTCGCGCGTATAATTTGAATAACGTCACACACGCTATTTTGTTATGATAATATGTAATAGGAGGGCTGTAAGAATCTACCTACATTGATACCAATATCTTTTGTACTCTTCTACAACTTTCAACAAAATAAATGTTACTATTCAATTTCATTCTATCAGTCATAAGCGTTCCTTATAGGGGTTCAAAGCGGCTAGCATCCAGCGTGGTCCTGTGTTTATTATTATATATCATAGCGTCGCGTCGTACGGTAAACAGATGGCAATAGAGTATCTGCTAAAACAGAACCGTCGTCGTGGCGTTCCGTTAAACTAACAATAAGATTGTAATCAGCAGCCAAGGCACCGACTATACTTGGTAGACGCAAGTACTGATGAAAACCGAATTGGTGTCTACCAAGTATCATTTGATACTACACTTTTAGTTGTACTAGCAATGACAGAGCAGTGTTGGCAACGTAACAAAATTAGTATCTACAAGATTATTTTTTGCAAAAATTAGCATGACCGACTTCACCCGTGTACAGAATTCGCGAATATTTCGCACGGATCGATGTAGCATTTTTCACATTATTGTTGATTTATCAAAAATGGCTCAGCCGATTTCGATAAAATTGAAATGGGACCAATTTCGAAGTATACTCTTTCCAATAAAAAAATAATTATTGAAATCGGACCACTATGAAAAAAGTTATGCGTGGTTATACATAAAAAAAAAAAAAAAAAAATATATATATATATATATATATATATATATATATATATATATATACGCGTCGAATTGTATACCTCGTCCGGTGGTTCGTCGGTCAAAAATGGCACACGGGCGAACCTCACCTGTCGTAGGCTTCTCTTTTTGCGCAAACTCTACCTATGTATTTTTACAAGCTTTGCTTAGTTTGGCGTCAGAGACCGTGTGTAAGATGTCCCCCAATATTTATTTATTTCTAAAATGAATAAACATCAATTTCAGGTAACAGACATGCAGACAGTAGTCCTCACGCCAGATGCCATAGACCTGTTCCAGTCTCCAACGATGTTCAACCACATGCGGCGGCTGGCGAAAGAACGAGACCACTACCTCCAGAACTGGGCTTCCTTGGTCCTTCATGAGGGACTTTGTGAGAATGAGACTGACAACAAAAATGGAAAGAGCAGATCGACGCAGAACGTTAACCAGAGTAATGGCGACAGCCAGCACCTAGCTGTGGAGTTAGCGGATTGGAAGGCGAGATTGCGGAAGCAAAGACAAGAACTGTAAGTTTGAAATTTACTGTTTCAAAAAATTTAAAACTAACTGTTGAAAATTTTACTTTAGGACAACGGTTCTCAAACATTTTTGGTGGCGGAACCGTTTTGGAAAGAAAAATATTTCACGGAGCCCTATAATAAGCAAAAAAACATTTATTTGTACTCTGTTCTTCGCAAAAAAGTCTCGGAAGAAGAGCGCATTAAGTTATCGCAGTTAATGCGTGTCCAAATTCTTCAAATATAATTATAGTCTTAAAACATTTATGAGTCGCTAGAAGATTTTTGTAGATTTGCTCATCTCATTAATATCAGTATGTTCGTGGAGCCCCCACAGAGGCTTTGCGGAACTCTAGAGCTCCGCAGAGCATACTTTAAGTATGGCTGCTCTATGACAATGTATCTTTTGCAGGGAAGAAAAATCAGAGCAGCTGTCCGAGTGTCGCGAAGAACTTGAGCACACGAAGTTGGTCCTGGCAAAACTGCGGGCTGACAGCCAGGAGTGGTTCAACGAAGCCAGGAAAGCATCGGGTTATCGGGATGAAGTAGACGCTTTAAGAGAAAAAGCTGAAAGGTGTGACAGGTAAGTCTACTTGATTAGGGTTTCTGAATTTGTTTGTGGATAACTATTTCGAGTTTGTTCTTACACAGCTCTATCTTCTCTCTCTCTCTCTATCTTCAGGTTAGAACAAGAAATACAACGATATCGCGATCGCCTCGCGGATGCAGAGTATTTCAAAACACGGGTAACTGAACTGCGAGAGGACAACAAAGCCTTGATGGAGACCAGAGATGCTCTCGAAGAACAGCTCCAGAGGGCACGAAAGAGAGCAGAACAGTGTCTTACTTTAGAAGCCGCTATGATCAAATTGAAAAGGGAAGCTAACGACATCGCTTTGGTAAGTGCAATGCTAACAACACATTATAACGAAATATGGAGTGATAAATATTCCTAAACTATAATTGTTCTCTTAATTCCTTTCAGGAAAGAGATGCTGATCAACAGAGAATCCAAGAACTCATAGAAGAAAATAATCATTTACAATACATCACAAAATCAGTTTTGAGCGAAAGCAACAACAGTAATCTCGATACCGACAATGAATGCGAGAGCACATTAGAATCAGGCGAAAATAGTTTATCGGAACAATTAACTAGCAACGCACAAGCAAGAGCTTTAAAACTTGAGTTGGAAAACAAACGGCTCCTTTCAACTATTGACAGTTTAAGAGAACAATCATTGTTGGAAAGCAGTGACAAAATATTAGAATTAGAAAAAGAGAAGAAAAGATTAACACTAAAATGTGAACAGCTACAAGAAAATTGCAATAGGGTTATGCTTCAAAATTCAGAACTAGAAGAAGTATTCAAGAATGCTTTAGAAGAGAATCGTAAGTTACAAGACTCATTGGATAGTCAGAAAACTTTCATAGACAGACAAGCAATAGACCGTGAATCTGAAAAGAACAAATTACAAGACTTTGAGAAACATTTGGAATCACTGACTAAAGACAAACAGAGAATTCAAATGCTATGTGACTCGATCCAACGAAGAGCTGATGATTTAGAAAAAACTTTAGACTCCAGGACAAAAGAACTAAACATAGTAAAACCAGAAGCGGACAAAGTTACAAGTCTTATAATTCAGAGTGAAGAGTTAAAAACCAAGCTGACATACAGTGAAAGAGATACCCATAATCTTCAAAGAGAGGTCAACAAATTGAGAGAAGCTGTAGAAGAAAAAGATGTATCTCTTGACAAAGTTACCACTGAAATAGAGCTTAAAAAGAAAGAAATTGAAAGGCTGGTAAAGGAATTAGAAATAAATCTTAATATTGTTAACAGAGTCAAAGACTTGGAACAAAAAGCTCAAGAACTTAAGTCTCAAAAAAAGGTTGATTCTGAGACTATTCAAACATTGCAAAAAGATTTAATTTCAGAGAAAGTAAATTTTGATAAATTGAAATATTGTATGGATAAGCTTGGAATCAATGCATCTGAAATAATCAATAAAGATATCAATGTCGAAGAATTATTGGAAAGAATAATTACAAACACAGACTATGAGACTCTAATAAGTGAAATTGCAGCTAAAGCTAATCTTATGAAACTGGTTCCTTGTGAATGTAACCATGATGAAAAGTCTAGTGACGACGATAGCCTTGTAAACCCTCAGATCGAACAACTTACCGCAGATTTAGCTACTCTGCAAGCTGCTTTGGAAAACAGCCAAGCTGAGAATGCTAAGTTGCAAGTAAATATAGCTACACTAAATTCTCAAAATGGTTCATTGATGTCTCAACAAATGACATTGCATTTAGCTAATAGTCAGTTAGCAGCAGAAAAAGAAGAAATTATTAAACAACTCGAAGTACTAAAAGACAAACAAGATAATTTGATGCGAGATCAAGTAGCTTTAAAAACCCTTCATGAACAGTTAAATACTGAATATGAAGAATTATTAAGTGAACGGGAACCTATTAAAGTAACTGTTCGAGATCTAAAACTTGAGAATAGAGAATTGAAAGAAAAGTTATCAACTGTCGAAAAGAAAGTAACAGATTTCGAAAAAGAGCGAGAAAATCTCAAAGTAGAATCGCGAAATTTAACCAATCTTCGAGCAGAGCATTCAAAACTCAAAGATGACTTTAGGAACCTCTTTACAGCAAGTGATAGATTGAAGAATGAATATAGAAATATGCAGGAAGAATATAGAAACATTAGGAGTGAAGTAACACAGCTCAAGTTAAGAAATACTGAGATGTCAGGCGAAATTAATACTAAAGGGGAAGTTATCACCAGCATGGAGCTAGAAATAAATAAAACAAACCAACATTGTGAGATGTTGATCCAAATGAACAAAAGTCTGGATGCTGATAGACGATCCCTGATGGATCATGTATCTCAACTATTGACACAATATCACGAATTGCTGGCCCACTCCCTAAAAGACAAACAACATTATCATGAGGAAGAAAAAATGTTTGCGGACAGAGTTAACGCTTTGTGCCGTCAAAAAGAAAAACTTGAGGAAAAAATCATGGAGCATTACAAAAAGTTGGATAACTGTACAACTAAAAGACGCGGCTTTGGTGCCTCATTCGTAAAACGAGTCCGCAAAGCTGGCACCGACCTAATAAACAAAGTACCATCCAGAAATAACAAGAGAATAGAAGACGCAAGTCGATCAAAATCTCAGCTGACACTAGCAGGTTCGGAATCTGGAGAGTCAGACCCTGGAAGCCAAGATATGGAGAAAATGTCTAAAAACTCTGATCCAGACCAAGGGTCATCGAATCCTAGCGTAGAATCACCGAGGCACAGTTCAGATTCTAGTTTCAGTCGAAGATTTGACGACAAGCTTTTAAAGAAGTCGGATAACATCGACATGACTGGTTCCATTCCGAGTCTCGATTCGTCGAGATTGACAAGCGAAAGTAACTTTGTAAGAAGGCTGTCAGCGGCTTCCATACACAGTGGCGGAGGAGATGATGCGCTAATCCGGGCCTCGTTGAGGAGAAGACCTCATAAGGTAGTCCCTCCATCTTCGCACAGAAACAGTTTCCAAGGTCTTGATGGTGATACTGGACTTCCCCAACGTAAGTTTTCAGATTGAGCATTTTTTCTTTTGTACCTATAATTGTATTTGTAACTTTATTTGATGCAGTTACAAATGTCGATTTCTTTTTTCAGCGTCTACGCCTACTTTCGGCACGGCCGGCACGCGGCGCACAGTTTACGTAGCCGATGACGATCCCAATGTAAACTTGAACTCAAAGCCGCAAAGTACACCCATCAAGGAGAATCCCACGTATTTAGTATACAACAGAATTTCCACAGTAATCGGCGACGGCGCCTGTCAAAGTATCAACGATCGATCGAACGATATGCAAAGGTCGATGGAACAACCGCGAACTACCGACGAAAGCAATGTCCAAGAAAGAGACGAAACGAGGAATGATAGGAGATCCACAAATCGGCCAGAAAAATCGGACAATTCTAAGGAGTCTGCTATCTGGTATGAATATGGATGTGTTTAATGACTATTATAGCGTGAGTAGATGGAAATGTGTGAACAGACTGATGAAAATGCCTTGGATATCGATATTATTACGTAAAATCGATAAGTGTGATTGAATATTGGTACTTTTATACATATTTTGATTGGCAGCATTGGCGCGAGTAGAGATGTGATAAAGATTAATTTACAGCAGTATTACTTTGGCATTTAATTTTAATGTATTTGCAGTGGCACGGGTGTACGTTGTTCAGCTTTAAAACTTTGATATTACCGTTTACTCCCCTCAGTTGGGAAAAAAATTGTTCGAAGATTAAGTTGAGATGATAAAAGATGTGAATCAGGCTGCTATTTAGTTATTATCATTATAATATACTCCCGTTGATATTGAGGCTAAAAACTATTTGTAAATAAATAATATTTGTCATGTTTGGATATCTAGAGTTTGGATGATTGACGCAGGGTAGAGCGAGAGTGAGAGTGGAATGTGCCTTGCCAGTGAGTCTGTGACAATTAGTTTTACGAGTTATGTTTCCAGTGCATAAGTTTACTTAAGCATAATTTTCTTACGTACAAAATATACCTAATATCATAATTGTTATGTACGGCAGTACTAATTTTTTGAGATTCTTTTTATTTTTTAACTTATGACTTGTTCAATGAATTTATGCATGTTTATTTTAATTCACAATTAATATGTTGCTATGAATGAAATAATTAAACCTTTTGGTTGTATGATATTAACTATAATAAGGTACTTTTAATTTCTTACTCTGTAAAAATAACTATACATGCTTACAATATGTATAATCATGAATTTTTTTTTACTTCCATGACATTTTATGTAATTGCTCAAAATTATATCTTATCTACAGTACCACTATGATCAGTGACAATTTGTAAGCTCTGTGTTCATATTTATTTATTATGTATTTTCAAAATATAGTGCCTTGTATTTTTTTTTAAATTATTGTGACCCTTGTAAGCACTATTAGATACATTTATTAATTTATCAGAAAAGCATAAATAAAAATTAATATTGCGCAACTATTATGAAAAGGTTGAAGTCCAATCTGCCACCTGCCTACTGCCTTCAACTACTTTCAAACCCCCGTATTGAAACTAGTGTATTTACTGATAGTATACATGATCTAGGACAAAGGGGCGTATCATAAGCTGACTTTATTATGCCTACTTATTTAGGATAAGTAGTTATAATATAGTGAGAGTGAGATGAAGCATAGAACTAAAAATTTCTAGCTAAAAATAATGTTATAGGCCGAACTTAGGAGAGTCGTTGCGCAGTAGCAAATTCATGTCAGCTGCGATTTGGAGTAGGAATTTGCGCAGTTTCTAGCTAACTTCACAAGCGCCATTAAGTTTAATTCGGCCTATACAAAGATTTTGATGGAATACCTTCAATCTGACGTGTGTAGCGCTCAGAATAATGAAAAACAGGTGTAGCGCGCGTAATGATAGTACATACCACTGTACGCGCGCTACATGCGGCTCCGCTATCGGTCGTGTGAACTGTGGAATCATAATAATAATGCACCATTTGTTTTTATTTATGCAATCTTCTATAAAAAACCGGACAAGTGCGAGTCAGGCTCGCACACCGAGGGTTCCGTACAAATCCAGAATATTTCACAAAATTGGGAAGTTAGTTGTTAAAATCTCTATAGGTACTATAACCATCGACAAAAAAGTTAGTTTTTTTCAGTTTTCTCGTCATACATCGAAAATTATACATTGTTGAAATAATTAAAAACCTGTTTTAGCAAGTGCTAATGAAGTTCTTTTATATGATACCTTACATGATACGATTTACTCCACTTTGAATTTTGAACCCATATTTTGTGAATTTTGAGGCTTTATTTTTTGTGATTTAAATAAAAATGTACAGTTTCCAGATTTATTCATATTACACATATATGAATACACTGAGACAATGCTTCTCGGTAAATTTCATAGTTCTATGTCCACGGGAAGTACCCTGTAGGTTTTGATTTTTGTGAGTGTCAAAATATGCGGTTTAATAAGTTTATGTCGTAAAAAATTACGACAAACTTTTTTAAACGATATCTGAGTAGTTTTTCTTTTACACAATTGCAAGAGAAGATATACGTATACAGTTCGAATTTCAACTCGATATCTTTACGCGTTCCCGAGATAAAGAGTCTTGACATACACACAGACGGACAACAAAGTGATCCTATAAGGGTTCCGTTTTTTTCGTACGGAACCCTAAAAAATAATAGCATACCTATAACTACCAAAATTGTATCTGGTGCTGTTCCTGTGAAATTCTAATTATGTTGTCACTATGACTACCAAATATAAAGTAGCTATAAATATTACATGTTTTATTTAATTTTATTTGCTATCAATTGTTTTTAATTTTTAACTGGTACTTATCGCACATTATTTTTAGTACTTATCAATTGCCTCTCACCGAATTTATAATAATTATTAATAGCTGATGTATGGAATACCGACTTATCAACAGTACAGTTTTTTAAAATAAATCAGAAATCTCAATCACTGTTTTTATTTGTACCTTTGCAGGTGAGGATTTTTTGTTAACATTTGGCAAACTAGTACTGTACAGTACAGAGTTGTTATAATGAATTATATATCTAAAATTGGAATATTCCAGCATGATAAATGATTAATGTTGAACTAGATTAAATCAATAAAACTTATTGCCTAGAAAGAATAAGTAAAAATGTTTTCAGTGTGTTTTTAACTAGAAGAAGAAGCAATTTTCGGCACGGTCAGTCTTCGGATGGATAACCGCGGGTGGCATTTTCAACTGAGCGTTACTGTGGCTCGGACGACACGTTAAATTGTAGGTCACAGTTGGTCTATCCAATAGCCATGTTAGAGGCCTACAGACAGCTTATAGTCTGTAACCAGCGCGGCCTATACATACTTTTACTAGAAGTAGGTAGTTAAATAATTAACAATTAGATTTAATTGATAAGAAATTAAGTAATACAAATAAATATCATCATGAGTTTTAATCACATGTCTTATTTCTATAAGTCAATCTATCTATGCTACTAAAGAGATCCATTGCAATTCAAGTCAGTCTTTATTTCCCACTGCAATACTGGACAAGGTTGTATTGGCACAGTAAATGGATGCCCAGATACCACTGCTTTCCTTCCAGGCTCCACTTTTGGAGGTAGATGAGAAAATATACACTGGAAAAAAAACATAGTATTACTTTACTAAATATTTAACATTTAATTTAGAGATTTTAGGTATGTACATTGCTCTGCACGGGTAGCATGGCAAAGGGATAAAACTATTTTATCCACTTTTAATGTCAATCCATACATTATTTCATATTCGAGGGGATACATATAATGGTGGAAAGACAATTTGTCCCTATGCCATGCTACTTGTGCAGATCAGTGAAATGACTATTTGGTCAGCTGATTTTGCAGTTCTTTCCTACCGTCCACCTCCTGAGACCACCTGGGTGTTTATAGTATGTAGTTTTAGAAAAAATATTACCAGCCTGGTATTCACGACGCTAGCTGAACATGGGTTTGTTCTCTCTAGTTCGATTGATTAGTTTGATCTTTGAACTTTTCTTTTTCTGATTTGTTCGACTGTCAAGCAATAGAGAACAAAAATTGTCACTAGTTCAGTTCAGTTACATTAATTGTCAACAAACTGCTGTTACTCTGGGTTTCTGACAATAGTATGCTGACTAATTTAAAAAACTAGTTAAGTGCTTCCTTTGAGTATTAGGGATCATTAGAATTACAAATGAAATGTGAAACACATACCTAATATTTTTCGTGCGCTTTTTGACAACTTAATCCAAATAACTATTTTTGTTTACCAAAAAATATGGTAGGGGGGTGGCAGCTGCTCGCGTCCGTAAGACTTACTATCTTTTCCTCGACTAGACCCACCCTACACGTGCCCCCTGGGTGGTGCTAAACGACAAATATTCCCCTAGTGTGACCGAATGCCACAAAGCTCCACTAGAGGGAAACCACAAACGTAAGAAAACTGATACTCTCCTCCTCTGTACCAATATGTACATACTCAGAACAGATTCGGCTAAAAACCTAAAAAACATTTACAGCCAGTCTATAAAGATTGAGGATCCCAAAAAAAAGACAACAGTTGTACAATGTCAAAGATGCCAACAATATGGCCACACAAAAAAATATTTAAATTTTATGCGCCCCTTCAGATGTGTGAAGTGCGCAGAATCTCACAAAACAACTGAAAAAAGACCGCAGTACACCAGCTTCTTGTGCACTTTGCCAAGGAGCCCATCCAGCAAACTACAAGGGAAGCGAGGTATACAAAGAAATAATGGCTCGACGAACCAATACAGTTAATAACACACATAGGGAAGAAACTAGGAAAAAAGCGACAGAAAGCAAACAAACACCTAAAATTGCCCCAAAGAAGAAAAAATATACCTACAAAAGAAATAATTGATCTCAATGATTCCTCTGAAGGAGACAATTATAATTTACAGTCAAAAGACAAGAACAACCTAGAATTAATAGGAAACAAAACGAAAAATATTCATAACACCAAGTCAACGCAACAGTCACATAACACCCTAGAAAAGGAAGTTAACCCTAAAAATAGAGAAGAAAAATCTACTCACTCAGCGTGGCACAATAAACCTGGGCTAGACTCACTTGACATGTCAACCAAACACCCAAAACATCTACTTAAAGTGAAACTGATCGTAGATTAATATGGAACAGAACAAAAAAAAGAACATGTGCTATTAAATACACACCTTTGGTCTCTCACTTTGTGTGGACATGTATCCAATACACATAGTTTTTGTAGTATGCCCCCACAGCAGTTCACCTTCACCTACTTGTGGGTCAAATTTCAAAGCCAAAGTCCCTCCCAACCTCTCTGGCACATCCCACAGAAAGGGTGAGTTAATAAAATTCTCTTTTAAACACTTGTCAAGACCTAATGTAGGTGTTGGGTCTAATAAGCTCTCAGCTGTGTTTTTGGCTAACTGTGTTCGAATGAGATGTTCTCCACAACCAGAGGTGCAAGCAGCTATAGAAGGTTGTATGCCATCTCTGCTCAAAACAGCCCACACCCCACTGCCAAATGATGCTGCCTGGCCCACTCTCCCCTCATGTTTCAAGGAAACTCCTCCAGAACTAGCTCCCGATGCTACAACTCCATTAGAGTCCACACATATGGCACCAACAGTGTCTAAGGGACTAAATTTGATGTCGTTTTGTATTGAATATCGTTTAAGTTTTCTTTTACAATGTTTATAATTTCGGAATGCCCTGGTGGATATCATTTTGAGATCATCTACTACTTCTAAACCCATTCGTTCTGCCCAGGTCTTGGCTCCTTTGCCTGTTAATATGCATGGAGGTACTCTGCCAAGAGACAGATTGTCACATTGTTTTAAACATAAATGCTTGGCTAAAGATATAGGGTTCCAAACATTAGAAACTGCTCCACATGCTCCAAAGTGAAGTGTTTGTCCATTCATGATTGAAGCGTCACATTCCACTGATCCATTCCAGCTAAGGTTAGATCCATAACCTGCATTAGTAAGTGGACTATTTTCTAACTCTGAAATGGAAATTTGAAATTGTAATATACATTCCCTTAACTCGTCTTGGCAGATAGGTGTAGCATAACAAATAATTTCATTTCTCTCTACAATGTTTATTTACCTATGATAGCCTTTTCGACAGCTTCAACAGCATTACCTCCTTGGCTCAGAGTTTCTGCTGCCCTTCTACATGCTACATAGCAAGTCTTTTTGTACTCTTTTTTAAGAGATTCACTATGATAGCCTGCTCCTGAAATACATTAAGAATGGTGAGTAGGTACTAACCGTAATGAATAAAATTACAAGTTACATGTGAATATTTAATTGTCTATGTTTTGTACTACAATTAGTTTTAACATTGTTATGTATACTACATTGTGCAAATAAAGAAATAAAGAATTGTAGAAGTCTGCAGACAGACCAAAGACTTGGTTGCGGTGGCAAATGTGTAAATCCACCACTACTAAAGCAGTATTTTTAAAAACAAATACAAATCAAAAACATACCATAATATACTACAACAATAAGATATTAATGATACTACTGAAAGTTTAGCATTCATTTTATTCTTTTACTTACCACAATGCACTGCTATGAAACCATTCATATTTAAATTGGGGTGGGTAACTTTAAATTAGGTAACATGTAATTTTTCTTCACAGCATTGAATTTGTGATACTTTGGTAGTGAAACACTGGTATTAAGCATGTATCTACATCTTTTTAAAATAGTCTAAAATAACTAGCCAAACATTTTGGTATTATCACGTCAAGTTTCTTTCAACAATCGTGGTAATTTATAAAAATTATTGTCTGCCACAATAGCTTAATTTGTTTGGTTGGGCAGCCATTGGTGTTTCGGGAGCCAATAATGTACGACCCAGTAATTCACAACATGATAATGTACAGCCTGATATTGTACGGCATGATAATTTGAGTCCCTGGCCATGGAATATCAGGCTGTGAAATACAGGCTGTACATTATCGGCATGTGCCAATAATGTCCAGCACAGTATTGCATAGCCCAATATTGTACGGTCTGATATTTTGTGTCCCTGGACGTTGCTTATTTTATGGCAAGGTATGAGTTCTCTAAGGTAATTTGACTCTGTTGGTTAGGTTAGGTTTGAACAGTGACAACAATGCGCGAGCCGAGCGAGCGAAGCGAGCTTGCCACGGCAGCGGCCGGCGAAGCGTCAGAAACTACCCGTCCTTGTTACTAGTTAAGGATACTTTAAAGGTACACGCGGGAGCCAGAGAGACAAGACGCCAGGGCACACCCGCCAGCCAACCTCATGCCTCCCGCATGCTCCCTACAGCCATGCTAAACATTACACCACGTGGCGTTGGCATTGTGCACACATGCGCAATAATTAGCGAATCTCGGCAAAGTATCATCTGCGGCTGATATATTGTGTGGCGCTTAATATATCTCTGTGGAACTGACAGAAGTCACAGACAAACCAACCAATAGTAGCGAAAATTCTTCGTGCAAATAATGTTCAGCCCGTACTTTGCAACACAATAATGTATAGCATGATATTATGTGTCCTTTTCTTCGGGACACGTTTTAAGATGCTGTACATTATTGGGTCGCAAAATACGAGCTGTACCTTATTTGCGCGAGGTGATCACAGAGCTAGTACAACAAGAGAGATAGCGCTGTTGTCGCTTGAGGCAATTCTCAACCGCAAAATTGTATGGACAATCACTATCACTAGTTGTCAACTGTCAAATATACAACGTGTAACAGAACGGTTCAACAATACTTAAACCACGCATGCTCAGACATATTTAAGACTTACCCCATAAGGTCTCACAATCCTCAGTATGTTAGATTACGAGATAAACCAAGTTAAAGTTTTGCGTAAAACAACCTGATGTCAACCCTAAACTTATCAGCTGACGGACTAATAATAAGTGTAAATAAAGACTAATAAGTGTACAGAAATATTTTATTTTTGCCTACAAAATCGTGGACGGGCTTTTACACACAAACATTGTAAGTAGGTACGTGGTCATAGGTACAAGTTACAAGGTCATAGATTGATTTACCTAACTCATCTAAACTCCCTAGACTAGAACATGTTGTAAGTACTACCTGTTGAATAAAATGATTACATCGTCTATGTAACAACCTTTATGATGAAGCAGGACTGTAAAAAAAGATTCACAAAGATATTTTTTTTTGTCAATCATACCTATTTGCATGTAGTCGTGTGACATCAGTCATTGGCCGTGATATTTTAAGTGGCGTAAAACCTGAGAATAGGTCTTAGCACTCGGCATATTCTACCAGCTCCAAGTCATGTCAAAATAAAAAATACGTACCTATTTACCTACATTACAAGATAAATTTATTTGTTGTTAGCTTAGCTTTAAAAAATATATCAAATATTCTGGACACGACACGAAAATACCTAGATGTTATTTTAACTGTAAAAAGAGCGAGACGAAAGCCAAAGTAATATGAAAGTTCAGAATGTTTTATACCTAGCTTTTGCTAGGTTCTCTCCCAGGCTTTTTTTAATGACATTAAATAATAATTTTAATGTATGTAAAAAAGCCGTGGTGGTCAAGAGGTAGTGACAGCCGCCTTACGATCGTGAGGTCGTGGGTTCAAATCCCCGGTCCCGTACCAATGAGTTCTTTGGAATTTATGTACGGAATTTCACACCTCTGGCTTTGCTGTGAAGGAAAACATCGTGAGGCAACCTGCATACGGCCGTAGTAGAAATTCGATGGCGTATGTGAATCCACCAACCCGCACTGGGCCAGCGTGGTGAATATGGCCCAATCACCCTTCGTGGGTAGGCATACGTCCTGCAGTGGACTATTTGAAAAAAAGGCTGGTACAGTAAAATACTACATTCAAAATAGAAATCACGCGTAACAATAGTTTCCAAACCAAAGTTAGAGCATTTCAACTACGCATCTGTATTTTTATCTTTATGATCGGCGATAGTCCACGTGGACTAGCGGCGTTTGCACAAACGAGCACACACGAGCCGACAAAGAGCATAAACAAACATCGCCAGCAAATCACGAATCAGCCGCCACTATGGCGGCTCTTTTAGCAAAATTAGCTCCGCCCCCCAAAAATATGTTTTTCACAATATGGGTTCCGTACAATATTTTGTTCAACTATTTTTTTATTATGGTAAAATGTTGTCTGATGCTTTGTTATTTAGTTTCTACTACATCCATCCACCCATTTATCAGACATAGGACGTCCACTGCTGGACATAGGCCTCGCTAGCTCGCTCCGTTCGCGCTTTCTCGAAATGATTTCTTTTCTTTTGCTTATTTAAAATGTCGAATCAATTTTGAAATAACGTAAAAAAATATGTTTATAATAACTTCAGTCCACCCGAACTTTACGGTATCATCGGCCATCTATCCATCCAACAGCCGAAAGACTCCACTGCGGGACATAGGCCTCCCTTTGGATTTCCAATAAGGCCAGTTGGAAGCGGCCTGTATCCAGCGCGTTTCTCCGATCTTTATTATATCGTTAGTCCACCTGGTCAGTGGACATCCTACGCTGCGCTTGCTGGTCCGTGGTCTCCATTCGAGAACTTTACGGCCCCATCGGCCATCCGTTCTTCGAACTATGTGCGCATCAAAAAAAAAACTTTCACTAAAAACGAAATTCAAAATATGAACACTGAACCCTAAAATTTTGATTCCAATTTTAATAGAAATAATAGGAATTTTTTAGTCAGTCGCCCTCTGACCTTGCGGAAATGAAGACGTCTATCAACTCTTTCTACCATCGCGATGTCTCGGAAGTCTAGGATACCTAATAATATTATACAAATGGCAACTACGGTGCCGCGCACGAGCTGACATTTTGAAGAGTGTTCATCATCATCACCCGCGTCGGTAAGCGACGCGGGTGAGGCGGCGGCGGCGGCGCGGCGCACGAATTCGGCGTTCTTTTCTAACTTACGGACTTCTTAGACGGATGTGTACGTCTGCTCAGTACCTACTGGGAACTTTCATGAAGGATGACCCGGTGCTCGAGTTGGTTCAAATCTCGAGACGCGCAGTCTGCAGCATTTTGAAGATAGCCCAAGGACCAGCACGCATCGGGCAGAAGCGGCGTTCTACATTAACCAGATGGAGGTCTGGAGGACATTTAATAGCGCCCGCGCATTATGCGCGCCGCGTCAGCGACCACCTGAACGTGCGGTTTCCAGGACGGTGAATAAGACCCAGGGGCGTGGTGTGCTGGCCACCAAGGTCTCCGGACTTAACGTGATTAGACTTTTTGTGGTGGTACATTAAAAATATTGTTTATTCTGTGCCGTGCGACTCCAGTCCAGGAGAGATGATCCCTCGTATCGTACACGGAATTTTGAGGTGGTGAACGTGAGAAAATCTATGGCTCGTCGTGCCTACGTACTCGGTTGTGCTGCGAGCGAGGAGGTCAGGATTTCGAGCCTTTCCTTCGACTTTTATTAAGTTTTTGTGGACGCCACTGTGTGTGTTAACTGTATAGGTAGGTACCTAGTTGTTATTTGTAGTAGGCAAATAAAAATAGTGAATTTAAAATATCTATCAATTTGTTTTTTTTTCTATCACTTCTGAGTGCCCGTAGGATCTAATTACCTAGGTAAGTAATTTTATATGCCAAAGATAGGGTAAGTACCCACATGTACCTAGGCTGCGCCACACAAGTTGGCAGATATGAAGCCAACAGCTACAAGCTGCACAATATCCCATCCTGACAGAAGCTCACATAAAGCCGCACGTTGATTGGCTTTTAGCTAGCTTCACATCGTCGGCCAACTTGTGTGGCGCGGCCTATAACATTTGTTTACTTTCAAGAGTGTCAAGAAACCTTACAATTAGGGTAAGTAAATAGGTATTTGTCAAAAATAGGATACCTAAATTGGTTATCTACTCTGAAAATTCCTAGGTACTTAGATATTTAAGTTACGCATTAAAATAAAACATTGAGTAGGTAATTATGGAACTAGATACCTACAAGTAGGCCACGAATTTTTAGCTGTTTTTAAACGTGAATTAGGTCTCGACTAGGTCTAGGGACTAGGTCTAAGAATCTGTAGGTAAGTAGCTTCCTTCAACAGCATTACGTAGCCTAACTAGCATTTCCTTGTAGATTTTGAACCTAAAACTAAAAAATAAGACGCCACGGCGCGTTCGCGTTCGTTTGTTGTTGGCGTGCGGCGCGGGCGACTTCATCAAACCTTTCGAGGCGAGGCCGCGCCCGGTCACCGACCTCACTACTTTAGGGTTGTCCAAAATAATTTGAAAAAATTATTTTTTAGTTTTGTATGGAAAAAATAAGATGACTTTAGAAGTCTAAAATTCATACAGGTGATTCGTGACTGGATATACATACATGCCGTTCAGTATTGTTGAACCGTTCTGTTACACGTTGTATATACATATTGGAATTTGACACTATCGGTACAAAAACACGGCAAATAGCCACTGGTTTGAGATATTTTTCATGTCTCTTTCTTACTCATGCCATATTAAATCAATGCACCTCTTTCTTTCATTTCTCGATCGACCACATTATCCCTCTGGTAGGTCTGTGGAGGTGATAATGTCCGGCCAGTATTGTACGACACGTATTGTACAGCCTGATAATTGGTGGCATGGGACATGAAATACGGGCCGTGCTTTCCTGCCCGTTCAATTTGGTGTCATCAAATACGTGCTCATTCATAGGACTCCATAGATAAGTATCATTGGATTAGATGAAAAGGAATCGAATGGAATTGACCTAACGGCGAGAAAAACCTACATACCCACCGCACACAATATGGCTGATTAGTGTTGTTACTACCACACTCTTAGGTGGGCATACACGGTCAGTCCAACTGATCCGTTTTTCGCATCACTCCAACTGGGAGCTCATTCAGTTAATTAAAAGGCAGGAATTGGTGGCTCCATATTTGAAGACAACGGAGCAATTTTGTTTCTTCCATAACTTGTTATTTAAATTTTTCATGAGAAATTATCGGAACCAAAGTTGTTTGTTAATTTCCTACAACTTTGATTCTCATCAACTTTTTGTAAGATCGATATTTTTCGGATAAGACAATGTAGCCATATTGTTTCTTCCATAACTTGTTATTTAATCTTTTTCATGACAAATTATAGGAACCAAAATTGTTTGAAAGGTGACGTCCACAAGTGGTATATAATTCAGAGAAAAATCGAACCAAGATGATATATACATCATTTGAAAGCTTGACTTATGGGCTTTTCAAAAATATTTAATTTAGATTTTTCCATCCCTCCGTTTTTTTTTTAAATGTGGAAAATAAATTGTATGAAAAATAACAATACAGCTTTTTACTTTTACTAGTTTAGCAATAAGAAAGTGCTTCTATCGTTATTTTACTTCCATTCGTAGCTGATTCTTCCACATTCTTCTCTTAATTTGCTAAAACTAAAAATTATAGGCTACCAGTGTGACCAGTTAGTACAATGCAATGTACAATGTGACAAAAAACACAGGGTAAAAATGCTTTTAGTTAAATAAAAGCATTTTTACCCATTAGACATATTTGGAGGTTACTTAATCAGGGTTGATAGAGATAAACTACCTATTGAGCCAAATATATTTATTTATCCTAATAAATTCAAAATTAGTTTTAAAAAAATCGTAGGGCTCTTTTTTGTTTTTAACAGTTGTAGAAACTCAGAAAAATATGAACTTTCTCAAAATGTAACAAGTGTTCTGGTTAGAATTTTTGATTATACCAGCCTCCATACATTTTGTGGACATGTGTGTGTGAATGATCTGTATAAATATATTATTATAATATACTAGCTGTCCGTCCCGACTTTGTCCAAGTATGATTGTTATAGCTGTAAAAACCTCATTGAAACACTAAAGATAATGAAAACTGCATTTGAATTTGTTGTGTAGTTTGAAAGATATAAGCGGATGCACAGACAGGCAGTTAGACACACAGATAGGGACTTTGCTTTATGATAATGTAGTGATATATGGAGCCAGCTGAAGGTGGGATTTAGACTAGGCCTTCTTGATATGAAATAATTAAAGCTAAGTAAAGATATATTTAATAATTTACATCATTCTCAAATAGGTACTATGACACTAATAATAAGAAAAATATACATTATTATGAGGTATTTGTTGAATGCTAAGTTTATTTAATTGCTTTTCCAGTCATCATGACACCCACCACTAAAGCAGTGATTGTGAAGCCTTGTGCCACAATTCTCAAACGCATCATTTGCTGAGACATTCGTTTCCTGCCAGTTCTGAAGCTCCAAAGACCATACGAAAGAGCACCTGCAGTGGCTAGGCAACCTATAACAAAAAATAATAAATATAAAATAAATATAGCAGTTCTTTTCTAATAGATAATCATAAAAACATTGCTTTTATTTCTATTTCTAAAATAATAGGTTGTCCACCCTGGACATAGGCCCCCTCTAGAAGTTGCCAGTGCTCCCAATCTCTGGCTTTCCTGCGCCATCCAAACAAACAATATTATTATCAGATATGTAAATGTGTTGCCTAATATTACATAAGCAGCAATCTTTAAATTTTTTTAACCCTTTAACCGCCATGGTCGGATTCATCCGACAACTGTGTTCTACTACATAACCGCCAGAGTCGTGTATTTACGACTGCGCTTTTAACCTACATGTTTAAATCATTATTACTAATAATAATCACTATTACTGTAGGTATTTATAATTTGAAAAACTTGCCTGGCGCTAGTGGCACGACAACTGATATAAAGTCTGGCGGTTAAAGGGTTAAATGCTTACAATCAATTCATGACGGACATACAGTATGTTTGAATTTATTATCAAGCTGATTGTATCCTAACAATACTTTCAAATGTTAAAAACAATAGATTAAAATAGGTACATACTTAACCTAATTTTGTTTTAAAATGTAGTACAAATATGTTGTAGACAAATATCGGCAATAAGCTGTTTCTACGAGTAATATTGGTTTATAGAATGACTTTTAATGTTAAGTAGGTACGATAAAAATAATCACAAACCTATGGGCACAAAAGGGTTTTCGCCTAATTTTCTTGCAAATTTCTCTTTAGTTGTCTCAACATGATGTGTATTGCCCATTTCCTGGCGCAATTGCACCCAATCCAAATCTGTCGGCTCACTTTCGTTGGCCATCTTTAAATAAAGGTATTTTGGATGCAAAATTGTTTAAATCCAAGTTATTAAATCTCACGATTCTAATTCCGCAGAACTCATGATGATTTTTGTTTTGGATTGAAATTAGGGATGCCGAACGAAACATCGATATATTATATCGTTGTTTTAATAGATACTTTCTTCAAGCTCTATTGTCGATATTTGGTTTATACGTATTAGGTAATTATGGATTTTGGTATAATTATTGACATCGTGTATTGCATTGGATTGATATTTTGAGTATACTGAGCGCCGCACAAATTGGCAGATGAGATGTTAGCCGCAGATGACACTTCGCCGTGATTAGCTAATTATTGCGCATGTGTGCACAATTCCGACGCTGACTGTCGTAGTGCGTAGGGAGCGCGCGGGAGGCATGAGGTTGGCGGGCGGGTGTGCCCCGGCGTCTCGTTTCTCTGGCTCCCGCGAATGCCTATATTTTGGCTTTTGCGCAGTTCTCTGCGCATAACTTCCCATCCGTCGATTTGTGTGGCGCTTAGTATATATACTTAGCTTTCTTTTGGTACGTAATAATAAATTTAGTTTAATTTACTAAATTATTTTATCTGATCAATCAATGGCACTAAAACGTGGTCTCTTACTATCTGTCTTATAAATGAGCTATGGCGAGGGCTATGCTCGGAGTCTCTCTGCGAGATTAAATCAGGAATTAATAGATCTGTAGAATAATCAAAGTTACCGACATAGCCCAGCGGATTAACAAGTTGAAATTGCAGGGGCACAGAGTACGCAGGACTGATGAGCGATAGGGTCGAAAAGTTTTTGAGTGGAGACCACGTAAAGACAAACGTTGAGTACGACGTTCGGCCACAAGGTGGACGGATGACATCATTAAGGTGGCTAAGGCTAATGTATGATCAGATTATTTGTGGTTTTACTCTTGCTGATTTCATTAAGAATTTGTATGTTAATTTTGTTCAAGTAGTGTCTATTAATAACCTTCTTATATTCACGTATCTTATACGTTAGAAGTAAAGCGCAGAAGCAATAACTTTGCTTTGACAAAGTTCTGCGCTCTATCGCTTGTTCTGCGCTCTCGCTTGCACGCTCGGCTCAAGCGAAACGTGACACTATTATTCGTGTGTGCAGCCGGCATTCATCAATTTATAAGACTTTATCAGGTCAAAAATTGGTTGTCTGTAAAGTCGACTTACGGACAATAATTTCATGTGATAACGATACATTATAATAATTATGTTATTTACGTAACAAGCGCAACGGTTAGGTCAATCGTGCCTTTCTATCGCTAGTTCTATGATCTTGCTTGCACGTTCAGCTCAGGCGGAACGCGACAAAGTTAAGTTTTTTAGAACATGCAGCCAGCGTTCATCGTTTAATAAGTCGTTATCACGTCAAAAACATCACGTTTCTTTTAAACATCGATATTCTGATATCGAAATATTTTATGAACGATGGTGAATCCCTAAATTGGAATAAATAGATTGATTTTTTATAATATTTTTATGACAATGGACACTAAAGTACTATATACTACTAATTTTTGAACGTATAAAAAATTGAGAATTAATAAAATATACAGAATTTTGAAGAACTTTCTCTTCAACTTGGAAGAACGCAGTCAAAGAAGATATAATAATACTACACGCAGTTAAGCTTAAAAATGAATAAGATTTTGAAGATAATTTACGACGACTAACTCGAGAACTCAGCTTCCATCTTTGTGAAAAAATAATTTACAAAATGATTTAAATGTTACTGTCAGACAGTGCTGCCAACGCTTTGGCAATTACCGTGTTCAGCGAGTTTTGGGTCATATAATCACAAAATCTACGGCGCGGCGCGGCGCGGAACGAATTGGAACGAATTTAATTACATAGCTTTTTGTATATTTGCTAAATTCTAATGCATGGTCCAACGTCCCATTCCCCCGGGCTCCGCCTATCCTGTGAATTGATATTTAGGCAACCCTTATGAAAAATATGGTGAAGTAGCTTTGGGGGATCTCGCCTCTAGGATTTGCGAAGGTTATTTAATTTAGTTTCCAGTGAGGCTTATTTGAATTAATATTGGCTCCTCAAACTTCCTCCACGACCAACCGGGGGCATTATTTTTGACTTTCGAATATGCGGAACTTTAAAAGATTGTGTTACAACCTTCATGTAGTCACCATGTAACCTCTTTTACTATTTCCTTCTCTGTCAATATAAAATTGTGTCATGTCATGTTTTGAAGTTTTGATTACATTAAAATCATCTTCCACATGAAAATGTATTTTATTTCATTTGGCGACGAGATTAAAGTGTTAAAATGAATGAAGAACAATTTGCACAATTCTTAAAGGTACAACAGGCCCAACAAGAGCAGATCAATGCTCTGTTATCAATTCTAATACGACAAAAGAATGAAAGCCACTCAACGAGTGTGGGTGTGACGAGCACTCCTTCAAATTCTTCACACGACAGGATGACGATCCTCAAACATTTTTCAACGGACAAATTCAACCCTGAGAAAGACAGGATCGAAGATTTTATTGAATTCTTTGAAAACAAATGCCAGACAATACAAATTACAGATAAGTCACTACAAAAAGATATAATTCTTAACACAATTACCCCAGACACGTTCCGACAACTTACAGTAGCCTTAACACCAAATTTTGAAACCAGTAGTTACTTGGATATACGTGGCAAATTATTGGATCTGTACCGTATAAAGAAAACAAGATACCGCGCCTTATCCGAGTTCTGGAATTGTACTAGAGATTGCAACGAAACAATGGAGAAATACGCCAACAGGCTAAAAGAGTTAAGCAAAGACTGCGGGTACAAAGGAGAAATGTTAGAAAGACAACTACGCGATCGCTTTGCAACGGGATTAAACCATGCTGAATTAGAAACTGACCTGAAACAGAAATGGCCGGATTTACTCGAGTCAGGCAACGAGGTTACATTTCAAGAAGTTTTTGCAGTCGCGCTATCGCGGGAGCAAGCCGAACATGACACACAAATTCCATGCACAAGTCCCAATGTAAATAAGGTAGGAAAACACCGCAATCTGAAACCCAAACAAAAACATCAAAGGCAAAGGAAATTACATCCCAACCAATGTCTTCGATGTGGGAATAACAACAAACACGATCTTTCAAGATGTGGTGCCAGAGAACACATGTGCCAAGAGTGCAATATAAAGGGTCATTTTGAAAGCACCTGTATCAAAACAGGACGTGCATATATAGTACCGTCAAGTCGAGTTTCAAAAAAAACAAACAAAATTAGGAGCACAAGAGATTCGATAGAATCCACGTCTTCAACAGATAGCTATAGTGACGACGAAGGATCAGTATATAACGTCACCAAAACACGACAATCAAAGAGAGACTGTAAACAAATTGATGTCAAAATTAATGGTCATAAACGCACAATGGATTGGGATCCGGGATCTTCGTACTCTATAATAAGCACTGAATTTTGGAAGAAAATAGGATCACCGATACTGAGAAAAGGACCAAAACTCAAAGGATATGGTAACAAAAAACTTAAAAATGAAGGGCTTGCTGATGTAGCAGTTGATGTTGATGGCAAACAACTAACATTACCTGTTGTCGTCATGAACAATGCAAATCCAATGCTATTTGGTCTTGATTGGAGCAGAGATTTTGGAATGGATTTTCCAAAACCAGTATACTCAATCAAATCGGATATGACAACTACACTTAAACAAGTATTGAAACAACATAGTGAACTTTTTGACGGAAAACTTGGCAGAGTTAACAACTACCAAGTACATATACATGTTAAACCCGGCTCAGAACCAGTTCACCTACCTGCTCGACCAATCAAGTTTGGCGTAAAGAAAAATGTGGAACGAGAATTAGACCGCCTTGTAGAAGAAGGAATTATAAACAAAGTGGATCCAAATATAACGCCATTAGAGTGGGCCACTCCAACTGTTAATGTTTTAAAACCAACAGGCGATGTCAGAATTTGTGGAGACTATAGTACCACACTGAATCCAGTTCTAACCAAACATCTACATCCAGTTCCTGTTTTTGACCACTTACGACAGAAATTAGCTAACGGTATAATATATTCAAAAATTGATTTAAAAGACGCTTATTTACAATTTGAAATAGCTCCAGAATCAAAAAAATACTTAACAATTTCGACCCACAAAGGCTATTACCAGTACAATAGAATGCCGTTCGGAATTTCAACAGCCCCGTCAATTTTCCAAAATTTTCTCGACCAACTACTTGGAGACATACCTGACGTTGCGGTATATTTTGATGACATTGCACTGACAGGACCAAATTTACAGCAACATTTACACACCTTAAACATGGTGTTGAGTCGATTGAAACAAGCTGGACTCAAAGTCAACTTGAAGAAATGTAATTTCTTAACAGAAGAAATCGAATATTTAGGCCACATTATTGACAAAAATGGAATACGCCCAACAAATGGGAAAATAGACGCAATAATAAAGGCATCTGAACCAACCAATTCGAAAGAATTACGATCTTTCCTTGGACTGATCAACTATTATGAACGTTTTATACCACACCTACACGGACTATGTGCAGATCTCTATGATCTAACTAGCGACAAACAAAAATGGCGTTGGACAGAACATGAAAAACAAATTTTCGGAAATGCTAAAACAAGCATTGCAAATTCAAAACCACTCATTGCATACGATGAAAGTCGTCCTCTATTCTTGGCTTGTGATGCATCAGAAAAAGGAGTTGGAGCTGTACTTTATCACAAACACCAAGAACTTGAACAACCAATAGCATTTGCTTCCAGGAAACTTCGACCAGCTGAGCGGAAATATTCAGTCATTGATCGTGAAGCCTTAGCTATATTATTTGGAATAAAAAAATTCGACCAATATTTGAGAGGAACAAAATTTACCTTGGTTACGGACCATAAACCACTGATCCATATTTTGGGACCTCAACGCAACCTCCCAAAATTAGTAAACAACAGACTAGTACGATGGGCTCTCTTGATCGGAAGCTACCAATACAATATTAACTACAGAAAGGGAGAAAACAATATTTTGGCTGACTGCCTGTCCAGATTGCCTAACCCTGACATAGAACCTTCCCCAATTGAAAGCTACGTACATAAGATAACTAAACGCTTTTTTGGTAACAGTATTACAGATCTGCATCTAACAGAAGATAATTTGAGCAAGGAAACGCATAAAGATACGATATTGTCTCAAATCTATCAATTCTTAAAAACTGGATGGAGAGAACTCAATTATACGCACAACATAAAACATTATTTCAGAAAAAGAAATGAGTTATCAACAGAAAACAAAATTATTATGTGGCAAGGAAGAATGATCATACCTGAAACACTAAGAAAGAAGGTACTAGAGTGCCTACACAAAGGTCACCCAGGTATATCATCCATGAAGGCATTGTCACGTTTTTATGTATGGTGGCCTACATTAGACGAAGACATAGAAAATTTTGTAAAAAAATGCCATAGATGTCAAGAAAATAGACCATCAAACCCTGAATTACCAATTTTTTCCTGGTCAATACCCGAACAAGTATGGGAAAGAGTTCATATAGATTTTGCGGGTCCATTCGAAGGAAACTATTGGCTGGTTTTGTGCGACGCATTATCTAAGTGGTGCGAATTAAGACCAATGAAAAATATAACAGCTAAAAGCTTGTGTTTAGTTTTGGATGACATCTTTAGCACCTTTGGACTCCCGCAGATGATAGTCTCAGATAATGGACCTCAGCTTGTGTCACAAGAGTTCAAAGATTACTGTAAAAGACAAGGAATATTACATGTCACCTCAACTCCCTATCATCCTCGCACAAACGGACTAGCCGAGCGCTTTGTGAGAACTTTTAAAAATATGATGACATCAACTGATGGAACTCCACTTAAGAGCCGTTTACAAGAGTTCTTACTCAGCTATAGGAATACTCCACATACTACTACAGGGAAATCACCGGCACAAATGATGTTTGGAAGACAATTGAACTGTGTATTGTCCAACATTAGACCAAATAAGAGGAGGACACTACAATACAAACAAGTTATGTCAAATGTCATGTCATCTGCACCTGGATATCAACCCGGTGATAAAGTGTATATTAAAACAAAGGAGGAAAAGAAGTGGCAACCTGCAACTGTTGCAGCGAGGAAGCATATGTACTCTTATGTTGTCTCCACGTCTAGTGGAGCACCCAAAAGGAAACATGCTGACCAAATGAGACCTCGACTTAGTTCGTCAGAACCAGCAACTATTACTACAGATACAACTCATGATACAGTCGCTGCCTCTAACTATTCAGCTCGCATTTCACCCTCACACGCCACTTCCGCACCGACATCCTCACCCGTCTCATGCTCCCAAGCACCGTCTTTACCACCCACTTCATATTCTTCTACTTCTACTTCTGGACCAGGCCCATGTAATCTTGCATCTCCTTCATCTTCAACACCTCTCACATCCCCCGCAATTTCACCATCTACATCATCATCCACCTCATCTCCTACATCTCCAGCTTTCTCTACACCAGTAACGGAACCACAGCATCCGCCACTCCGACGTAGTGAACGTCAAGGGCGTCTTCCTCGGCGTCTGATAGACGAAATCTAAATGGGGAGGAATGTTACAACCTTCATGTAGTCACCATGTAACCTCTTTTACTATTTCCTTCTCTGTCAATATAAAATTGTGTCATGTCATGTTTTGAAGTTTTGATTACATTAAAATCATCTTCCACATGAAAATGTATTTTATTTCAGATTGCATGGAAAATCCGTACTAAAGATTTGTTTTATGTCCTAGCCGTGTCGATACAAGTACCGTATTTGACCGTATCATTCGAAAGTCAAAAATAAATCCCCAGTATAATCCACGCCGCACAAGTCGGCGGATGGGAAGTTAGGCGCAGGACGCTGTGCAAACGACAAAATATAGGTATGCGCAGGAGCAAGTGAGACGAGACCACAGACATATCTTATATGTCTGTGGACGAGACGCTGCCGCTGGGGTCGGGGCGCACCCGCCCGCCAACCTTATGCTTCCCGCGCGCTTTCTTCGCCCGTGCTCACTACTTCGCCACTTGCGTAGAAACTGTGCACGCATGCGCAATAATTAGTGAATTTCGGCGAAGTGTCGTCTGCAGCTAACTTCTCATCCACCGACATGTGTGGCGATCCCTCTGCCGTTTTTTTTAATATAATTATACGGCCTCCTCTATATTTTACTGGCAACCCTGACGCCATTTTCGATTCTTTGACATTTTGTTGTCGACGCTTGTGTGGAAGGTTTCTGTTTGTTAATTTTTATACAATGGTGTGTCTTTTGAGCGCTTCTACTCAATTTGTCGCTGTAAGTATTGTCTCATTTAAACTAATCTATCTACCACAATTATCAACAAACATATACTTTTTGTAGACTGACACGCCATGTGATTGCGTTGTACAGAATTCTCTAGTTCTACTTTTGATCTACCTACCTACTCAGTATAAAGTTTATTTTCCTACTGTTCACAATACTGTTGATTAACAATTTATTGAAGGTAATTGACCGAGCGAACGAAGTGAGAGACTCTCAGTTTTGATATGACGATTGTGTTGTCGTCTGTCCGAATGTTGATTCTCCTCGACAGGCCACATTTTTCAGCGAATCTTGACGAAACTTGGTACCTACATAGGTTTAATAGATTTTTTCAGTTTTGGCTCGCCTTTTGAAACGTACCAATGGCTTTTGTATTGTTTCTGTTTTTTAAGTGGTAAAATACTTTATTACAATCGATTTTCACAAAGTTTAGAACTGCGAAGACGAATAGTTTTCGAGAAATTAATTTTTGAAAATACACTTTTTTGGTTAGAATTTTGTTTACACTGCGTATTTTCGAAGGTTTTTTTATCATAGACTAGAATGGCAGAAACAGGGCCGCCAACATCTACTTCCAAATTCCCCAAAAAAAGTAACTAAAATTCCCTATTTTTCATAAAAAAAATCTAATAATAGTCCTGTGGGATTTTCTTCCTATGTTATGTATGCCTGGTCAAATTAAAATTAGTCACAGATCCGCCGAGGTACATTTAGGTTCGAAATGAGTCACAGATCCGAATCGGGGCACCCTGACTCCACGTAGTCTTGTGGCTACGACTCTAGAGTGTTTTTTATATTCACAGAATATGTATTTCTGTTACCGCTATAACAACAAATATAAAACATAATAAAATAAGAATGAAAGAAAATTTATTTACTAGAAAACTTACAATGAAATACACAGGTACTATGATGTTCAATACCATAGTTATGAGATAAAGCTAGTGAAAAAAATAAATTTAAGTGGGGCTCCCATACAACAAACGTGATATTTTAGGAGTTTTTTGCACGCTATTAATAACGGCAAGAGGAATGGGGCTAAGGGAGCTCCAACATGCAATGGAATACTTTGTGCGCGAGTCCGACTCACACTTGGCTATAGAAGACTTGTCTGTATAGAATGATGCCGCTGGAGTGACAGTGAAGTTGTCATCCTCATATTGCAAATTACTGCAAGCTATATTCTATAGCACAAGCAGTTAGGTCAATAACTGGTAATAATGTACTTTTCTAGTGCTGATTCTGACAAATCGCCAATGAGTCACACCTAGGCTGCCAAGATACCTATACACCTAATTCTTTAAGTAAGTTTGGTCCTAATTTAGTTAGTGTCTTTTGTGGCCTTTGCATTGCAGTAGTAATGACAATGTATACTATTTTTATAATATAGACCCTGACCTAATTCTCTTTTGTTTCAGATGGCTTTGTCAAACTTAGTACTGATTTCTTCAGCGTCTCAAAGGGTGTCTTGAGGACAACTTTTATTACAGATTAAGTTCATTTAATTTTACTCATCTTTTAAACCTATTTGTTTTTATTATGTTGTCATTCAGTATTACCAACTGAGACAATCTTATCATTTCTGCTCAAGATAAAAAAATAACATTCAGTGAATTTCAGTCTTGGTAAAGGTACATTGCAAGTCAGTTGTGTGTTACACCGACAAGACTTTATATATTTATTATTTGCTACTTATCTTTAAATACTGTTTTTGAAAGTTTTTAAAATGGCATCAAGTGACCCAGAAATTAAGGATGGATTCACACTTCCTGTTTGGATGAAGACCAAGCCAACAAGGTGAGGAACCTTTATTTAGCTAACTTTAGTTCATTTTTACATTTATCTGAGAAATCAAATGAAATGTAAGGATATTATTGGTGCTGCTGGACTAGTCGGTTAGTGTGTCTTGCTCTCGTTTTTGAAGCAGGGGTTCAAAGTTTCATTCTTGACTAGATGGGTCTTCAAAAGATGAATTGCCCTTGTCATTGACCGACGAAAAGGAGGAGGTACTCAATTCGACGAGTATAATTATATATTTTTATGTATAACCATGCATAACTTTTTTCATAGTGGTCCGGTTTCAATAACTATTTTTTTATTGGAAAGTATACTTCGAAATTGGTCCCATTTAAATTTTATCGAAATCGGCTGAGCCATTTTTGATAAATCAATAATAATGTGAATAATGCTACATTGATCCATGCGAAATATTTGCGAATTCTGTACACGGTTGAAGTCGGTCATGCTATTTTTTGCAAAAATAGCATGACCGACATTGACATTATTGTTTGGGCATTTGGTAGCCATACTTCCCCATAACTATAGTAATGTAAAATTATAAAATTAGTAATATGTAACATTGATTGACAACTAAATAATTTATTGATACTACTTAATAAAAGACCATTTATTTTAAAAATATTTCCAATCAGCTTAAGTTGAAATGTATTTTGTCTGTATCTAGGAGTACTTAGAAATAGTACATTATGTCAGTAGGTGATAAGTTATGTAACTGAGCAATTTGTGCATTGTGCACATTGGCTTATAATCAAAATATTTTAAATGACTCTACTTTTGATGGTGCCACTGGCTACAGAAGACTACCATCTGTATAACACTGAGCTGCTAGAGGTCATTTTCACATTGTAAATTGATGTCATTTATATTCTAAAGCACAATTAGTTAGGTCAACTACAGCTACAGCTCTTTTAATCGAATGAGCCAAGATAGTTTTATTATGGAAATTAATATGGTTTTCGTTCATTTTTATCATTACATAATATAAAACAAAGTCGCTTCCCTGTCTGTCTGTCTCTATGTATGCTTATATCTTTAAAACTACGCAACGAATTTTGATGCGGTTTTTTTAATAGATAGAGACATTCAAGAGAAAGGTTTATATGTATAATACATCTGTGCGAAGCCAGGGCGGGTCGCTGGTACATTATATAACGGGAATGCACTCACGTTGAGAAATATCGCCGAAAATTTTATTTACTAGAAATGTACTTAGTCGGAAGTTGTGTGTAATAACTATGGAAATGAGTGCATTCCCGTCATATAAAGCCTAGATAGTGTTCCCTAATGACGATTCATAAAAGTTTGTTGTGTGGTTTTGACTGACTTATCCCTGTTTGAGGTTTTTGATTCGGCTGTATGTTTATGTGTATCATGAGATGTCTACTTCTGGGTCAGTTTAGGTCTCTTTAGGTGCTTCCCTTTTCAATCTGTAGACAAACCTTAAAATTTTTAAATTTTATTTACTTTGGTTCAGTAATTTCTAAAGTTGAAATGCTGAAAACTTAAAGCTTATTAATAAATCACTATTTTTAAAGCAGTTTTATTTAGGTTCACCCAAGTTTTCTATTACATCAAAATAAAGGAAAATTCCGATAAAGAAGTTTCCATGTGATGTACCTAGTTTAAAACTGATTTCATTTTACGTTTATAAATAGCAGTAGGTACCTATTTGATAAGTCGTCTGATTTTTATCGCTCACAAATCGATAATCTTTTTCTTTATGTATTTCTATATGCATTGGAGATTAAAGACTGATAAAATTAGGTACATACTTTACCATTACCTACTGACCATTGATATAAGGAGATTATTTTACATTGTATTAATGAGGCGAAACGAGTGTCAGTATTAACTAGGTATACAGGGTTATTTCTAATCAATTAGCATCCTTTTAGGGTCTTATTTTGTACATCAGAACTAACAAATTTTGTTCCGCGCCTTTTATCTCAAAAAAAAAGATTGGGTGTTCCATAGAAAAATATCGTTCACCCGTGACAAAATGTATGGAACCGCTGATATTTTTGTTGAGTTTTTACAAAAGTCGCAGAACAAAAGTTGTTTAGATGAATAGAATATTAAGCCCCTAAAACTTCGATCACCAATAGACTAGATATCGGGTCCAGTGCTGCCAGATGAAAAAATCTAATCAGCGCTGACAGCGGTGTACTAAGCGCTAGATTCGAATATATTCACGAGCCATTAAAGCGCTAAATCGGCTCAAACGAGTCAATAAAGCGCTAAATTCGAACTTTTAACTGAGGCGCTTTTTAGACGATCAGTGTGATTAAATAATCTCCCATACTAAACATGAGCAATCAAAACAATTCTGATAAAGTTTTGGAAGCGAGACGCAGATTGCGACTTGTATAAACGCAACTCGTTTACGGCTCCGTTGTTTTGCTCTATGTGTTTAGTATGGTAGATTGTGTAATCACATTGATCGTGTAAAAAGCATCATACGCACGACAAAAATAAAATAAAATACGACGTGATTGTAGTGAAAAACAACTTTTTATTACAATAATAAAATTGAGAAGAGAAAACATAAAAATATTATTATATACCTACAGTTTGGGTATACTAAAGAATTCTTCTTCCATCATAGCTGAACTCGAGGGTCCAGGCTGGTTAGGTTCAGTAGTATTTACTTTATATTTTTCGGATGATCCTATCTTACTTAAAATATCAGCTGGTAGTTGATAATTATAACAGTTGCTGTTAACCGCGGTTAATCCTGTTCTTATAAATAGGATGGCGTTAATAGTTTTTAAATGCAATGCATTTCGCAACTTGCTTTTAACCACATTCATTAAGCTGAACACCCGCTCAATATCAGCATTTGAATGTGGCAAACTCATTATTTTTGTCGCGACATTGAATAATTCTTTATATGGACAACAGCCAGCTGCGTCCCTCGACTGTTGAACTTCTGTCCAGAACTTCACCGTATCTTCTGTATTTTCCCAGTTCTGTAGGATAACAGTTTGCCACTGCTGAATAATATTATCCATATTTTCTGTGTAACCCAGACTTTCCAAAACTTGTATAAAGTTATCAATATTTCTGTTTGGTTTTAAAATGACGGAAACAGATAATGCCATAGAGTTTTTAAGTAGTTTTAAATTTTCAGGCAGTCTTTGTTGCAGCTCATTTATTAGTTTAGTAATAAAATCAACACACCTCTTCTTCATTGCATTTTTTTCATCCTGATTTAGTGAAGACTCGTTCATCTCTTTCTCAAATAAATAACCAAGGTATGGCGACATAGACAGATGTTCTTTCACATTAATGCTTTCGAACTGCATTCTCGGTTGCGCTATTATTATTTTCGTGCACATGTTTCGTATCAAATCATGTAGCGTATTGTAGAGCAGACATGGGTCAGAAGTTTTGTTTTCAAAAGTTTTTATCGCCCCTTGTAAATTATTAAGGATTCCACACAAAAACTGCAAATAAATTTTGTTTCTTTCATCGTTGTACATGTTATATAATAATTCGGCTTGGTAGCAATTTTCACGAGTTCTCATTAATTGAAAGTGTAATTTCAGTTCTATCCATTGACTTAAGATTCTAGTTACCGCGGGTTCAATTGACAGCCATCGTGTATCACAAGCTTTTAAGATCTTAAGTGGCTCCTCTCCACAGTTTATCGCTTCATATATTTTTTTATATTCGTTTTTTCGTTTCGGTGAAAGCTTGAACCAATTGTGAGTTTCTCTTATCATAAATTCTATATTTCTTGGTATAGTCTCACATGACGCATGTGACACTGCCAATTGAATCGAATGGCAGACACATCTTATCAACACTAGATTGGGTAAAGCATACCTTTCCTGCAATATTTTATGGACACCTGCGTTTACTCCAGTCATAACCGAAGCATTATCCGTTCCGATTCCAATTAACTTGCTTTTATCAAGTTTAAAAGCTTCAAGTTGTGCTGTTAATGCCGAAACTATTCCTTCTGCATCTGCAGATTCCAATTCAACCAGCCCTAAAAATGTAGAAACTATTTCGTTGCGACTGCTGCTAAAATATTTAACAACAATACCGAGATATTTTCGAACAGAAACATCAGTAGATTCATCTATAATCAAGCTATACGAATTATCACCAATATCATTTCTCAAAGAATCTTTAAAATGAGGTGCTAATACTTCCTGAATTATTGCTGTACATTTCGTTCGGTGCAATTTCATTTCCGTAGTAGCCTTAGAATCCGAAAATTTATTCTTACACAATTCGGTAAGGTGATCAATTGCTTGTATAGCTGTGTGTTCTGCAACATACATTGAGAGAGCACCTTCTGCGGCTTTAGCCTCAACACAGAGCTTATCGACGGGTTTTTGCAGCATTGAAGAGATTTGTGTTTGTTTTTTGTCCAAGAAAGGTTTCGCCTGCTTTTTGTGATGAACTGAATCACAATGTCTCTGGATATCGCTTAATTTGGCAAGAAAATCCTTCCTACAATACAAACACATTGCCCTTGTATCATCTCCAGGCACAGGTTTCAACCATTGTTTAAAGTTGGGCGATTTCTCCCATTCGGCTTTATATCTTTGTTTGTACACAGTTTTTTTTGATAATGGTACATCCATTTCAAAAGAGTTAACCAACACAACACTATGGAACACTCACAAAAGTAACTAATAAAATCAGTGCTTAAAACGTTATTTCTAAACTTCAACTTCAGTGCGCTCACATAGATAGAATGAAAATGAAAGAAGCAAAGTGAATCAAACATGAAAAAAACCGTACTTAATGTTCATGGAATTCCCCGTGCTCTATTGCCATATTAAAACCCAGCTGGCATAGAGCACAAAATTGAACATAGACAATAATTTTATTCTCCACGAAACAAATAGTGCTACCATACTAAAAATTAAGAAAGCGCTAAATTATCCGCTAGGCGCTAAAATTATCAAGTGCCCGCTAAACATAGCAAAAAAGCGCTAGATCTAGCGCCGAAAGCGCTAAAATGGCAGCACTGATCGGGTCACGTACAAAATCAAAGCTATGAACTATCCCCGTTAACATAAACATCAGCCACATCTGTTTACAATTGAACTGAGACACAAGTTAGTTAGTTCAATCTAATCACAACTACAGCACCTGGCAATAAAGTCACAAATCCTTAGAAAACGAGAAACAGAAATATAATACATCTGTCACTTCAAAATGAAAAGACGTAAATCAAATAACTTTTATGGTGAAATAAACCTTAAACCCAGTTAAATAAAGTACTTTTTCCCGTCATTGCCCTGTGAGCTACATCGTTTTATTTCGTTTCTGGTTGGTTCTTCAAATTTCACTACAAAAGGAATGGAGTCGCCATCAGCTCTAAAATAAAAGTTCGTAAAAAATTCTAAGTATGGTTTGGGCCTATTTTTATTTATGTTTTTTACTCAAAAATACAAAATAAATACAGAAGACGGTACAAAGCAATTAGGTACACAAAAACTCAAGAAATAATAGACATTTAAAAAAAATAACTATCGCTGGATGTTTCAAATTAATTTCATGTACATATTACTAAATTTCACAGATTCATATTATTTTGTTCCTATTACATATACTAAGACATTACACTACTACAATCGCTAATTATTATCTAGACTTTGACACCAGGGCTAGCCACTCGGCCTATACGAACTTACTTATCATCTAAAATCTATTTAATACTTATTACATTATACATTACTTTACATTATTTATTACTTATACATTATATGACAATTATTTTTACAGTCTAACTTTATAATATATCTACTTATCATTCCTGGTTATACTCTACTAAATATTTATTTATCTATGGAACACTTACAGAACGTTTTTTTAAATACTTTTCAAGAATATTAATTTGCAAATAAAATGCATCTATGTTTATCTATTATGTTTCAGTTTAATTTCTTAGTCTACATAAGTATTATTTTTTCTTAAACCGACTATCTGTCTCTAAGTTTAATGTATGTACAATATTTATAATTATTATAATCTTATATTGCTGAATTATTTTGCACTATTTCATTATTTCGTATTTTGACTAATTTCTCATCATTCACAAAAATGCATCTCTTCTGTCTCTGGCAACAATCGAGATCCAGTCGGCACACGTAAAAGGGTTACTTGGAAAGCTAAAAAGAAAAAAAAATGTTTTGTTATTTTGTAAATATCTTTTGAGAATCCAACAAATACACGTAAAAGTAGCACAACCAATTTTGAGTTCAGGTAGAGCCATTAAAAATTGTTACGAAACAAAAATACTCCATGCATCTCCTGTTCATTTCACCACATGTTGGCCAAACATTCGCATTGGCGCGTGTTTTGTCTTGGCGAAGCATTCTAGCAATGGTTTAAAATCGTTAGTTTTGTAATAAAATTAGTATAATTGGTTGATTTTAAGGCTTAAAATATATTATTTAAATTTATTCTAGATGTACTTACCGAAAGTATGACACTCCGATCGATGGATTGCTTTTTCGGGCATTATTCTTAGAACTTTTGAAAACGCACTGTGGCATTGTGAATGACGTGTTTACGTTGGCTGTGTTTGGACCAAACTAATCAAAATAAGAGCTCACGCTTTGAGTGAGCTGTTATTTGTCGGGCCATATTTTGTGCGCTGACCCAATATCTAGTCTATTGGTGATCGAAGCCCTAAAAGGATGCTAATTGATTAGAAATAACCCTGTATACTGAGCGCCACACAAATTGGCAGATGAGATGTTAGCTGCAGATGACACTTAGCCGTGATTGGCTAATTATTACGCATGTGTGCACAATTCCGACGCTGACTGTCGTAGTGCGTAGGGAGCGCGCGGGAGGCATGAAGTTGGCGGGCGAGTGACCGGGTGTGCCCGGCGTCTCGTTTCTCTGGCTCCCGCGAATGCCTATATTTCGGCTTTTGCGCAGTTCTCTGCGCATAACTTCCCATCCGTCGATTTGTGTGGCGCTCAGTATACTTGTATATTTATTTTCCATTTAATTTTCATACAATACAATATAACTTTATTGTACACCAAAAAACAGCTTAAATGACTAAGTAAATAGTATTTTTAAAATCAGGTGGTACAAGGGCGGCCTTATCGTCTTGAGCGATTTCTTCCAGGCTATCTTTGGATGGACAGAAATCATTATTCATTTTTCTCCTTTTCCATCCTCTCTTTTAAATTATAGGAGCTTCTCCTTTATCTTTAAAATTTTTGAAAACTGATTGCCGTTCCTTTTTATATCACTTTTATCAGTCAATTATGGACCTAGCCAGCCTAGGTAGACTTGTCAGACTAGTTGCATCATTTATAAAAAAAAAAAATTCGCCAAAAATGGCTTGCACGAAAGACTTTAATCGTGTACAAAATTCGAATAGCTGGAATCGATGTATAGAATTTTTGTTGAATTTTGAAAACGGGAGTAGCTTTATCCTTTTGAGCTAAAAATTGTTTTTTGAAATCGGTTCACAGTTGGCGAAAATATCGATGAACATAGGTTACTTACACAAAAAAAAAACATGACATATTACCTCCTCTTTTTGGAAATCGGTTAAAAACTATAAAGAATGTGGGCATCACTGTTGACCCGACTAAGCTGTGATATCTACTTGGATATAATGGTGAAACACCAAGCAATTAAACTGATGCCTACAGATGATTGATGGGCCGCAAAGATCTCGAATAGAGACCATGTACCAGCAAACGCAAAGAGCTGGCCTGACAGAGCGCAGAGGAATACGCTGGATATGCAAGCCGCTTTTAATTAACCAGTGGTCTTATTATATGCCAGTGAAAATAGAATTTAACATTGCACTTTTTCGATATATTTTTTTTATAAGGTTTTCGGTTTCCTGTTTGGGTTTCCTTTTTTTATATCTATCGAGAGGTATCGGCCGAGATAGAAAAATCGGTTCATTAAATGGGCCATAAATCGTAAACGGTAAGTTTTACAAAAAAGTTTACTGGAAACAAAAAATGCGAAATTTTATTCTCTACAATAATAGTCTCAATGACTTTTGCCCTGAAGTGCATAGTTTCCGAGATATCCGCCATAACGTTTTTTCAAAATGACGCTTGGAGCTCCATCTGAATCAGTCAGCATTTTGTTATTTTATGCACGATAAGTGATCCCAAACATTTAAAAAAAAAAATGGATCGGAAATTGTGTGCAAAACTGACCAAAAAAAAACGTAGTACGTTTTTTAGGTATTAGAAGTTCATAGAGGAAGACTATGTCTAGCAGTGGTCGTATTATTGCTGACGAGATGAGGATGATGAATCACAAATTTTCATTAACAACAGTTAAGTCCTTTCGTGAAGGATTAGGAACGATAATATATATGTATAAATAACTAGTTTTTACCCGCGGCTTCGCCCGCATGATGTTTTGATTTTTGACGCAATATCATTATAATTTATAGCCTATGTGTTATTCCGATATATAAGCTATATTATTGCAAAGTTTCATCTCAATCCGTTCAGTAGTTTTTGCGTGAAAGAGTAACAAACATCCATACATCCATCCATCCATCCATCCATCCATCCATCCATACATCCATCCATCCATCCATCCATCCATCCTCACAAACTTTCGCGTTTATAATATTAGTAGGCAGTAGGATTAATACCTGTGTGATCGCTTCGTGACTGTCCGATGCAAAATAATTACGTATATGCGAGCCAGTGATAAGCTATTGTTTTTTTCATAGCAACGAGTTGATTACGTAACCGAATTGGCCTTTACGCCTTTTCCGATAAATAATGTGTTTTTACAGCCCGACTAAAAATTAAAACATAATGGGTGGGTGGTGTTATAAAGTGATTGCATGTATGGAGGCTCGGCTTGACGTCACCCATGTTTGTTTGCAGTAAATATCAACGACATTTGCCAATCGTGCTTTACTTATTACTATATAATCACAACACAAAGAGGACAATAATAGAATCTAGGTACTTGTATTGTGCGGGAAAACTCGTGTTTATGTTGTGACGTAAGGGTGATAATTTAATTATTTACTTTCTGCATACATTTACTTGTCTGATTAAAAACGTTTGACTCATAAAAATACTCAACTCAAACTCACTTAAACTCTGACATCAGCTCGCTAGGGGCTAGCCACCCGGCCTATACGAGAGCTTATAGAGTTTTTAATAAACTTTATTTCGATTAGTTCATGCATTCGTTGTATGAGTTCTGACTTCTGAGGTAATAAACAGGAAGAAAACAACCATACTTATAGATTTTTGGAAATTGGTTAAAAATTCCAACATTTCAACAAAATTAATAAATCTTGCTTAATACCTACGTGCTAGTCTCCATACTATCTGTTCAATGAAAAGGTAGTTTAGAACCTTGTGAAATGTTTCACAACACAAAGGCAAGCGCTCGTCGAGGCCAGCAAGTTGTAGGTTCAATTCTAATCGAAGAATGTCTATTGAAATGTCAGAAATATCGATTGAGGTATCAACTTATTTATTTATCAAAATTACGATTAATTTATAGGTATATACCACAATACAAATTAATCGTAAATACGTAAAAGTAGAATATTTAGAAGTGTTCCAATTCCAGGCGTGTTAGAAATACTCGTACGTAGTTATAATCCTGGGCGGCGGGTTCCCAACGCGCCCGCAGTCCGCACCTATCTCAGTCCCCCTTTGTCGCCTCCCCCTGCGCCCCAGTACCGCGCAGGCGAGGACTTAGTTCAGCGGTAGAATTATAGGAATGATAGGCATCAAAGGTCTAAGAGAAAATATTGCTATTATTGCGATTCTTCGTTGTTGGTCCTCCTTTATTCTTATTAAGCGCAGATCTTCACACGAGATGGCTCTTGAGGTCTCGAGAGACACGAGATACTTTGAGAAACCAGATATCACATCAGAAAACTTTGCTCTATCTATGTATTACATTTTTACATGCAAATACCGCAAAGAATACTGATGCCGTATTCTTACTTCAGCATCACGACAGTTTAGATTTTCCCATGTGTACCTATTATTAGACCTAATATGCAGTATATACTGGTTTTAGTTTACCCTGAATAAGTTTGACCACGGACACAATATCTACTAGCTTTTGCCCGCGGCTTCGCCCGCGAGATAATTTGTTTTTTGGTGTGTGCCAAACTTTTTATTTTTCGGGGATTAAAAGTATTATATATGTCACTTTTCAACCTTTATATCCATGCAAAATTCAAGTCGATCCCTCCCCCTGTTGCTGCGTGAAAGAGTAAATAAACAAACTAAACACACTTTCGGATTTATTTATAATATTAGTAAGGATCTTCGAGCATATACCAATATGGTATATGCTCGAAGATCCTTGGTTGGTATATGCTCGAAGGTAAGGATGCATGGCTCTTAGAAATCAATAGATTCCATTCAACCTTAACCTTAGGAACCCAAGAAAATTGAAGGATACCGATATGGTATAAATAAACAGATATGACCTCTGCATCACAATAGCAATAATGCTACAGGCTTTATCTAGAAAGTTCAAAAACGGAACGTGATAAAAACGTTTTCATTGTTGTTTTGCACTTTCACGTATCAAGGGCAGTCATTCGTCATTGATACGAATGATCGATGATTAGGATATTTGCCAATTTTGTATTCAAGCCTTGTGTTTCTTAGGTCATCTCTGTGTTGCCATAGTGGAGAAAATTTTATTTCTAAATATCCTTTCTTTTGGTTGACGCTTTGTCAGTTTTTTATCATTTAGGTACATAAGTATGGACGTTATCCATGGATGATAGATGGATATGTTTTCGCCAAATGTAATCGGATCTATTTTTGGATTCTAGGCACTTATTCATGTTTAAATGCTTTGCTATCCGCGATATCTCTACGTGTCTCATAGATAAACGCGTCATATTTTTACATCAGGCTCTTATCTAGGTCACCATGACTTTGGTATTAGCGTTATGTGAAAACGTATCAGTAATAGCTACAAAATCAATAGGTATTGCACCATACTATTATTATTAAAATGACATTGCAAAAGTCTACATCACCTTTTTATAGAGCCAGAAATTACCTAGTATTATGGCAGGTAGGTACTAATCTAATAGAAGGCCGATAAAACCGTGTTTTTATTTTCTTTAAATTTATTATGCTAGTATTGTGCTAGTACCTATGTATGCATCTTGAATATAACATTATTAAAGACATAATCTAAAGCTGACATAATAAATTAATCATGTATATAGATTTTTAAAATACCTACTTGCTTTAGACAAAGTAGGTATTTTTAGGTAAATTACAAGGAACTGAAAAATAGTAGAAAAAAAGTACAATTAAATTAACAAATAAGTGCCTTAAGCCGAGGTTCCACCGGTGTAGCCGACTCTTGTCCATTGTCTTGCACACTGATGGCCACATAGTTTCTCTCCGTGGAGATAGACCAAAAATATCTACAACTCTAATTCTCCAGCTGTTGGAGTTTCTATTAACATGTTCTCAAAGACGCGGTTCCATCTGAAAACATGTTCTCTTCTCTTATAGCGACATGCACAAATCAGAGCCTCCAAATCCATCCAGCCATAGGACGTCCCCTGCTAGGCAAAGTCTTCCCCTATGGATCTAATATCTGCAATAGGGCGTGTAGGGACGCACAACGCCGACATATTCATAGTTCTGTGGAAAACGGAGACCCAGTAAAAGTCTGGAAGTTTCTTAGATCACTGGGAGTTGGTAAATCGCGTGAAGACAATATTCCTAAAAAATTAGACATTAACTTGTTGAATCAGCATTTCTCGGCCTCTTCTAATTTTGAAGGACCAGCAAAAGCTGCCACGCTAAAAAATCTTTCATCTCACCAACCACCCGATCATGAATCCTTCGCATTTGATCAATTTTCCGCTTGTGACGTTAAGAAGAGCATACAGTCAATTTCCTCTAATGCTGTAGGTAGTGATTGCATAAGTCGGAGAATGATCATACCTATTCTTGACGAGGTCATTCCAGTCATCCAGCACCTCCTTAATTTTTCCATATCCTCGAGCACCTTTCCAGCTATGTGGAAAGAAGCTCAAATCACTCCACTTCCTAAAAAGTCAAATCCTGAGTCTTTCTCAGATTTCCGTCCAATCTCCATCCTCCCCTTTTTATCCAAAGTGTTGGAACGGCTTGTCCACCAACAACTGTCATCCTTTCTTATTAAAAACAATCTCTTGAACCCGTTCCAATCCGGTTTCCGTGCTGGACATAGTACTGTTACAGCTCTTACAAAAATTACGGATGACATAAGGGATGGTATAGGTCATTGTTACTTGACGGTGCTATCGCTACTCGATTTTAGTAACGCTTTCAATAACGTAGATTTTGACATTTTGCTGGAAATCCTTCGCTCTCTTAACGTATCTCCAACGGCAATTGATTGGTTCCGTAGTTACCTGTTTGGACGCCGGCAGCGCATACGTATAGATGACTCCTATTCTTCTTGGTGTCATATCTCTGCTGGTGTACCGCAGGGCGGCGTTTTATCTCCACTTCTTTTTGCTATTTTCATAAATTCTATCTCGAAACAACTTTCTTCGTCCTATCACCTCTATGCAGATGACTTGCAAATTTATGTTCAGGCTCCTTTGGGGCAGCTACATCAGGCGATTGAAATGACTAATAGTGATCTCGCACGCATACGGGATTGGAGCAAGTCATACGGCCTCACGGTTAACCCGGCAAAAACTCAAACGATTATCATCGGGAGTTCACGGATGATATCTAAGATTGACTGGTTCCATCTCCCTCAGGTAATATTCGATGGAATTCCTATCCCAATAAGCGAAACTGTAAAAAACTTAGGTGTACTTTTTGACAGTTTTCTTGGCATCCTCAACTGGCTGAAGTCAGTCGAAAAATGTTCGGTTCTGCAGCGTCCCTTAGACGTTTGCGAAATTTCCTTCCGATTACTACCAAAACTGCGCTAGTGAAATCACTCCTTTTCCCAATATTGGATTACGCTGACGTCTGCTATCTTGATTTAACCGAAGAGCAACTCGACAAGCTTGAACGTTTACAAAATTTTTGTATTCGGTTCATATTTGGCCTTCGCAAATATGACCACATCTCAGAATTTCGCCAAAAGCTCAAATGGTTGCCTATCCGCCTTCGCCGTAATAGTCATATCCTTTTCCTCCTTTATAAAATCCTATTTATTCCTTCTACTCCTTTGTATCTGAAAGAGCGCTTTGAATTTATTCAAGGTCACTCCAATTCTTTAAGATCCTCTCGTGCCTTGAAACTAGAATTCAAAGCCTCTACCCACTCCAACCTTTCCTATACTAAATCCTTTACCTTACGAGCTGTCCTGCTGTGGAACGAACTGCCTGTTGCTATTAGACAGGCTAAATCCCTTCCCATATTTAAAAACCTTGTTTATCAACATTATCTTTCCTTATGTTAGCTAAAATTGGTATATATTTATATGTATATGTATTTAGGTATTAGTATATAAGTATGTATGTATGTATATTATGTATGTATGTATGTATTCAGTATGTATATTTATAAGAAGTTATTTGTGTATATTTTTTAATTTATACCTATAGTATCTGTTGGTTTTTTTTTTCTATATTGCTACTATTTATTTCAATGTAATTATGTACTGTATTGTATACACCACCGACCACACTCCTATTTTTAGAACAATCCAGTCCATCCAAAGGTTGCCTGGTAGAAATCGCCAAAGGCGATAAGGCCGCCATTGTACAGCATATTGTAAATTGAGTAGTTTCTGTAATGTGTTTCTGTGTACAATAAAGATATATTTATTTATTTATTTTATCTCCAATAAGGTTTCAATAGTTTTTCAATACAAATCTTAGTGATTTGTACGGAACTTTTTGCGTTTACGGGGCCCCGTGCCAGTGCCTAAAAGCCTCTAATTGATGCGGGGCCGCTAGGCAATTGCCTAATCTGCCTTAGGGATAATCCGGCACTGAACACACACTGGTCGAACACTATCGACTTGAGGCACTGAGGCCTCCAAATAGCAGCAAAATAATAACAGCAATTAAAAGATAAGTTTTATCTTTTATGGTCTATTATAGTAACCCCTCCTCTCAACCTGTTACCGTTGTTATCACACAAAAACTTTAAAATTTTGCGATTATGTTATAAAGAATAATTTCTTTAATCTTTGCCAAGTGTTTGTCCTCAGCAACACCGGCCGATAACGATTAATGTCAATAATAATATTATCCTCTAAGTAGATGCCTATTTTTTGACATCACCCCACACGTACTGGCTTATCGGTCTTTGTTTAAATAACTTCAGATAAAAGAGCAATAAATCATAGAAGTACTCGTCGCAATTTTCCAGAAAATTATTTCATAAATTTTGTAGAGAAAGAAAGTATAGAAATAGAAATATATCTCATTTGATGATTTTCTTGGCACCTTCGATGCAGGGGGTATCGAGCTCGATTACCGGCTCGATTTCGGCCAAGGGCCGTTACAATACCGGCCGTTTCGTCTACAATATTTTACACTGGCAGTAACAAGGCTGTTAATGCGACACTTTTCCTTGTTACATGTTTTCGTATTGTAGCGGGTAGCGGAATACACTTATAGATTTATTTCAAAATAAGATTTTCCTATGCGTTATTACTCCATCCCATATAACACTTCAAGACCACATCTTGTTGTTTAATGGTTCAGCCACGTATTGTTGGATTCCATCATTTCCACTTCAACTATAATTTCTATACTTTAAAAGTGAACATGATATCGTAAATATGAAAAATGCGATACGAATATAGCATTGTTTAGAGAGAGACTAATCTTATTTTAGTCAGTTTTTATTTATAGCATAAATATGCTATGCATATACATAAATGATAAATAAGTTGTATTAGTAAATGCTTATTCCCGTAACATAGCTAGTTAATCATGCAACATAGTAGGTGGTTCCAAACAACAATACTCCTAATGGCGTGAATGATGTGAATGCGAATAGTATTTATGTTACGTAAAATCTGTTTTTGTTATGATGTGTTAATCTGCTAATGAAATACAAAGTATGTTATAAACAAATACAAATGCATCACGGAATATTAGCTCTTTAGATAAGCGGCTCTCCAGATGAAAACCTCCACAATAAGAGGAAGTTACTGAACTGTCTAAAACAAATAAGTCTACAAACAGAAAAAGAAAGAAATTTTCTTGCCTTTGTTATTGGAAAATTAATTACCGTTTTATGTTCTATTTTATAGGAGTAACGAGTTTGTCGTTCGCTCGTAAATGTCACTCTTTCATACAGTTCAGCGACATTCCAAATACTAAGAGGTCAAGACCCTGCGCAGCAATGCATTCGTCTCCTTCCAGTTCATATTTTATGTTAACCTTTATTTATGATTAATAATCTCTTCGGAAACATTGCCCATCAGGCGAGAACCAATTCTAAATGCTCTGCTAGAAAAAATCTACATAAACAAGTACATAGGTTTAACGTCTCCGTGGAATTCTAATTTTACAATGAGTACCGTTCGCAGTTAGCGCCCGTGCCAAGATCAGAAAGTGCGTGTGTCTATTCAAAGTCCCTGTCTTCAACCTCTGCGCGTCTACGTAACACATACGTAGTGTCATGTGCCTTTTTTTAAGGGGAGTGCTCTAACCGGCCCTCTCCATTGGTTAACCGCGAGTGACGTCAAAAGGAACGGTGTTTATTTTCAAACTTGTTTTCGAGCCACATTTGCAAATTAATCGTGATAAGATAAAATGCTCGTGGATTTCGCAACAAGTATAAAACGCGATCGCTAAGTGTAAACGTTTTCAGTCCGCTTTAAGACTTTGCATTTACTAGTGCGGTATATTTTGTACGCGTGTGAATAATTTACTAGTAGCCGTTCCTTCGCTCGTGCTATAAATAATTCGGGATTGCAGTCTGCATCTAGCCGGTTTGAACTACTTTTGTGTCGGAGGAAAATATAAAACTTACCATGTTCAGAAAGAGGACCGTCGTAGCTCAATTCAACAGCGTCTTATCGTGAGTGTCATTCCTCCCTCTTGCGTCTCTATTTTTGTACTTAATCAGGACAAGAGGCTATTGTTTCGATAACGCTCACTGATTTGTCGTTATCGTAATTTTAAACAATTTCATGATAGCGAAGAAGCAAATCAATAAAGTGACGTGTTTGTCTAAGAAGAATAGTTTTGAATTGTGTTATCAATTGGGTATTTGTCTGTTGTTCGCAGGGACTTCGAGCCTTTCGCCGCATCGCCGCCAGCCCCAGAGGATTCTTTCTTCTACCTGCGGTATCCTAAAACGGAGGCGTTGTTCGGGAAGACCATAGATCAGAAGACAACGCATGTGTTCGCCGACAAAGAGGTGACCGGCGCGACTGTGTACAACATCGTCAAGGAAAAGGATTGGTCGAAACACACCAAGCCGTGCCAAGAAGTGCTCCACGGCATCGCGCCAATCAACACTGCTGGTGAGAATGCGCTATTTATTTTAGTATTTAAATTAGTTCCAATCAGTAATACATTGAATGAAATAATGTGATCTAGACTTAGGCTATTATACATCTGGCTTATATGAGTTATTGCATTGTTGTCGTAGTGAGATTCCCAACGAATACTGTGTTGGAATTGCTCGATGTGTCATTGGCAATGAACTTTATTATCATACGAATTGCGTTGCAGTATTACGGATGTAAATGTATGGCACAATTCCAATCGCCGCGTGCCGGTAGAGAAAATTTCCAGTATTTAATTGTGGCTAGTTTTCAGAATAAGATGTCTCCGGATTGTTATGTATGCACGGAGAGCCGTATCGCAGATTGTTTGAGTACTAGACAAATTAATCAGCCAGGAACTTGTACACTTTAATAGATAAATTGGATGTACAAAGTGAACTTCCTCTTTAGATAGTTGATGTCTTTTCATTCAGTTACACAGTTATCTCCACAAAAGATTTAAACATGCTTTAAACACTGTTTGGCCGTGCAATTTGTACAAACATTGTGTATGTTTAACAAAACATTGTCTAAAGCATTCGTAAAACTTTTGTGGAAAGACGGTTAATGTTTCTGCTAATTCTTAATTTTCATTCTTTAACATTTTTTTTAAAGTTGTTTAAAGATAAACAGTTGTTGTTTACAGTTAAACAATTGTTGTTTGCCCTTAAACAATTGTTATTTATTTACATACACTTAAACAAAACAGCTGCAGTTAAAAACATAATATCCTAAACAGAAGAATGGTAATTTTTCATAGAGCCATAGTATAGAACTGTACTGTACTGTATCAGCCTTTTTAATAATCCACTGCAGGACGTAGGCCTACCCACGAAGGGTGTTTGGGCCATATCCACCACGCTGGCCCAGTGCGGGTTGGTGGATTCACATACGCCATCGAATTTCTTCTACTGATATATGCAGGTTGCCTCACGATGTTTTCCTTCACCGAAAAGCCAGCGGTGTTAAATTCCGTACATAAATTCCGTACATAAATTCCAAAGAACTCATTGGTACGGGACCGGGATTTGAACCCACGACCACGATTGTAAGGCGGGTGTCACTACCACTAGACCACCACGGCTTCTAGTATAGAACACTAGTAGGAAATACATATTTTTTCACCAAAGGTGTTGTTAAACCATTGTTCTGAAACTGAGGACGTACATCTCAATATTTTACCGCTTTATCTCCATAGTCTAAAACATCGTATTTCTACTAATCTTATTACGCAATAGTCACTGAAATTAGATTTTTCGGATTCAAATAAACGTTTATAGGTATTCATTTCCATAACACTGAAACATCGTAATTAATATTTTCAATTAGGTATAATATTTCTATTCTTTTGTTTGAATATACCGTATTTTTGCATTTATTTTTGCGGACCCTCCGCACACAAGATTTTTACACTATACTTGTAATAATTTCATGTTTTGATTAATTCATTTGTTTATTATTCCAATGTACAAATCATACATGCCTATTTAAACTATTGTTTAACGATTTGCAAGAGCATAACAAAAGTCTAAAACAATACATTTTTATATTTACATAACTTGTATAAGTAACCTTATTTGAGTTTACAAACATTTGCGAGTAAGTACTAAGTCGCTATCGTAGAGATGACCCCAGATTGGGTCCATTTTTAAACATGACTCGTGGCAAGATAACTTTCAAGCGACTTCTAGAAAAGATGAGGTTCACAATTTGACAGTACAATTTTTAGTTATAAATGCGATTTGACTGTACAATTTTTTTTAGTTAAAAACTTCACCAATATGCGGAACTATTCACGTGCTTCTTCTTTCTTGTGAGAAATTTTCCAAACGATCCCATTACAAATTAAATCAATATTGGTTCAGTTAAATTGAATTATTAAACTCGGTTCTTTACTTAAATAACTGTTTTGAGCTGATTAAAAAACTACTGAACCGAGATCGATTCCATTTCTATGGTAAAAACCACACAAAGCATATTCAAATCTTGTGTTAATGGAACTACTAAGCGACTGAATGATTTTATCATTCCACTTAAAAACAAGATGATTTAGGTACCTACTTTACTTATTTATTTACTTACAAATAAGTTCCTTCCTCTCTTCTTAATTTTTGCGGACCCTCCGAATTTTACACAACATTTTTACAATGTAATTGTATAGAAGAAAAACAAATGAATTACTATACATTTTTATCTTAATATATATAAATCTCGTGTCACAATGTTTGTCCTCAATGGACTCCTAAACCACTTAACAGAATATAATAAAATTCGCACACCATGTGCAGTTCGATCCAACTTGAGAGATAGGATAGTTTAAATCTCAAATTATAGTCGCAATTTTAATTTATTTAGCCACAGCAACGCGTGGCCGGGTCGGCTAGTAGAAGTATAATTAATGTTTTATGTCTTTGGTAATAAACAAGTCTGTAACAATGTATGTGTTTGATATTTCAGTAAACTCAGTGACTCCCAAGCCCAAGCCGGCCGGTACCGACGATGGGTTCAAAGGGGAAGGTGCTGCTTGCGGTACTTCTGTCGTCAAGGTTGGTATAAAATACCAATATTATACATCAATATTAATTACTGAAAGCAATTTAATAGCAATCTTCATAGTCGCATGTAAGGTGTTTCGTAGCGACCACCGACGTTAAGCAACGTTCAGCACAGTAAGTATTTGAATCGGTCACCGCGTGTAGCATTTGCAATTGAGTGCTGCCGTGATTTGTATGATAAATCTAATTGTAGGCCCGGTTACAACCGATATCACGTTAGAGGCATTCAGACGACTTATCAAGGGCAAGCTTTTTAATTGTAAAACTCAGAAAATGACAGATATCATATTTTTATTGTGAAATACTTCATGTATTTATTATCAAATATCTATCGCTGTAGGTATCTATGTCATACCAGTAACTAATTAGGTTTTCAGTTTTAATGTGCATTGCATCAAGTCAGCATGACTTGACTCGGCAAGTTAACACCGCATCGAAATCTGATCCCTTTTACAAAAACTAAGCAGTGCATCAGATCTATAGAATGCTGATAGGAAGTTTTCCTTTTGTACTAATTACTGCTGTCTAATATGACTCACGTTTTCTTCACATCGAATCAATCGAATAGATTTGTCAATGGTATAAATGACAATAATCTATTAATTGGCTTCTACTTGTCTGCTCAGACGATTTGCACTTTACTCTTAGATATACTTGATACCTACTTATAATTACACCGATAACCTGTGCCGTGGTCTGGGGGGTCTGTCTGTCACTCGCCAAACAAATGCCACGATTCTAAGTTATAATCTGACATGGATTAATTTATTTTAATTGCGGTTATCACTGTCGGGTTTTTTTTAAAGATGTTATTGAGGAAACTTATAACGGGTATTGCATCATTAGTATCTCAAAAATATAATATTTAATGTTAAATGAATAAGCAGTCGATATTAAATTTGCATTTCGAACTGCTGTGTCACATGATGTTTGCCAGCTTAAAATTGTCAAAACAGCAAAACGCGACTTTATTTTTATACGCCTAAGTTTTAAAGTTTAGGGACTCAGGTGTGACTCTAGTGACTCAGGTCTGGAAAAACATGTTCCGCAATACACCTTTTGGATTTTAACAGATAAACTTACCAAAACATCCTGTACATACTCCTACAGATGTATAAACCAAGGATTTCTGCAATTTTATGGATAATATTCATTTGGGTAGCCAGTTATTGTGCAAAACAAAAGCAACTTTATACCTAACTAGCGACCCGTCCCGGCTTCGCACAGGTGTATTATATATATAAATATTCCTCTTAAATTACTCTATCTATTAAAAAAAACCGCATTAAAATCCGGTGCGTAGTTTTAAAGATATAAGCATACATAGGGACAGACAGACAGCGGGAAGCGACTTTGTTTTATACTATGTAGTGATTTGGTGAAGAAGAGGAAAAAACACAAATCTCACGGTCTTTTCCTTAACCTAAAATCTAGACAAACACCGCTTGCATGAATGAAGCGGCTACAGGAGTTACTGTAAATCTTTTATTATTATTTTATACGTTTTATCCATTGTATTGTTTGTTTTCCCACGATCTTTGTTACGATAATGTGAACGCGTTGTTTCAGGTGGCTCACCAGATGATAGCGGGGTCCCGTCCGCGCGGCTTCACAGTAGCGTCCCCGGCCGAGGAGCCCGCAGAGGCGCCCAACCCGCAGCAGTACAACCTGTCGCACCGCCGCGGCTCCAAGAGCCTGCCCGCCACACCAGCGCATTCTCCTCACGGAAGCCCCACCAGCCGCAGGAGGATGAATGCTAACCGGTGAGCACCTACATGTTCTTTTAGCTAAGAATTGACATTCAGTACGGGTGGGTCAGCTATTGCTATGGGTCGAATCATACAACTAGGCGGCAGTGATAAACTAAAAGCTGCTGTTGCTGTCAAGTGAGCTTCAGTCAGGATTGGTCTATCAGCAACTGATATATAAGTTGTATGATTCGACCTATGATCGATCTTCGAAAAGCAAGCCCTCCACTTCACAGGAGGAGGATAAATGCTAACTGGTGAGCACCTACACTATGGTTACGTAGCTAAGACTTAATTTAAATCCAGAATCAGGCTATATCATCTATTGGTAGTGAATCTTCGGGAAGTAGTAACCAGTCAGCAACTGTATTTTTTTCTGGAACCCATACCCATATCTAATCGTCCAGCGCCCCGACCGCCTAAGCAATAGCAATCGTTTATGACTTCATTTTAGTCATTTGGCACCGCCTCTGTGACGTTAGCCATCAACTGCTTTGCGCGGATTGCGAAAGCAATTGTTGAATGAACAACTTGCTTTAGGCGGTAGGGGGGCAGATCCATGTGGTGTAATACTTTACAGGCCATCTATCGGTAGTCAATTCTAGGAGCTTGTTGTACTTTATTGTTTTCCTAGATCCTTGTTCATCAAGTTATAGCCTAGCTCCATGTTATGCTATATATCAACTCTACCAATACATATCTTATCTATTTTATAATCTATTACAAGTTCTGTACTATTCCATTTGCTTGTAAAACGTAAGTTGCCTCGAAAATTCCATCACTAGTCACAAGGTTTTAGATTTCATTTACTATAAAACAAGTCTCAAAGTCAGCGCTAGACGTTGTGACCGTTTTAAATTATGATAAGCCCCAACATGTTTCAATGGCATCTGAAAGTTGTTGCGATGCCGTGATAACTAGGTATTTTGATTATAATGGTTGAGTCAGATTACAGTAATTTCTACTGATACCTGCTAAGTAATAGACACACAAGAATTTTAATTTGATAAGTAATTAAATTTCAGTAATAAAAGTTGAGTGAAATAGCTCGTTGCATAGTTTCAAAATGTAATATAACATTGGTCGCGTGTGATAGGTATCTCCACACTGTCACGTTTCCCGCCACCTGCAGTCTACTGATACTAAACGATGACGCTCTGCGCGTCACAGTCGAGTAGCAACAACCCACAGTATGTTTGTCAAACAATATATCACGAGTGTAGAAATAATATGTATAGTGAAATGTAAATTTGTATTGGACATTGTTTTTTTGCAGCGAAAAGGTCTCTAGAAACTACTGGTACATATCGACGCTTGAAAGGCAAAAATTACCAAGCGACAGTTTGGGCGATATTGAGTTATATATATCACTGAACTCAGAAAAAAAAACTGCGTCGATTGGTCTTACTCTCACGGCGCTAGGACGAAGTTTGTTGTCGTTTGGTAACTTAAAAAAAGACACATTTTCACAGTTTTCGGCGTCCAAGCGACTAAAATTTTAATGATTTATGAATATTTTTCACATAGTATGGATTAGATTTTTATAATTTACACTTAGTAATTTTTGCTTCGACTCTAAATAATGCATCTAAACATAAAGTATTTTCTGCCTTGCGAGTACCCAGGAATTAGCATTACTTAAGAATTTTTACCTGATTGTTTTTTTTCTCTCTCGTAATTTAAGACTTTTTAACACACCTTCAATAGACATTCTCTGTCATTTAGTAGTTTTTACCTAAATATTATTTATTTTAAAATGTGAAGTAGTGAATATCTACCTGCCTAAATCAGGATATATTTTGTCGTTAAGTAATTTTCTACCCGCCGATTTTTCTAGAGTTTATGTTCCTTAGATAACTATTTCTGATATGAGATTTCTCTAAAAGTGACCTTATCTATACATCACCTTTTTTGTTTTGACATTTATCCGCACTGTAAATCAGATTCTAAGTGGCTGTTGGTAACAAAATAACGATTACGTCTTCACCGAACTGTCGCATAGACAACACGCATGCGTGAGCGCATGGTGCAAAGTGCTTAATCTCGTAGCTTGTTTCTGTACTCGGTAAGTGCATTATTAAGATTTTATGACTTTATATTTATAGATTTTCACATATGACTTTATATACGATACATTAGATCATTAAATTTATATTTTACATTGATTTAAATATATTGTTAAAAGTACATAAAAATCGAAAAAAGCGAGTAGATAACATCATTAAGCGAGCTATGCCAGACGGCCGGTGTGGCTTGGTAATTTGGTGTGTTTCAGTGTGTTTAGCATATGTGGACTTTGAGATATCCATTGATTCGGTCGAGACATGAGCTGTGCTTAAGTCTATCCAGCGATGCCGCAATTAGTCCAGCCTGTCTAGAGACAGGTCAGTTCCTAAATTTATGGAAGACGGATAGGTTAGACCTTCTGAGGAAAGACGGGCGCCCTGCGGACTCTCCCTCCGCTTATCACTCTATAGTACTGCTGGATGAGGTGGACAAGCTGTTCGAATGCGTGATAGCTGCTTACCTCATTCAGCATCTATTTCAGATAGGATTGGTCCACACTTGTCCGACGAGCAATTTGGTTTCCGGGCGGGCCGGTCTACAATCGACGCTGTTAAACGTGTCAAAGCCCTCTTGGCCGAGGCGGTGGCTCATGGTCAAGTGTTGGTGGTGGTGTCTCTAGACATCGCCAACGCATTTAGTACACTGCATAGGTTTGTGTAAAGAACCTACGAAGAGGCTGCCAGTCTTGCGATGGCACCGGTGCAGGTGGTGGTAAGAAGGATAGTGAATCTGGGACTCCGGGTAGCGCTGAACAAGTCGAAGGTCCTGGTATTCCATGGCCCTCGACGAGCGCCAGAATCACTAGGGAGTGAACTGATTAATGTGAAGCCTACGATGAAGTATTTAGGACTACACCTCGATGAAAAGTGGAACTTTTGGGAGCATTTTGCCCAGTTAGTTCCTCGAATAATGGGTGCGGCTGGGTTACTTAAACGCCTCCTTTCTAATCTTGGGGAACCAATAGCCGCTAGTTTTCACCTTTATCTTGGAGTGGTGTGGTCGATGGCCTTGTACGGGGTGCCTATATGGGCGGAAGCCCTAAACCAAGAAACTGTCTCTTTTCTAAAGTGACCATAACGCGCAATGGCCATCGGGGTAGTCAGAGTTTATCGCACTATTTCGTGTGATGCGACATGCCTTTTGGTTAAATCAACTCAATTGGATTTAGAAGTGGAGGTAAATAAATAAATAACTTTATTTTAACTTTATAGTAAACACATGGTACATGCGAACATGTACTCGTGGCGCACGGATCTCCGCTAACGCGGGCAGAATTCGGCTCTCGCATGCATTCTTGAGGAGTGGAAGGAGGAGCTGACCCAGCATACAGCTGGTAGCTGGACCGCCGAAGCTATACAGCCCGTCCTCGTTGACTGGCTGGACAGGGCGCATGGGTCGCTTACCTTTCGGCTCGTGCAGCATTCGCAGGTGCTTTCTGGGCATGGATGCTTCGGAAAGTACTTGTGCCGCATAGTTGGAAGAGAACCGACAAGAGAGTGCCACCACTGCGGCTGCGACGAGGTTTCGGCGCAACACACTTTGGATGAGTATTCAGCATGGGCAAATCAGCGCCAAAGCCTCGTTGCAGGTGTAGGAACTGATCTCTCGCTTCCAGCATTGATTCAGTCAATGCTTGGTTGTGAAAGATCGTGGGAGACGGCAGTTTCCTTTAGCGAAAAAATTATGTTGCGTCGAAAGAAAACGGCGGAGCGCAAAAGAGCGAACTTCTCGGAACTCCCGATGCGCCGCCAAAGAACTGGGCGTCGGAGGAGGATTTCCCCCGCTCTCCTTCGACCCCCGTAACATGGGGCTCGGGCAACGGATTCGAGGGAGTCCGTTGCCTGAAAAACGTAGCCCCTGAGGAAGAGCATGCGGTATTTCCCCGCGGCACTTAAGGAAAGAAGGGTGAAAATCTACCCTTAAACAGGGCAAGGTCCTATTGGATCAGCGCTACTGAAGCCGCCAGGAAGTGCGAAAGCGTCCCCGCAGCTCCAGCACATTCCCAGGATTTGTAGTGGGTACAGCAACATCCCAGGGTTTGTAGTGGGTATACCGATCAGCGGGACTCCCACATAACCACCCTACTCCCCCAGCGGGGTGGTATCCATAAAGTATTTCTTTGGGAAAAAAGGACAAGTAGTCCAGCAAGATAAATTTAACTTCAAGAAGGAGGTCAAACGCCGAATCCAACTCGACTAGGCAGCGTTCGGAAAACCGCGTGACGTCTATTCATCCGATATACCTCAGTGCCTCGAGTTGTCAGAGAGTTGCAACAGTAGTGTGTTCCGGAAACGTGATCTTTTACTGAGGGCCTAAGCGCAGCGCAGTCTTGATATCATGCGTCCATTATCGAGATGAACGGAAAATCTCATCAAGACCGCAGGATCGTGCTGGAAGCAAGCCGTTTCCAACTGGTCTTGTTGGAAATCTATAGGGGAGGCCTCTGTCCCACTGTGGATGTGCAATGTCAGCAAAGACAACGAGGACGACAAACTAATAGAAACAATTAGCAATAAAATAGGTTATTATTTGACATGGTTGAGTTTTATAATAAATATTTAGATAAGTTTTCCGGAAACCGATGTCAACTTTTTAGTTTTAAGTAGTTTTTATTGTGACAATAACAATTTTTTGATAGCAATTTTTTTCATTCCTCACCAGATGAGATTCATACTCAGTAGAGAGTGATTGTAGATGACTACAAGGGCTGTTTAGGAAATGGTGATGACGATATCCGTTGAAAACTTTTGTAAAAGTTTTTACTAAAACATGAATTTTTTGTTAGGTTATCCCAAAAAGTCCTACACTAACCTCATTTAAATAGGGCTATGGTTGAAATTGCCTGGCAGAAAAGTGGTTTATCTTTTTATTTCGATCATTTTACCTATGTGTTAAACATCTGTTTTTTCTGGATGCATAATTTTGCTTCAAACATAATCATAAAATATTGGGGCTTAGTTAATTTTACATGTTTTATGATAAAACTTTTTTTTGGGTTAGTAATTTTTACCTGTTTGTGATTTTGATCAAAATTTTACTAACCGACACTATCTCTTAAATTATTGAGAAAATTCATATTTTTTAAATGACAGTTCATAAAGCTTTTAAATTTCATTTATAATTTATTAGAACCAAGTAGAAATGAGTAATAGAAAATTTTATATGAATTTTTTTCCAAAAAATAAAACTTTAAAATGCTCTGGTGTAAAGTTGCCAATATGTCGCTTGGTAATTTTTGCCTTTCAAGCGTCGATATAAATGTTCTATAATGTATAATGGATGATTTATAAACAAGAACCATTAGAGTAATGAAGTGATAGGAAGTTCCTAGAAGTTTTAACAAATTGGGTGTAAATAGATGAATAACGTTTTAGTTGTACATTTATGCATGTGAGCAGATTCAGTCAAATAGATGATATAGGACTAAGATATTACAAGATATGAACGAGGTTGTGAGATCTTTACATCGCGAACTACTAGTTACCATTGAAAACTTTTTGAATGGCAACCATTTTTTGGGTTCAGAGCATAAAGCCCGAGAGGTAAGCGCAAAAAATGCAACTAGTTTCTAAAAGGTGAAATTTTGGTATTACGTTGTCATGTGGTGTACAACAGTACCCCGGAGTCAGTCAGCTGGGATGCACCACCATGACAAAGTAATACCAAAAATTTAGTTTTTAGAAAGTAGTTGCATATTTTGCGCTTACCTCCCGGGATAATAGGTTGAAAGCGTTATCGATTCTTCAAGTGTAGTGTACAGTCCAAAGATATTTGGCAAGAAACCATTTCTACAAATGTCATTATGCTTATTACAATGCCAAATTACAAAAACGTCATCAACCAATTATCATTATCTAAATGTTTATGATGTTTTGCATTCCGGTTGTTTGCAGTACATAATTTATTAAGTTTAGATGTTGGTTTGTGTACCACAAGACCAAATAACTGCTACTATTATGACTTATCTATGTATATTCAACTGTACTAGTAATAATATTTTACTGCATGTAGTTCTAATTCAATATACTTTTTTGCTTTTACTTTACCGTTAGTAATATGAAGTAGCTTTACTGATCAACTGATAGAAAAAGTAGGTTTGTGGTACATTGCTTTCTAATTGATCGCCAATTTAAATCTTCAGTAAAATTTCATATTTTGTCATACCCATAAATATGTATTTCGTTTTCAGTTGTGTTTATTTCACACTTTCAGCTTAGTAAAGTAGTTCACAATGATGAGTAATAATATCCTCGATGGAATATGCCTAATGACAGCTTGAATATTCCAACGTTTGATTTTTTTTAAATATTTGCTGTTATCGATCGAATTCGTTTACAGAAATCGGTCGATACGCGTTGCTATCGAATATTTACTCTACATTATAAATTAATGTCAAATTAAAGTCGAATAGTAAAGTAGGTTTTTACTCGATTGAGTGTCGCGTTGGTGGGTGTGTCACATAGCGACGGCGCCCACCGTCTCGGTCACCTTGGCATTTTATTTTCTCGTCTTACTTATTTTGGATTCACCTTATTCCCAGAACTTGCGCGAAAATGTACTTGAACTTCACTTCGGATTGGGTTTCGTCTTTGTTTGTTTTTATCACAAAATTGGTTAAATTTAGCATCGAAAATATGGTTTAAAATTAGCACATGCACAAATAATTCTTTTCAAATTAGTAAATTATCAAGCTTATGTTAAATATACCTTTCCTTAATGTCGTCAACAAAAACATTATTGGCACAATATCGTATCACTTATTATTCCTCTTGTTTACCTCAAATGCACACTAGTGGTGGGCGACCTTAACATTGCTTCATGTCATTAACTTCTGTGTAATGTATGGACAAGGAGTTGCGAAGCACTTTTACAATATACTTTAGTTACAGTTTAAAAACACTTCGTGTATTTACATAATTCGTCATTGACATACGGTTGTTAGCAACTGGTTAGTAACTTGGTCTTTGTTTGTCGTTTCTTCTTAGCTCTGTATCTTTCGCCAATTTAGCGAGACTTATATTTAGTTCACACATAAAGGACTAGTTTGCATATTAGATTTGCATTTGAATAATAAATTTGTTAAGTGTCACGAATTGACAAGGTCAAAAATTCTGTGTCTAATTAGAAGTTTGATTAGCTCAACAAGTAAAAACGTCGTGTAAATACCTGGAGCCTAACGCAAACCTAATATGTACAAAATATATTGTGTTCAAGTGAGCAGACTACAAACTAAATTAGACAGACTGATTTGGTTGATATGTTAATGATTTTGAAAAATCACTTGCCACCATAGTAATATCAGCTGTACGTTTACTGGTTAATATAAGCTTCCCCTTCTTTCTTTTTGTTCCGTGTCAGCGGTTCAAGTTTAGGCTTACGTCTTGTCGTGTCAGCGATTCAAATTTAACGCATCTTCAATAGATTTCCAATAGGCCCAGCCCCCCGACCGCCTAAGCAATAACAATCGTCAAAGTTGTTCATTAAACGATTGCTTTCGCAATCCGCGCAAATCAATTGATGGCTAACGTCACATAGGCGGTGCCAAATGACTAAAATGAAGTCATAAACGATTGCTATTATGATTGCTATTGCTTAGGCGGTCGGGGGGCTGGTCGAATACCGCTAGCATTCAGTACGTTCTCCGTCCTTCCTTTTTACAACTTATACAGTGTTATATATTAAAGTGGCAACACAAAAACACAAGTGACGATGTATTTTGTCGTATTCCAGTTACTTCACGTCTCCGTTCGAGCCGACGGAGGACGCGTCGAGCCGCTCGTGGCTGACGTCAGCATTACTCGGCTTCAAGAAGGACCTCACCACCTCCACCTCCACGCTGGCGGAGGAAGACTCCCTCGAAGTCAGGCTTCAAGGTTCGTTACTCACCATTCCTTCTTTCCACGGGTCGCGTTGTATAAAAACAACACTGGAGCTTCAAGCTGCGTACAAGGAAATTGAACCCCTACTGCACAGTAAATAGAAGTTAGATTTCCTAGTATGCAGCTTTAACTGCAGCAAGGAGATTTAACTTCTAAATAGGAGTTTAATTTCCCTGTGCGCTTGATACTCCAGCATTGTTTTTACGTGACGCGACATATAAACTTTACCGCTTTTCGACCGGCCAAAGCTGTCTCACTCTCATATTTCAAAGTTTGAGTATAAGCTTAATCAACTTGGTGGCTGTGATGTTGACTACACTGCGGATAACCCAATCCTGACTGAAACTCACTTAACAGCTGCGCACAGATGAGTGAGCTTAAGTGAGCTTCAGTCGTCAGGATTGGGTTATCCGCAGCTAACATCTCAGCCGCCAAGTCAGAAATCAGAAAACGTTTATTGCAACACTATGTACAATGTTCTTACAATTAAATAAAATAGTTCCAATAGTGGACCCATAACGGGCGTGCAATATTTTAAGATGTTGTATCTTAACTAGAAATAAGTACTTAAGTTGTATAACACATACACCTATTACACAGGCCTATAACATTTCTAAAAATATGATGTTGAATTGAACAATCATAGTGTATGATATTAGTATTAAAAAAAGTTGGTTTGGATATCTTTTGACTTGCAGAAAAAACCGGCATACGTTATTTATTCTATCGATTTACTTCTTCAAATTAAAAGAAATAACAGCGAAAATGCTATCTACATATGTATGACATGGCAACTGGTTTCTCTTTGATTTCTCATACTAATAATTTCATGGTTATGTTGTTACTAATGCCTAATACATGTAATTATATGTTTTAGCTAATGGACTTACACTAGTACGCGTAAACGTTAGCGCTGCTATTTCGCGAGATAGATCAATAGATTGTAAACAAACAACTAGTAATTTACATAAAGTGTCGTAAACATGACGTAATATGTCCCAACTAGAACGCAGTTGCATAAGAATATTTAATTTTCATATCACGTGGTCGTGTTATGCGTATTTATTTGCTTGTTGACTTCTTGATTTAATATGATAATAATTCATTAATGAAATATTTGTGTTCCTACATGTTTCATTTTTATTTCCATTAATTAATTTAACAAGATAGGATAAATAATTCATGATTAATTTCACATGTTCTCTTCCGCTCGTCATTATCACACAATAGCAATGACGCAACAATAAGTCTTATACAATCATAACAATAGAGTAGATTACTGGTTGACGTTTTGGAGAAATAATGAGTATAATAGGTACGAGTATGTGTACTGAAATAATAATGAATTAAATCGACTCACAAGGTCAAGCGATATCTAAACATGTCCAAAGCAATGAATGAGGTTGGCATTCGTATGTGAAAGAACGGATCATGGAAAAGAAATGTCTGTAATAATTTTTTGCAAAAAAAATGGCATGACCGACTTCAACCGTGTACAGAATTCGCGAATATTTCGCACGGATCGATGACGCATTTTTCACATTATTGTTGATTTATTAAAAATGGCTCAGCCGATTTCGATACACAAAATAGATTCAAAATGCGATCAACTTCGAAGTATACTCTTTCCAATAAAAAAAATAATGATTGAAATCGAACTACTATGTAAAAAGTTGTGCGTGGTTATACATAAAAAAATATATTATATTATAAAGTCGAATTGAGTATCTTCTCCGTTTCGTCGGTCAAAAATAGACCCTGAAACTTTAAAAAAGTATCAGTTTTTGGTAGACTCATGCTCTTTGTTTCTCATCGAGCGAAAGCAGGTATAGGTACATTTAGCACACGTGATGCTTGACGTCACATCCGGCTTAATGTGCTCCGTATCGTAAAATGAAAATGTTTATCTTTTTTCTGATCGAAAGCTGGCACCTTAACCTTTCTTATATCGTCAGTTTTTATAAAGAGGCAATCGGATTAATCGACGTCTTTCTTCTTTACAGGTCTGGCAGAATCTGTGGAAAATCTCGGGCCCGCGCCCAAAGGAAAAGAACCTCAGCAAATGTCGCTCGTGTCCGCGCCGCAGCGTGCGACCAAGCCCGCCATCCGACCCAAGCCCTCGGAACTTCGGGAGATGAACTTCTGGTCTCCCACGTCAATGTGAACCTGGCATTGAGAGTTGCGACCACGCGACTCATACACTTAGTTTCTCGCCGTCTAATCTAGACTCGACAGTATGTTAACATACGGATTAACCTAGCTTAGGTTTATTTCGATTCTGATTTCATACTAACTTTCCTTGTATCGAATTGACGCGGCGTCCATGACAGGCGATGGGCTGTGAACGCCTGAGATTTGATTGGGAGTTTTCCTTGACTTGCGCGGGCAGTATCGCGAATTTTGAATGACTAAACATGAAACATCCGTGTAATAATGTTTTGTGACGAATTTTTTTTGAGGAATAAAGTGCTTGGAAATTGGATGCGAGCGCGGAATCATGGGACTTGAACTTATGGTGTGTTGAACTTATTCCATTTTTATAAGTACCTATTTTCATCTTGCTTTGTTTTAGTGTACATCACCAATATATTTCGTCAATAGTTAAATCATACTACAGTTTAAATCATACATATTTTGTTATGAAATGACTTTAGTTTTGAATCTAAGGTTGAATGAAATTGATGATATTATTTTTAAGTAATTTTTAAAAATCATTACAGGAATGAAAATCTATCATGTGACGATGTTTATGCTTTTTGGCAAACGAGGATGATTATAGTTATGTTTTTGTATGTGATGTGAATGGATCTTTCGTATCATGTTTATCGATTTTAAGTAAAAGATGATATTATAGAACCTAACTTCAAGCAATTTGTTAGTATTATTACGAATATTTTATGATCATATTATAAACCTTTTGAGCAGAAATAATATGATTGTACTTAGTATTAAGTTAACAGTAAAATAAAATTTTGTACCTATCTATGGAATTTCGATGGAACAGTCTATCTTTGTAGTTTCAATCGTAAAAATGTATTACATTACTGAAAAAATCTTTTATAATAAACATTTTGTTTAGATCCCATTTTATGTATTTTATTTTTGATAATAAGAGCTACTGTATTAGTAGAATTTCTTGTTACCTTGGCTCCTACATGTTTATCCTGCATTTTTTACTATAATCATATAATCCTTATTATAGCACTGCCGTACCGCGCGAGTCGTAGTTATTTTTAAAGACTGACTTCAGCACTACTTACTAAACTCGCTATCACATGATATGAGCATGCTGCCAGCCTTGATATAGATTGGGGTCATCGGGTTATACACAAATACACATTGCATATCGTCGCTTTGGTGGTGAACAGAGGTCAACCCACATTTTTAGTCAAATTAGTTACATACATGTGTGTACATAGATAATTACCAATTATTATATTTAAACGGGGATTTAATAAGGCTATTTTCCTTATACGACTCAATTTTTATCAAAATCGGACCAATGGTTTAGAAGATAATATAAAAAATATATTTTGTTGTTGACTCTTGTCCCTTAATAGCTCATTATCTCAAAACTTGATTTTGTGGGTTAGCTCTCTTCACCACCAAAGCGACGATATACATACACAAAAATCAACGATTTCAGTTAAAAAGTTCCTAGACCCTCGATAAAATGTATAGATTTTTTTATACTAAGTTTGATGGATACCTACTAAAAGTTGACGGTTATTTATACATACTTTTGAAAGTCCCTCATGCAAAGCAACAACCTGTTTACGAGTACGTGTAGGTTTATTTCATTGTACCAAAAACATCTCTATCTCAATCCTGGGTATTCTTTTATAATAGGATGGTATTTGATTAATTATGCTATCTGTCCCCACACAAGGGCTATTAAGATAGTTTTGTGATTGTGGATTCCTACTGATTTTTTGTCACATGTTTAGTTTTTTTGTCTTATTTTTTTATAAATAAGACAATAAATGTGTGGCTGGCTATATTTATTACTCGGATACGGCTCATTTAAATTATAACTCACTAGCTGCCCGTCCCGGCTTTGCCCGGGTATGATTGGCTATACATATACTTACCACGTAATGTAGGTATGCGCCACACACATGCTAGACATACCGGATGAACCATTATGATGAGTTAAAACCTACCCAAATCGCGAGAGTTTCCGTAGTCTTAAACTGTTCGAAGTTTATGAAAAAGAGATAGTAGGTATTGGCATATCTAAATAAAAGTGAGTTCGTATGTGTTGGGTGGCTGTACATAATATATAGCCCTGATTTCAGAAAATGACAATGATGAGAATGAAAGCGACGTTAAAATATTATAGACCCACAGTCTATACATTCTACCCATGTAAGTTAGTTTCTTGATCTTGTCTTCACTCGAGAATTTTGAAAAACATTGGACATCAGTTCTACTTCTACGAATTGTGTGCCCTGCCTAAGGCCTCTTCAACTTGCTAACCCAAAGAGCTGTAATGGAAGGAATCGAAGCGCTGGCATCCAACTTGTTCCGGACGTCACGACCAGATCTTAGATTCACGTGAAGACCTTCGCTACACTTGCCAATACATTGTCTACATTCGAGAACTTTAAGGTCGACAATTCGTTTCACATACTATGTGTTGGGGCGTAGCTACCGCAGTATCAGCCGTGTCAATAATACGGGGCTCCCGGGCTACAGGGGCCTTAACGTGTGTAAGCAAAACCTAGTAAAATGTTATCCACAATGTCACTTAATCTCGTGCTTCCCGAAAAAAAATCATCTCTTTTTTTCCCTGGTTAAGCATTCTTCCAAAAGTTGTCCTAAGAGGCAGAAATTTTATAACAACTGAAATCGTCTTCAGCTAGACTTACTTAGCTGATATAGGTAATTATATTCTATTCATTATCAATTATCAATTTCCTGAAAAAAAGGCAAGAAAAGTGTATATTTCATTTGAATTGTTTGGCTAGCTCAATTTCTAGGAGGAAGTGACAACTTATAAATAACCGTCTTACCGCTAAAGTTTTAACAGTACAAATTGTACGGCTAAACAGTGTTTAAATCTTTTGCGGTAAGGCGGTATATATTTATTTCAATTTAATGCAAGCATATTTGTTTCTTTTGTGAGAAATGAGTGATTTGGGCTCCCCAACTATGTTTGATTCTGGGCTCCTCCAAGGCACGCTACGCCACTGCATACCTATTTACTACCAATAAAACATAAATCGACACACTAATGGCGGAGATATATAACTTTGGTGGTCTAGTGGTAGTAACGCCTGTCCTACAATCGTGAGGTGGTGGGTTCAAATCCCGATCCTGTATCAATAAGTTTCTTTGGAACTTATGTACGGAATTTCAAATCATTGGCTTTTCGGCGAAGGAAAATATTGTGTGGCAATCTGCACCAACCCACACTGGGCCCTGACACTGGTGGTGGATATGGCCCAAGCACCCTTCTCAATTCTCAATGACCCGTTTCCTCGAATCTCGACGTTATGTCACCTAATAAGTGCCTGTAACCGAGCACTTTGGCATCGCGCGGCGTTGTAGTCGGCTTGGAATCGCCTTACGACTAACTAAAAAGCCTGCCCACTACGTAGCTTGGGCAGGATTTTGACTCGGACACTTTTTTCACGATTGTGACTCTATAGATATTTGCTCGAAGTGAATTTTGTATTATGTACATTGTACAAAGTACATGAATTGCCAAGCGGAGTGAGCGGCGAAACGAAACTTTTATAATACTTACATTTTTGAACTCGTAATATCTTTGTAATAAAATGTCTGAATTAAATAATTTAAAAAGTTGCATAAAGCTATTGAAACAGTCTTGAATATGAAATAATTTATTTTGATAAGGATTAACACCAAGATACAAATTAAGATCCTTTTCCTGCGACGGTATTTCAATTAATTTTTAAGAATAAAAGAACAGTTATTACGGCTTAACTATAATAGTTAGCTATATGCTGTCGTGACATTTTTTGTAAATTATGGTGTGTTCTATAAAGTCGTAGTACATTATTTTATTCCATCATCAATAGTTTTCGCAGCGCACGCGACGTAAGGAATTTTTCAGGTCTTTTTTTACACCTTATGTTACATTATTGGAGTTTTAGTAAGGATCCCTAATTTTTTTTTTTAATATAATATAGCCTATGTTACTCGGGGATAATGTAGCTTTCCAAAGGTGAAAGAATTTTTGAAATCGGTCCAGTAGTTTCGGAGCCTATTCATTACAAACAAACAAACAAACAAACAAACAAACAAATCTTTCCTCTTTATAATATTAGTATAGATATAGAAGTATAGATATAGATAAAACAAACAAACTTACCCAGGAGTTAGTACAGGTATTCACAGGACACGGAGGTTTTGCGCAGTATCTTAACAGATTCAAAATCAAGCCCTCACCTGGATGCATCTGTGACCCGGAGGAAGAAGAGAGCACCATCCATGCGATTGTTGACTGCCCTGTATACATACTGAAAAGAACACTGCTGGAGATAGAATTTGCAAAAGACTTAAAGAGAAACAATTTGAGTGAGTGGCTGCAGGATTTTGATGGCAGAGAGAGTTTCCTCGAATTCTGTAAATATGTAACAAAAAGGTGTAACAAAAGAAATAAGTAATTACAAATTAATGGACTACGTACGTTTAAATATGATATTCTATAAAATCATGTAAATATAATTAGATTAGAAATGTAAATATACATAAATGTATTAAGATATATATAATATAATTATGATAGTTGATGAAAACTATATGTGAGATATATTTTTGAATATATTACCAACATATAGAACCTAGCGTCCGTACGGTATAAATAAGATAGTAGATTACATTGATAGACTCGACTAAGAATAGAAATAAGCTCAAAATACAATTAGACTAAACAAAATGTAAGAGCTGCAAATATAGTGGAAATATTTGCACTCTTATAATACCCAGCTGTAAATCCGACATAAATGAGTGTACGCATGGTATATAACATGCATACCTTGTTAAAATAATGGTTTATTGGGAATATTATTAGTTTAGTAATGGTATCCCCAATATTGTATAGTCTGTAGATAGTTATAAGAAAATCGACTATCTCTGTCCCCCGTGATGTTCTCTCTCTCTCTGTGATGGCCGCCAAGTTGGCAAGTAATAATCTCGCATCTCCTGTATTATAATAATTTGTAAAAACTAATTATAACTTCCTGAATATACTTATCAGTGGAATACAGTCGTATTGTTTTTAATCTCTACAATCATCAAGCCTTGACTCCTTCTACAAGACGCTTAATTATTGCTGACCGCGCTTTGCAAGCATGGAAGTTATTTAATACACTAACCTCCAGAGGTTATGGGCCCAGATATTTGTAAAAGGGTCTAGGTCAAAGTGAAAAACAGACAGAAAAGAAAGGCAATATGAGTTTTGGTGGTGAAGCTGTACATAATGTTCAAACTCCATATTCAGGCGGAGACAGCCGCCATTACGTGTTCGAGAAATTAGACGGCGTGGCTAATTTCCATTTATGGAAATTTCAGATGAAGAATGCCCTGATTCTAGAAGATTTGTGGCAGTCTGTTGATACTACGGATTCGATTGATCCATCCCGGGACAGGCGAGCGCTCGCACGAATTTGTTTATCAATTAAACCATCATGTATCCAGTACGTGAGAAATGCCGCGACCGCTCATGAAGCATGGAATAAATTGATCTCAACATTTGAGGATAAAGGTTTTTGTCGTCGAGTTATACTTTTACGGCAGTTACATCGTGCTTCTTATACCGATTACAACAACATGGAGGCGTATATTGAACACATTATGACGTTGGTGCAGCAACTGACCGATATTGGAAGATTACTGGAAGATGCTGAGGTTGCCGAGTTGATACTATCGGGTTTACCACAAGATTATGATGTGGTGGTATCGAGTCTAGAAGCTGTTGCAATATCCGGGAGTGTCAGTAGCGAGATCGTAAGGATGAGACTTCTTCAAGAAGAGCACAGAAGAAAACGTGAACGTGAACCAGTTGGTGAATTAGCTCTCTTGTCAAAATATAAGAAGAAAATATCATGTCATTTTTGTAAGAAGACAGGACACATCAAATCCAAATGCTACAAGTATAAAAGACACTTAGAGTCAAATAATAAGCAAGATATGGCTTTACTGACTGAAGCGACAAGCAGAAATTTTGAAGACTCAACCTGGTTGCTTGATAGTGGGGCGAGCGCACACATGTGCAATAATATGCAGTGGTATTGTAATTTCAAGAGTTTTACGAAGACAGTTTGCACCGCAGATGGGAATTCCATGTTAAGTCTAGGTATTGGTGATGTGAACATTTGTATAGGAAATAAAACACAACTTATTAATGATGTTATGTTCGTACCAACTCTCTCAACCAATTTAATCAGTGTCAGTAAATTAAGTGAGAAGGGTTTATCAATAAACTTTAAAGAAAATAAGTGTTACGTTTCCAAGGGTTGTTCATTGTTAGTTACTGCTACTAGACAAGGCGGAATTTATGTATTGGACAAGGTGTGTGGTGTTTTTGTTTCTGATTCACAGGTGAATTCAGATGTAGCCATGAATGTTGACATGGAAGCTGTGTCGAAGCTACAGAGTTTGCCAGACACTGAGGCGACCATGTGTTCATCGGAGCGATGGCACAGAAGGCTGGGACATTTGAGTTATAAAGGGGTAAGTGTTCTCCGTAAGCTAGTTTCAGGTATGGATCACTTGACTCAGTATGACGCAACCATTCCTAAATGTGTGTCATGCGTTGAGGGGAAGCAGGCTGTCAAGAAGTTTCCTAGGGGTGAAGCCAAGCGTGCTGAACAGCTGTTGGAGCTTATCCATTCCGATGTTGCGGGTCCCATGCCAGTGAGTAGTCTGGGTGGTTCCAGGTACTTAGTCACGTTCACCGATGATTTTTCGAGGAAAACATTTGGTTATTTAATCACACGTAAGTCTGAAGTTTTGTCCAAGTTTAAGTGCTTTAAGGCAACTGTCGAGAAACAAACTGGTTGTTTTGTTAAATGTCTGCGAACCGATAGAGGTGGAGAATATTGTAATGCTGAGTTCTCCAAGTATTTAGAAGGTGAGGGTATTGTTCATCAGACCACCTGCCCATACAGTCCTTCCCAGAATGGTGTCTCAGAAAGGCTGAACCGAACTCTTTTTGAGAAAGCTCGCTGCATGCTTCGTGAAGCACAACTTCCTAAGGAATATTGGGGTGAGGCGATATCTACCGCTATATATCTGAAAAACCGAAGCCCTACAGCAGCTTTAGAAGGTAAGGTACCTGAAGAAGTTTGGACAGGCCGTAAAGTAGATGTTAGTCATCTCCGTGTTTTTGGTTGTATGGCTATGACATTAATTCCAAGTATGAGGCGTGACAAGCTTGATTCGAAATCTAAGCGTTGTATTTTTGTGGGGTATGGTGAACATACAAAAGGATATAGGTTAATTGATCCTTCTAATCCAAGGCAGATCATTTATTCTAGAACCGTGTCATTCTTTGAGAATCAGTTTGTTGACCACTGCATAGAGAGCAATATTAAGACACAAAAAGTATGTAATGATACTATTTCTGAAATTGGCATGCAAAGCCACCAATTTCAAGGTACTAGTGATATGCATAAAATGCCTAGTAATGTTAATAATAATGATGATGTTTGTCAGGTGCAAATGCACAATGAAGTTTTAAGGAATTCTGACAATACGATAGAGGAAAATAACTGTGATATTAATAATGCAATTGAATCCAATGTGAATGTGATGAATGATAATAATAATTCAAATGATAATTTATATTTATCTCCCGTTTCAGGAGAGTCCTCGTTCCAAAGCGCTGAGTGGCTCGACAGTAGCGACAGTGGAGATGGCAGAGTGCCATGTGATACTTCCATGAACGAAACAGTCGTTCGAGGGGAAGGTTCTACACAACAGGTTCCTAGTAGTGTTAGCGAGCGACCTGTTCGTTCTACTAGAAACAATAAACCAGTAAGGTATGTAGATTATGATCTATCTGATTCATCAGACATTTCTCTCTTGGTCAATTTTCATAATGAACCACAAACCTATGAGGAAGCATTAGCAAGCCCTGATAAAGAAAAATGGCTAGCTGCTATGCAGGATGAATTTAATTCACTTATGAAAAATAATGTTTGGCAATTAGTGGACAGACCGAGTGGTTGTAACATAGTAAGTTGCAAATGGGTTTATAAACTAAAGTCTGATGATTCAGGTGATTACCCAATATATAAAGCCCGTCTAGTTGCAAGGGGGTTCAGTCAAAAACCTGGGGTAGATTATATGGATACCTTCTCACCTGTTGTACGACACTCTTCACTTAGAATTTTATTTTGTATAGCTAATGAGCTTGACATGGATATAGAACATATAGATATAAATACAGCTTTTTTAAATTCCAAACTTGATGAATGTATTTATATGGAACAGCCTTTAGGATTTTCAAATGATAGGACAAAAGTTTGTTTGTTGAATAAAAGTTTGTATGGTCTCAAACAAGCAGGCAGGCTGTGGAATAATAATGTTCATGTTCTATTGACTAACAACGGTTACATTCAAAGCAAGTGTGAACCATGTGTTTATTTTAAAAATATTGACAATAAGTTGACTTTAGTGGCTGTTTATGTCGATGACTTCTATGTTGTAACATGTTGTAATGATGAAAAAGTTAAATTGTATAAATTGTTACAATCGGAATTCAGTTGTAAAAGTTTAGGTACTCTTAAGAATTGTTTGGGTATTAAAATACATAGAGATAAGACCCGTGGTACCTTAATGTTTGACCAATCTGAATATATAAGGAAGTTGTTGGAACGTTTTGGTATGACTAATTGCAAAAGTGTTTCTACACCTATGGTTGTAAACAAATTGGACAAGGCCACAGATGATGACACTCTGTCAGACAGTACTTATCCATATAGGGAATTGATAGGGTGCTTAATGTATTTGGCCGTATGTTCCAGACCTGACATTATGTATGCTCTTAGTCATTTAAGTCAGTTTAACACAGCTTTCAAGCGACATCATTGGTTGGCTGCAAAACGGATTTTGAGGTACTTGAGTGGTACAATTAATAAAAGACTTGTTTTTGAAAAATCCGGCAATTTTGATATAACTGTTTATGCTGATGCAGATTTTGCCAATAATGTCGTTGATAGAAGGTCGTATAGTGGCTTTGTTGTAAAAATCGGTGACTCTACTGTATGTTGGGAGTCACGCAAGCAACGCTGTGTCAGTCTTTCAACGACTGAAAGCGAGTACTTGGCCTTAGCGGATTCTTGTAAGGAAATATGTTTTGTTAGAAATTTTTTGTATGAAATTTTTAAGAAACAATTAAATTGTAGAATCTATAGCGATAATCAAAGTGCTCTTAGGTTGCTTGAGACAAAAGAATATTGTCATAAAAAGACAAAGCATATTGACTTACGCTACCATTTTGTAAAAGATATTGTTAAGGAAAAGAATGTAGTAATTGATTATTTACCTACTGAAAGAATGGTGGCTGATATTTTTACGAAACCTCTATCTAGCTGTAAGCATAATGTTTTTATTGCTGACTTAGGTTTAAGAAATGTGTAATAAATAGACGTTCCAAATTCTTGAGATGTTGCATGTATTGTAAGCCATCAATATTTGTAATGTAGAGTCACTAATGTATTTCTGTGACAGAGATAGTGTTGTGTTACTTTAATTAACATGTAACTTGTTGTCATAATGGAGGCATGCTAGACATGAAGTAGGAACAATGTAGTTTTGTTAAGTTAACTTGAATTGTTAATTGTTTACACATATGATTTGTGTATGTTGTTCTACATTGTTGAAAGTTTTTCATGTTACGCATGAGGGGAAGTGTTAAAATAATGGTTTATTGGGAATATTATTAGTTTAGTAATGGTATCCCCAATATTGTATAGTCTGTAGATAGTTATAAGAAAATCGACTATCTCTGTCCCCCGTGATGTTCTCTCTCTCTCTGTGATGGCCGCCAAGTTGGCAAGTAATAATCTCGCATCTCCTGTATTATAATAATTTGTAAAAACTAATTATAACTTCCTGAATATACTTATCAGTGGAATACAGTCGTATTGTTTTTAATCTCTACAATCATCAAGCCTTGACTCCTTCTACAAGACGCTTAATTATTGCTGACCGCGCTTTGCAAGCATGGAAGTTATTTAATACACTAACCTCCAGATACCTAACTCATTTAAACGCTTTCAAATAACCCAAAACTGACGAGCCAGATAATAAATGTAGATATGTTTATAAAAACTGGAACGCGGAATAGTTATAAAATAAACTTAAATAATTTATATTATACTGTACTAGTTATAAGTATCTGATATGAATATTTACGAGAAAAAAAAAAAAAAAAAAAAAAAAAATGAAATATAAAAAAAAAATGAAAATATATCAGAAAAAAGGAAAAAAAAAAAAAAAAAAAAAAAAAAATCGTATAAAAATTTGTAGAGATATGCTAGGTATAATTAGTAGTGATAATAACAGTAAGTGTTTAACTTTAGGCTTAGTGCTTAAAAACTTAATTTGATTAGTTTACTAACGTAAGTTATTATTTCTTGTAAGTACCTATTCATTTTATGTCATATTGTTTTTATGTACCTATTCTACTGTGTAACATATGTATAATTATATATGCATGTCATATTTATGCTCACACAAAACTGCATGAGGCAATCAAATTGGCCGTTCATTAATAAAATAGAAAACTGCGTAAGCAATTAATGTTCAGCTTGACAATGTCTCCGATTTATGTCGGAGGAAGTACAAGAGGAACAAAAAAAAAAAAAAAAAAAAAAAAAAAAATTATAACTCATAACAAAAATAAACCTTGCCGAAAAAGCCAAAGATTCGTTGGCATAAGCTCTGTTTTCCCACGATTTTTCTCGCGACTTTTTAATTACTCCCTCTTCATTACTCTAATCGGATTTGCGTTGACGCCCTTGGCTGTTAGGGGTGACTAATTTTGTCTTTTACGACACTTTTTTCTACTCGAGTTGAAGTAACAGGAAAATGATTAATTCATGAGTGCACTCTCAATGAAAAATTAATCCATTGCCTGTAAATTTATCTTATGATAGAAATATACAGGGATGCTTTACTAATCCAAAAGAACTATCCGTAAGAGAAAAAAATAACTGCTTCATACTCTGTGGTTTCGGATACCTAGTTGGACTGTAATACCTACTCAAGCCCGACAGACCGATAGACGAAGCGCCTCAATCGCTTTTGAATCAGTTTTACTATGCAGTATCCTCAGAGCAAATAAAAAAATCAAGAGAGAACGTCGTAGAACAGTCAAGTGAGGCCGGTTTTTTATACATGTGCGTCGGTGTTGCGCCGCCATAGTTCGACTGACAAGCCAAGGCGTAGTTTCGATGTACGTGGATGTGTGTGTAATTGTCTGTACACGGCGAGGCGTAGTTTTGGTTGGCTTCACTTGTTTGTTCACAACATTCTCTCTTGATTTTTTTATTTGCTCTGAGGCAGTATTATAATATTTTCTTTGGTTTTTCATCTATATTTGTAGGTATCATTTACGCATTAGGCGACTTTTTCTGCAGTCAATATTATGGATAATGGATCGTCTAATAAAGTAATAATAAACCTGATAAGTTAGTTCCTTTCCAAACTTAGTTTCAAATATTAACGACGGTCGTCAGTGGTGGCGCGGAGTCTTGATAGCTCGTATTCAGGTTCAAGTTTTAGATCTTAACGGATGCTAAAAATATTTCAATCTGTATTTTATATATTATTACCATTTTTTACGTAGACTGAGAAATTAAGAATTGGATGCGGCTGTAGCTACTACAGCAGCAACAACGACTAAAAATATAAATAATGTTATAATGTTTAGTTTCAATCATCGTGCCACTGAGTCAGTTCATAAATCAGTTATTTAAACTAGAAGTTCTCCGATCAGTAGACCGAATCTTCATATGCCTATATCTCGACTCGCTCTTGATAGATTTGGTTCATATTCGCAAATCATTATACTAAACAGTCGCCAAGTACTATCGAAATCAGCTGATAAAAAAACCCGACAGCAAAAAATATCCCCCCTTTTCGAGGGAACCCCCCCAACCCTGTTAAAAATCGCCGACGACAAAAGAAAACCATAATATATGAATCCGTGTATCGAATTTCGTCGAGATTCGTCGAAAAATGCGATCCATAGACAAAAATCATCATCCGGACAGACGAAAGCAGAAAGTCGTGAAAGTATAGACATTAGCTTCGCTTCGGTCAATTCACAATGATTGAAAGCTTACAGCCAGAGATATAAGAAGCGGTTAGTTTCCAATATATCACTGGCCTTTGTTCCCGTCATTGCGCAAAGGGCGAAAATTAATTAAACAATGATGGGGTTAATTCGAAACAGCTGGTTGACGTAAAGGATATAGGAGCCCTTTGTTAATTGTTAGTGCGCCTCACGCCGGCGTCTCATGTTTGACAGGTGGGCTTCAGAGCTTCATTAAAACCTAGATTAGTTTAGCTGTGGTACAGAGAAATGCCAGGTATAAACCTTATACCAAGTGTCAGTCATACCATGTTTTAATAGAGAACAACCCAATAAAAAATAATGAAAATTCGCCAAAAACTCATGAAGTCCGTTTTTTTTTTGAAAATATCGAAATACATGTAAAGAAAAGCTATACCTAAATAAAATATAGTTCGAGCCATTTCCGACATCTGAATTTTGTACAAACGAATGTAATGAAATAAACGTATGTATATATACCTAAAGTAATAGTTCTTTTTACGGTATACGTTACTAATAGATTTAAAGCACTTTGTACTGTACTGTACTGTAAGGCACTTTGTAGCCGGAAAATATTTATTTAATTAGACATCGTAGTATTTTGCTACGCGGTGCTACGACAATTCACAATTTCTTTTCAAGTAGTGTTTTATAACGCAAAGTGATTCTTACTTCAAAATAGTAATTGTGAAAAACATAATAATATATTATTATAGTACCTTAATATTATTCGAAAGAAATAGTTTTAGAATTTGTAACAATAGTGCTACGCTATGCTACGAAAACACTACGAGCGATCGCGTGATCTTAGCAATTTTCTTCTAAAAGGCCGAAACTTTGATCGTTTTTCTTTTACGTTACCCTTGGATCCACAGTTTTAGTTCAAGATAGATGTAAAATCATTTAGGTAGATAGGTAGTAGCGTACACTCATTATGTATGCTTTGAGCCTGAAATCTACCTGTAGTAGAAGCACTGGTAGTGGCCATTTTAATGTAATTTTTGGCCTCTCTTTTAATTTGATTGTTTTATGATTGTGTAGACAATATCAATATTAAAATACTATTTTAAAGATTTTTTTTGACATTCATACAAACAATATTATTATTTATAGTGTTACCTACATTGTTAATCTATTTATGCAAAAGGTAATTTTGACATCAAAAGGCCAAAACCGGGACAGTGGCCCCAACCGATACCTACAGGGTGTAGGGTAGATACCTAAGTAAGGTATTTAAGTGTTTATTTTTGTGTTTCGCTCTGTTCATAGATTTATCGACACCAGTAATGCTTACCAAGCTTACTAACAAAAATCGTTTAAAAAAGCAATACCTAAATCCAGAACAAAATATGAAAAGATCTAATCTGAAATTGATTTGAGATGATCGGGTGGCTAGCCTTTATCGCAGGAGTCTGGAGTCTGGTCACGTGCGCCAGAGGCGAAGTACACAGTGACTAAACCTAGCTTGTCTGCTGCTGCCAATGACCACGGCACTGTACAACAGGTTCGAGTGAAATTCGTAAGGAAATACATATAAAATTTAGAATTTCGAATATTTTTTTCAGATCAAAGAAGATCAAGAAACATTTAACACTACGAGTGACAGTGGCGCAAAGCGTGACTAATATTTTTCCCAATCGCGGACTAAAATGTATTAAACAGTCTCAAAAAGAGCCTTGTCTCCTGAGTGAATTTCAGATGAAACCGATGTCGATGTTCGCCTCAGTTTCACGCGCCCCGCCCTGTCCCGGCGTGTTATCATTACTCGGGATGAATCCGTCTGCTCTAAACTCGGACGTTTAATAAAATACCCTTCCCGACACTACAGCAGAGCGCATCAGTTTAACTGTCACTTGCTGCTATTCCTGACTCGAAACAATTCCAGAAATGAAATATTTTTAGAGCCATTTGCTAGAAAGCTTTCCGAAGCGGTAGACTGAAACTTATTTTTTATTTACGCACACCTTTTGAAATGGTTGTACAGAAACGAAATTGTGGCGTTAAATGAGTAATTGAATCAGGAACGAAAAGGAACGAACCCTTCAAGAATACCGTCGCGTCGTAAAGTTTATTGGGATCGGTGAAGGAGGCTAATAATATCAGTAGGCGCAGGCTTCCATGTGCCGTGTTAGTAGAATACAAAGTGTACCTAAACGATAAACACACAAAAGATATGTGTCTCTATTTACCTATCTACTGAGGGAGAGCGGCTGTGACCTAAACAAATAATGTCTGTTCTAAGACTACCTAGATAGAAATAGGTCTACATCATATCATATCTTTCTACTTAAATAAACAACGAATTAGACCGAACAATCTCTAGGGCCATTAAGGTTATTGAATGATAAATAAGTGCGAGTACACAGCGGGTGAGGGGACGCCAAACCGGTCAATATGGCCGGATTAACTGGCTTTGTTCTACTGATGAATAATTGTGTCCACCGCCGGGCTGGATTAAACCGCTTTCTACTGATTTAATTGACAATCCTAGTATGATTGTTGGCCATTAATAGGATGAACAGGACACTAGTAATCTGATCTTCATATCGAATGTCATTAAGGTTGCGTACGACAGAGTAGATGAACGTTTTCTATGAAGTTTAAAAGCTCGTATACGATGAAGAGCCGTGACTCGTCAAATCTGTGCGTAGATATCCGGTGAACTGGCCTATATCCGGATAACATGGCGACGTCCTGGTTGAATTACAGGCTTTGTGTAACTGATGACTCATTGTGTCGACTCTTCGTAAGCTGTTATTGGAAATCCCAGCGTCCGGCTCACGAGGTCTGATGCTACCTGAATCGGTAATATCAGGCACAGAGCCACTGAACATGTGATTTTTAAGCGTAGTAGGTTTAAGGAGATTGTAATTTTTAGGTATGCAGTATAAGCTAGTAGAGCCTATGTTGTATATATAACTAGCATTATAATTCCCTTAAACACCTTAACCAGAGTTAAGGTTGCCAGAATGTAGGGCAAATAGTCATGTTTCTCTTATTTTAGGTATTACTTAATGACATCGTTAAGACATGAGTGTAAACTAATTGATCATGTGGATGCGAAAGACCGGGCTAATAGTAAGTGGAGGAAACACAGCAAGAAAGTATTTTTTAATCGGAAACTTCGGCTCTCAACCTTATGCATACCACCTAATTTTATTTCAACATCAATTGCTTCAAGAAACGTAGGCTACGCCCACGTTTTAATTCCTAACCAAATCTTTCGTAAATTAAGTCTTTACGTGTAAACTTTCGATGTAGGCAACCTCATGTTAGTTGTTTAGACTTGCTTAAGTACGAGTAAATACCTAAGTAACTCCTAATAAGTTAGTAGTAGTTAGTAGGTTTCAAACTAACCTCGGTTGTTACCATTTATTAGTAATTTAGCTACTTGTACTTACTTATTTTTACAGTATTAAAACTATATTTGTTTGCTTCTATCATTACGATGGTGATGTTTACATGCGATTTAGACTGTGGAACATTCGTACTATCGAAACTTCTTACCTAGTAGGTATAATATTTAGGTAGTTCATACATTTTATGCAAAAATTATCAGACAAAGATATTTAGTAAAATTATTTAACGTTCTCAAAAACTTTTATAAAAACGGGTATTGCGTATTTTCAGTTATTTTTTCTCGGTTAATATTTAAATAAGAAAAGAGGCTATAATACCACCTCTGCTTAATGTATGTACGGCTCATATTTCAGACGCTAGACGCTCTTAGGACAACTCTCCAAGGTATTACTGAGAGAAAGACGATATCAAGTTCAGGAATACAAATATATTCGCGAAATTTCAAAAATTCTGATCTGTTTAATCCAAATTCCGAATCGCCTACCAAGAAGAGAGTATATAGTATATATGCAAGAAGATAATAAGATACGCGTGTATTTATGTGGAGTCCTATAGATTGTAGCTGAAATAACAAATAAAATAACGAATTAACCGGTTTTCGCTCTATTTGTTAGGGGCTTGACAGCATCACAAAAGTAGTTCATTAACCATAGGGGCCTTTTGTGATACAGTCTTGTTAAAACATCGCGCTGTGAATAAGTACGAGTTTTATCGACTGAATGAATGGAATATAGACAATAGTAAGTAAAAAAGTTCGTATAAGCTGGGTGGCTAGCCCTGGTGTCAGAGTTTTTAGGCCACCTGAAGGCCTCTGATATGGCTAAGCGGTTAAAATAACTGGGGACTACAATTTAACGTGTCATCCGAGCCACGGTAGCGCTCAGTTGGAAAAAGCCACTCGTGGTCACCCATCCAAATACTGACCGTGTAGAACGTTGCTTAAGTTAAGCAAAATAGACAATACATGTACGTAGTTAATAAGTAATTTTAAAATAATATATACAACGTGTGGAAAGGCTGTATACATAAAAAGTGGGTTCATACTATACCTTACTCGTATATAGATGCTGTATTCGAAATTCCGAGCCAAAATTCACTTAAAAAAAAATCAAATATGACTGAGTAGAAAAAACAAAGGACAGCAGTTCAAGGAAGTGTGGTCTGATTTTGATGGGCAAGGTCGTGTTATTGACCTCACAGCTGTTTAGTGTGATAGTGCTGTGCAAATGTGAATTAGTCATAAAAATGACTAGTTTTTCAAAAAAAGATTAAAAATCAGCAAACGAACTTACACGGCTAAACATGCCCCCATCTAGTTTGTTACCGTTATCTGATTTGGTACTTTCAAAGATTAAAAATCAGCAAACGAACTTACACGGCTAAACATGCCCCCATCTAGTTTGTTACCGTTATCTGATTTGGTACTTTCAGTATGTATACAGTCTTTCCGTTACACGTTGTATAATATATTCCTTTTACCTACCTACGGGATTTAATATCTTAGGCATAGTTGATACTATAGAAGAAAGAGAAGGAAATGCTGATCTGTGGTTGATACATTGATACATATTTCATAAATTATTATGCCTATATCTTTACACGGGATATCAAAAACGAATAAAGTATTGTACACCATTTACTTTGTCACGATCAGTCTACCAGTTTAATAATGATATAACCTTTACAAAGAACTGAACTAAGGCTAAGTAAAAAATTATCCACTTATTTTCTGTGAGAGCACAATGTCAAATTTACATAGTGTGTTACCGGTGTTAAGTACTAGAGTCAGGTACGACACATGAATATGAAGGTAGGATCCCTGTGCAGATTGTGGGTAGGTAACCCAGTTGCGCACTCGATGATTTCCCTGCGGACCTGTCAATTTCTCTGGCTAAAATGACATTAGTTGCACTCTACTTGATTAAACATTTACGTGCAATCATAAAACATGACGTTGTAAAAATAATTAAATATTTCATCATTTGTCGTTACGTATTGTGCTGTGGTTAATTTGAAAGCCTATTTTACATTTTGTATGATTTTATGTTTTGTAGGGTTAAAACAAGTCGGATGACAATGTCATAGGGTGATATAGCTCTCATGATGATAGGGCAGGTAGGTATAATTAAGTAGTCATAATGCAATATTTGGCTATTTGACAACACTGAAAATATACTATTGATCCTGGTAATCCTTAAAGATGAAAAAGACATATTTCACTTTATTTAAACTAATCTAATTTAATTCTAATTTTCGCGAATCGCACGAAATAAAGTACGATATTTTTTGATATTTTATCTGTGACGTAAACGCTCTAAGAAAGACGGCAACTCTGGTGACGTCACAGGAATAGTAAACAAGAATTTCTCGATTGATGTGAACTAGCGTATTAACTAGTAATAACTAACGTTATTAACTAGTGCGTGACGTCAAAGACCAGCGCCATTACAGAATGTCGTTTGTGGCAGGATCTTGAATATCTATTCTTTAACACTGATTTTCATTGTTAATACAGTATATCTCTCGGAAATATAAATGTAGTGTTCTTATTATGTACTAACAAACAAAGAGGAGTTCCTCGTGGACCAACTGCTTTCGCACAACTAGAATTTAAAACGATTTTCAAAAACTAGTCAAATAGCCTATTATACATACATAATATATCGCTTTATGAGTTTTCCAGTTACCTACTTAGAAGACAAACAAGTTGGAATATTTCCGATATCGCAAATTTTGTAAGCCAAAAAATCTCTAAATTGTTTGTTTTACGTATTTTTAAAATAGACCTGTGTGTAGTTCTGGTATTGGTTATGTGGTACATAATTTTCATGAAGAGAGAACTCTGGATGTCTAAACTGAATAATTAAAAAGGACCTTATAATACCTATGTAGGTACAAGTTTATTGTAAGCATCTATAGATACTATCGTCAGTCTATTCGTCGTACGTAGTTGTCTGTGTATCGGTTATTTGTAGCAAATTGGGGTAAGTTCGGGCCACTCGATCAATTAACCCACTTGATACCCGTAGTAATATCACCCCCGAGCTATTGATTTTCAACTTCATCCCTGTTAGTGGCTAGTGGCGGCTATGTGTTTATACCAACGGTTAGTACCTACTTTCATTACGCTTTATTGAACTTGTAATAACCAACTGTAGGTATAACTTTGAGCCCTAATTGCCTATGTAGTCGAAAGCTTCAAGTAAGTTTATTTTACTGTCTTTTCATGATACAATGTTTAGAGGTTTTATTGGTTTTATACTTATAAGTTTAGACGTCGACATTGTTAGACAGCGTTTGTCTGCTGGTTACGAATAAATTAATAAATATAAAACCGATTTCACAAGTCAGTGTTTATCACCACTACAAATACGTATAAAAATATGATTGGTTTTATATTTTCTAATAACAACAAGATTAACCACCCTTCTCAAATGAGCTTTGATTTGGGCAATCGTAGCTTAAGGCTGCATGCTAGGCGCAACAAAATTAAGGAGGCAGTAAAGTGTGTTTTAACCGAAAAAGTATACATGCCAATAAAATAGAGGAAGAAGCAGATACAAATAGTGTTGTCACTGCTTTATAATTTTCGCTATTTTGTAACATATAACTACACTGACTAATCGGAGAGTCAAGATTCCAGCACTCGGTAATGTGACTAAAGCCCCGGCAACATGTTTGCCGAAATAAATAGGGTTTCAGTTACAGAACCCTGTTATGGAAGCTAAGCACCAAGCAGAGGTTAGGAGGATACAATATACATTAAAGATACAGTGGCTCAAATAGGCGAAAATGCGCTGATAAGGTATTAAACTATATTACACTATACAACCTACAACTTTTATTTTTTAATTTACTGATGTTAAGATAGGCCAGACAGCTTATGCCCTGCAGCGGGTTGAACTAAGCTGCCAATGATGATGACTATGATGATGATAAAGATTTTTTTTTAAAAGTATACCAGATCAGATCGATACTTTCATGGTTATAAATGTCCCCCACGGGCGCGTCTGCCCGAGGGAACCCAGTTGCTGGTGTGGAGAACTGATATCTTCGTTTTTGCTGAAGGAAAAAACAGGACCTCTTCGTACCAATTTTTATTATATCGTGCGTCGCTGTGTCGGTAGCTTACTTGTCCATGATGAAATGAAGTCGTGTTAGAGCGTAGACGCCTTGGTTTACACACATATGCGTTAGCGGCCGGCTGTTGGTGGTGAGCCCGTCCTCTGAGTGTTGGCGTCTTCATAATTCACATAAGAGGAGCGTGGGAGAGAATGAAGCGGCGCATGTGGTGCGCGCGGGAGGAGGGCAGCGTCAGTGCGCCCTGCGTCACTCCCGTGGTGCTCTGTTGGTTGCCGTCGACGTCGGTGCCACGCCCAACTTTTGCCTTGAAAAAACGAGTCATTACCATTTTCTCAACATCCGACTCGAAAGACCAAAATGTTCCCCACGGGCGCGTCTGCCCGAGGGAACCCAGTTGCTGGTGTGGAGAACTGATATCTTCGTTTTTGCTGAAGGAAAAAAACAGGACAGGAATTTTTATTGTCAACTGCCTTTGTTTTACATGTCAAAAGGAGAATCGCATTAATAATTTTGAATTTAGAAGGTTGTGCCGAAAGAGTTTCCAAATGTACCTACAAGTATATACTAGGTGCAGCCGTCGTGCACAATACTCGTAAAAAAAGATGAAGTTTGACTTTTCAATATTTCCACTGTGATATCGAAAATAAAATTCATCTTAGCAATTAATTGTAGGGATTCTATTTTTGACAAGTGACTTTCTTAGATATTCGCGGCTTAATCGTAATATTCTAGTCTCTTTATTCTCCTAACTCCCACCTACTCCTAAAAATGATACTTACTAAGCAGCTGTTCCCAATTACCATTAAGTTGAGTTACCGTTAGCAACTGTACGCCGCGATGAAGGTACATACCGTCACACAGTTAATTTCGCCACGATGTAGATAAAGCACGTAGCCTTTTGCCTCAGGCGCGTTTTCCGTTGCCACCTTTTAATTTCTCTCTAAATGTGCACAAAAAGTAAATATTTGAGGTCTTTTTTATGATAAAGGGAACGTAGCTCTTTACGTCGTAATAAAACGGAACCATGTTGGATGTTTGTTTGGAGTTTTTTTAATGCAACAGTTTTATTGTTTAATAAATGTTCGAAATATAAACGTTTTCTTGCATATTAAATTTACGTGAAAGTACAAGAATATGATAGGTTATATTCTCGTATGACTTAAGAATCACAAGTAATACTTTTGATCACTTTTATTGCTCAACAGGACAGAATCTTGACCTTAGTTTATTTGAAGTAAAGTGACAATCTTGGTCCGGATTGGTAGTTTGGAAGGGAAATCCTTAAAAAGAAATGTTTTTTAGGTTATAACACTAAACGCAAAAGTAAAATTATTGTTTGTTAATATGTTGAAGTTGAGTTAAGTTATTATATACGCGCGCTCTTAATGCTTTAACGTAATAGGCACCTTTTTTTTACGAGGGAAAATCCTTTATGGATCCCACCACACCTCAAGGGCAGGTGGGTGGTTATGTGGGAGCCTCCATCGACTGGACGGTATAACCACTAAAACCCAGGGTTCCATCACTGCGCCTGGTATCGGGGCCACAGGTATGCTTCTGCACTTCTCCGCGGCGCGTAATAGCCACCTAAGGTGAATTTAATTTACAGAGAAGAATTTATATAAAATTGCGCATATAATACCTATCCAAATACCTACTGGGATCTCTTAATTCAATCACTCTTACCCACTCTCGACATTGATTGATCGATCTGACGTTAACTCCAGGATTATTATAGAAGACTCATTTATTAAATTTCTCGTTAAACAAAGTTATTCGTTAAATATTCATAATTTCGTTATTTTAGGAATTGTATATACCTATACATATAATTTATTTTATGCTTAGTTCTTTTGTTCTGTTTAATTTCGAGATTTTGGGGTCACAGTAAATGTTAGTAAAAAAATGATGAGAAGGTACAGTGAAATCTTATTAGAATTCTAGCTGAACCATCAAACAATGTTTTGCCATACAAAAAAATATAACAGTTAAGGGTATGAAAAATGGATGTGGGCCGATTCTCAGACTTACTCGATATGCATACAAAATTTCATACAAATCGGTTTAGCCGTTTCGTAGGAGTTTGGTAACAAACACCGCGACTCAAGAATTTTATAAATTAGAAAAGATATCCGTCATCTAGCTATAGTTGCAAAAATTCCACCAAAAGCCTGTTTGAAAATGTCAAGATGTACCTTAGTGTAACGACATTATTCAAAGATATTAGCCTTACTGGATCAATGGGCCCATTGTTGGGCAGGATACGGCGCTCTGGGGCACTATAACGACACGCCTAGGCTTACTGCCCGTAATTAATTATATAAATTCACAACCCCTGTCTGGATTTATTGTCATTGATTTAAGCCTCGGATGGGGATATAGATTTATGTGTTTGGTCACCAAGATACCTACGAGATGTGCTTACGAAAGTGTGCATGATAATATCGGTTCAATTATGCCATAGACTATGGTTACGCAAGTTTGTTGAATTGTTATTGAATATTACTTGAATTGAATGCTGTTGAAGGGGGTGTTGTCTTTTTGTAGAGTTCAAAGTTTTCAGCAACTTATTGATAGTTTCTGCGTTCTAATAAAATAAAATATTTAATCAAAGATGACAAACACTCGGTCTCGAATTCAAAATTTCAATGCAGTTTGAAAGTATTCTTGTCAAATTTATTTATGTATATAACGGGACCATAGCTTTAAGTTTATTTTTAAATAGTGCCACTTAGTATAATTTCGAAGGACTAGTAATGGTAGTGGCAACATTCCTGGGGTAACGCTGGTAACAAACGCTGCTGATTGTTTCCAAGGAGGTTTCGAGCGATATCGCATGATCAGCCGATGGGCGGTGCGAGATGAGATGTCCCTTGTCAGTGGTAAAGAGAGCTGGTTCGGAGAGGTTATATTGGTGAAATGTGTTTAGAACGGCATGGCGTTCCGCAGCGTGCGTTACGCTGCGGAACGCACAATGTCCTTCGCTTAAAGTTTTCTTTATAATTGTAATCATACGTAATCTTCTGTGAAATAAACTGATTGTTCGTGACGTCGCAATTTATCTCCTCGCCCGCTTAACCCACGCCACGCCACACTGAAGTATTGTTGGGTCAGATGGTATAAAATCATTACCACATTGAATCACCATAACTGATGCGGATCCTTTTATGGATTCGAAATATATATATTAGCCGCGTCACGGCTACATCCGGGCCGACCAACAATATACATATATAACTCTATATGCATATTATATGCACATGAAACTTTCACTTGAATTAATCTCTGCTTGTATTGATCTATATTGTTTATAGTTTTAAAGAGCAAAGTTTACCCACAGACGGGGAATGTGACTATGTTATACTAGAGATAGAGAAGAGGTATTTCGCAGCACAATGTGCTCAGCTCACCAACTTTCTGTAACATTCTCCAATAAAACGTCAACCGAAGTCATACAACAGTTTGGTTATAAATCCGGCAGTGTATCGGGCGTCCGGCGAACTTTGGAAAGGCCCGTCGGCCGACAACAACCGATGGAAACACGACTTGTACGAGCTACGACGGCCGAACTTGAGAGAAACATTCAATGATTCAGGGCTTCACAGGCACGCAACAAGGATTTGCAGCTTTAAAGCTGTCGCACATAAACTTTAATAAAATCTTCAGCAAATCAGCGTTCGGCGTTCGTAGCCTTCGATGTTTTGACCACGTACATTTCATATCAGATGGTCGAACTGTAGCAGCTTTTCGCTTTAGATTATTTCTAAAAGGAGTATAAAAGATTGAAATACGAAACGAGCTACAAGTGCCGAAAAAAACTGTATAGATAAGTACTACCATAAAGTACTACATATATATTTGGTGTGGTGTGGAGCAAAATCATATAACATAATTTTGCGTTGATACATTTTGTTATTCACATAAAATTCAAGGACGCTACTTATTATCACTAGTGAAATAATATGCCAATCATCAATATAGAATAGAAAAAATGCCAAGTCGATGATGCCAATCATTGTCATAATATTTGAAATAAAAATAAATCATAAGTTTGGAACAGCCCCGCAATGGAGCAACTTTTGGTCCATCTCTGTAACTTCCCAAAATCTCTGTCTGGCAAATGAAAATATTTTGCTTCCCAACTTTATGAAGTAGCTCATGCTAATGTCAAGTTGCTTTGGCTGTAGAAACACTTGGTTTATATTTTCTGGTTGCTTATAATTCAACGGTTAGTTGCACTTTTCAACTTAAAGAAAAACTTACTAAAGAATAGTTATTCAACACTTAGGGGGATTTTATACGCATACTTCAATGACATATGAATTTCCGAGACTCTATTGTTTATCATAATTACAACAAATTACACACGCTAAGTAGTATTTTTTGTCTTCGATTTCTTTATTTGACGGAGAAGATAGAAAAATGAAACCAAAATATTAATACGTACCTACATAAATATAGAATTGATACATGCTACGTAGGGTTCAAATGTGTCCGAGTAAGATAGTTGTAACTGGTTGATAGTAAAGTTTTGTTAACATTGTACAACACAAATACTATTTACATTGAGTCTTTTTATAAAAAAAAAAAAAAAAAAAAAAAAAAAAAATAATAATACCGTTTATTATCCTGCAAAAATGTCGAGTGCACCAACATGCGACAATTGTGGTAAAGGGCTTACTAAGAAGACCCCTGGCCTGGAATGCAGATGCTGCGGTAAGGTCGTACATGCAAACCAAACTTGCACAGGTCTTACGGCCAAACAACTTGCGGCCCTACGGAACTCTGAGTCCCTCGACTGGACATGCAGCGAATGCCAGCGCGACTCCCCCCGGAGGAAGTCCTCTTTTATTATACCGGACGTTGAAGAAGAGGAAGATGAGGTGTTGCCCGAAAGCAGCTGCAACATAAACACCGATAAATTGCTAAAAGATATCGCAAGTGAAATGAAGAAATTACTAAATAAGGAACTACAACCAATTGAAATCGCGATAGATAGTTGCTGTAGCAAAATGGATGAGCTAGTAAAGACAGTGGAGATACAGAAGAAAGAAATCAAAGATCTTAATAAAAAATATAACCACCTCAAGAACGAACATGCTCACCTACAGCTCGAAATTAGCTCTCTGAAGCAATACGTCCGCACTATCGATCAGCAAATGTTAAATAATGTTCTCGAAGTTGCTGGGATACCAAAACTTCAAGAAGAAAACTTACAGAACATTTCTTCTAGCCTAGCATCAATATTAGAATTGGACAGGACTGAAGTCACATTTGTTAAGCGAATCGAAGGTCGAAACGGACAAAAAGGTACCATTCGGATAGGTCTACACCAGGCTCAACAAGTGGATGTTTGGATTCGTGCTGCGAGGAAACAATCACTGCTAGTGGAAAATGTAATAAATAATTCTCCTTCGAACGAGGCGAAGTCAAAAGTATTTCTACGCAGAGCCTTAACTAAAGCTAACAAAACGCTATTGTGGCAGGCGCAGCAGAAACTGAGACCGTCCTATAAATACGTATGGTTCCAGGATGGAAAAGTGCTTGCTCGCAAGGAAGACAATGCTAAACCTGTCGTAGTGCGATCTGAAGAAGACTTCGAAAGTATACTATCAATGCAGTTGGACAGCTCCAACACTCATCGATAGCAGATTTCTTAAAATCAGGCATCCAAAAACTACCTCAAGACCATGAAGAAATTTTTGATTGCACTGATATAAATGTTTTCAATAAGCGTCTATCAGGTATTGCCCCACATCAATATAGATTTAATATTGTTCATGTTAATATCAGATCACTAAAGAAAAACTTTTGTTACCTTACCCACTTTATTAATTGCTCTAAATTACATCTAGATGTAATAATACTCACAGAAGTCAATGTTTCTGTGGAAGTTGTTGCTATGTACAACGTAAGTGGCTATACAATGCACAGTCAACTAAGAAAGAACCGAAGAGGAGGAGGGATAATTGTTTACGTGAGGAACACTCACACATTTAATAAAATACACCACAACCTTTGTCATTGTGAGGCCTTAATTGGCCAAATAACTACACAAAAAAATTACTCCGCGTATGTCTGTGCAATGTATAGACCTCCAAATAATAGCAAGCACCTTTTCATCATGGAAATTAAGAACCTACTTATGAGCACTTCATTCCTCCGATACGACACTTACCTTATCGGTGACGCAAACATCGATTTAAAATCTAACTGCGCTGTACAGGTGTCGCGACGACCGGTCGCGAAGGCACCAAAAACAAGTTTTAATAATGGCAACTCCAAGACTCTATCCATAGACCAGTGATTTTAGAACTCTATGAATTTGACATACTCTGTGGTAAGTTCTTCTGGCGGTTTTCTTTGTAACGCTAAGTCAAGTATTTTCAAATGTTTTATCCACATAAAAGTTATAAAACTGTGCGAGAACCAGTAACGAAAGCTAAGTATAAACTAAGTATAAACTAAGTATAAACTAAGTATAAACTAAGTATAAACTAAGTATAAACTAAGTATAATCTAAGTATCTGCGTGTCTATAATCCAAGTGTTTAAGTATACTATGCGCAGTGCACGAAATACTCTAATTGTCTGTTGTAATGTTAATACCGCATCTCACCAGATATGGCCGGCTTTCCGGCAGAGTAACAGGGGTCGAGCTCACGGAACACTTCGTGAATGGATCGAGCCCCGTGATATTAAAAGTCCTGGGAGTAATGTCGCGATGCTGACTCCGCAGGCAGGGTCGAGCTCACGGAACACTTCGTGAATGGATCGAGCCCATGATATGAGACAAGTCCTTGGAGCCTGACTCCACAGGCAGCGCAACTGGTTACAAGCATAGAAGCAGTAACGCAGTTAATGCTCTAAAACAATCGTTACGACATAAAAGTGGTAACGGTAAGGCCTGACGACATGTACATGTAATAAAACTAAGTCAGCACCTAGTGCAATGTGGTGCAGACGTCAGGCATGGTATGAGATGTTGTAGCCACGAGGTACAACATAGTATAAACTAATTTCAAGGATGGGACAGCGCGGTTCCATCCTACTAATTATATACTCTTTCTCAATAAGTATCTGGTGAGGTAACTAAACTAATTTCAAGGATGGGACAGCGCAGTTCCATCCTACTAATTATATAATAACGGGAAGGCTTCGTTGTGTGTGACACGACGGATCCTTCCAGTCGATGGCACCAAGAAGTTGGTGTCATCGTACTGTAAATTCCACAGATGAAGAACGCTGACCCAGAGTGACCCTAATATACATTATAGCGAAGCAACCAATCAAAGGGGGTAAGAAGGTGAAGGTTGACTGTTGACTGTTCTACAACAAATCAAGGTATGAAGGCACGCTACTTATAATTTTTTTTATTATTCCGTCTATCATACACTCGCTGCGCCCTCCATCATAAATATTCCCCCAAACAATCTAAGCGAATATACTATCCTTATAAATAACATTGTGTAACTATAATACCATATAAATGGTGGGCGTAACGACATGGAGATGCTGGGATATTAATTTTTGTTGTGCCTTCACCTTCTTTTGCCTTAATTGGGAGTACTAAAACATCATTACTAGGAACTACCTAAAATTACTGGTCTAGAGCATAGGGAAGTTGCCTAAAAGAACACAGATGGCGCTGAGTACCACCTTTGAAAAATTATAATGTTCTGATTCACTTAATAATAAAATCCGACAATATCTTCAGTTGTAAGCAAACAGGCTTTTATGTTATCTAGAATTAATTAAAGTCAGCAAGAATAGAAACGGCTGCAATTACATATTAATCGAAATCCACAATCAATTTGATTCAAGCATGTATTGGTATTGACTTCCGTATTTCAAAATGGCGGATGGTTATTGTGTCTGACTGATGAATTTGGCGCGATTTTAATTTCATTTAAAAGTTAGGTAATTTAATTTAATTGTACACCAAATAAAAGGTAAAATTAATTAAATTATTTTTAATTTGAAATAAAAGATGGTGATCTAACGAAACTAACGCATTTCACTAAATAAATATATTGGAAAGTAAACACGCTGAACGACTTCCGCCCACTTTGTAGCGAACGCGGGAGGAATTGAATCAAAAGTTCTCTGCGTGCGCCATTTATTTTTTTTTTCTTTCTCAAAGTGACGCCGTTGAAATTAAACATTAATAAAAGGTTTTACAGTGTTTAAGTGAAACGCTGCCATTTGGAATAATTAATCAGCAGCGACGATATCAAGTAAGTGTCAAAGCTCCTTAGCGTGTATTGTGATGTTAAAGAGTTTTCAATATTCTCGAAATTTTATTGTGGTACCAAGAGTGAAACTGATCTCGTAATTAATGTGTACATTACGATATTGTGCTAAAGGGTAATAATGCTTTAAACAAATGCACATCTAATGCAAAATTTGGACATAATTACATAGAACTTTACATTCTCCAACTGAATAGCAGGATCAATTGTTCAAAATAGAAATAATTTATACTTATAATACCTTCATGTTATATCTATACTTGCTCACGGTGTATCCACTGGTAAAATGTACTGTATGCCTACCTCATAATGATTTTGTGGTGTGTAGTACATATTATCAGACACAAAACGAAAACGTGAAAACGCCTTATCTACTATATACCATACTGATTTTAAAGTTCTAAGTAGTTCAACTATATTATTTGAGAATGAACCAAGCGGATCAATACAAACAGACTATTTTAATGAGCGTTGACTGATTTCTTTTGCCTTTGTAAATACAGACAGCTATCGTAAGCTATGTATGGGTTATGAATGCCTCACTATAGTTAAACATTTGGCGGCATTTATTTTACACATTGAGCATCTTATTTCATTTGAGCGTTAAGACATTTCAGAGTAACTATTTAAGTTTACTATAATACAGTACTGTCTAACTCAATGCACAGTTAATAAAACATTTTCGTTTAGTGAAGTAAACGTATTTGGAACTTATTATTATATTCTCAATTAATTTTTGATTCAATAATAATAATAGAGAGTAAATAAAAGGGGACACAATTGCACAAAAATAAATTGACTAAGTAATGCATATTAATACTTGTTTACCATCAATCATTGTTTGAAAATATATTTTAAAGAATGACTATAATATATGTAGGTACACACAGGGGTGAAATTGGAGTGAACCGATGAACATAAATATCATATATCATGAGAATAAACTCTGTACTTCCAGGTGAACAATGGAATCGGTACTCATAGATAGATTACAAGACATTATAGGCCGCATTCAAAATCTCACTGTTCAGTGTAAACAGTTACTCTCAAAGGGAGAGATAAATGACAATGAGAAAAGGGAAGCTGAATTGCTATGCAGAAAATTAGAAACCTTCCATTCCCGATTTACAGCAGAACTCCATCAGTATTTCCGCATGAGCGCAGAACCATCTGCTGATGACATATCTAGGTTCAGTACTATCCAATTAGAGTCTGAAGAAGTCCTCACGGAACTGATCTATAAAATTAAAAACTGTAAAGGAGTTACGGAAAGTTCTCACGCCGCAATATCAAGCAAACTGCCCAAGCTGAGCTTACCTGAATACGGAGGAAATATACTAGGGTGGCAAGAGTTTTGGGACCATTTTACTTCAAATATTGACAGTCGCAACTTACCTGATGTTGATAAGTTATTATATTTAAAGGCATCATTAACTGGAGATGCAAAGAAACTTATAGAAGGTTTAGAAACTACAAACAAAAATTATGCAATAGCAGTACGAACACTAAAGGAGCGTTACGGAAAGGAAAGCCACATAATTGATGCTCATTATGCAGCTTTATACAAAGTGAAGACAGCTGACAAGACCGCTGAAGATTGTCGCAGAGCACTCAATGAAATAGAACGACATATCAGAGTGCTTAATGCACTAGGACAAGATACCAACCACCATCATTTAAGATTTATAATTATAGAAAAATTCCCTTCAGAAGTAATTTATGAAATGAAAATGGCTCTGAAAACTGATTCAGTTGAAGATATGAGGAAACAATTGGAAATCATTATTTCTGCAAAAGAAGATGCGAGTAGAATTACACAAGAAAACCAGACTAGCGAAACCAGTCGATTTACAACTGAAACACTTCACGTGATGCAAGAAAATAAAGAACAAGGATTGCAGTCAAGTAAAAGGACTAATGAAAAGAAATTCAAAAGGAATGATTATACTCCTAAATATAAAGGAGTAACGAGCATGTCAAACAAAAGAAAATTTGAATTTAAACCTGAAAGAACCAATAGACACAACAACGCTGAAGAAGAATCACGAAAGAAAAGAAGAAAACTTTCCTGCATTTTCTGCGACGGCAATCACTATAATGACCAATGCGACAAATATAAAACCTTGAAAGAAAGGAAGCTTAAATTGAAGAAGCGCTGTTTTTTATGCTTCCGAGAAGGACACAACTTTAAAGGTTGTACTATAAAACTCAAATGCGTGTATTGCAATAGCCATGGGCGACATAACAGAGCTTTATGTCCAAAAAAGAGTTCCAGGAGAAAAAACGTTAACAGTTACAAATGAAAGAGGATCCACTATATTACAAACAGCAGTTGTAACAGCAAGCAAAGAAGGAGATATGAAACAAGAAAATTGTCGATTGCTACTAGATTCCGGTTCACAAAGATCCTACATATGTAAAAGGCTTGCAAGAAAATTATGCTTACCTATTATAGAAGAAAATTTGCTTACCATTTTTACATTCGGTGAAAAAACCCCCCAAGAAATAGAAAGTCCTTTGGTAAAACTTCAACTAATGACACGAACAAAAGAAATTATTACTCTTTACGCAAACTGTGTGGAATCGATAACAAATGGAGTATCATTCCATAAACTACACCAAGAAATACCAGACCGTGACTTCATTATAGCTGATGATGGGTCGTTAAATGATCAAGTGGACATACTCATCGGCAACGATTATTACTTCTCATTGATCTCTAATGAAAAGAAGAAAATAGGACAGAAGCTATACCTAGTGAAGTCTAAATTTGGATGGATTCTAAGTGGTCAAATGGATTCTAAACCAGCCCAAGAAGAAGAACTGTCAGTTGTAACATATTTTCAAACCAGTTTGAGTATCGGATTGAGTCAACCCGATTTACCTTTAGACTATGGAAACGTAAAGAATTTATGGGAACTGGAGTCCATTGGCATCGTCGATTCTCCAAAAGTCACTAGAGAGGAACAAGCAATCCATAGCTTCAATGAAACTACTGAGTGTATAAACGATAGATATACAGTAAAGTGGCCATGGAAAGAGTATCCACCAAATCTGTCTAGCAATTTTGGTTTAGCCTATGGGCGCTTGGTGAGTTTGACGAAACGATTAGATCCAAAAACTTTGATCTCGTATGATCAAACAATAAAACAGCAACTAAACAGTGAAATCATTGAACACGCACCAAACACCAAGGGAACTTCGAAGGTAGTACATTATTTACCTCATCATGGTATTCAACATTCAGATAAACCCATTCGAATCGTATATGATGCAAGTGCGAAGACGAAAGGCAACAAAAGTTTAAATGAATGTCTATACTGTGGACCACTTTTACTAGAAGATCTGACCGGACTACTTATGAAGTTCAGAACCCATAAAATCGGAATAACAGCTGATATTGAGAAAGCATTCCTGCAAATCGCTCTGCATTGCACTGATCGTGACGTCACCAGATTTTTATGGCTGAAAGACATAAATAAACCGGCAACGATGGATAATCTTCTACACTTGAGATTTTGCAGAGTGCCATTTGGAGTAATATCAAGTCCATTTTTGTTGAATGCAACGATAAAACACCATCTCTCAAAGGCGAAAAAGCCTGAAATCAAAAGGTTAGCTGATGCTATATATGTCGACAATCTTGTCACTGGAGTAGAATCTATTTCCAAAGCATTAGAGCTACATAAAGATTCCAAAGAAGCGTTTCAAGAGATATCCATGAATTTGAGGTCATGGAGATCCAACAGCACAGAAGTCATGCAGCAAATACATGACGCCTGCGAAGATGAAATAGTAAAGGTCTTAGGTCTAGACTGGAACACAAAGGAGGACACGCTCCAACTGAGATTCAAAAACGTTAACACCAACATAACCACCAAAAGAGACGTCCTCAGAGTGATCGCATCGGTATATGACCCATGTTCATATGCGGCACCTTACCTGCTATCGCCAAAATTATTTTTACAGGAACTATGGAAAAATAAAATAAAATGGGATTCAACCTTGCCCCAAGAGATGATTGACAAATGGTCACAAGCAGTATCCAAAGACTTGAACAATGTGAAGAATATATCTTTAAACAGGCCATATATGAAAAACTCGAACAAGAATAAATATGATCTACACTGTTTTTGTGATGCTTCATTGAAGGCATATGCTATATTCAGTCGTTCAGGGAAGTGAGAAAAATTTTGTCATCGGAAAGTCGAGACTAGTACCCTTAAAGGATCAAGACAGTCTAAAAATTCCGCGGTTAGAACTTTTAGCTGCACTCATCGGAAGCAGGCTAATCAAATTCGTCTTAAAAAATCTGCAATCAGAAATTCGTCAAATAGTACTGTGGACTGACAGCCAAATAGTGATTGAATGGATGAAGTCAGATAAACTTCTACCACCATTTGTAGAAAGAAGAATAAAGGAAATAAAATCAATCAAAATTGTAGCCATAAAACACGTTCCTTCTGAACAAAATCCTGCAGATGTAGCAACTAAAATCACTAAATCAACAGAAGAAAAAATGAAATGGCTTTCCGGACCAGACTTTCTTACAGAAAATCCTAAGTCATGGCCACCTGACATAAGAGTCGACAGTGTTAGTTCTCTCTTGACTCGGGAAGGTCTATCGAAGAAACATCAAGAATGTAGCGAGTATATAATGGAAATAGAACAATACTCAGATCAGCAAAATGGACAAACTGTAAATAAATTCGAAGAAATAAAAAATTTACAAGCCCAATACTTTAGCCTGGAGGTTCAAGGAAAGGATACAGATCTTAGTCGAAATTTAAGATTATTCAAAGATACTGATGGAATATTGCGTTGCAAAGGACGACTAGGGAATGCTGATTGGTCGTTTGATAAACGTTACCCAATTCTCATTCCAAAGGACTGTGACTTTACCAACAACATCATAATGAAAACTCACGAGAGCAATTACCATGTTGGTGCAAATCATACACTGAGCTTAATTCGAAATCTCTACTGGATACCTCAAGGAAAGAGTCAAGTGCAAAAACTTCTGAGACGATGTCCTAAATGCAATAAGCATGGTGGTGGTCCATTTAAGGCACCGCCCACACCAGCGCTGCCTCCGGAAAGGGTTAATTTCAGCTCAACTTTCAATTTCGTCGGAGTCGACCTGATGGGTCCGCTATTAGTCGACAACGGTAATGGAGCTGTCAAACGATGGATTTCTATCTATACCTGCTTAGCTGTTAGAGCTATACATCTGGAGATCGTCCAAGATTTAACAGCAGAAGAAGGATTACTTGCCCTGCGTAGAATGATATCTAGCAGAGGAGTACCAACACTCATTACGTCAGATAATGCACTTTATTTCAAATTGATGGCAGAAGTACTGTCAAGTCAGTACTGCATAGACAATAAAATAAAATGGAGGTTTATTCCACAACTCGCACCTTGGTTTGGAGGATTTTATGAAAGACTCGTTGGGATGGTAAAAAATTGCATGAAAAGAACTTTGCAAAAGCATCTCTTAAAGGACACTCAACTGGCTACAGTTGTAAAAGAAATAGAAGCCGTCATAAATACGAGACCACTTACCTGTGTGGATTCAGAACTGGATCACATCTTAAAACCATCAGATTTTCTCACAATGGGAAAATGTATCACAACAAACGTTTCACAAGAAAATTCTATATGCACCGGTACTGTAACTAAAACGGAACTTGTCAAAGGCTGGAAAAGAGCACTGATCATCTTACAAGAGTTCAAAGAAATGTTTACAAATAGATACTTAACAAGCCTAAGAGAAAGGTATCAGCACTCACCTAAAGAACCTAGAGTAACCGCAAAAATTGAACCAAAAGTAGGACAAATTGTGCAAATTAAAGGAGAGTCAAAAAACCGCGAAGACTGGAGAGTGGGAAAAATTACCTCACTATTGAAGGGAGTTGATGGCTTATGCAGAGTAGCCAAGGTGAAAGTTGGTGATAAAGAATTCACAAGATCGATAACACACCTTTACCCTCTTGAAATGGATGAGGAAGAAAATTTGTCATATACTAGACCTATGGCAATTGGCAGATACCATACTCCAGAGCTCGACGCTAGAGATATTATTATAAATCCAATATCTGCTGGTGAAGTTACCAGTGTTGAAGGAAATGTTCCTAACACTACTAACGAAACTCCTGATAATGATGACGAGGAAGTACTGAGTGAGAAAGAGCCTGAAAAATCAGGTTTAGAAGGGAATGAGGAAGGTCAAAATGAAACTGCTGGCAAGGACACTGAACCAAGACAAAAAAGAGACGCGGCCGTTAAAGCCCTAGAAAAAATTAGGGAATGGACGCGCAACTTAATTTCACTCCTTTAAGCCTTTCGGCGGGGTGTGTCGCGACGACCGGTCGCGAAGGCACCAAAAACAAGTTTTAATAATGGCAACTCCAAGACTCTATCCATAGACCAGTGATTTTAGAACTCTATGAATTTGACATACTCTGTGGTAAGTTCTTCTGGCGGTTTTCTTTGTAACGCTAAGTCAAGTATTTTCAAATGTTTTATCCACATAAAAGTTATAAAACTGTGCGAGAACCAGTAACGAAAGCTAAGTATAAACTAAGTATAAACTAAGTATAAACTAAGTATAAACTAAGTATAATCTAAGTATCTGCGTGTCTATAATCCAAGTGTTTAAGTATACTATGCGCAGTGCACGAAATACTCTAATTGTCTGTTGTAATGTTAATACCGCATCTCACCAGATATGGCCGGCTTTCCGGCAGAGTAACAGGGGTCGAGCTCACGGAACACTTCGTGAATGGATCGAGCCCCGTGATATTAAAAGTCCTGGGAGTAATGTCGCGATGCTGACTCCGCAGGCAGGGTCGAGCTCACGGAACACTTCGTGAATGGATCGAGCCCATGATATGAGACAAGTCCTTGGAGCCTGACTCCACAGGCAGCGCAACTGGTTACAAGCATAGAAGCAGTAACGCAGTTAATGCTCTAAAACAATCGTTACGACATAAAAGTGGTAACGGTAAGGCCTGACGACATGTACATGTAATAAAACTAAGTCAGCACCTAGTGCAATGTGGTGCAGACGTCAGGCATGGTATGAGATGTTGTAGCCACGAGGTACAACATAGTATAAACTAATTTCAAGGATGGGACAGCGCGGTTCCATCCTACTAATTATATACTCTTTATCAATAAGTATCTGGTGAGGTAACTAAACTAATTTCAAGGATGGGACAGCGCAGTTCCATCCTACTAATTATATAATAACGGGAAGGCTTCGTTGTGTGTGACACGACGGATCCTTCCAGTCGATGGCACCAAGAAGTTGGTGTCATCGTACTGTAAATTCCACAGATGAAGAACGCTGACCCAGAGTGACCCTAATATACATTATAGCGAAGCAACCAATCAAAGGGGGTAAGAAGGTGAAGGTTGACTGTTGACTGTTCTACAACAAATCAAGGTATGAAGGCACGCTACTTATAATTTTTTTTATTATTCCGTCTATCATACACTCGCTGCGCCCTCCATCATAAATATTCCCCCAAACAATCTAAGCGAATATACTATCCTTATAAATAACATTGTGTAACTATAATACCATATAAATGGTGGGCGTAACGACAACAGGAGCATTATATAAGCAGCATGTCCGAGTGCGGTCTGACAAGTGTAATATCAGATTATACTAGAATAGAAAAACTAGGCACTATAACAACGCAAAGCTGCATAGATCACATATTTGCTAGGACGCGCTTGTCAGACGTTCACTCGGCCGCGCTGGGCACTGTTATGGCCGACCACCGCGTGATTATTGTTTCGTGCACAGTCAGTACCGGAGCACAAATACAGCATGATACAAAAAATATTCGTATGTTAGATAAACCTAAACTAAACTTGTTGCTACAGAAAATAATTTGGAGTAGTGTTAATGATACAGAGTGTCCTATCAAAATATATAAGTACATAAAAGACGAATTTAATAATTGTTACGATGCTGCGTCGTACTTAAAGAGAATAAATATGTCCAGTAAAAGAAATAAAGACCCCTGGATAAATAGTAAAATAAATAAAATGTGTAAGGAAAAAGATAAACTTTTCATGAAATGGAAGAAAGATCCCACTAATAAAATTCTTCGACTCGAATATAATAACTACAGAAATAAAACACATAAATTAATAGAAAAACATAGAAATACATATTACCTAAATCTAATAAACGAACATAAAAGTGACCAACGTAAGCTGTGGCAAATACTGAATACTCTCTCTGGCCGAAATAAATCGTCGGTGGATGAGGCTATTTTGCGAGCTTTCAACAAAAATAAAAAAGATGTAAAATCTATAGCTGATAATTTTGCTAGAGAATTTAGTGAAAGCGTTAAAAAGGTAATGCCTAAGTGTAGCAAACTCTTGTTAGATGAGTCAGAATATTGGTATCCACAAAACAAATCAATGTTATTAAAAAAAGCGAACTGTCAAAGCGTGCATAAAATTGTAAATAGTTTGAATACACGAAAAGCTCCGGGAATGGATAACATTAGGTGTATTGATGTAAAAGCTTTGTGTGAACAAATACTGCCAGTGCTGGTTAAACTAATCAACAATAGCGTAGTTAGTGGGAAATATCCCCAGGAACTCAAAACGGGCATAGTAAGACCAATATATAAAAAAGGTGAACATAAAGATTATAGCAATTATAGGCCTATAACTATATTACCCGTAATTGACAAGGTAGTGGAGAAGTTTGTATGTCAACAGATACAGGACTTTTACGTCAAACATGATGTGCTGTCTATTGCACAATATGGTTTTCAGAGAAATAAGTCTACGACTTTGCTATTATCCAAATTTACAGACGAAGTCAACCAGTGCTTAGACAGTAAAGAACATGTTATCCTTCTTTTTATTGATTTTAGCAAGGCGTTCGATACGCTTAGACATGACACGCTACTGAAAAAATTGGATAATACTGGAGTTCGAGGGCCAATCCTGAAGTGGGGTGAAGATTATCAAACAAATCGAAGATATCGCGTTAGGATAGCAGAAGAGTATAGCGATGACATAGACGTCACAGAAGGAACCGCACAAGGCTCTGTTCTGGGGCCCGTACACTATTTAGCTTATGTGAACGACATGGAGTATGTGGTCAATCACAGTTCTGTCTATCAATATGCCGATGACACATGCTTAATGGCGTCCGACAAGAACCTTAGCGTAGCCGTTAAACACCTACAAGAAGACTTTACGCGGGTTGCTAAATGGTCGCACGATGCAGGGCTGGTTTTAAACGCTGGCAAAACAAAGATAGTTTATGTCCACTCAAGTCACGCGAAGCATACTGAGAATTTCAGAATTGTCGCTCATAGCCATGATTGTCTCCATAAACACGTTCTTTGTAATACTACTAGTATCAACTGTACCTGTGATTCAGTAGAACAAGTGTCCAATCACACTTATTTGGGCCTGATAGTGGACAACCGATTTAACTGGAGACACCATGTAGACTCAGTATGTGACAAGTTAAGAGCTATCCTAGCAAAGTTCTATATATTAAAACCAAAGGTACCGTTCCAAATATTACTGAATATGTACGTCGCGATGGCGGAATCAATAATTTCCTACGGGATCACGAGCTATGGGCGTACATATAAAACGTATATTGACAAAATAAGTAACCTTCAGACTAGGATCCTCAAACTAATAGTCCCTTCTAGCATTAGAAAGAGGTATAAAGAAAACTTGCTTGATATATTTGTTTTTTGTCATATATTGCCGGCTCATACCAGGGTACATATGTCTATTTTAATAGAGCAATATAAAAATAAGGATATTCAAGTTCCCATAACGCATGGTATCCCAACCAGAAAAGTCACCCAAAACAAGCTTCGAATTCCAAGGTTTCATAACCAGTATGGAAAGAGAACAGTGGCTTTTCTGGTTCCGACTTTTATGAATGAGATACCAAAAAATATGATAGATGAGATGACGACCACTAATTACAAACGAAAATTTAAGCAATATTTTTATAATAATATTAATAACTGATTAACCTCGTAGAACATTAATTTCATATAACGATAATAACAATAAACTTATGGTTATTATACTATGTAGTTATTACGAGTATGTAGATATATGTAAATTACAAAAATTATAACACAATTAGTCTTAAGAGATAGCGTAAAATCTTTTCATTTTTGTATCATGCTGTATATAAATGTTTTGCGTCGAGTCGGCCAGAACCGGTTCTAGTTGAGAATGTCGCTCGAGGAGCTCGAGTACTTACCTGCTATAGGTGACTCGTGCGCAACTTCACTTGATTGACTTGATGAATTGATGCGTGTTTGTTGTTTGTCTATACATACATGGGTACTACTGCCCATTTATGTTTATACAGACAATACCATAACGGATACATAATATTGTCAAAGTACTATTTTAGCACATATTAATTATAAAATATTGGTCAGCGTGTGTGGAAACAAGAGTGCCGCGACAAACTTGCTATAGTTTTGCGGCACCTATTTATTTTTTAAGAAATTTAAATTGTAAATGGAAATAAATAAAAAAAAAAAAAAAATAGCAAAATAAATCCATAATATTAGAAAGAAAACATATTTGAAAATAAACTTTCAATATTCTCTTAGCTGTGTTCGTGATAAATTTTAGCATTGTCATATTTCAAGAGGGCAGACAGCGGCAGCGGAGCCGGATATAGGGTCTGAATTATACAGGAACCTCTCCGAGCTCCACTTCAGATATAGAGCCACGTGTCAAAATCAATTTTCACATTTACAGCCCGCTATTTTCATTTTAGCCCGGCTACTTTCATAGTCGGGGAGATTAATCATAATACTAGCATTTAGTTTGATATGATTTTTATTATTCTGAGGTTAATTTATAGTGATTGACAAATAAACAATTCTAATATTTTGTTTTCTAATTATTGATCATCAGATTATAACATATGTATAATAGTAAACTTTTTGAAGCAGAAAATGTACTTTATAACAAGTGCTATACAAATACTTAATTTATTTTTACTACAAAAGAGCAATAGATTATTTTATCTGTGAATAGTCAATTTTTTATTCATATGTCACACTTTAAATAATTTTACATAATTATAAACTTACAATATATTAAAAGCAAATATAATAGATAATAATTAATTTACATGGCGAATGTAAACTAGTCAAACAGATCTCCCCTAACAGTGCCCTGGCCAAACGTGCCCATTATACTAGCGTCATTAACGCGCTGGACCGCCAATGAAATATGCTGAACCAAGTATGAACCAGGGCGAGGGTCCCTTCCCCTATTCCTTAGTCGCCGATCCAGATTCTGTACGAATCTTCGAGCTTCGGAGCACCACGGACCAGCCGTCTCGACCGCAAACGGGACAATGTCGTACGCTAATTCCAGACCAGCATACTTATGGTGCTTACCTCGGGCAGCTGCCTCCTCACCTGCACCAGCCGATTGCTGGGTGGCAGGGAGGTGGCAGGATGCAAATGTACTTACACATGTTGCATCCCACACAAGGCAGCGCCATTTTTGCCAAGGTATCAGCGTAAGTCCATCCGTCCTCTTGCCGGGACAATCCATGGGGCTCCAGAACACTCGGGACCTCGGCCGATGCCAGGGCTCGCTGCAACAAGCTGTTAATGCTATGATGTCGCGGTCTTCGCCCGGCGCTACGCGTGCAGCTTAGACCATGATAACCATCCGCTTCCACTTTCGCTACGCAAATGCAAATGTGCGGTTCGCAGACATTGCAGCCAAGACGAAGAGCGACGGCTACTCTTAAAGAATTGTTATCTAAGAGCGTGCCCATGTGCGGCGATGGTAAGGCGTGAAGCCAAGCGCCCGATTTGGGCCTGGAGACGGCGTTCAGCCGCGCTCGATCGACCACCGAGCTCTCTTTCTGCCAAGATAAAGTATTTTTTTTTGTATAAAACATCGTTCTAGCGTCTCTGCTGGCTAGGACAGGAAGGTCAGCGCCACCGCTCAAAGCGGACCAAGCATCCAGGGCCTCAGTAGCAAATGGGATGCGAATCATGTCACCATTACGGGATAAAATACGAGTGACAAGCTCCACGACCCCATTCGATGAAGCTAAAAATGCAATATGACCTGACTCAAGAAGGCGACGTCGCCTTTGAACGGATGCATTCATCCACACCCTCCAGCAAAATCGGCGCACCCAACAACGACAGAGTATCTTTGTCCATAGTTCTGACCCTCGGAATAAGAGAAGAGAGTCTACTTTCTGCTTTTGCGGCCTCTGAGCTGTACGGAAAGAACTCAATAGAAATAGATGTATTTATATAATATACATTTACATATATTGCTACATATCGTCGTGAACTATCACAATGATTCCAAGACTAGGTATAGATTTTATACTAGTTGGTAACATTGTCAACATGGTGTCAATTAATACCTATTGATACCATATAGGGTAATCACAGAAACGAGTTTTTCCTGTTCTGTGATGGCAATAAATGGAAATATTAAGACACGTGTTAAGAGATGATACACCGTGGTATTTGTTACTGCGTGCTACCAGGAAGCCGCTGCGGTATAACATTGTAAAACCCACCATGTATCAAGATAAGAACTTACCCAGAAATTATCTAATAAATCGATTGTGTTATTTGTTCTATTTCATTGTATTCAGTCTACTGTTGATTTACTCTTCCTTTCTCATGTCGAAGGATTAGTCCTAACTTCGTAATTTATGAGATTAATTTTACTAAAATTTCAATTACACTTACTTTTGGTGTTTCGTTTTGCATCCTTGGACCAAACGTATCAAGTAGGTCCACGTACATAAATAACGAAACCTGACACTTGTTATTATATTACCAAATGTATGTACTTACGTACATAATATGTTACGCACATATTATGTACGTAAGTGTTTATATAGTAAAATAATAAATTATTATTATTTACTACGGGACTAATCGCGCACTAAAATTACGACATAATAATTTGAGTCTACACGTGACCACGATCGATGCAACTCGGTCGAAACGTAGGGATGATGAGGTATTTATTTATCTCGTAATTTTAGTGCGCGATTTGTCCCGTGTTACATAATAATAATGCGTTCAAAGCGCAAAAGTTTAGAAACAACAAAATAATAAAGGACATGTCCACAAAATGTATGGAGGCTGGTATAATAATAATAAAAAAATCTAACCACAACACTCGTGCTATTTCGAGAAAGTTCATATTTTTCACCTGTGTACAGAATTCGCGAATATTTCGCACTGTTCGTAATGTAAAATTTTTCACAATATTGTTGATTTATCAAAAATGGCTAAGCCGATTTCGATAAAATTTAAATGGGATCTATTTTGAAGTATACTCTTTTCAATAAAAAAGTTATGCGTGGTTATACGTAAAAAATATACGCGTCGAATTGTATACCTCCTAAACCTCGTCGGTCAAAAAGAGTACTCCTATTTTTTTAAATTAATTTTGAATTTATTAGGATAAATAAGTATTTGGCGCAATAGGCAGTTTATCTCTAGCAACCTTGATTAAGTAACCCTTCAATTTAAATTGTGAAATAAAAGCATTTTCACAAGTGTTTTTTATCACTTTGTACCTACTAACTGACCAGTACTGGTCACACTGGTAGGTTATAATTTTTAATTTTAGCAAATTATGAGATGAATGTGGAAGAATGAGCTGCAAATGCAAGTAAAATAACGATAGAAGCACTTTATTATTATTATACTAGAAAAAATAAAAAGCTGTATTATTATTTTTCATACATTTTATTTTTCACAATAAAAAAATGGAGGGATGAAAAAATCTACTAAATATTTTATCTATAAAATCAAACTAAATATTTTTGAGACGCCCAAAACAAGTTTTCAAATGATATATATCATCTTGGTTAGATTTTTCTCTAAATAATATACCACTTGTGGACGTCTCTTTTCAAAACAGTTATTCTGTTATTATTATATTAAGTACATATAACCTTTTAAGAACAGTTGACATCGCTTTGCCTACTTCAGGTTGAATCTATTTGAGAAACAAACTGCCTCAGCACACTACAAAGTAGTAGCACAACTTCCATTAACGATGGAACTAGAATATGAGTTCAATATTTAAATTTTACCAATTTATCTTTTAAATAAACCAAAATCATATACTAAACTAGGTATAAATACTATTACGTCTCTTCAGAAATGCCTATTCAGTTTAGGCAAATTTTCTGTTTAGAAAAGTACCTTTCCCATGCGAAAGGTACTTTTCTGATTCATTGGGAAAAATATCTGCCTTGTAAGCAAAAGAACTTGTCATTCTCATTGTCGCTGTTTCCGACTCTACCCTTGTAGGATTCTACAGAAGTAGAGCTATGAATGCGAAACTTCATTTTTAAGCACAACAACTATGTGTGTCTATATTACTTGTCTCATCTTTACCTACTAATTAATGCTATAAGCCCGAAAGTATGTTTATTGGTTTGTTACTTTTTAATTAATTAATTGAGCGTCAGATCAACTTGATTTTTTGCATGGATATTGTTAAAGACCGGAGAGTGCCATTTCTTCGTATTATGTCGTGGATTAAGTCGCGAGCAAAAGCCAGTAAATATATTAATCATGCTTTATAAATCATACTAGTTTAGGCTCTGGTGTCGTGGTATAGAGCCGGTAGAGTTTGCACCGGCGACCCGTCCGCCAGACAGGCTAAATGCAGCCGTGACTGCACCGACACCGATTTGCACTTCGCCATGTGAATTTTTAATAGCTCGCGCTGTCGCCGTGAGAAGGCTAATTAACTTAACGGGCGGTTCCAAAATATACTGTTTGGAGTGGTTACTACATAAAAAAATATAGAAAAAATGTAGATTTCTCTTGACAAGGTATTATTTCTTTTTCATACTGTGGTATGAACATTTCTCTTAATTTCGATTCAAAGTTCAAATTATTGTATCAGGTATATATATTTTAATTTAAATTCTAAAAACAATTAAATTTATTTATTTGCAGTAACTAAACATCACTAAATTACATGTCAATACAATGGTTTGTTCCCAGTGTTACTACCATTCTTACTACCAGTAGTAAGAACGGTAAACGAATTACTCTTCTTACTACTACAGTTGAAAGTTGTTAGAACAGTTAAAAATTACTCTTGTTACTACCGTAAAATTAAAATAACAAGAACAAACCAAACATGACAGATTTGTCATATCAAAAATAATAGAAATAAACATAAATTTCATCAAAACAAAAAAAAAGGAGTTCCAACAGGCCGGGCTAGTCCTAGTGTCTTTAAGTTAAACGGTTAATGCAGCCGGAGCCTACAATTAAACGTGTCATCCGAGCCACGGTAGCGCTCACGATAGTTTGTCTAAAAATCTTAAAATTAAAGAATACGCAAACCAAGTATTCGCTCTCAAAACAATAAACCAAAACTAGTAGAAATACAATAAAAGAAGTAACTTAAGAATCTTTGTTTCCAATTAGAAGGCTAATAGCAGATTCCTCACAAATCAATCAAATTATCCAAGCCTTTAACTTTATAGCCAACCTAACCATCGCTAACAAGAATCGACAGGCCGAGCTTAGAGCGCTATCACAAATAGCCCCGTGACTCAAAGACAGAGATGGTTTGTTATTTAGCTCATAGGTCAGAAAGAGAGAGAGAAAATCCCCTATTACAAACTGCGAAGCGGCGAAGCCTACCCATTGATCACAGCAGAGCGAAAAGCCTTTAAAAAATCCGGCAATTTATTTAGTCAGTAACAACAGCTTACTTGGCTGAATTGTAATCGTAAAATACGGTTGTTTTTTCTATTTCTTTGAGGGTTTACATCAAATTTTTATACATTAATTTGTAGACTTCACACAACCTTTATAAATTAGGATATGTAACACGAGTTCAACACTTATTGAATGGAATTTTTTGGATAGAAAACATTTTGGATTATTTGACTTTTAAACAAAGTTTATAAATTTTTTAAGTTAGTGGGCTTTAGCGTCTGTACCTACATTAGATAGCGCGAAACGAATGAATGAGACTCGATTATTGCTGTTTGCTAATTTATGAGTTAACTAAGTCTAGATATGATTTTAATTAAAAGTATTTTTTTTTACCAAAGTATGTCTTTTAATCACGTTTACACACTTTTATCCATACTCCATCGACTGGACTTAATGTTAAACTTACAGTGTCAAATTTAACTTGTCTTTTTTCGTCTGTACAAGGGCTGACTTTAAATTTGCTTAAAAAGGCAGCTGCAGCCATCAGTATCTGCACTATTGCGAAACGTGAACCTGCGAAATACATATGGATATTAAAAATATATATCATATATTATGATGATAAGAATGCCAACAATTTTAGAGTTTCAATATAGTAGGTACCTATGCAGTTGCGAGGTCCAACACCAAAAGGGATGAATGCACATTGCGGCACCTTGCACAAATTTTCCGCTGAAAAGTTCTCAGGGTTAAATTCACTCGGATTGTGAAAATATTTTGAGTCATTATGAAGACCTCCAGCTGATATTAAAATGATTGTGCCTGCATTTACTTTTATATTAGTGCCAGGAAGAGTGCAATCTTTGGAAGCCTTACGCATTATCCAACCTACAAATGGATGTCTTCGAAGAGTTTCATTTAGCAGTTTTCTCAAGTAAGTCATTTCGTTTACTGCATCGTGTGATAAATTTCCTTTATATTTTGCAAGTACTTGGCATATTTCTTTATAAGCTGTTTCTTGGAAATCTTCACGTAAAGCGAGTTCATACAGTAGATAGGATAGTGTAGAAGAAGAGGTCTCAAATCCTGTAACGTATAACACATGTATTTGACTGGCAATGAAGTTGATATCCACTATTAATTCAGCTTCTTTTTTTGAATTTCTGAGCGTATCTTGATCTTCCTCCAAAAGATTTATCATTACTTCCATAATATCATGTCTTTTAGTTTGCAGTTTTTTCCTTTCATTGATAACGTCATTGACTAATTTCATTAAAAAATCTCGAGTAGACGCAGTGGGGTCTACTGCAGGAAGCATACTCTGTATTCCAGGTATCAAAATTTCTGCTGCATACAACAAACGAAACGAGAGACTTGGTGTTATAGATACTTTGCCTATTTCAATTAATTCTTTCATTTCATTGGAGTAAAAATCCAGGTCAAGACCAAACCCACATGAGCAAATCAATTCCATTGCATACCTGGTAGCAAATTTTTTAATATCACAGTTTTCATCTGAAACAGTCGATGATTCGACTTGTTTTAAAAATTTATTCACTTTTTCTTTAATAAGTGGAACCATTTGTTTTAATTTTATGCTGGTGAAAGCAGGCGACATTTTCTTCCTTAATGTCCTCCATGTGTCGTCTTCGGAAATTAATAAATTGTTGCTAAATCCAGTGTTCGCAGTTTTTAGGCCCCTGTTAACAAAATTGTTGAACTCTGTGATCATCACATGATTTATGATTTCCGGGTCCCTGAGTAGAAGGGTGGGTGTGAAACCACAATATAGACCGACGACTTTTTCTTTCGGAAATTGTTTGTAGTTTTCTTCTGCAAGTTGAGATATTGACTGGTTTTGCATTATTAGCTGTCCGAAATTTCCTACAAACGGCAGAGGTGCCGGTCCTTTCACTCCTTTTTTATTCCAGTGGCAATATTTCGTTTTAATGTGAACATGAAGGCAGATAATGATTGTAATCACTAAAACAAAGACGATCATTTTTAACACTCACTGACTGTTGTGTATTGCATCACGATTGTAACTGGTTTTGTATGAATACTCGTTCATTTATATACTTTATTTCGATATTTTTCATCGTACTCGTAAGTCTGCAAATAATGAACTCGGGTATGATTAACATATTAATACCTGTGATAATTATGAGCAAAAGGCGTAACAGTAAATATTTTTACTAAGATGTAACGAGTAAGAAATGTATCGTATATAAATTATCTTATTTTTCTTGGCCGCTTCAAAAGGGTTTCTTTGTTATAAGTATTTTGAGGTGTAGGTACAAACCTAAATACGTGTGTCTTTTTTATTTTTTATTAAATAAATCTGTATTAATAAAATACTTCTTTGAGTGATTGAATGACAGACAGCGTACAACCCAAACTGCTGAACATAGAAACTTTAAATTTGGAATATAGGAAATTTGGAACATTTGTATGCCGTAAATTGAAAATTTGTTCAAACAAAGTGAAAAATACATCTGGTCCTGTTTTTCGAATTTCCCTTATCTAGCGTGCTTCATTACAGGTACTATTATTATCCTGAAATATATATTAGGGTCCTTAGGAATAGAATAGGCAATATTAATCAAAGTTGTGATGTTTTGACAAAACGAGTAAATTTATTCTTCATTAAAACTACCGTGAGTATTCATCATAACTATAACAGAATACGGCTAAAACTCACGTTATAATTATACGGTCGATCCGCAAGGAATCCAACCAGTTTCAGAGTATTTAGAACTCCATCCTCAGGGAATACGCGCACCCCCGTCGGCCGGCGCGCGCGCACTGAAGACGCACGAGTGCGCGCGCGCCGGCAGACGGGGGTGCGCGTATTCCCTGAGGATGGAGTTCTAAATACTCTGAAACTGGTTGGATTCCTTGCGGATCGACCGTATAATTATAACGTGAGTTTTAGCCGTATTCTGTTATAGTTAAATTAATTCTAATGAAATTGGGTATGGAAGTAGACAATATCATAGATTAGCACATGGGTTATTGTTATCCCAGTAAAGTGAGTGGGTCCTGCGGGCTAATTCAAATTCTTAAATATTTTAAGAAAAGCTGTTTGAAAATCAGTGGAATTTTGTTTGAAAACAACCCACAATTTATCATGGACATGGACTTTGGAGGTACCGGAAAATATGAGTGATTCCTTCAGGAGAAATATATACATAACTTCGTTGCGGGTTCTTAATAACCACATTAAATTCGTTTAAAATTAGTTATGGAAGTAAGGATCAACATGGATTAGCATGTAGCTTTCTATGATTTCGAAAAATATGGCTCCCCCAGAAAATATTAAATTAAAAATATTCAATAAAAATTGAAAGTCAGTAAAGATAAGATAAAGATAAGATATTCACTAATATGACATTGGATTTGTTTTACAATTAGTGTGGGAAGAGGCAACAACATGTTTTAGCCTACATGTGTGTGCGTGCTTAGCTACCTGTAATCCCGAAAAATGCATATACGATTCCCTCGGGATAAAGTCAAAATTATAATAAAATAAATAAATAAATATATCTTGATTGTACACCAAAATATACAGTAATATACAACAGTAATTACAAATAATAAAATGTACAATGGCGGCCTTATCGCCTTTGGCGATTTCTACCAGGAAACCTTTGACCAAGAGATGCTGCAGAGCCAAACATTTTTCGACTGACCTCTGCTAGCTGAGGATGCCAAGAGAACTGTCTATCAAAAAGTATACCTAAGTTTTTTACAGTTTCGCTTATAGGGATAGGAATTCCGTCGAAAATTACTTGAGGGAGATGAAACCAGTCGATTTTGGATATCATCCGGGAACTCCCGAAAATTATCGTTTGAGTTTTAGTCGGGTTAACCATGAGGCCGTATGACTTGCCCCAATCTCGTATGCGTGCGAAGTCACTGTTAGTGATTTCAATCGCCTGATGCAGCTGCCCCAAAGGAGCCTGGACATATTATATTTGCTAAATATCTCTTATACAGGGTTATTCCTAATCAATTAGCATCCTTTAAGGGGCTCATTCTGTACATCAAAACTAACAACTTTTGTTTTGTCAAAATTCAAAGGTTTACTAATTGATTAGAAATTACCCTGTATATCAGCCTACATATCTTATTATATATTATTATATTGCAATATCCCAACATTAAGTAACTTTACAGGCGAGCATACAATTAAAAAAAAACTAGACTATAAAGTAAGCAGTACTTATTTAAACTAACCCCTCTCAATATAATAGTCACTGTAGTATTAGTCAGGTTCAATAACTGTACAACACTTAACAAAGGGCACCGACTCTACTTATAGTATGTGGTACAATATATAGGTATAACAAGGGTAAAATTTTTATTGCTGCTCTCACAACTTTAAACTGTAGTAAGATTGGTAATAACAAACGTAATCTTCTCTCTCTAATATCTAAAAAAACCGGACAAGTGCGACTCAGGCTCGCACACCGAGGGTTCCGTACAAATCCAGTAAATTTCACAAAATTGGGAAGTAAGTTATTCAAATATCTAAGTATAGGTAAGTACTATAATAATCTACAAAAAAGTTTTTTATTTTTTTCACTTTTCTCGTCATACATCGAAAATTACACATTGTTAAAATAATTAAAAACCTGTTTTAGCATGTGCTAATGAACCTCTTTTATATGATACCTTACTTGATACGATTTACTCACTTTGAATTTTGAACCCATCTTTTGTGAATCTAGGCCCTATTTTTTTGTGATTTAAATGAAAATGTACAGTTTTCAGATTTATTCCTATATGTGTACTCTAAGACAATGCTTCGTGCCAAATTTCATAGTTCTATGTCAACGGGAAGTACCTTAGGTAGGTAGGTTTTGAATTTTGCGAGTGTCGAAATATGCGTTTTTTACGACATACACAAAATACACAAAACGCTAGAGCCGTCTAACGTTTTTATACGATAACTGAGAAGTTTTTCTTTTACACAAATGCCTCTTGCATTTAAAAAAGTTAAAGAAAACCATATTTACTTTATATTATATAGTTTAAATTTCAACTTGATATCCTAACGCGTTCCCGAGATAAAGAGTCTAGACAGACGGACAGACGGACAGACGGACAGACGGACAGACGAAAAACAAAGTGATCCTATAAGGGTTCCGTTTTTTTCGTGGTTGTTGGTGTCGCTAAAACTCGAGTACAGATCTGTTCACTCACGAAGGCGCGCCCCTCCATATTTATTGAATGTAGTTGTACGACAGTGTAACCCTCTAACCTAAGTGATCATATTTTTTTTTTACTGTCTGTACTATTAGCCTCTACACGCACACTAAGGCGTTGTGTACAAACGAGGTCTACGCGTATAAATGCAAACCAATAATTTACTGTGGAGGGGCGCGACTTCGTGAGTGAAACGGTCTGTACAGCTAAACCGATTTGGCTAATTTTGATCTTAAAATATCTGTGAAATTTTAGAGAAGGTTTAAACAGTGAGAAAATATAAAAAGTTATACGAGACAAATCATAAAAACATCAATTTAATTTTTCCATACAAAACCTGTCAAAGTAGCGCTCATAGCGTAGTTTGACTAGGTGTTCGTTAGCGATCATCGAAGTTAAGCAACGTTCAGCACGGCCGGTCTTCGGAAGGGTGACCGCGGGTGGCATTTACAACTGATTGCTAGCGTAGCTCGGCTGGCACGTAAAACGTAGGCTCCGGTTGTTTTAACTGTTTAGCCATATCAGAGGCCTTCAGGCAGCTTAAAAACTCTGGCACCAGGGCTAGCCACCTGGCCTCTACGAACTTACTTACCTGTCAAAGTTACCGTATTTAATTATTGGTGCCTTTGATTGGTGCTAAGCGCCATGACGGTGATATGAAGTTCACCGGTCCAGCTAATAAAAAATAAAAACAAATACAAGCATAATCTAAATAAAAACAATTACCAAAATCCTTCAGAATAATTAACTTGTTGAATCCATAAAAGGATCCGCATCAGTTATGGTGCTGCAATGTGGTAATGTTTTATACCACTGACTCAACAATGCTTCAGTGTGGCGTGGCGTGGGTTAAGCGGGCGAGGATAATTCATCAATTGCGACGTCACAAAAATCAGTTTATTTCACAGAAGATTACGTATGATTACAATTATAGAGAACACTTTAAGCGAAGGACATGGCGTTCCGCAGCGTAACGCACGCTGACACCATTTTATCAAGAATCACCACTCGAGCCTCGAGCTGTTATAATCACAATTTACAACAACCTCCCTTGAACGAACTCTATTCACAACTGACAAGTGACATCTGACATGTCATCTCGCACCGCCCATCGGCCGATCATGCGATATCACTTGGAAACCTCCTTGGAATCAATCAGCAGCGTTTGTTATAAGCGTTACCCCAGGAATGTTGCCACTTCAATTCCTAATCCTTCGAAATTAAACAAAGTGGCCACTATTTAAAAATATATCTTAAAGCTATTGTCCCGTTAAACTAATATTTTTTAAGACGTAATATGGATGTGCTAAAATAAGGAAGATAACGAATTAGATAAATTTAAACGCCGTTTTGCCAAAACAGTACAATAAGTACAATACATAAAATACATCACGTGATATAATTATTGGTAAGTATTAGTTAGTGTAGTTAATAAAGCGTAGCTTATTATTTTTCAATGATTTTATTACTGTACTTACGAGTACTTACTGTATCAGACTAATAGTCCACTGCAGGACGTAGGATTACCGCAAAAACTACTGAACGGATTGAGATGGAACTTTGCAATAATATAGCTTATATATCAGAATAACACATAGGCTATAAATTATAATGATATATTGCGTATGCGGGCGAAGCCGCGGGTAAAAACTAGTAGTCAATATATGCATGCGGCTTGACTGTTTCGCCAAACCTAAACACAAGTTATGAGGGTTGAAATTTCGACGAACCGCTTCGATAAAAGGTAAGTATAGTGCCCATGCGCTTCGCTTAGCTTGGCTCGTCTGCCCACGTTTCTAAATCACTTTACTTTGATAGTTGTTGGTTTATTTTGAAATACCCAAACTACTAAGGCTTTTTTTTCTGGTTCAAACTGATAAATCTAATATTCTTCACTTATAATAATGTCGTAAACACGCTGAGATGAGCCTGCTTCAAATTTATTAATCATATCGTGGCACTATTTATTTTTATACCTCCATAAAATATAAAATAATAATTATCTGTAAGCTGTCCGCCTCTCCTTTACGTCTAAATACATTTTAGAAGTGCCCGGAGGAGGCTTACAATTGTACATATTTTAAGTTTTTACCATCTTTTTATAACATAGCGGAAGCTAATAAATGTGAATATGAATACTATTTCACACGGGCATCAGTAGTTCTGAGAATCGACGAGGTCGTGCGACCCAGCGTGAAACTATCCTCCTCACACAAAGATTTTTAAATAGAATTTTGTAAAAACTTCCCGATTATATTTGTATAATATGTTGAATCTTTTGATGTCAAATTCGTCTATTTTTTTACTACATGTTTCAGTGCTAGCATGTTTTCTTCCGTAACAGTTTTCAGAGAGTGACCACCTATTTCTATATCCCTCAAAATTATTCGATCAGACTTAAATTCATTATACTAGCGTTATATACGATAGATTTAGAACAAATTTCATTGCTAAATGCCATTTGAAGTCCATCATACGTTTCTTCCGGTTTTAGGCGACATCTAATGTCTTAAAAAATCATCGCGTAAAAATGTTAGCAACATTGCACTTAGCACTGACTAGAAATATTTCTTGAGGTACCTCCCGTGTGCCCCATATATCGGTAGGTACATGTAGATCACTCGATGATCAACAAAATTTCACTGACGGATGTCTCTGTAATAAAGAATCCAATTTTCTAAATGAGGTTTTATGAAAAAAACTCTTACAAAATATGCTTTCCGTGTTATCCGAGGAGCCATCAAAATTTAATTTGGTAGAAAGCGCACTCCGGGCCCTGAGTAATGTGTATTCTGAATGCGGGAGGATCTCAGTAGTTCCGTTGCCGGCTGATGGTAACGAGAGGCTTGCGTGGGGGAAAACGAACCTACTGGTACACTGGTACATATACCTATCCATATAATACAGTACTTGACAGTGAAACAGAAAACAGATAAACACAGTACTTGACAGTGTCTCAAAGTGGTTTAGTATAAACAATCTTGCCTTAAATGCCAAAAAAACCAACTGCTTATGTTTTACTTTGGTAAACAATAGATCTTTAGATCCGGTTAAAATTGACAATAGTACTTTAACTGTCTCCAATGAAACTAAATTCCTAGGTATTACATTGGATACCAAACTACAATGGGGACCTCACATAAAGGCGCTGTCAGGGAAATTAAGTTCTGCAGCATATGCAGTAAGAAAGATAAGATATTTATCTAATATCGAAACTGCCAGAATTGTTTATTTCAGTTATTTTCACTCCCTTATGAGTTACGGCATAATAGTGTGGGGAAATTCGGCTGATATTAACTCTATATTTGTATTGCAGAAGAGAGCTATCAGAGGCATTTACAGGCTTAGATCTAGAGAATCTCTGAGAGAACTTTTCAAAACCATAAATATATTAACAATGCCTTGCCAATATATCTATGATTGTATTTTGTATGCAAGAAAAAATCAACACAAATTTGAAAAACATAATTTAAATACACGACTAAAAGGTAAATTTGTATTGCCAAAAACTCGCTTGACAAAAATTCAAAAATCGTTCGTTTTTAAATGTATACAGTTTTATAACATATTGCCGAAAACGTTAATATGTCTAAACGACGACGATTTCAAGCATAAACTAAAAATACATCTGTTACAGAAAGCTTACTACAAGGTAAACGAATTTCTAGAGGACAAAAAGGCATGGCAGCTAATTAACATCAATGCAAATGTTTTATAGTATATACATTTATTATTTTTTTTTTCTTCTCGCTTCTTTATTTGACATTACTTTTATTTTATTTTACAATATTGATTATTTTTAAATTATTGACATTGTAATGATTTTTTATCAATTTTTGACATTTTTATTTTTACTTTAACAATTTGACATTTTATTGCGTTTATACTACTTATACTGACTGACTGACGAAAATCTACCAAATTGGATGGATTTCGTAGGTTTTCGTCATTCATACTACTGGCACCGTGTTGTGTTTACTTGTTTTTAATGTACGATGCAGGTACCTAATTGTAATGTAATTTAATTAATTAATGTGGAAAGTGTAAATTGATGATTTATTTATGTAAGCAATTGATTTTTTTTGTTAAGTGTTTACCATTGTGTAGATTTTTATTGACTTCTCAAAAGTGTGTCTCTGACACCCATTTGTTGAATAAATGAAATGAAAATGAAATGAATGAATACGTATTCCTTACTCATTCTTCGGACATGTCTAGAACGTTAGATTTCGAGTTTTGGTATGGTTACGAGATATATTCTTTACGGACATTCAAAATTATTTTAGGGACCATTATTTGAAAATATATTTGACTATTAGTAGGTATATAGGCAAATCATTTCATATGGTCATAAATCTGCTAAGTCGGAACGTAGTTGGTGCTAGAACCTAGTTTTAAACTTCGTAGGCAATTGATCAAAAGTACGTAAAGTGTTAAGTGTACGTAGTTATGACGCGCTGCAATTAATAGAAAGAATAAGGAGTAAGATTAAATACTAACCATTAAACAAAATAATTGAATATAATTGTTTTTGAGGAAAATGTTCATGTTGTGTTTTTTATTTTAATTAAAGTAAAGTTATTGCCTCCACCTATTTAAGAAAAGATTTGTGAGTCTACCTAGAGTAGGCATACCTAAAGAATAATACTACGAAAAACAGCATTAATATGAAGAAATAATCTAAAAATACATACTATCACAAAGTAAAAGTAATAACCCTCGCAATCACATTTGCAAGTCCGCAATGCGTAATCGAATAAAAATATCGAATCATGAAAATTGTTCAGCGGATATCGAAACTGCGATTGAAATTCTCGTTTCCTAATCGATACTAATTCACGGTATGTTCAGTTAAGTAGCTGAAGCTGGGATTTAAGAAGGGAGGGTAGGAGGTGGTTGTGCTCAGGAGGGGCACGATTTATGGCGGCATTAGAATCGCATTTGTAGCCTGGTACTCCCGGCACGGCCACTTACCGGACGTGCAGACCACTGATCTCGTACATGGTAAGTATTAATATCGTACGATGGACTGTCTTTATCTTTCTTTGATATATCTTTCTTTCCGTTTGAAAGAAGTAACTAGGAAGTGTCCTTTAAGCTAACCGCAGACTTTTACGTAGGGGTGCGATTTTACCATCAATCGTTATTATCAGCATTTTCCAGCCTACAGGACAAAATACTTCTCCCTCTTTCGCTTATTAATTATCCTTGTCCTGTGCCAGTCTCATCCAGGTGTACTCGTTTTACCATTAGGTGCTACTAAATTATCATCTTTTATTTTCAAAAAACAGGACAAGTGCGAGTCAGGCTCGCACACCGAGAGTTCCGTACAAATCCAGAAAATTTTACGAAATTGGGAAGTTAGTTGTTAAAATCTCTATACTATAATCATCGACAAAAAGGTTTTTTTTCACTTTTCTCGTCATATGTTAATGAGAAGAAAAATATTGTGTTTTTTTTTTTAATTGAGTAAAATTTTAAAGAAAATTACACATTGTTAAATTAATTAAAAACCCGTTTTAGCATGTGCTATTGAACCTGTTTTATATGATACCTTACAGTATACGATTTACTCACTTTGAATTTTCAACCCATATTTTGTAAATATGTGACTACTCTGAGACAATGCTTCTCGCCTAAATTCATAGTTCTATGTCAACGGAAAGTACCCTGTAGGTTTTGATTTTTGTGAGTGTCGAAATAAGCGGTTTTTTACGACATAAACGACTAACTTTTTTATACGATAACAGATAAGTTTTTCTTATACACAACTGCAAGAGGCCATATTAACTTTATATTATATAGTTTAAATTTCAACTCGATATCTTTACGCGTTCCCGAGATAAAGAGTCTTGACATACGGACAACAAAGGGTTCCGTTTTTTGAGGTACGGAACCCTAAAAAATAGTAAAGTAGTACCGCACGAAATCATCGGCTCCTGAAATTCAGTTTTTTACTTAAAGCCTCTGGATTAGGTTTTTCTAACCATTGTCAATTTAAATCATTAATAAACGATTTATTCAAACATATTCACTGGAATGTGTTATCTATAGTAGATTTTCTGAGGTGTGATGATGATATACTTTTTTACGCACTTACTTAGTAATAGCTAAGTAAGTTGATCTAGCTAATATATTTTGTTGCACTTAATGTATTATTAATATATATTTAGTATAAACGTTTGTAACATAAGTTTATTGATGTAAGTAGCATACTTACACGGCTTCTTATAGGTATTATTTCTGTCAATTAACAGGTACTTTCAATATATCTTCACAAAAACCTAATATTTCAATGTGTTTTACTTAGCTAGGTAATAAAGTTGAAGTGCGAAAATAATTTTCATAAAATTTAATGCTTCTTGACGCTTTGAAATAGAAAATTTAATAATCTTTATGAGATTTCGTCGCTTGCAAATGTTATAGTACTTAGGTTTAGTAAATAAATGAATGTCTACTTTTGTAGCATACATTAATAATTTTATGAAAATAAATATAAACCTAGTTGGATGATGAAGTTTGACTAATAAATCTGAGATTCTGTGTACGACACAAAGTGTTGAAGTTAGGAGAAACGTCTGGGTAGAAAGTTATCATTCAATCTTTGCCGCTTCTCTGTCAATATTACTAAAATCTCAGTAGGTATATTTACTACTTTGCAAAGCATGAGCTAATAGTTCGAATTCTCGATCAGCCAGTGAGCATCGATGCGCGTAACCACTACAATGCGGTTGGCGGCGCATATCACTGCCAAACTGCGACATTAATGTCGGTCACTGCCACCACAAACATTCCCTACGACCTACCTCTATACAATCACCTATAGCTAGATAAAAGCACCGAATAATTAAATATTCGACATTTAATAAAGTGCATAATATTTCGGTAAAACGGGTAAAATGAAATAATGACAGTCGCTGACCTAAAATGAATTTTCAGAATGGCGGAACTATTTAGTGCCCAAATAAGGTTCATTTATGGTTATTGTGTTTCCAAATGTTACCAGCTTTCATTACGGGCAAATATTGCGACTATACTTTCTCGGGGATGGGGCAGAGACACTGCTGCAAGGCGCGTGGCTTGCTTCGTATTTACCAGAATTTATGATTTCATTTCGCGTCGCATATTTCAACAAGCGGCATTTTGCATCGAAATGGGCCGCAATAACGCACCGAATTCTCTGTTGTTCTTACAGGCTTATTTCTCTTGTGTGCGGTTATGGCGTTTTAATTTCGTTTTCGGGTGTGATTTACAAATTGAAACGGCTTACTTTTTGTGAATATGTCTCGCGAACATGTAAACATACGTCTTTATGTAATATGTTTGTGAGTTCAACGCGTAGGTATTTTTAGGAATAAGTAGAGAAGTTTTAACTAAAGCAATATTTGTGTAACATGTACAATAGCTATATAAAGGTTGTACATATAACAATTTCACAGTAGATAACCTTTCAAACAGTGGTAATCGTTTTCTAAAATAGACTAAACTTATGCTTTTTAGGGTTCCGTACCTCAAACAGAAAAAACGGAACCCTTATAGGATCACTTTGTTGTCCGTCTGTCCGTCTGTGTGTATGTCAAGACTCTTTATCTCGGGAACGCGTAAAGATATCAAGTTGAAATTTAAACTGTATACGTATATCTATATATGATCTCTTGCAGTCGTGTTAAATAAAAACTTCTAAGTTATCGTTTAAAAAAGTTAGAGTCGTTTATGTCGTAAAAAACCGCATATTTCGCACTCACAAAAATCGAAACCTACATTGTACTTCCCGTTGACATAGAAATATGAAATTTGGCGAGAAGCATTGTCTCAGAGTACACATATAGGAATAAATCTGAAAACTGTACATTTCTATTTAAATCACAAAAAATAGGGCCTCAAAATTCACAAAATATGGGTTCAAAATTCAAAGTGAGTAAATCGTATCATGTAAGGTATCATATAAAAGAAATTCATTAGCACATGCTAAAACAGGTTTTTAATTATTTTAACAACGTGTTTGTACGGAACCCTCGATATGCGAGCCTGCTTCGCACTTGTCCGGTTTTTTTCTGTAAACTTTTATATACCAAACTTTAACGATGAGAAATTGATGCTGAAATAAGTAAAACTATTCCATGAAGATGACTAATAATTAACTAATATTTAATACAATAACTATAATTTATTGTTGGAGAACCTTTCTAAATGGATATAATTATCTGTAACTCATGTAAAGGAAAATAAGTGTATTATTCTTTGCTTGATTGTGGTTTCGAAATATTTTTAATACATGCATTATTTGTTACATAAAAAGACGGTACCTACTATTTAATTGGTAGCTCATCTTTCGTATCTACATCATTGTCGTGTTGTGTGCCAAAGCTTTAATTTTCATTCATTTTTTGTTAATCCGATAGCATCTTCACTTATAAAATATTTTAGCGATGTAATCTTACTAAGCTAAAGGTAAAGGCAACAGCCAAGAAACATCTCACAGGACAAAGTAAGTAAATAGAAAGAAATGAGCTCAACATTTTCCTAATTTCTCGGACTTCATTTTGTGCTATTGTCATTGTATTCAATGTGTCCCAATTATCATTATTAATGTTGTCCATTAAACGGATATCTAGGTCGGTAAAATAAATTATGGATCAGTGTTTTCCAAGTTGAGAGCAGTCGGCATTTTAATATTTAAAGGGGTTTGGAGCTCATCTAACAGGAATGTATGCATGACAAAGCATTTTTGTGTACCTATCTGTATTTTACTTTCACGATTATTTGGGTAGTTACTTTTAAAATCATTGGGGTACAATTTTATGGAATTAAAGTTCATTTTTTTTACAACTGAAATACTATGTGGATTTTTTTTGTTTCTTTGTTCAAAAATGTCTTGTCATCTAAAATATATATAGGTATGATATGGGTGATGCTAACTTTGCTAACTTTCGAATTCAGAATAATTTAAATACTTTTACAGAACGATACTGTACAGGCCTTTTCTACCTACTGACCTATTCTTGAACATAGGCGTACCCGCGAAGGGCGATTGGGCTATATCTACCACGCTGACTTAGTGTTCGCCAGTAGATTCATATAGGCCATCTAATTTCTTCTATTACGTACGTAAGTATATGTAAGTATGGCGTATAAATCCGTACATAGGATCCAAAGAACTCAAAAAATTGGTACAATACGATATTTGAATAAAAAAAAGAATAACGATAATGTGACTTAAAAGTAGTCTAAAATTGCGATAGGCGGTTCAAAAAGACTAAAAAATAGCGGGATATATGTTTCGGTTAGACCGGATATAGGAGGGCGAGCGCAGCGCCACCGGAAGCGGGCATTGGTGGCCATAATCGTAACTCACAGAAGTACCCACACTCGGCCATGTCCAAACTCAGTGTGGCGCTTTAACTATTTATACAGAGCGGTAGATTGATAGCGATAAACAGCAATAAAATAAAATGTAAATACCTCTTTACCGAGCCAATTGATCAGTGACTTTTGCAGATACTGAACGACCAACGGCTGCGGTGGAAGCGTGTTGTGCGGGTTCCGTACTAAAACGACTTAGTTTCAATTAGGGAAATTCAGACGTCAAAATTGACTAAGGACTGCAAACTTTATCACAATCGGTTGATGGCAACTATTTGACCGACGAACCACTGGAGGAGGTATACAATTCGACGCGTATATTTTTTTTTTAATGTATTACAGGCATAACTTTTTTCATAGTAGTCGATTTCAATGATTCTTTTTTTATTGGAAAGAATATACTTTGAAATTGGTCCCATATAAATTTTATCGAAATTCACTGTGCCATTTTTGATAAATCAACAATAATGTGAAAAATGTTACATCGATCCGTGCATAATATTTGCGTTCTAGCGATGCGCCTCGGCTTCGCACAGGTGTATTTAACATATAAACATTTATCTTGAATTACTCTATCTATTGAAACAAACTGCATCAAAATCCGTTGCGTAGTTTTAAAGATATATGCATACATGGGGACAGACAGCGGAAAGCGACTTTGTTTTATACTATGTAATGATTCTGTATACGGATGAAGTCGGTCATGCTATTTTTTGCAAAAAATGATCTTGTTCAAAATTCGATTTGAAAAGATTGACCCGGAACAAACAAACTTTGCAAGTTATTTAGAACCTGATAATTAAATAACTTGTCAAGTGCGTGTTGAAACACGCGTATGATACGCTTCCGTATAATCTTTAAGTTCTTTTCTTTTGGTTAAGAATTCGAATAGATTAAAACTTACGTTGTATAAAGAAATCTTTAAAACACAAAGAATAAACATCGCCAACTAGGCAGTTTTTATGATTCATCCACCATACAGAAATACGCACGAAAAACACCAAGTGCGTCAAGCGTGGAGGTGCGTGTAAAACTTTTGGCTTCTGTTTCCTTAGCTACGTAACGAACTGAGTGCGAATGTGTTATTTATGGAAGTTTTCGTCTCACTTTTTGCGAGAACATATTGCTCAGAGGGATAAAATGCTCCCAAAAACACTTGGCAGCCTCAATGTTTTGGTAATTTGGCCTGCGAGTGATGGAGATGGTTTGCTTCAATCAAATTACTACATGTGATATGTCTGCTTGTTGAATGTGTGGAATAGAAACATCACCAGTAAAATTTATTTTTATTTATTTTTTTGGGATGTTATACAAATACAAAGCAGTCTTATTGTATATTCTCAGAACAGTTTAAGCATTTTTATGTAAGTATTTATTAGTACACATGACTTGCGTTTCGTATTTGTATTTTGTTACATATTCCTGAAAGTGAAGATCTATTCAACCTAAATATTTTTACCGAATATAAATGTATGTATAGTAGGTGAATTTAAAAAAAAAACCATCGAAATTATGTAGATAAATCTTAACTGAATATTGAGGAAATCTTGGCAAATGTACTTAATATAGGCACATTTTTTACAAAGCCTGTATGTACTGTAACGACTACGTAATACTACGTAGTATTAATTATCTTCTTTGGTAATACCTTCTATAAAAATAAACATTGTGTTTATTTTCAATTTCTTTCGAAAACATCAGCACAGTCTAGCTTCGAACAGCTCTGAGGGAATCTCGCCTTTATGTATCTGTAATAAAAAATTTGGTATCGCTTTTTCCTAATATTTGAACCAAGCACTATCCAACACATCTGGTGTGCGTAATCTTGTTATGAAGAAAAACTTTCTTAATAAGAACGCTGTTTGGTTTCGTATTTCCTTTCTTACTTACTGAATGGAAACCTACAAAAATAATTATTAACGTATCCGTAATGGACAACCTCTTATTATTTACAAATTATTTTATTTCTGTACTTATCGCAGAAACTCTTGTTTGTTATTTCCAAAAAGATGACGTGGGACCACTCTTTCTCTAGATATGTTAAAAGATACCTTTAAAAATTTGTATCGATTTATTATAATTATTATTATCTGATCTGTGTTTCTTACGATTAGTGCTGTATTTCTAGCAAATGATAAATTGCGTAGGGAAGTACGTGCAGGGATAATTTCACTAGTATTTGGTAGTTATTTGATTTAATATTTGGATTTCGTAAAATAATTTTCGAAAATCTGATGCTTATATTTGAAACGTAATGATGTAATAGGTAGAGTTTGTGCAAAAAGAGAAGGGTCGTAGGTGAGGTCGCCCGTGTGCCATTTTACTAATTTTGTTACGTTGACAAATCTCTGTCACTGCTAGTACAACTAAAAGTGTTTGGTAGACAACAATTCGGTTTTCATCAGTACTCGCGTCTACCAAGTACAGTCGGTACCTTGGCTGCAGATTAAAAGTTTATTGTTAGTTCGCGGTGACCAGCAGACCAATCGCACTAAAAAATTACAGCTGAATCACAATTGAACTTTAACCGAACTTCAACTTTTTGTCTATTTTCGTATCGCGCTAGTGATTTTGACAAAAGTTGAAACGCAACTCAATCAGAGTTGGAACGTAACCGCTGTCAAACGAACGATTGGTGTATGAAGTTTAGCGCAATACCGAATTAGCGCGATTGGCCTGCTGATGTTTAATGTCTACTTCACTGGCCGTGACGCCACGACGGTTCACTTTTGCACATACTCTACCTAATATTTTATTGTGAAATACTTAATTACGTATTAGACCTTGAGAATTTTCACACAATTAAATTAGGTACTTACGTATTTTCGACTAATTTTTTATAAGCTGGTTTTGCCTTCTGTAATTAATGTTTGTTTCAAGAATAATGGTATTCAAATATATAATACATATAAATATGAAGATAATTTTTCATACGATCGTAAACCTTACTTATAACATTAGGATTAATTTAAAAGTTTTGACGTAAAATGCAAATATACTTAATTAACAAATTAATGAACAAGATAAAGAAAACAAGATATAATTACGTTACTAAAAATAACAGTTTATTTCATTTCAGCAAAAATAATCACAGAATATAAGGTTCCGCTTGCGTGGAGGCAAACAATAAAATATTCTTTCATAAGAACAAAGAGTATGACTAACAGTCTATTTACGTGACAAAACAACGATAAAGGATATAAACATATCTATTAACATTCCAGTTGATTAGATAAAGACAACTTCATCGAGGTGATAAAAGTTTTTACAGATCTTAATTTTTCATGAAAATAATGACGATACAAAATAAATAGGTGTGTAGTGACAAGAAGTCGTTTATTGAAGAGATCTTATATATTTTTTCCCAGCCTTCATTTTGCTATGGCAGGAAAAGTCATAGGCCGTATTCCTGAACAATCGAGGAGTCTCCTACCAGAAAAGTCATGAGAATATTAGCGACAGAGATAATCTCAACTGTTTAGGATACCTTCTTATCCCCACCCCACTATCCCCCTATCTTGCCACCCCAATTCTTAGAATCTAACCGCCTTACCACAAAATATTTAAACACGCTTAAACTCTGTTTAACCGTGCAATTTGTACTGTTAAACATTGTCTAACGCGTGCGTAAAACTTTTGTGGTAAGACGGTATAGACGGTTTGATGCAGTAAGCACGGCTGTGAGAAGCACTCAACTGCAATCACTGGAACATAAACAAATGTCCAGAAAAGTACTTATGCTGGCGGCTCGATTTTGACCAATTTGATGTGCACATGTACATAATTACAATATGGGTACTTGTCTTAGTCTTTGTGTTAGCGCTGCATGTGAGGAGGCGGGCCGTGGTGATGAGGGTGATGATGGTGATGATGAGGCGGCGGGTGTGGATGGTGGTGGTGGGGCGGCGGCGGGTGGTGATGGAACGGCGGTGGTGGCGGGTGGTGCGGGTAGTGGTGCGGCGGGGGCGGCGGGTAGTGGGGCGGCGGCGGCGGCATCACGCGCCCGCGGTGGTAGCAGTGTGGGGCGCAGAACCCGGTGCCGCAGTGGGGCCCGCACGGCAGTGCGTGTGGAGGAGGCATTATCACTGCAAATAAAACGAGCATTTCATTAATGACGCACTAAATTACAATAACAATGAAAGCGATTATTGATGGTTGCTTATTCACTTCCTAAGGCTACTGAAATTTTATTAGTAATTACGTTTCAATCATAGTTGTGAATCACGTTATGACTTGTTACACATTGTCTTTTATCTTTTCAAAATCTATAAGTTATAAATATAAAATAATAAAATCACATATAAAAACTTACCAATAGTACGCGGACGCGGGGGTCCAAATAAATCAGATAATATACGAATAATTTTGAAAGGTAGAGCTTGTGTTTAGCTCGTCGATGTTGCACCGAATGATACCGAATCGATCGTTTATTCTATTTATCGCGGCCTCGCTAATCTACGTGCTACGTATCAGTGAATTCGCTGAACGAGATAAAACAAACACGTGACTCATGTGTCCGGCATGAGTCTATGACTAATATAACTATCTATGTATTGGGAGTTTTTTTTTTTAAAGTGTGTCGATTACATCGAACTTTTTCTTACTTTACACAAACATTACAATAAATCGCCAACATCTCACCTAGGTATTTTAGTTTATATACTTACTAGCGACCCGCCCCGGCTTCGCACAGGTGTATTTTCAGATAAACCTTCCTCTTCCTTCACTCTATCTATTTAAAAAAACCACATCAAAATCTGTTGCGTAGTTTATCAGATATAAGGCTCAAAATCACCAAGGTCGCAAATTTCATGATTGGTTTTTGTGAAAAAAAAATGCTAGCTATAATGATGACTCTTGGTTTATGTTGTATCAAAATTTATATATTAATAAACTTTGACAGGGCAGCGCACGGAACTCTATAGTTTTTTGTAATATTGCTTTTTAACGGATATTTAGCAGAAAATTATCATTCCGGGAACAATTTTCTAAGTTGGATAAAATGACCAAAAACGAAAAGAAACACAAAATTTAAGCGTTTTCAAATAGCATGGGTATATAATGTATCTATATTATATAACCAATAATGTAAACAAATTATATAAAATTACCTACTAGCCAAATACGTCAAAAAATTAAACAAATTGCTATCACAGTGCATAAAATTCAAGAAATTTCATAATATACAAAACTTTTACAACGAAATTAACATTGAATAAACAGAATGAAGTTTGTTAATGTAACAAATTATTTCTTTTTCTAAAAAATTGCTCCAATTATACGCATTTTATTGAAATTTTGTGATGTTCCCGTAAATAATCAACCGTTCCCGTAATGACAAAAATGTTGGCGTAGTGACGATACTGATAGTATAAGGTAAAGTAAGAAATTGTTTGAACTAACGACAACGGTTTAAATAAGAAAGTTATTTATTTGTTTGCACATAAGAAAAATCAGTCAGTTTAATAAATTCTTATAATTAAGTAAGTATTTTAGTGTGTTATAATCAGTTTAGTGGAACTTCTATAATCATAGTTATAATCTCCTTATAGTTTTAATCTAAGACCTCAAATCTAAAATCTCTGAGTCTTTTTACCTAAAATTACAGTCTACTTCACTAAACTTCTACAAATAATGGAAAATCTATAAGGAACGTTAGAAAATCAACACTAATTTCTGTACAAAACAGAAAACATTCTGTATCAAAAAACAAGTTTACTAAAAATATTTAAAAAACACAACAAAACTTATTATTTTTCTATAATAAGTTTATATATGACACATCATTTGGTTCCTGATATGGTTACGCACAGATCTTAAAAAGGCTACTAAGATTTCCCCATCATCGTAATCGACACATGTCTTGCAGATAGCAAAATATCTTAAGCCAATATTTGGCTTTTCAGTAGGAATTTTTACAAGCCCAATGTCCCAGAGGATACGAGATTTGGATGTATATTTTCTTTGTCATAAGATGTACTTGCTTCAACATCAATATGTTTTTCTTCAATCTGCTGCCGAAGAGATATTGCCATTAAATCTTCATCATCAAATGAAGATGAGCTGTATATAGATTGATAAATGCTTACTCTATTCTTAAATTGCAAATCTGTTATCATGGGCTCTTCATCAACTGGAGATTAAATTTCAGGCGTAACGACATCGTCAGGTTCAACTGAACTTATGTTGCAAAGGCTAGAAAGCAGCTTTTAGCTCTTTGTAAGACGATGTTCGTTTCAATATAATTGTATTATAACGTCTATCCCTCTTAGCCAATACATTTTTTGATATCCATTATACCTGAAATGGTATCCAAAGCATTTGGTATGTTGTTTTTACCTTCTATCACGTCGTATTTAGGGATTACCTTTACATCGATAGCAGAGTTTTTGAACAAGTCTACGAATCCTGAGGTTGTTATAACGTCATTACCCACCAAGACGTGACTGTCAGCTGTTCTTTTAAGGTACCTACCTACGCCATCCATAGGGCCCTTACCATGCCCAGCCTCACTAAAACATTTCTAACATTTTCTCTGCTTTTGCTTCTCTCGTTCGGTCATATCAGAAACTCTCTTCACTTTCTTTTCTGCCTTTTTCTTTTTATAATATTCCCTGTGCTTCGCTCATTAAATTTCTTTCTGTTTTTCAGTCATCTTATCCAAAAACTTTCTTTTTCAAGCATTTGTATTTTCTCTTTGGCGCAGATAACCTGCACCATCCTTTTTAAGTTTTTTTTGGGTCTTTTTCTTATTTTTTTCTTTATCAGGAGTCTTCATAATGCTGTTAGTACAAAACGACGAAATGGTAAAATAAATTATTTAAAAATTGTAAGTTCATCGCCTTTGGAATCATCAAATCATCATTCTGAGAACGCTACTATCATTTCGGGAACGTGCCATCATGCCCGGGAACGTTTCCAAAATGACCGTTCACGGAATGACGATTTCAAGTAAACGCGAGCTTTTGTTATGCGGTGGCCATCTTAAATGAGGCTTGAATTTGTCAATAGTAAAATATTTGAAGTAACTTTGTTATTTTGTGTCGTAAAATAACTTTCATCTATAATAAAAAGTAATAAACACGTTCCCGAATTGACGGACTATTCATGTACGCTCTACGAATAATTAATTGAAAGGTACTTATCACTTATTTTTAATTTATTTGACGAGAAACGCACTGACTGCCGGTTTTGTTATTGTTTTCTTCCTCTACTGACATTTGAGACTCTATGGCTACTTACACTTAAAATTACTTTTGTTCGATTATAGATGCGTTCCCTGAAATGATTTGAGCGCTATCAGACAAACTTATTTGCATTTTTATAATTAAAAATAAATATCTTTATTGTATACCTTTTAAAAACTAGATTTTGCATAAAAATTACGATATTTCAAGTAATGACAGGTGTTAAATAGCTCAAATATTTCATAAATATTTTGAACTTTTTGTTATAGATCATACATTGAGTCGCGTTCCCGAGTTGACTTTCTATGTATGTATATTGATATATTTTAAAATTTACTTAATTTATGAATTGTTTTGTTTGATGTATACTCAAAAAAAGTTAGTTTTAGTATATTAGTAATTTTATTTTCTCAATAAACTTAAGATTTAAGACATCATTTGCTGGCAAAGCAAATTCTGCACCTTGGTGATTTAGAACTCTCTGTCTGTCCCTATGTATGCTTATAAGCATACATAGGGACAGACAGAAAGTTCTAAGAAACCACATTGAATGAAAGTTTTAGTTTAGTTTATCAGTTGTTTGTGTTTTATACTTTTACTGAATAAGATAGTACATATTATATATGTACATATAGACCAGAAGTTGGACAGAGTTGGTCATTTGGCAAGCTAATTGCTTGTTACGCTTCACTTTACCTTTACGTATAAAAAGTTAAAGAGAAGATTGTTCCCTATTTTTGTGTAAAATGGTTACTTACATAGAAGTTTAAAAAGTCTATTAAGTCATTATCTACGCTTAATTACCTACTTGGGATTAGAAATTACTTAAGTTTCACGTGTGTTGCAACGCGACTGTTGCATTAACACTTGGAAATGTTAAGTGTTCATAACGTCACAGAATATTAATGTATACATTATCTAGCGATTAACAGCAAATGTAACATCTTGTGTTGGTATTATTGGCTGTAGGTGGACCGTGACAAAGTTTTGAGCCAATACGTTTTAAAACTTAATTACTCGAGATTGTAGGTATCCTTCTACCTGATAAAAACGTGGTGGTTCCAATTACATTTTGTAATTCAGAAATCGAATGTAAAACATCTAGATAATATCAATACACATACTTAAATATTTATCTTAGATCAATGGTAAACAAATTGTAAGATATTAGGGCGCCTTCAAATCTGCCGCAACGTGCTTTGTAAATCCATTTAAAAAACGCGCGACTGCAGAGCCGCTGCAGTGCTGTAGTCACGCGTTTCGTAACGCGTAGAGATGTAGTGTTGAATTCGTTCGATTTTCCGAATTTGTATAGAATTTTCGGTGACTTCGGTGAGCGAGCCTGACTCGCACTTGTCCGGTTTTTTTTCGTCCTAGGGGCTAAAATAAAGGGTGTTGAAGTCATATCGAAAACTACACATCGCAATGAATGTCATAGAAAAATAGAAATTTTTACAATAGATTTGCCAGATTCTGTCTAGAATGAAATGCGGTCTAGAATATAGCGCGCTTACCTCGGAAGGCAAATATGTAGGTACTATAAAGCTTTTTGAAAATACATGTCATCCATCCATCATCAGCCGTTGGACGTCCACTGCTGGACATAGGCCTCACCTATGGATTTTCAATAAGGCGGGTTGGAAGCCGATATATCTTCTGTCCACCTAGTCGGTGTACGTCCTACGCAGCGCTTGCTGGTTCGTGGTCTCCATTTGAGAACTTTGCCATCGGCCATCCGTTCTTCGAAATATGTACCCTGTCCACTGCCACTTTAATTTGCTAATCTGCTGGGCAATATCGGTAACTTTGGTTAGTCTGCGGATTTCGTAATTTATTATGATATTAGATTTTATAATATTTCAAAAATTTAATATGTGTAAGTAGGTAATGAATCCTGAATAATTTACTGAACATTTCATTTCACGATAAAATACATTCACTTGCCTGACAAAAACGATATCGTATTTAGTTTGTTAATCTATATTTTTATCGAGGTATATTATGGAAAGATACGCGTGTCGAGGATATCGATATAAATGCTTGATTAGATTGTGGTACCTCAGTTATCGTTTTATTTCTAAAACAAAACAACGCATCCTAGTTATTTTTACATCTAAGAAATATTAACTAAAACACAGGTGAGGTTCTTAGAGTTATAAAAAATACTTTATAGTGATTGAAATGAGTTGTTTTTAGGTGAAAACTGTCAAAAATACTGATAAGTGAATATCTAGCTACTCGTAGTTCTTCTTTGTTTATTTGTTTGTTTCTTTTTTTCCGAACACATTTTCATTGAACAGATTCAGGCTAGTTGACAATATTTTTTTGATGTCCTCTCGTAACAGCTAACCATAAACAGAGCCGATCAAAAATAAAAATACAATTAACTTAGTAAAGAAGTTACAAGGATATTTTTTTTGTTGTTAGACAAAGTGCGCGCTGTGGCAGGCTGTGACGTCACTGCCCGTAAGTGTCATACATTCGCCATACTATGTTATGCTTTGTGAGAAAGGAACAAGGCATCCTCTCCTTATCCCTACCAAAATCTTTACAAGCTTATATCTCAACTTGATAAGCCAATTTTTTTTTATTCATGAATCATAATTAATTGCAGAATTGACTTATCCTAATACAATACTTTAATTAATTCAATACCAGTCCACTACCACATTGCCAATCACTTTTCATCTTGACAAACATGAATGTGAGAGTTTAACATAGAAAAGAGGATGTGGTGTCTACACTCCAACAATCTTCCAAATAAGATGTAGTAATGCAATCCCAATTCAATTGTCAATCATATATTTTTTAAATGTTCACAGTAATACTCGTATCTACTGTGAATACTACGCGATGATCTTCTCCGATCATGAACTAGACAGTGCTTCTCTAAGATAAAGATAGTAGTTTCATAATCTGAGACTGTTAGATAATTTGACAGTTTGTTATTTTTGCAGAGATGCCACCACCACACGGCCCCCACCACCCACCTCACCACCCACCGCACCACCCGCCACATCACCCACCCGGACCTCCTGGACCCCACGGACCTCCTGGACCTTACGGACCGCCCGGACCCTACGGCCCGCCCGGGCCCTTTGGACCCCCGCATCACCCTCCCCCGCCGCACCACCCGCCGCCACCGCACCATCCTCATCACCCTCCACCACCGTTCTGAGACGATGATAATGATGATCTGAAATAAACGATGTTTTTATTTAATGTGGTGCTTTAGGCTAAGAGAATAGGAATAATTTAAACTTTTTAATGGACAAAGTATTACGTATCTGTATTATGTTGTATAATATGTAATGAAACCTTTATAATTAAGTGTAATACGTTTTTCATTAATCCCCTTGTTCATTATCATACGTAGTTATCCAACGGATATAGGCATAACCTTCATTAATCATTTTGAATTAGATGTTTGAAAAAAAAAGGTCCCGTTAGATACCTAGGTAAATTGTGTGTGTATTTAATAACATTAACTTTTGAGTTTCGTTAATTTTAACCTAATAGAAAAATATATGAGTATTAAATGCAATATTACTGAATTTTAAATTAGGCTACAAATTATTTATCACTTAGATGCACAAATTATTGAATAAATCCATTAAGTTATCGTCCCAACATTCATCATATTAGGTACACTGCAGTAATACAAACTAATGAATGTCAAAGTTTGTATGTTTCTGTAGGTAGATTTTTGTGGCTGTAATAAGTTTAAATTTATCTCGCCTCAAAAATGGTAACATTTGAACATAAGTAAGTATATAATGTATGTTACGCAGTTCGACCAAAATAAAATGAATGGACGGGCCTAATATCGATCTTGTCCAATGAAATCCAGCCTATACCATCACAGATTCTTCTTCCACGACAAATTTTCATTATTATCAGCAGTTTACACGCTTTATTTTATTTAACACTAGCTTTTGCTCCGCCCTCGTGGATGTGCTATCCCACAGGAACCTTTTATTTTTCGGGATAAAAAGTAGCCTAGGTCACTTTCCGGCCCTTGAACTATATCCATGCCAAAAAAAAGTCGATCCGTTGCTCCGTAGCTGCGTGAAAGAGGTATAAACAAACAAACCAACAAACTTTTCGGATTTATAATATTAGTATGATGATAACAAAGAAACAGAAATGTTGGTATAATTTTGTGATTGTTTTTATTGGCACTCACTAGAGACACATCACTCTTCTTCGAGATAGAGCGAGACGTTGTGGACAAGAACGTGGCGGTGAGGCGTGGTGGATGTGGTGATCCATAAGGTGGACTTCTGACCTCATCAAGACTGACGCGCTGGATGCAAGCCGCTTCCAACCGGTATTATTGGAGATTTATTGGATAGGCCTATGTCCAGAAGAGAATGTACTTTGGCTGAAACGACGACCGACTACGATGAGTTAGACTCCTAAAAAAGAGAAAAAGTTGCGGGACTTTCATAGTTAAACATAAACCACCTACGTATTGTTTGATTTGTCGTAGTGCACTTGTTTTTTATCGATAAATAGTACTTACTGGATAAGATAATAATCTCTTCTCGGAAAATTTGTTTATATGTATCGCTTACCTACAATGTGATGTCAGTTGTTAGCTCTCTATGAGTAGGCGAAGACCATTTTTAATTTTGTATTATTTTTGTAATCTTAGAAACTAACAGCTTTAAATTATTAGTTAAAAACTTAAATAAATTATGAGGCTAATTATAAGTTTATATTTATAAAATCTTAAAGAAAAAAGCGTGTTAAAGCGTTACTGTAGATAAAGTAGAAATAATATATTATAAATTAATAATTATTTTTAGCAAAAAATACCATAACTGACTTCAACCGTGTACAAAATTTACGAATATTTCGCACGGACTTATGTAGCATTTTTCACATTATTGTTAATTTATCAAAAATGGCTCAGCTGGTTTCGATAAAATTTAAAAGAGACTAACTTCAAAGTATACTCCCAATAGGACTCAAATTTGAATTGAATGTAATAAACCTTAAAAAACAACAAAACTTATATCTAAAAAAAATAAAATTAATACTCCCAATAAAAAATGATTATCGAAATCGCACCACAATGTAAAAAGTTATGCGTGGTTACACATTAAAAATAACATACGCCTCGAATTGAGTACCTCCTCCGTTTCGTCGGTCAAAACTATAATACTCTAGATCTCATAAGTTAGTTCGTATGAGTCCCATGGCAAGTCTGGTATCAATCAGTTTTACAGCCAACTGAAGACTAAAGCGGCCTGTATTAAGCGTTTTTCACGTAGACCGTGACGACGCGGGCACAGCAGCGGTGTTATCAGTTCCACCGGACTCGCTTTATTTACATAACTAACTGTACTGTACCAACCTTTTTTAATCCACTGTAGGACGTAGTAGACCTCTACCCACGACGGATGATTGGGCCATGCTGGCCCAGTGCGGGTTGGTATTTACCTACATAAATACCTACTTATGCATTGTTCTATGCGTTTGATAGTTCATGATCGCACCCGCCTCCGCGCTCACGAGCCAACATGAACAAGCACTAATGTGTAGATAAAACCATTTCACTCTTGCTCACCAAATTTCAAATAAATCTATAAAACAATGTCTGGAAAGTTTCCAATCTGTCACCGCTCGTTTTATTTCCGATCGTGCTCAAAGTAGAGTGCTATTTACTTATTGCGGCTCGTTTACTTACAAGGTATTTAGGTCTGTGTCGACGGTCCTCACTTCTGTGTTTGGAAAATGGAGTTTTCCTGTTGGGGTTACCGAAGGGGCGGTATTCCCAATCGATCTTGAAAAAGGACTATTTGTAATAAGAAGGTATTCGGTTACGCTTACCGTTGCTTTGTTTTATTTAACGTTGTTTGTCCTTATCTTTACCGCTCGAAGGTGTTTGTTTTGTCAGAATTATTTAGCTATTATTTTTAAGGTGTGCTTCATGAGTAATTTGTAGTTCTAGGTAAATAACACACCTGATGTTTTATTGTACACTTAAAGTTATAACTCTTATCCCTCACTCATATATTGTAAAGCAAATAAAAATGTAGAAAATGTCAACTTATTGTAATTTTAAATATGGCAATAAAATGTCAAAATATTATTCTACTATGAATATACGGGACTTATCGCGCAATAAAACTTGAGATATGAACTAATGAAGTACCTCTTTTTCTCCCGACGTTTCGACCAAGTTGCATTGGTCGTGGTCACGGGCAGATTTGGAGATCTAGTAGGATTATTTATTTATGTTTCGCTGCTAAATTTGTAAACTGAACGAAAAAACTATCACTGACGAATTTATTTGAGATCACAAAATTGGTGAGGAAAACCTGTGTGTGTGCTTGTTAATTCGAGTACAATACACTTAAATACTTGTATTATAGCAAGAATTAAAAGTGATCACTATAAAGATATCTATCTGATTATAAAAGCAACTAACGACAACGATTTATGATATTTATGACTCATATGATTTCTGAGTACCTATTCTATAAAGTTTCCTACACTAACATTGTTCCAAAATGAGGTTGTTGTATGTAAATTTTCGAGGTTCAGGGGCCTTTAGAAACTGTACTAAAAGCAGTGTTTGTTATTTATGCTTATATGCTATTATGACTAGTAAAGTAGTTCTGAGTATTGTAATTTGTAATATATGTATAGCTGGATAGTACCTACCTAGCACTATACTTCTTGACTGCCTCGGTGGCTCAGTGGTTAGTGACCCTAACTTCTGGATCAAAGAGGCGTGGGTTCGATCCCCACCCAGGGCAAATATTTATGTGATGAACATAGGTGTTTGCTCTGTGTCTGGGTGTTATTTAGTTACTATCTATATAAGTATGTATTTAAAAATAAGTATATGTAGTATATCAGTCTCTGGCAGCCATATCACAAGCTTTGCTTAGTTTGGGGTCAGAGGCCGTGTGTAAGATGTCCCAAAATATTTATTTATTTTATTTTTCTAATACCCAGTAACTATTCTATGATATGTGGCACCGTCAACTATGAGATGACTATCCGCTGTCCGCAGCATTCATGATGGTACATTTTGATGACACTTAACGCAAGGCTTTTGGAAAGAAAAAATTCAAGTCGATGGCTTTTGGTCACTCTGGGCAATAGCGCCTTTTTCTCGGACTTTTTGATCTAATTTTGCGAGTCTTATACAAAATAAATACAAAATTAGGTCAGAAATCGCAATATAGACACAAACTCGAAGACCCAAACAAAGTTTAACTTAGCAATGCACAGTTCTAGCCCAAATTCTATGGCTATGGTATATAAATGTTGCCTAACAAAAAGTGGAAATCAAATGTTAGGAAATTACAAAAATTAGCAGCCACAATTTTGTTTCAATTAAGAGGTTTACTCTCCAAGACACTATTACTACTGTGCAAGTTTCCAAGCCAACTTCTCAGCCGTATGTAATGTTTTAACAGAATTGTTTATCTTATATCTGTTACCAACATATGCGTTTACCCCGATAAAGTATTGATAGAAAATATCGATAACGTATTTAAGCACTCGTTGATATAAAAGGAAAAATTCGATCGTGTGTCCATCATTCACCGCCTGTGTTGAATATTGAATAGGTAAGGAGTGTTTGGTATACATTATGTATGTGTATAATATGTATAAAAGATTAATCAAGTGTAAATTGAAATTGCGCATCGAAATGTCTGTTAAAAATTGCCCGATTTTTTTGTAATTCGTTGCACTTTTTAGAATTATAATCATTAATAAAATTAAATGTTTATATACCTAGTAGTTACGTTACATTTTTAGTATGTTATAGCCACCTCCGATATTTTGTTTGTCTATTAGTTTTAGTTGGATCAATCACAACACTCGTTTATACCTTAATAGATGTTGAAACTATTGAAAAACTATACTATTACACTTAGAAGTAAGTTCTATTTAAAAGAAGGAAGTTCTTACATTGAAAATACGCTTTTACTAAATAATGAAAGTTACTCTTAACTTCGGTGTTGCAGTAAATATAAAAGAGTGTGGAATCTACAATGTAGACTGAGTGGACTATAAACTTTGTTTATTAATTACAACTTGGTATTTCAGAAATGCCGCCACCACCACCACACGGCCCGCCGCACCACCCTCCGGGTCCGCACCACCCGCCGGGTCCCCATCCGCCGGGTCCGCACCACCCGCCTGGGCCACACGGGCCTCCCGGTCACCCACCACCACCTTTCTAAGTGCAGAATGCTGGTGATGAGACTGAAGATACTTTGGAATATTTTTTTTAAGAATTAAACTATACCAAATATTTTTTAAGGATACTTTGTTTTCAATCTTAATTTATTCTTAAGCCCTTTCTTTACTTTCCGACCCTTTCCTTATGTTTCTGATTATTTAGTGGATGCAACCCATGACGAAAATTCTAGTGTTTATTTGGCTTTACGTGGCAATGCTGCCAGCAGTATGCAGGGAACATTTATATTCCCTTCAAGGGTCTATGATGTGGATGACTCAATTAGTTTTTAAATAGATAAAATAAATATTTCAATTTATTTTGTCCGTTTAAAATCTGTAAAAATACCCTTAAAATAGTGTTTACTTATGGATGTTTGTAATGAAATCACAAAATTAACAACTACTACACATAAGAAACAACTTTCATCAAATCTCAAACAACGAGGCCCAACATTCTAACAACTTATGCCCAATAATCTTGTTGGAACATTGGCGGACGATAACGCTGTCTAGCAAAGGTATGCTCCTGTCCTTGATAGGCTCTCCAAAATAGTTCTCTGCCATTCATACATACATCAGCCTTAGGACGTCTACTGCTGGATATAGGCCTTCCCTATGGATCGCAAAAAAGACCGGTTGATAGGGGCTTGTAGCGCGATCCTGCGATGTGAATGAGGGCGTCAGTCGACCATGCGGGTAGACGTCCTACGCTGCACTTGTCTGTACGTAGTCTCCACTCGAGAATTTTTCAACCGAAGAGGGAAGGAAATGATATTGATAAAGCAAGAAAAAGATATTGAGGTATTTAAAAGGCATTAAATAATAATATATTATGTTATGCATACTTACGTCTATAGCCCGCGCAGGTAGAGTCTAGGTTTAGCTACGAGTAGATAACATAACAATAGGCTTCTTATACCTCTTCGATAGTATAACTTTGAAGTTATAAATATCTGCCTTGGGTTTTGGAAATCGGGTAAAATGTACAACGGGAAAATCGCGGTGAGCAACCGGCTTGAAAATTCGTTAGTAGTAACCAAATATTTAGTAATAGCATGTATATAAGTTTTGTACACTGTCCTCCATGTTGTGTGATCATTCTTTTGGACCACACAAACGGCCAAAAATTTTAAACAAATGTCTAATGTTGTAAAAAGTCTGTTTTGAGTGTCTTATAAATAAAATAAAAAATCTTACTCACCATCACATTAAAAATGTACCCACCTAATGTACATACTCGTACTTACATTAATATTATATCATCAACTTATCTAAGTTATGAATCATACATGAATGACGAGTAGTACTAAAATATGTAGGCATTTTGTACGTACCTACTTAAAAATGTGTATGTACGAGAACAAATCCGCGTTTGATCACCCGCTCTCCTGATGGTAACCGAAAATATGGCCGACGATGAAGCACACGGACTTGGAAGATACTTTATTCACTCTGAGTTTGAAAAGGTTTATATATCACTCCGGAAACATGAAAGCCGGCAGTCTGTTCCATTCCCTGATCCCACGGATTCTGATCCGTACGGCCAGCCGTAGCGCTTCGTACGTACCACAGGAAAATTAACAGTGTAGGGGTGGTAATTAGGCGTCCAGTAGTAAAAAGGGGATGGTAGGATAAGGTCCTAAAGTATCTATAAAGTTTTCTTGCAACTACTTTTTCATCTACATATAAGCGGAATTCTCTACCAAAGTTGTGTTGTTCGCTATTTTTAGGCATTGTACTGAATAAACTCTAAAAAATAACTTTTTAAATCTTTGAATAATCATAAAAGAATTTGGCCTAATCACAGTTGCCACTTTGTCGAAGTAAAAGCAGTGACAGTTAATGAAAATCGTAGTCCAGTTCATAAACAAATAATAAAGTCGTATTTGCGTAAGTGAAGTATCTGCATTTTGCTGACTTTTTATCAAACCTACGACGACTTACGTATTTTACGAATTTTAGACGTGTCGGGAAGTGGTGCGCTTTTTGGATACTTTAATTGTGATTTCAAAATAAAGCAAAACTTTGATTAACTTAGAGAGCTACATCACAGATTTATACAAAAATAAAGTAAGTAAGTAAGTTCGTAAAGGCCGGGTGGCTAGCCCTGGTGTCAGAGTTTTTAGGCCGCTGAAGGCCTCTGACGTGGCTAAACGGTTAAAACAACCGGGACCTACAATGAAAAAAAAAAACAAAACAAAAATGAAACTACGAGAAAACCTACAAACATGAAGTAATGTCATACTTCAAAAATAATGAGTGTGAACTTATGTAATACCTACTTATTCATTAATTTTTACGAGTGTTCTTTACCGATAAATGAGTAATAGCTAGCTAGGAATAGAGAGATAAAGTATCGTTTGACAATACCGATAACGTATGAGTCCTTGCTGATATAAAAGGGGGAAAATTCGAACGTGTATCCATCATTCACCGCCAGTGCTGAATATTTAATAGGTAAGAACTGTTTGATAACATTTTTTGTCATATTATGTATTCCAAGTGTTATAATTAAAAACTATAAATTTAGTTGTGATCCTAAAACAAAAATTTCCTGGACCTGGATACCGGCGGAAAGTATAGTATACATTTATTTTTCTGTGCTAAGTACAATTTGTTGATTGATATTGATATATTCAATCTAGTTTTGAAATTAAAAACTTTAGAGGTTCGTTACAACAATAACACTCAGAAAAAAAACCTGATTTTAAAATACAAACTTAGGTACATTTAAAACATACTATTTTGATTACTTCAAAAATATCTTGAGATTTTAATAAATATTTGAATTTTTACTAAAAATTTTGAATACCGCAAAAATTACCTTGTGTGAGGAAGGACGATAAAATCCATTCTATTTTATCGGCACACTGTGAATATCATCCTTCTGGTTTGCTTGTTACTCTTTCACCCAGCTACGGAGAGACGGATCGACTTACATAATATTTTGCATGGATATTCTTTCAAGATCGGAGTTAGGAAATTTTTATCTCGAAAAAAATAAAAAGTTCTTGTGTGATGGCACAAGAACTAAAAAAACTAGTACCTAGGTATTATTATAATAAGAGTGTTTATTGTTTTTTTTGTGAGTTTTGGCTTTACTAGCAAGTAAATCTGTTTCCCAAGAAAATTTTGGTGTATAGCAATTTCTTTTCCCTTTAAAATTTTACCTACTCCTCAATTATATTTGGAATGCAATGAAGCTTGCACACTACTGTTTGGTGGGAGCAAATATTTATAAAGCGCAAAGTAGCTCCTTAATTTGATGTGTTATTTCAGAAATGCCGCCCCCACCACCAGAAAATCCGCCGCACCACCCGCCGGGTCCTCACCACCCGCCGGGCCCACACGACCCGCCGCAGCCGCACCACCCTCCGGGTCATCCACCACCCCCGCACTAAGTGTCCACTGAAGATGAAGATGATAGTATATTTTACTAAATGTACAGTATAGGTACCGAATATATCTGAGTTTCTTTATACGTTTGTTTTCCCAAATATTCCAGTTTATACATATAAACCTTCCCCTTGAATCATTCTATCTAATAAAAAAAACACATAAAATCCGTTGCACAGTTTTAAAGATATAAGCATACATAGGGAAAGACAGCGGGAAGCGACTTCGTTTTATACTAGTTAAGCTAATAAAAAAAAAATACAGGCAGACTTGGGCAGACGTACGTTATTACGTCAAAAAATTAGTAGCCTGTAAAGTCGGTTTACGGACGATAATTTTACGTGTTAACGTCAAAAACTAAAAACGTAAAAACTTCATAAGAAAACATCGTTGAATCAACAACAGAAACAAGCCGAACGCTTAGGCTGATCGTGCCTCTCTATCCCTTGTTCCGCGCTTTCGGTTGCACGCTCGGCTCAAGCGGAACGTGACACTTTTTCGTGACTGCAGCCGGCGTTCATCGATTTATAAGACTTTATCACGTCAAAAACTTGAAATGGTTAAGATCGTATGGAATAGTAGGGCAGGCTAATGAAATCATCTAATGAAATACGAGGAACACAAGTTGTCTTCCACAACTGTCAAACAAACTGCCTTTTTTAAAATATAAGATACTAGTTTTTACCCGCGGCTTCACCCGCATACGCAATATATCATTATAATTTATAGCATATGTGTTATTCTGATATATAAGCTATATTATTGCAAAGTTTCATCTCAATCCGTTCAGTAGTTTTTGCGTGAAAGAGTAACAAACATCCATACATCCATCCATTCATCCATCCATCCTCACAAACTTTTACGTTTATAATATTATTATTAGTAGGATATACTACTACTATTACTGATATTAGTAGGATGTAACTTAAGGGTATGTAACATGCAAAACTCAGCATTCGACATCGTTAGAATGTTTCCATTAAGGTCAATAGACCATATTCGAAACTTTTTATAAAATTATTACTAAAAACTAGATCTATAGCACCGAATTTATTTTAGTCGTGTATGTAGGATACTTAATAACATTTTGAGTGGAAAAGTACTAAGGTACGGGAGGCTTCACATAAAAAATTACAGCTTTTGTGGGTATTCTAGAAATGGACGTGAGATTATTTAACGGATCGTTGCTCTCAGGCGTTTTATGCTATGTTTTATTTTTGAAGGATACTCATATTTTGGGTTTTATTGTAGCGCCCCTGCGGACTTGCTGGGAATGACTGGCCAATGTGTGTACTCAGCTGAAACACAACATTTTACACATACATACATTGTGTTTGACACTTTATTTCATAAGTACAATTGGTTACACTAGTATTTATTACCATTACTAATCAATTGTACAATTAAATACACTCACCGCCTCTATTGAAATGCAAAATGAAATGAACTTTATTCGTCATAGACGCAATACAAAAATATTTATAATATAAAGAAAAAAACAAAGCGTTGAAAAAGACTCACATCAGCAATAAATGTGAATGTACTTATATTCTACTAATTTTTATTATAACAGATGTAATTAGACGTATATACAGGACTAGTCAGTTCTTTTCTCTGTTTGTTTCTCAAATTCCGGGCTGGCCCCATAGTAAAATTTGTCCGTAGTGATGGTTTGAATCACTTTTTTTCGGCTTGTTCACTCTTTCTAGTCAATCCGGTATTATGTTACCATGTACTTATGTATTCCAATACTACACTGTTGTAAACTCGTTGTAATGGGCAATCCCATTACATTTTTTATGTCATGATATAAAATGATTGAATAAATTTACTAAGAATAAGAGCAGTAATACTGCTGTGAGTATATTTACAGTCAAATAATTATAGTATAAATGTTTTAAAATACACAAGCATACGATAACGTAGTCTTCAAAATTTGCCAGGATGTAGGTATACAAAAATAAAATTTAAATGGGAGTAAACCCTCTCGATGCAAAGAATTTTTTTTGAATCGGTTCACAATTGGCGAAAATATTGATGAACATACATTAAAAAATACATACAGACGAACATAATATCTCCCCCTTTTAAAGGTTGGTAAAAATAAACTAAAACTCAAATTAATATAAGTGAAGGTAGCCGAGAAATTATTTTTTCTTTAAACATTTACCTATCGAAAACAAAAGAAGGAAAAGGCCTCCATTAAACTATTAGGGGCCGGTTACTTAATTAGAAAAGAAGTCGCAAACCGGAAGGAGGAGGAAATTAGGTAGCTCAGAGCTCCACCAAGCAAAGTGTGCACTTATTGACCGGAAGTACTGCGAACATGGCAGTACCTATCTTTGCTTTTCATTAGTGCGCGCCGCCGGCGTTTGTAGGCGCCATGTTTTATTTTTGCCGGCGAATGGTCTATTGTAAAGAAATTATGCTGTAATTTCTGCGCAGCAAGTTGTGTCGGCATATTGTTATTTTTTCGAACTGAATACGAGTCGAGTATCTACAAAATTTAAAGAAATTTCAATTGTTGTTATTGTAAAGAAGATTTGATAGAGTAACAGAATGCCTCTAACGCACCGATGCGAACACCAGTGAAGGCTACGAAGACTGATGAAGTGATGATCAATGCATCGAAGATTACTATTCAATCATTTAATCATCAAATAGGTACACAAAAGTACACTTTTTAACGTCAGAAAACTACTAGGTACAGTTATGTTTCGACTATGATGATAATACAATATATGATAATAGTATTATTAATACTATTAGTAGTAGAACATTAAAAAGTAAGTAAGTTCGTATAGGCCGGCTGGCTAGCCCTGATGTCAGAGTTTTTAGGCCGTTAGTTTTTTTTTTTAAGTTTTATTTTAGTTTTTTTTTTTTTTTAGTATAACATTGAATAGTATAGTGCTTCTTCGGTAAGCCTTGTCTACTGTCTATGTAGAGTACTGTGATGAGAAATACGAGATGAAATAGAATAAAAATTACTCTGGTATTTTCTTCAACCACCACTCAATGTAAATAAAAATATAAGCTTATTTCATTTCAAAACTACGTTACTTGAATTTTAACGAGAAAATTCCAAAATGGAAATTCTTGATTCACATCTAAAGCTTAGCTAGCTTATTACTTGCCTGATTGGTCGGGGCCGCGTCACTCGAATTCTTAATTTAAATTCAGTCGGCTAATTGGTCAGCCGAAGCGGAGTAATGTCTTATTGGCTTTTTGACAGATTGCTCCCAAAACCTTTTGAATTTACAGTTATTAATTTGTAATTTTAGGAATTTTCTAATAAACATTTTTACTTTGATAGTCATACGTTTAATCGGTTTACACTTTATTGTTAACCAAGTATAAAGTGAAATGCTATTTGATGCTGCCATTTTAAAGTCTAGATATTAAATGACTTATTTCACAAATATAATTAATAAACCATAATCTAATAAAGTATTATTGAGTATACTTGTACTTATAAAGAAGATTATTTATACAATAGTGTCGATATAATGTAAAATTATTATTTTACATTATGTCATCGCGGTCGTAATTCAGGTCAACCAAAACTTAAATAAAAATATCATAAGACATAAATTAAAACTTGAACAAAAATCCTATTTCCATCCTCCTTGTATTTTAGAAATCGAAATATTCTGCATACGGAAATAAAACGGTCTAAATGTTCGTTTTGGATAAACATAAAATCTAGATAAATTAAATCGGAAGGTATACATCTTAAAAGCTAGCTTTATTATATCACGATATAATAAAGCTAGCTTTTATGATGTATACTGGTATCGTAATAGTGTCGTAGTACGTAGTAGTAATTTATCACACCTTCATCAATAGATGAAGGTGTGATAAATTACTACGTACTACGTTACTACTACGTTTTAAATTATATCACGATATAATAAAGCTAGCTTTTATGATGTATACCTTCCGATTTAATTTATCTAGATTTTATGTTTATCCAAAATGAACATTTAGACCGTTTTATTTCCGTATGCAGAATATTTCGATTTCTAAAATACAAGGAGGATGGAAATAGGATTTTTGTTCAAGTTTTAATTTATGTCTTATGATATTTTTATTTAAGTTTTGGTTGACCTGAATTACGACCGCGATGACATAATGCGACCTGCGCTAAAATGAGTATGATATGTAAACTAAACAAAATACAAATAACTACATTGATGAAAGACAGAACGGATGATTGTTACAGCATGTACAGAAAAAGTTCAAATGTGAACGGTACGAATAGTATTGCACCCATGATATCAATATTCCCACGATCTACACAACCAAAAACCGCATGTTCCATACAAAGTTGAATCCACATAAACCATTGTGTTTGAATAAACATTTCAATCGAGAGGCTTTCATTCGTGGCCGGTCGACCGGCGCAGCTCATTCAACTCTTTTACACACTCCACTGACTCGCAGTGAATGCTCCGCGGTTTCAATATTAGAGTTCACCTATGCTGTGTCAACTGCGCAACTCTTCAGTTTTCGTCAAAGTGTATAAGTATTATTCTTATTCTGTAGGGCTAATTAATATAAGATGTAAGTAAATACTCCATAAGCAGTTAGTTCCAATTGAAATTGTCAGAATTACATACCACACTAGTAAATTAATATAGGCCGGGCCGGGGCCTAGCCTTGGTATCAGAGTTTTTAAGCCGCCTAAAGGCTTCTGACTCGGCCAAACGGTTAAAACAACCGGTACCTACTTATCATTTGAGCTAGGGGAGCACTCAGTTGTAAATTCCACCCGCAGTCACCCATCCGAAGACTGACTGTACCGAAATTAAGAAACGTTTAATTGCGGTGATCGCTAACAAAGACCCAGTCAAACTACGCTATGAGCGCTACCACATTGACAATAGGTATCTTTTAATTGTCTACAGCACGCATGTAAAAGTAGGTATTTTGTAAGAAGTAGGTAATTTTCACATGGCATGTGCCTTTATTATATATGTATAACAATTACAATACAACTCACTTAACTAATAAGTACTACATAAAAAAATCTATATGATATGGCAATATACCGCCTTACCACAAAATAATTAAACATGCTCTAATCACAATTGAACCGATACATTTTGTGTAGAGCGAGCGTAAATCTTTTGTGGTGACGGCTATAGTTTAGATCAATTATGGATTATTAGAAGTCTAGAGATAAGTAATTCAAATGCTCATGTCAATTTATTTGTACCAGTAAAGTAAGAAAAGTAAAAGTGAACAACGTTTTTTTTTACTCAAACATGCTCCTTTTCTAGAATTGGTTGTTTTTTGATGTGTTTTGTGATTCACTACAAAATCTGTTATTCTGTTGGAATCTTTCAAACAAAGAAATAATGTGCACACTTCACGCATTTTCACGTACATTTTAAAGAAGATTTACTCATTTACTCATTAAAAATAATAACTACATTATATACGTCTATTAATTTGATAAATAGGTCTAGTAATTGCCACCAAAAGATACCGGGATAACCATAATTTACCATAACCGATAATATTATAAAAACAAAAATCATGGTGGTGTTTATTTGGCTCAACGTATAAGCATTGCCATTCAGCGTGGCAATGCTGCCAGCATGCTGGGCACTCTGCCAACTGGCAGTGGGCTTGAGTATTTGGATTATCTTTAGACCTTCAATGACCTCTAGACCTCTATGGATGATCCAATTGCTTGTCATGTAGTAGTTTGTGTAGTTTTAGATTATGTCTTGTATTTAGTGGTAGTTAATAAAGGCACATGCCCATAAAAAAAAAAACATGTTGAAACATAAACTTAGAATACTCAAATAAATTTTCGGCCCTATTCTCTTCAAATAGATAAAAGTCACTATGTTTAGAATTATGAAATTACTATGTTAACGATAATTAGGTGTAATAGTAAATTTTAGACGATGGCGACGGTCACCGTAAACCAAATACGCGTGTTAGACGTTTATACACACGGATTAATAGTGAGTTACATTTTGGGTACCTAGGTAAATAAATCAGGTAGGTATCATACTTAGGTATTCGATTTATAAATTGTGAATTTTAAATATCACTTAAAATATACCTGCCCGTTAAAGATTCATAAGATCATCAACTTACGTCTCTATACCTATTCGTATCCCAATATAGCCTTGCAATGCTTTGTTGCAAGATATAGGAAAGTATACTTATCAGTTATTTACTTTCATATCAGCTTTATCAGCCGTTGTTACGATAAACACTGAGCCCTTGGTAAAGGTTATGTTTGATTTACCTGTCAGTTAACACGCACCGACGAATTTTATCTTGACGTGTAGATAATTGCACCTAAGTTGAAAGTTGGGCTTGGGACATGTGAATGACGCCACTAACTTGGCAATGAGGTTAAAATGCCTAAGTATACAAGTAAAATTAACGTAGGCGCGGAGTACAGCACTTATAATTCTATATTAATAATTTCGTCAACGGGTACGGTAGACTCGATCGAAACTTTATCTGAATGATAAAACATTAAAAAATAATTATTTCGAGTGGACAACATATATCCGGAAAATTCGGATTATCGAGTATTTTAATAAATTATAACGGTGTTGACAAACATTAACACGGTCTCCATACTAGATGACATATCCTGAGCAGTGTAGCCAATAGCACAATATGCTAAAATGGTGTTAAAATTGTGGCAAAATAATGCTATATAAATATGCTAAAAATTGTGATAACATTTTTAATTATTAAATGAAACGTACCAAAAATATTAAAATAATTATTATTATAAATATTAATTAACAAAATATGTGTTTTAATCGACTACGAACTATTATATGCTATCGAATAAAATGTAAGTATCTTGGTCTTTATCGACAATTAATGTGCTTGAAGACGAGCTAGCGTCACTGCTCAGACTGTATAGCTCTTCTTGGTACCTACAGAGCGCAGTGCGTTCTCTGGAACTGCGTAAGAGTAGCAGCATTTCCTTGCCCTTTTTAAGTCGAATCTTATAAGAATAAAATAACATTTAAAGTTTTTACCGACAATATACCGACATATAATTGCGTAGCTTAGTTTTTAATACATTCATTTGACTAAAAGAAACCTGATCAATGTCGGCATTTGAATCTGGTAGCGTTAAAAACGATATTGCTGAGATAAATCTGCAATTCTGCATGTAATTTTCATGCTAAAAAACTTTTATTGTATAATTATTTTACATGCTAAAATATGGTTTATGCTAAATTGCAAATAAATATGCTAAACAAGATGAAAATACGAGTATGCTAAATTAGAATCACTAATCTTGAGCAGTCAATCGTCTTCTTTTATGTTTTGGCGTCGTATTGTTGTGCATTTGACAGTGTCAAGCATTAATTTTTAAAATAGTCACTATCGTAGTCACGTTAAAGTCCAATAAAGTCACGATCAAGTCCAAACATAGTTCAAGACACACCTCAGTAAAGCAGTGGAGACTTTACTAGAGGCGTCTATGGAGTTTTGATAACAACACATCATACGTCACATAAGTCACATTATATCATTTGCCTACATTTATGCACGTAAATAAGCTCATAATCAACGAAATATCAAAGTTTTTCACTAATTATCACCAATAAAAACACAAGTTTAACAAAATAATAGTACAATCTGGCGACATGATTTTTCCGCGTTCCCACAAAAACTTAGTTTTGAGCAATTTTAATTTTGAGCAATTACTTTGAGATATTGTTTACACACGTCACAGAAGAGAGAGAATCCAGTTATGCTCAATGATGTTATTATACTTCAATGGTTCTGCTGTTCTGTGACACACATCATGCCGAAAGTACCTACCTATTTCTTAAAATGAATGTCTTTCATTGGTCTTTCATCATTGTTTTGCTGTACGATACCTACATCATTTTGTTATCGGCCTAATCTCCTTGCCATAAATGAAGATCTCCAAGCGAAGCGAAGACCTATCCTTCATCTATGCTCCTTGCATTTGGTAATCATTGTCATAATTGTGAAAATTATGATGAGTGTGCGTGTATTATGAGTCACATTTCACCAGGGCGAAGCCGGGTTTTCATCTAGTATAATTTATTGTTTATAGATTAGGCGTTTGACTAAGTAATTATATTTTATACTTTTGGGTATGTGTGTGTGTGTGTGTGTGGATAGGATCGGAAGTAAAATTTTTAAAATATTAACATCGTTTAAAATTGCATTTGTGCCAACAAGTGGGTGATTTTATAAGGAATTAATTAAAGAAATCGAAAAAATTGTCACGAATGATGAAAAATAAAATTGTGAATTTAATTTAAGCCAGTTAATTTAGATTTTACTAATAAAAGAAACATTAAAGCGATAACATCAATCATTTCACCGATTTATATTGTAATTGTTGCTTTATTACTTAGTGTTAATACGTTACAGTGAGCATATACAATAGGTACACGTTAGCCAATAAATATTACATAGATAGATAGATTCTTTGTATTATTAATACAAAGAGCATAAATAACACACATAACAAAAACATTATTATTATATATAGCGTGTTACAAAAGGTGGCCTTATCGCTAATAGCGATCTCTACCATGCAACCTTTGGATGAAATAGGAATAAATAACATGTAATATCGGCTAAGTGCGAGTCGGAGTCGCGCACGAAGGGTTCCGTACCGTATGGAACCCCCCCTTAAAATACAGGTTCGACTTTTGTCAAAACTCAAAAAATAAAAAATCAGCTGTTCCATACATTTGGTCACGGGTGAATGACATTTTTCTATGGAACACCAATTTTTTTTGAGCTTTGACTAATGTAGCAGAACAAAAGTTGTCAGTTTTGATGTACAGAATAAGCCCCTAAAAAGATGCTAATTGATTCGAAATAACCCTGTATATATATTTTTTATTATTTATTTTTATTTAATAGGAATACATACGACAAACGAGTTCAACTTAACTAGTACAACTTATATTCTGTAAGTATTTCAAGCACCTTCTTGTTGCCGTTATTAATATCGAGCAAAAAAGTCACGTTTCTCGGATGGGAACCCCTTAAATATTTATTTTATTTTAATTATTTATTTTTAAATTGAATATTTAACTTAATATTTTGTGAAAATTTCAAGCATCTAACTGTCACCGTTATTTATATTGAGCGAAAAACGGCTTAAAACTCAGGTTTGCTATATGAGAGCCCCACTTATTTTTTATTTATTTAAGTATTTGTTGTTATAGTGGTAACAGAAATACGTCCTCTGTGAAAATTTTAACGTTCTAGCTATCACAGTTCATGAGATACAGCCTGGTGGCAGACAGACAGACAGACGGACGGACAGCGGAGTTCTTAGTAATAGGGTCCCGTTTTTACCCTTTGGGTACGGAACCCTAAAAACGGGGATGTGCGTTAACAAAATTAATATTATAATAATAGTTACTATTCACTACTATTTCTTTTCGTGTCTTTAAAATATTAATTGATTGTGTTTCCAATTAAATATGTATGTAATTTAGTACAAAGTATGATGTAAATAGACTTAGTCACTTTTCGGTACTGAAAACACTCCAAGATACTTATCTCCCTTTGAAGAAGCACTTCGCAAAATGATTTCAAACATATTTCCTGCAATGGAGTTGTGTTCACAATTTAATGTCAACCCTGGGTTTTCTGCGCTATCCTCGAGGGGCTCTACATCTAAGTTTGGTTTAAGTTAGAGCTGGCTCCGTCGTTTTATATGTCCCTCCAGTGGCACATCTGAGAACGAATTTTTGGACAAAATATCTCTCACTTCAGTAAATACTGAATTTACAGGGAATAACGACAAAAGTACGAGTTTTTCAAACGGCCACTGGTGCCGTCTCCACTTTAACAATTCAGCCTTCAAACTCGAAAATATATTCAATTGAAATAGCACAATGTCTCCAAGGAAATATTTCATGAAACAAGCCGGTGCCAGGTCGTATCACGTGCCTTCCTCGCTCCGAAATGCACAAAATAAAACCGCAAACAAAGAATACGAAACTGGACTGCAATCGTAAAGCATCCGACCGCCATGCTATATGCAAATACGAATCTAAAATGCAATTGATTCATTTCACCGCGGAAATATAGAGGAATAAACCTTTTCCATTAGCCACATGCCGTAGAACCGTCAATTTGTTTTATTAATTAGTCAGCGTAGCGCTAAAATAATCACAATTAAATATTCAAATTGGGTAGTGCAGAGGAGTGTCGGCGGCGGCGCAGCGAGCGTCGGCTCGCTGTCAGGCCGTGCATTCGGCTTGTCGGCGGAATGAACATGTCTGGGGGACGTTGTGCTCCAGGAATAGAGTCGAACGGGACAGGTCAAACGGAAATAAAGCAGGCTGCACTCAGCTAACTTTGGACATGTCTGATAGCTTCGCCGGCGGCTCGTGAATAAAATACACGCTATTTCTGCCCGTCTTTTTCGGTCTGCCATTTTGCTTGTATGCTATTCAAATTGTCATCAGAACTGTTTTAGGCAGATTTCAAAAAGCACTACCTAATGCTTCGTTAATATCGGAGTTTCACTCAAATTGAAATGGCGGTTTAAGTGGCATATAAACATTCTGAAAACGGCGCTTTCAGACTAAGCGCGAAGTTAATGTTGGTAGTTTGTTTAGTAGCGAGGAATGAATGGCGCCCAACGTGGGGCAAAGTACGATCTCGGAATTATATTCTCATTGCCTGCATTATCCTTGAGAGGCTGTATGCGGTCAGAACTTGCATATACGTACGCTCTTCTGCAGCACTCAGACAAAGTTCCAACTCTGTAATGACGTCGGAATGAGTGAGGTTGTAATAGTGAATGTTTCCTCTGAGGAAGCTAGTAAATTCGTTTTTCCGGTTGTATAGCATTTCAGTCATCTCAAAAGAAAGCTAAGTAAGCATTAAGTAAGATGACTTACTATTTGCTTAGAGAGACTTCGTCGATTTGATGTCTGAATTGATTTGATGTGTGAATTCGATGTGATGTCTTTACGTTGGAAGAAACGTGTGAGTATAGTACACTGTGTACTGTAAAAACCATTTTGGCCGAACATTAAGCGGAGGCCTACGTCGTGTCGCACTGTCGTGTGTCATCTGATAACAATTGCGCAACGGACATAAACTTGGCAAAGGCAGCAGGGTTATAAGAAAATGTATTATGAAACCGACCGGTTTTATTGTGTGGCAGTAAAACGAAGTATTTGCATCGGGAATCGAACCGACACTTACAAATCGACGGCCATAAAACCATCCCGCGTCGGTCACCGACTCGTGAATAAAACTTGACTTCTAAATAAAATATACAAAAACAGCAACAGAACGGCCTCCCACACATTTAGTCATACTTTTCCTGCTTGTGCTTCCTCGTCATAAAATACTTATTACGCCACAAAGAATTTTTTACCTGAGAAAGAATAGTGACGTCATTTGTTTAAGCGAGAAAACCACCTACATTTTTAGCAGTTTTTCCTACAACGCAGACGCTACAGAAAATGTAGGCGAGTTAAATATACATGTTTATGTATAGGTGTAGAGTACATCGCAAGAGTCACGTTCCGGCAATATTTGCTGTATAAAATTCAGCACTGAGTCGGCTCTTGGTAATGTATACTCATCACATGCTGCTGGTGGATCTCGACTGAAATACGGAGGTATTACTGCACGCTTTGACACGGGGAATCGGGGACATATGGCTTAACGCTTGAACGAAACGCATGAGCGGCGGCTTAGTGGGTGCAGTCGCGTTCAACTAGGTATAAACATTATGAAATATGAGATACATTATATTTCTTACTACATGAAATGCGTAGCAGTGGTCACGAAACTAAGTGTAATTGGTATGAACTGTATACATATTTATAGGTAACACTTTCTTAAATTATAAATTAATGTCTAATACACTTCGAGCAAATATCTACAGAGCCACAATCCCTAAGCGAAAGTAGTAAAAAAATGTCCGAGCGCCGTCATACGTACCGACTTAGATTACATTTAATAATTCACCATGACTCCTTTTCTCGAATCTCGACGTTATAGGTGATCTAATTAGTGCTTGTAACCGAGAACTCTGGCATCGCATGGCGTTGTAGTCGGCTTGCAATCACCTTACGACTAACTAAAAAGCCTGCCCACTACGTAGCTTGGGCAGAGTTTTGACTCGGCTATTTTTTTGCACGATTGTGACTCTATAGATATTTGCTCGAAGCTAATACAGGACAAAATTGTTTGTTTTAGGACATTTCTTTAAGAATATTCAACGACTATTTAAACACGAAAGCTATATCTTGTTATTGGAATAGACATTTTATAAGTAAAGAGAAAAATTTTACTATGTACTTATGATATTGTGGTTGGTATTTGTGTGATTTATTTATATATATGCTGTAAGTAAGGCCATAAAAAACAAAATATACAAAATGGAATGACATGCCGTAAAAGGCTCACTGCAAATAAATAAACGAATAACTTCACAACCAGAACTTGGCGTAAAACCCAAACTGGTGTATTTAAAAAAGCATATTCCGCGTATATTCAACAAAATGAAGACAAAGTGACGCCGAACGCTGTACGGAATTCCCGCACAAATATTGTAACAACGCGTGCTGTGAATTAGCCCCGCAACGTGCAGAGTTCATAATAACTTTCTGAGGCCCAAACTCTACCAAAATGGAGCGCGGATGAGTAGAAATAGCATGTGTTGTAATCTATAAGACCCACTGAATACATACGTGCCATATTTGCTCGATGCGAAACAAAATACAATCGAGACCCAGCGATATTATGCTTTGTTGATCTAAGTAAAACTAAATATAGCATTTCTGTAATGAGCTCATGGTCTACAACATTATGCCTAGCTCTGCACCTCTTCGTTTTGCTCTGCTTTGGTAGAGTCTGGGTCAAATCTCGCTCGCGACACAACACACTGCCGCGCGACCACTGCAGAAACATCGCTAACAATGCTAAATGAAACAACACTGAAAAAAATAAATTAAAAGTGGTTTAATTCAACTAATACGAAATAAACCTAAAGAACGTAACACCTTTTTCTCTTCTCAAAATCTGTCCAAGCTACGATTGATGACGTAAAAACTTGAGATGTTTGAATCTTTGCAAGAAGGAAAAACGGAGAAGTTTCAGTTCAGATTCATCTCATATATTGGTGGAATAAAGCTGCACAGTCATTTTATTTTACGTCTGCAGATATCTACAGGGTTATTTCCAATCAATTAGTATCCTTTTAGAAGCTTATTCTGTACATCAAAACTAACAACTTTTGTTCTGCGATATTTATCAAAACTTAAAAAGTCAATTCAAATCATTTATGGCTCCCATGTATTTATAACATGTATTTTACGTAACTACAATAATTTACGCGTTAATCAGCAAAATATTGTTAAAGACAAAGATTGTAGTTTTAAATCTGACGCAAAAATTAAAACAGAGTGGTTAGTAAATGTTTTTTCTCATTTTACGGCAAAACGTCACTACAACCCAAGATTTATATTGGAAAATTAGATTATTGATTTTATAAGGAATATTTGAAACAAGTCGAAAAAAAAGGCAAGTGCTTGGCAAGTATTCAAGTTTTAATTGATTGATAAGTAATAAGACTAGAATGGTTAACAGGTTAAGGTAAAGTTTTTTATTAAGACCAAACTATGTATAGTAAGTAGAGAAATTAAAATCTCTAACATGATACAGAATTGTTAATGAAATACTAGGTTACTTTTGCTTAGCAATGGCAATATTTTAACTGACAATTTCTTTCTTCCACAGATTGTAGTGAAATAATTAGTAGTGTAAAAAACACTACAAAAAAACGCTTAGTCCATTACTTGGCCTTTTTCACAAGTGCAAACACGTCATGGAAGTCATGCCAGTGCCTATCTTCCGACTTCATCATCAGACCTTGAAACCTAATCGTGGTCAAAGTTCATTACAAGATTTTTCTAAGAAATCCAAAACAGCTATGATACGATTTTCCATCATGAAGTTCCAGTTCATATCTTCCGGCTCATTAGCTCAGTTCGACAGTACCATATTATTGTATTATCATCAGAACTACATAGAGCTCCCAATTTTCATTATGCTACAACCCTTGGAAGATGGTTAAATTAGATACCTTACATTCCATTACATAGGTTACAGACACGTCGACCTAATAAAGGCGTGTTAGTTATAATATAAATATAGTTTAAAAAAAACTAAAAAACACGTTTAGGAGTCATGTTTTTTTTTATAAATGCATTGTCATCAGTCTTTTATAGGTGTGCAAAGTTTTAAGAAAATCTGATTGCTCAAAGTAGGTCGAAATTGAGCTCAAAGGTTAGTTGGTTACAAACATACAGGTGAAACTAGTAAAAGCGTGTTAATTTACCGATTTTTATAACAGGAAAATTATGCATACACATGTAATCAATCAATTAAACTGCCCTTTTCGTTCAATATTGGAGCTATAAATGAATTTCCAACAACATTCGCTAGTCGTATTTATATTTTTCGCATTTTGAGGAAGGACATCCATACATTAATTTATATTAATTTACATTATTACGTAAATTTATGATCATAAGAAATTGGAGAAAAATGGTATTTAATAAATTTTCATAATTCCCCGGATTTCGAGGAATTTTCTACAAATTAGTAACACTGAGGTACATCACCCTCTCGGGCCGATCTAATCTGCACCCGACAAATACCCCTTCCATCATTCACACGGCCACCTGTTTTGAATTATGTATTACGGAGCCGGCCGGGCTGGCCGCGGATTACGACCAAATTAAATTACTGCGACCCTTACTGAATTTGTTTAACAAAGACACTGATAATACCTGGATTTAGCCATTGGCATAACCACTCCATTATTTTAAAATAGCAAGGAAATGTAAACATTATAAATGTTAACTATTAATGTGAAAAAATGGAAAAGTATTGAATACGTATATAAAACGATGCGTAAATAATGAACGGATATACGACTGCGCGTCGTAATGGAAGACAAAGTGTTTCACAATGCATTAAATATAGATGAATCGGTACATTCACGTTTGTGTTATATTTCTTGCTATGCAAATATGGCTTTAATGCAGCACAACATAACAATGTGCCCTTCGCTTATGATAACAATGTAACACTTCGCTTTCTTTTGGTGTATTCTGGGCCTTATGCTTATGATGGTTAATAATACTTTTATTTATACTATATCATATATAAAGAATTACAAAAGGTTTTGTTCCGAAAATCAGTAGGTACTTTTGCTATTTTGTTAAACATTTTAATGCATATTTTCAATAACTATAAAATTTAGTAAATGAGCATGGAAACAAAATGAGTAAAAATAAAGAAAGAGCTTAATAACATAGAAATAAATCAATCATCTATTTACAAACCCTGTTACTATGTTTATTTTGCGTTATCAACCGCCCGCCTGTACATAAAATATGATAAAAATACACGTGAACAAAGTGGCGCTGTAGTTTCACGTATAGCTTCGTGGCCATATTCGAACTGTCCATAACTCGTACTCCCACGAACTAAGTACATTACCAACTTTTCGCCGCCGAGCCCAACTTGCTATTAGCTACACGGGTAAGATAAACACAGGGTGAGTTTACAAACTTGCCTCTCTGCATACGTAGGCTCAGCGCTACGAGCTACGGGCTACGAGCTACGGAGCTACGGGGCCGTCTACGCAAGTGATGAGTGAGATGCGCTAACGCTAGTTTTATTTTCAAGATTGCTAATAAAGCATGTTTTTTTGTACATTGTTTAGGGTATTTTCTGACATGAGCCAGACGTTATAATAACAAACATAAATAATACAATAAATAGTTTTAAGAATTTATATTTATAGTACATATTTAAATTATAAATTTTTATTTACCTATACACTCGTTATACTTAGTGGATATAATATTAATGTATATTGCTTCGACCCAAATTTATTGAGACAATATTTTTATATTATTAGCTCATGTTTTAAACCAAATCTTTGGATTCTTAGGGCTTAGGACTCGATCTAATCTCATTTCCATATTTTTATTACCAATTTAGAGGGGTCGATTTATATCTTAAAATAAATAAATAAACTAAAGATAATCTATACATGACACTGATAAGCTTAATATATTATTTATTATAGTCAAATGATTTAGACAAAATCAAGGCTAACTCTATATGTAAGTAAGATCTTATTTGTAAGTATATAGTCTTGGAGCCTTATTGTGTAAGCGCTCTGACGTTCGACTTTGCTTTTGGTCCTGCTCGCGCCAGTTACTTATACCATGGGAGCGAGCGGGAAGAAAGAGAAGCCGAACGTCAGAGCGCTTACACAATAAGGCCCCTGGTGTCAGAGTTTTAGGCCGTCTGAATACCTCTGACATAGCTAAACGGTTAAAACAACCTGGACCTACAATTTAATTCTATTTTCTTAAATTACGTAGGTATAAATGATTTTTTACACCGTCACAACTACCTTCAATTTTACTTCGATAGCGCAAGTTATCCTCAATCTAACATAATTCCACGAAAATGTATAAATAAACTTGTTCTGATAAATTGTCGCTACCTTCTCTTTGCTGAGTCAGTTTTATGTTTGAATTATGAAGACAGCCCAACAATATTCCTAAACAAATGCTTAAGCAATAACTTTCAGAGATGTATACACTAATCACACCAGGGCCAGCCACCCGGCTTATACGAACGTACTTACTATTTCCATTAAGTTTTACTATAGAATTACAAATGTTAATAAATGAAAAGTTAATGGACTCTTGACAAATGTATGAATCATTTGGATGAGTATATTATAAGTACTTAGGTTTATACCTCTAAAAGTCCTTACACTTTGCAGAACTGTACTGTACTAGCCTTAGTCCACTGCAGGACGTAGGCCTACCCATGAAGGGTGATTGGGCCATATCCACCAAGCTGGCCCAGTGCGGGTTGGTGGATTCACATATGCCATTGAATTTCTTCTACGGTCGTATGCAGGTTGCCGCACGATGTTTTCCTTCACCGAAAAGCCAATGATGTGAAATTCCGTACATAAGTTCCAAAGAAACTCATTGGTACGGGATCGGGATTTGAACCCACGACCTCACGATTGCAGGTCGGGTGTTACTGTCACTAGACCACCACGGCTCTGCAGAACATATGAACAAAATAACCTTGTATGTGGAATACCAAATGTTTTTATTTGGCGGGTGATACTATTTAGTTGTATCAGGGCACGTATGGCTCGTATAAAATAAATAAAGCAGGACCAAGTCCAAATCCATACTGACATAACAACCTCATCCCATTTTACAAATCGTTAAGAAAAATAAGCCGAAATAAAACCCCATAATATTACTTGGCGGTAATAAAACGGCCGGATTTTTATAACACATTGTGGCGTAAATCCGACCACCTGGCTGTGAGTTACGACGTGTCCACGTTTACAATGTAATACGGAATTAAACCACCCGCTGGCCGCTCCCTAGGCCTCTATCGGCAGGTGACATTACCATAGATGTGAAGTTTATTTAACACATTACGGCTAGCTATGCTGCAATATACAGTTAATTTTATGTTTAATACAGTGTTATATAGGATAAATGTATTTGACTACTTAAAGTGATACCTTTGTGTACTTAGAATTTTTACTTCTAGCTTTTATCTGAGGTAACAAAATTTGACACTTATCTCTCCGAAATATAATGTCTCCACGAAAAAATTAAATCAATTATTCGCTCCTTTGCTGCGTGAAACAAATCAAAAATCACTTTCGATATTATGATGTTACTAACATTGTAATAATAAAGTTACATGTCCATCTATGTTCGTAGAAAAAAAAATTTTTTTTTCTTTTTTATCTATTATGGTAATAATAATGATAGCTAATAATAATACAGCTACCTTTTTTAATTTTGTTATTAGTCTTATACTGCCTTTACTTATATTAAAAAACTGTATTGTAAGTATTAAAATAAATAAATAAATAAATATTTTTGGACATCTTACACACGGCCTCTGACCCCAAACTAAGCAAAGCTTGTGATATGGCTGCCAGAGACTGATATACTACATATACTTATTTTTAAATACATACTTATATAGATAGTAACTAAATAACACCCAGACACAGAGCAAACACGTATGTTCATCACATAAATATTTGCCCTGCGTGGGGATCGAACCCACACCTCTTTGATCCAGAAGTTAGGGTCACTAACCACTGAGCCACCGAGGCAGTCAATAAATAAAGAGATTCTAAGGCCCGAATAAAATGGTTATTTGGAAGCGCAAAGCGCTAAATCCTTACAGCTGGCTGTAAATCACATTAGAAACACCCTGCTGCGAACTAAATTAAATTAAGTACTTCTGGAATATTCTGTTAAACAACGAACCCTTACAGTGTACTTTGAGCCCATAATATCAATTATTGCTACTTAGAAATTAATTAAACAATTTTCATGTATTCTATTTTAAATAGTAGACGTACTTAGTTTTTTTTTCGTATATCTACTAAAGTTTAATCTTAAATCTACTTAAATCTACCAAATCTATTTACAAGATCTACCAAAATTGTATTATATTATTTCACCAATAATAACCATTTAAATTAACAATGGTTTCAGATCAAAACCAGAAAAAGGTCTAGAATTTATAAAAATGCAACTTTATTCTATTTATTCAACATTATCGTCAATGTCCGCATTTTGTCATATCTATATCAGGTTGAAACTTTGAACAAACCGGCTTCCTTCAATACCTCTAGATTCTAGATGGTTTTAAGATAATAATGTCTTGTTTTCAGCAGGCCATCATTTAATGCAAAGGTCTCATTATATCAAGAACTCTAACAAAACTACCTATGTAGTTACATACTTAAACTGTTTCCATAGAGATCAATTTGGTTCCAATCAAAATCACTTCACGTTTTCGCCGCCCATAAACTGAACATTTTACCTGAATCCAAACCGGTTTGTCGTTTGAAAATAATGGAATCGCGTGACGTTCGTGTCATATTCGATGTGAGTGATATTTGCTGGTACACATAAAAACCCTTTTAACGATAAATACCGGTATTGCGTGTACCGTGGGCTTCGTGATCGGAAACTTTGTTCTATTTCGGTGCACTACCTACCCGGCATTTTTTAAAACTAATCACCAGATTTGAGAAATGCGGTACTATACTGCTTTATTATACGCCATTACTGAAATTACGTCGTGACTCGTAAATAACTTGGTATACCTTATAATTTTGGTAAACGTGGACCATTTGGCCTTTACATTGATTCGGGGTTTTTTCGGTTCCTAATAATTTACTAGCTTACTACTTTGGTAACCATATGTTATTATTTTAAATGAGTAAGAACAGTACAAAATATATTACAAACTCACAAACTACGCTGCAGTATTAACGACTCAATAGGTATATACATATTACCAGCAATGCTATGTACAATACCAAAAATGACACTGAAACTTATTTATTAGGCATTACCATAGGTTGTTAACGCAGGAAAAGAAAACAGACGGTAAAATTATCCGTCTTTTGGGGGTTGGTGAAAAAATAGAACCGACATACGCGTAATGACTCACGCACATCAAGTACCAATTTTATTCTAGTCAAAATGTTGGGTACACAATGCTGTACTTCATTGTCGAGATGCACGAGCATGAAGTACAACATTCTAAACCGAACATTTTGACTATAAAAATATGGTACTTGATGTGCGAGAGTCATTACGCGTATGTCAATGTCTCGCGTATCAAGCTATATTTTACAAGGTATAGCGTAAACTTAGTGTATTTTTAATATTATTTATGCAAAATATTTGTGCACTATCTAGTAGGTACGTCATTTTGTAAAGTAAAAACATATTGTACAATTGATAATTTTCACTTTTCGGAAGCCGTTACAAACAGGACTGCATTATTGGAGTATGTACCTATATTACGTGGCGGCGCAGTCGTTTGCAATTACTTGGCTCTGTATAGCTGGTATATCCGAATGCTATACCTACTGACAACCACCATACAACTTTCTATAACTTACCCCACGCCCGGTGAACTGGAGAGTTATAACTTCATTGGTTATAAATGTTATAATTATGCACAAACTCACTATGTTAATGTACAAAAAAATAAACTCAACAGTACACGGAAACCGAGAGTCGAAAAAATATTTATAAGACCATGTACATACATACTCGTATATAGATAGTTATTTACAAAAATCTCGTAACAAAATAAAATGTATAAATAGCAAGGTAGTATCTATAATAGTTTGTGATATCAAGCAAAAAACTCAGGAGAAAAAAACAGATATCTTTGAGAAAAACGTAAGAAAATTGAAATTGCTCAAAAAACTTTTCTTAAATTAAAAAGAGCGCACGTGATCCAAGGAGGCCAGTATCGCCGGTAAGCAAGAAGGTTTAGCACAGAGACCTCAGAGGCCTACAGTTCTTAGTCATTCATCATCAAAGTAAACCTACAACTTATTTGTGTGATAGGATAGGATGTTTGTTTGAGGCTCTGCTTTCTGGGAAGTTGGTTGAAAAACAGGAGCGTATTATTGAAAAGTCCACGTAGCAGTGTATAACGGGATATTCGCAGTACATAACGCGGCGGAGCAGTCGTTTGCAATTAGTTTTTACTGGCGGTAATTAGGGAGGGCCGATTGCGCACAGCTCGCTGCCCCCGCCGGAGACTTGCGAAACTTTGGACCTGGCAACTGTATTGACCGAGAGTGACATAAAAATCGAAATTCACGTGGACAGTACCGCTTATACAGAAATCGTTTAAAGAAAAGCTCTACCTAAATAGCTTTATCAAAGTGGTTAGAGCCGTTTGTGATATCTGAATTTTGTATACCTAAATAAATAAACTAGTGAGTCACCCGTCTTTGCTGTTTTCAAAAACCGAAATTTGCTATTCCCAGGAAATACCATATATAGAGATAAATTTACCAGTAAAATTTTTATTTATAAATATAAAATTTAGTGAAAATTATTACAGTAATTTCTAAATTCAGAATATTGTTCCAGCAAATAAATGATAAGCACATTGCTTGTTCGAAGATATAAAATATAAAAGAACTGTTCTATGAAAAGTAATGGTACATTATAGTACAAGTGTGTAATTGTTGGTGATTACCGCTGAGGCGCCATTGAGACCCGAGCCGTAGGCGAGGGTCTTAAGAGAGCCGAGGACGGTAATCATCAATACACACTTGTAGCATACGACGTTTTTCAACACACTTGTGAATAAAATAATACAGTAAAAAGGAGTTGTGAAAAATGTTTCGAAATGGCGGAAAAAAATAATAAAAAAATAAAATTGTGCAACGGCAATCGGCCATGGACTAAAAGAATGAGGTTTAATTTTTTGCTTTTCGCGGATAGCGTTTTAACCACGTAAAAATGGGGGATTTCAAGTTTTCTTTATTGATTACAGAGAAAACAAAAGTTATATTTGAGTGAAAGTTTTATTTATTAAACACCTACAAGTTGAAATTATCTATTTAAACACGAAGTTGCATGAAATGAGCAAGCAATAGGTACATTAATTTATATGTACCTACTATTGAACACGATCTTTTGTGTATCGAAACTTTTTTTAAGAACAAAGCAACTGAACCAATAAAAAAAATCTATAGCTCACTTGTGAACTTGTGTATAATAGCAATGAAAAAGTCACAGTTTGGTTACAGGTGTCATTATGTGCCTGATTGCGGTGCAATTAGAGCCACTTTATGAGCAAGTGTGTTTAAAAAGATTGTATTGTTCACCAGGTTTACGAAAGGTCAGACCATACATCAGATTCATTATTATGAACAACTTTTACTATAGAACTAACCCTAAAATTACAAGAAAAACTATTCCATATAAAAAGGTTCATTGACTTTCGAAAAAATATATGGGAAAGCTGATTTATTCGTCAGTCGTTTGCAAATTAGTTTTTACTGGCAATAATTAGGAATGGCCGATGCCTGCCATGAAGCGATGAGGTGCACAGCTCGCTGCCTCCGCCGGAGACTTGCGAAACTTCCGATCTGTTAGCTGCATTATATATTAGCTCGTATTTTGGAACTCTTTTATATATGCTAGCACTCCGAAGTTCGTTTCTCTGTATTTAGTGGGGCAGCAAAAGGGTTTTAATGTCATTGTTGGAGGAAAATGTGGGTGGATGCTCAAACCTTGAACAGCTACGAAAAATGTAAGTAAATATTTGCCGAATAGATTGTGTCGCAAAAAATATCAACATTGATTCTAGTCTAGATTTAAATGATAATTAAAAATTTAAAAAAATGTGGGTCTGCTTTCTTTTTGCCTTTTGAAATCTTCCCTAATTTCCTGTAAATATTTTTTCTGTTTTCTCTGAATAGGAAAAAGAAGCTTAAGAAGATGTTTGATAGCATTGTGTTCTGCTCTTACAGGATCCAGAAATATGTAGGTACTACCCATAAAATAATAAATATCAGGAGGTCATCACAGCCCCTAACTCCAAACTAAGCAAAGCTCGTAATGTAGCTGCCAGAAACTAATAATTATAGTAGGTACATATTTACCTTTTTTATTTAAATTCATACTGATGCCAGCTCTTGCCTGCAGCTGCGTCCGCGTGATTTTTTGATTTTTGTGCTGTCCTATAGGAGCTTTTAATTTTTCGGGATTTAATATAGCCTATGGCACTCTTCGACTTTAGACCTATATCCAAAAATTAAGTTAAGTTAAATCAAGTCCGCTGCTCTGTTATTGCGCGAAAGAGAAACAAAGCAACAAACATTCTTTCGGATTTATAATATTAAGCAAGGATAGATAACATCCAGACACAGAGCACCTATGTTCATCACATAAATGCTTGCCCTGGGTGGGAATTGAACCCACGTCTGTTTGGCTCAGGAGTCAAGGTTACTAGGCCACCGAGGCAGTCAATAATATATGTATAATACTCAGAGCAAATAAAAAATCAAGAGAGAATGTTGTGAACAAACAAGTGAAGCCAACCAAAACTACGCCTCGCCGTGTGCAGACAATTACACACACACACATATACACATCTCGTACAACGAAACTACGCCTTAGCTTGACAGTCGAACTATGGCGGCGCAACACCGACGAACTCACACATGTATAAAAAACCGGCCTCGCTTGACTGTTCAACGACGTACCCTCTTGATTTTTTTATTTGCTCTGAGGTATAATATTAATATGTTTTTGACATATATCAACAAGAAGTTTTCTGATAAATCATCAAACCTTGTTCTTCGAAACCCTAAAAATTGTATAACAATACTCGTACAATACATGTGGCATTTCTGTTCCATTCCTAGCTCTACACGTATTTCCCCAGCGGGAAAGTACCAAAAAATAAAAGTTGCCGTCATCGCCACATGCGAATTGGAATTAGCAATACTCTGATATCGAGAAGGAAACTATATTTGCAATCGAAATTATACCTTATTGATATTGTGCATTGAATAGAGTTTATTATAATCGAGCTCGCTTGGTGATTCGATTAAATTGGAAACAGATGCAATAAGAGCAGTGATTGCACGATTAAGACATTTTGAAACGGTTTTATTTTTTTGGGTTGGCTTATCCAATCATATGAAGCATATATTTGTGATTTTTTTTTACCAATAACTTTGAGATTAGTGATTTGTGTATAAATGGAGAACTTTAAAAGGATCAAAGGTTATTGCTACAAATCAAAATCAATTTAAAAATATGTCTTACTTGTGACTTATGAAAATTCGTTATTAAAGTTAGCATACAAATGTCTGTAAAATATGTTGTTGTTTTTAAACTTTCGTGTTTTGAAAACATTATTATAATTATATACTACGGGACTAATCGCGCACTAAAGTGATATGAGTCTACCCGTGACCACGGTCGATGCAACTCGGCCGAAACGTCGGGACGAGGAGGTATTTATTTAGTAATAATAATGTAAAATATGTTACTTAAACAAACATGTTCAAAAGGATGTGTGACTTACAATTTTGTGTTCTCTTGGTTAGCTCCTATAAATTCAAAGTGTGTAGGTACTGAAAAACACCAGAGTAATCGAGTTTTAATCAAACTTATGAATATATTTCTGTATACGTACCTATCTTTAGATTTTTATGAAATCTCTTTAAAACGCCGAGTGGCATTTTGAGCTCTTGTAAGCTAAATAATTAAAGGGTAAGCGCACTTTATCGAGTTTTTATTAAACTTTGAAAAGTGTAGGTGTTACTGTATAGGTACGTACAGTATTATTTTCAGAATCATTTTTTATGCAATCTCCTTAAAACACCGAGTGGCGTTTTGAGCGCTTGTAAGCTAAAACATTAAAAGGTAAGCGCACTTTTGCATAGGCTAGGTGTAATGTAATTCATGATACAAAGCGAGGCGGCGCGGCGCGGCCGGACGTGACGTCACGTGGCTACCTACGTGAGAAGTAGTGCCTATACTACGTAATAACAGAAACTTTAACATAATGGTTACTAAGCTAAGTCGAAGAATAATTGCATAGATAATATATTATAAGCTGTATGAATAAATTTTTAAGCAAATAAATTACAGTGAAGAGTCCACATGGGATATCTTATAAAAACTAAACTATCATGCATGTATATCACTGCATACCCAAAAACATTATCTCACAGAAGCACAGGATTTAAAATGTTCGATTTCCGAATATTGCGTTATATTGAACATTTTATATCTGAAAAAGACATCACTCCTTTAGAAATACTCTGGTGATTCAATTTATGCAAATACGAAAATGCGACGGGTAATGTAGGTATCTATCGTAGCGCGTGTAGCGTCTCTAATGCATGAGGTATTGTCGATTCCACCCTATTTTAGCTTCAAAAAATGTTGTCTATACTCTGGTTAATCGTAGGGACAAGTTAAGCTACTGCTCGGGTCGCGTAGTGCTCGGTGCGGGCTCCATACGCTACTTGATATTCGCGCGCACACCGCACCACATTTCACCCGGCGCCGGCTGCTCCTTGGATCTTGAACTTTGTTATTTCACGTACCCTTTTTCCTCCTGCCGACATTCCTCCGCTATGCAGTAGAATTTAAAATATTTTAATCTCATCGCCACAGTCGGTCGCTTTATGTCATAAAAAATGGCAAACCTACGCACTTTATAAAGTGAGGTTGCTTTTTATAAAGCTTTGAAGCTGCAATGTTAGCAATTTTCTTTTCAAGATTTCCTAGATAAAATACTAAAAGAAATGAAATAAAATAAGGAACGTTTTCAAAGCATTAAGCGTTGGTCTGCCTTTTAAAATAAATTCATTACCTAAGTAGGTAATATTGACCAAATTATATAGCAACTTGGACAACATTGGCTAATTGGCATTATTCATGGCAACGATCTATAAGTAACTACTAAATCAGTCCAAACATGAGATAAGTAAAGAAAACGATCAGCTTCCGTACCTACTTGATTTTTTATTTAAAAATTTAGCATTTTAATGTAGGTATAAAAAGAAATTCTGCCTCCGACTCTTGTAAAGCTAGAAATGGAAAGAAAACATCTTCTCCATCTCCTTAAATATAAATAAGGAAAGTAAAACTTTGTTTAGGATCAAACAGGATAATAAAATTTATGTTCGCACAAAAACTATTGATATCCGATAGAACAATATTGATCTGTAAAACAGAGCAAGTGTTCCTAATGATTTGTTCCCAGGCAGCGGTAATGAAAGCAGGCGGGCGCGGGGGCAGTCTCGTGGAGCTAGTATTGTACAACTGGAGTTATGTTATAATAGAAAGCAGAAAGTTAGGATAGGATCGGCAAAGCCTGCTGTGGTGAACCTTATTATGTGTGAAATGGGAAGAACCGTAGGGTCGGTTAATAGATTCGTTTTGCTTACTTGCTCTTTGGTCAATGAAAAAACAAAACAATATCGCATATATCGATTGAATGCCAAGGTTGGTTCTAGGTAACATTTTGATATAAACTGTATTTTAATGAAAATACTAAATACTAATAAATAAATGTCGATGTCAAGTAGTGCACTCTAAAGAAAAGGCTCGGTATGTTTGTTCTCTCAGCTTGTTCTATTATAAGTATGAATACTTACTTATACCTACTTTTTAATGCCAACTGCCTCTGTGGCTCGGTGGTTGGTGACCCTGACTACGGGATCAAATAGGTGTGGGTTCGATTCCCACCCAGGGCAAGTATTTATGAGATGAACAGTTATTTGCTCTGTGTCTGGGTGTTATTTAGGTATTATCTATATAAGTATGTTTTGTAAATTTGTATATGTAGTAATCAGTCTCTGGCAGCCATATCACAAGCTTTGCTTAGTTTGGTGTCGGATACCGTGTATAGGATGTTCCCTCATATTTATTATTTATTAATTAATAGAACTCTACTCCAGTTTTTACAGTTCACCTCTTTGGGCAGCCTACGCTGAAAACCGAACATGTAAACAAAGCTGGCCCGGGGCTGCCAGTTAACCCCAATTTTGCCGACCGCATCCTAGCTTTCTGATTTTTTTAGTTTCAACTTGATTTGTGTTGCCGCTGCTGACTCGACTCGCTATGAATTTAAAACTGAGATAAATTCTGACCGGCTAAGCCGTGGTTTGCCATGGGATGTTCAACTTTTATGCATAGTTTTGTTATTTCGTTTTCTGCGTGTTGCCTAGAAGATAAGTAAATTAATTTAGTGTTCTAGCTTATTTGGAAAGCGGCGAGACGAAAAATGCGGTTCTCAAAGCAGTTCAGGTCCTACGGTTACGACAGTTTCCAGGTGTTTAGATATCACAAAAATATACATAAACACACACAATCAATGAAGGATTAGTTGCTTAAGCAACTAAAATGTTCACCACAAAAACTGTAACATTTTTGAATTTTGCTGATAATAATAAAGTTATACATACCTAATTTTAATTAGGTACTTTCCATTAACAAACGCCCATTGGTATAAAAATATATTAAATATTATTAAAATATAATTCTGCAAAAAAATCTTCATAAATAATGTACAAAATAATACGTTTTGTAACTATTCGTAAAACATTGTTCAAGCGTACGTAAGTAATACCTACTTCAAACTGGATTCTTAACTACTATTACAATAATAAACAGCAAAAGTAGTGCTGTAGTAGTGCCTAAATCTACAACGACCTAAGTCCATAAATGCCTTCAGCATTAGGTAGGTAAGCATAATATAGGTTAAATATTCAGCCGCCAGGTGGCAACATTCGCACGGCGTAACGCGTGTTGTAAAACCAAATTACCTTCAAATTTATGTGAGGGAGACACTACTGCATCTACTAAACTAAACGAGAAGCCAAAGGCTTACAGTTTGGTTCGTGTCATTTAGACAATTTTATGCTTATGTTGGTAGGTCTGTAATTAGCGGGCCAATTGAGGCGGGCGTAGTTTTCGGCTTTATGACGTGTTGCCATACGTCGCCTTTTGATGTACTCCCCGTTACCAGGATGATTTATTGCCGGCCGTACCCTTTGGCCTCTTTCAAAACTTCACAGCTAAAATAGGTGACTTGTTAACTGAAAATGTGAAGGGTCAATATTTTAGTGTTGAGAAAAGGTGTGTGTGTGTGTGAAACACATTTAACTATTTATTCTTATTTACCTTTTATGCTGTAGTATATACTTAATTTTGAAAAGAAAAAGTGGTAGGTACAGCCTACCTGCTTTTAAGTTAGCATTAACTAGGTACGGTAGAATGAACATGGCTGTTAAATAGGTTACAGTGTAGAGTGCTTTTTGATATCTACACTTCTCTTTTTGCACAAACTCTACCTACTCATTACTTCACTAATTGTATTTAATATGTTTTTGTAATTATACTCGCGGTGCGCACAGCTGAAGCTTAGTCAGATACTCGTATCTACATAGGTAGGTACACACCTACTCATGTGTTCAAGATTTAAAGAATAACAAAAATTGAGGTCGTTCGTTATTTATTAAATTAATTTATTGTTCCTTTAAGTAACTGCCAACTTTTTAGAAGTCTTGGCCTATATTTTTTCACAAATACTTTATTTGAAATGTTTTTTTTGATGAATAAAAAAATGATTTACTACTTACTAAAATTTATTTCACAAATAATATCTACTAAAACTAAAACTGTTTCTCTGATTAGGTCATAGATGTCTACTCACATCTATGACCTTATCAGAGAAACAGTTTTTTTAGTACGGCTAGATAAAAAAATGTTGAAGCAAGTTGCCGCCCCAAACGAGTGAGTCGTAACAAAGTAATATATGTCAAAGAGTCCTAAATCAGTCCCAAACGTTTCGGATTGTTCTTGTCTCAGCATGCAAATAAAGATTTACGAACACGGAACTGTTTGACTTAAACGCCTGTAAATTTTGCAGTAGCATCCTCCCCGCGCATGGTTCGTTATGTAAAGAGGGCAGGCGTTCTGTAACACTCGCTTCGATCTACAACATAACCGTTATAAAAAATTCAACATGATCTCATTTCCGTTTTTCAGTCCTCGACCCTTTTTTACGATACGTTGACTATTAATGCGGTAGTTTCTTTTCATAAGCTACGCGGAGTTGGTGTACAAGTGTACCTACATATGTTATACAATAGGTAAACTGGTAGGTGATTTATTGGTAAATAAGTTTTAGTTAATAATTATGTTATCATTATTATTATAGTTATAATGTCAAATTATAATAGTGCGTATAATAGAGTGGAGGCTCAAATAAAACGGACACACTGTTATTCCACAAACTTTGAGGAATAATCCTGAGACCATAGCTGAAGTAGGTAAGTACCAATCTAATATCTATTAATTTGTAAGTTTTGTAATATCTCTATACATAAAGCATTTTTAGTCTTTTAAAACCGTTATTAAAACCTTTACTTAGGAGTATATGGTGCTCGTAAGTAACATATATAGTTACACCTAAACATCGTTTATATTATACTTACTTATTTTTATCCGATGAAATTCCACTAACGAATATTCTCCGCCAGCGTTCTGAAATCCAATGACGCAATTTTTAAGAATCAATAAGATTAAATTCTCGAAAATTTACCGAGAAATAATCAAACAAAATAAGAACGCCGTCCTTCTTTCATGTGGCAACAATTTTGAGGAGCATCTGGAATATGTCTTTCACATGTCGAAGCGACTGAAATGATACGAGATCCGCGGGATCAACGCGCCGCTCACTCTGCTGGAAATGTATCACGTAGATATAAATAAAATATTGTAGGTGCGCTAAAATCTTTTACATTTACACAGTCATACTTTTATGCATCATATACGGATAAACCCAGAGATATTCTCTAGCTGCATTTGAATAAAATGCGCTAAACCAAACACAAATATCACGTTATTTGGTTTTATTCATTTTGAAACTTTAGCATTAGAAGCTTTTTTTTTATCTTTTAAACTGTCTGTTACAACACATATCAATAAAAAGTTTAATAAAATCTAGTTTAATAATGGAGAATGTCAGGTACATTCTCCAGTTTGGTTACGTTGTTATTATCGACGTGACTTTCAGTGACTTCACTTGGTTTTACTAAATTGGTAAAAAGGGTGTGCTTGCACAGTTCTGTAGGCCCAACCACCGGTAGTTTGAGCCCCGCCCCGCTGCCGCCGGCACTTTAGGTTTAGGTTTTTATATAGTATTTTGTATAAATATTGTAAAACAACTTAGATTTAAGACAATAAATGAATATGTGCCTATTTGTCTAATAATTATAAATTATCTACTAAATGATAAACATTTAGTTCAAACAATATTTATAATTATTTTCTTATCGATTTGATTTCGTAGCAACCGTTTTATTATCATACTAGCTTTTAACCACGGCACATGATATTTTGATTTTTGTGCTATTCTCATCGGAACCCTTTATTTATCCGAGATAAAAAAGTAAACTATGTCTCTTTCCGTCTTTCTAACTAAGTATGTCCCTACCAAAAATCAAGTCAGTTCGCTGCTCCGTTGTTGCGTGAAAGAGGAATAAACCAACAAATACAGTTTTAGATTTATAATGTTAGTAAGGGTTAGTGACAAAAACATTGGACCGACCACGCTACACACGATCTGATTTCGTGATGCACCGCAACAGCAACGCTTCGTGTGGCACCGCTGTAAAATTTCACTGTTAAAAGGTGATAAACCAAACCACATTAAAGTATGATAACTGTCATACGAATTATAGTTTAGCAAGAGTTTAGCTCTCTCGCTAATTTGACGGTGTTTCGATTTGACAGTTGTTTTTTTTTGACATTTCTTGAAGCGCACGCTAGAATAGCTCTCACATTGCAGAATTTTTCCTACTTACTTAACACGTATCGTTATATTATGGAACATTTTCGCAATATTATTATAATTTATAGCCTATGTGTTATTTTGATATATTACCTATATTATTGCAAAGTTTCATCTTAATCCGTTCAGTAGTTTTTGCGTGAAAGAGTAACAAACATCCACCCATCCTTACATATGTTCGTGTTTATAATATTAGTAGGTTACATCAACTATACATGGATATACATCGTGTATAATATTAATGTATATTGGGTACACAAGAATAATTTCAACAAAGATATCAAAACCAAGGCTTTAGCTGTCTATCCTCACATCCGCGCCCACTTTCAAAGACATCAAAATGTCGTCGGCAATACGTTGCAGTCATTCCAATTCAATCTATTGCACATCTGACGCCATTACACTGATTAGAACCAGACGGGATTTCAAGATATTTTGTATCGGAGCCAACGAAATTCTTGTCAAACTCGGGCTATAAAGTAGCGTGTTAATATTGGGCAAGTGCATACATTGTGGCTTATTTGTAGGAAGCTTTAACACAGCTTTTGGTTGGCTCCATGTGCGCCGCCAAACTTTTACAATAAAATGCTTGATGCGGCTCTCCGGTTATTTTACATCTTTCCTTCTCTACATGAGCGCAGCTGTGACAATTCTTTTTTTTATTGTTTTAAGTTACCTTTCATTCTAAGGACCAAAAACTTTAGAGACTAATTTAAGAAACGAATAGCACCATATTCGTATATGAAGATTATGTTGCAGTTAGCTTAATAAATAAGTAGGTATTGTGAGGGATTGAATAAAAATTGTGTAATGTTTAAGTAGTTTTAGTTTTATTGTAAGGGATATTATGTGAAGAATAAAAATGATAACATAAATAATTAGTTAGTAGATAAGATATAATATATAAATAGATCTTGAATAAGTATTGCTATTCAGCGTGGTAAGCAACTGGCAGTGAGTTTGAATTTTTGGATTATTCTTAGATCTTCAAGGGTCTGCAGATGGTCCGATTGATTTTTATGGATAGTTTAAGTAGAATTAAATTGTACGTCTGAATTGCTGCTGCGACCTTTGCGTGGTTGTGGGTTACATCACTGGTGTTTGAAAAAAATAGAGAAATACTTACTCGGATTCTCAATAATTTATATTCAGTAGATACTCCAATATTTTTCTTTAATTTCTCAATTTAGTTGCACAGTAAAATGACACCTCCAATTCGAATACCAGATCATCGCTTTGTACTAACAATGTGTTGTAATAGCTTTTATTGATCGGCCCTTGAGATATCGGGAACGAAGATTGTGTTGTGTGTTTCTTTACATTCGGAATTGAAAGATAATACCGAACACATTTCGAAGGTCAACCCCGCTCTCAATAGCTGCTGGGTATTGCAGGATTAGGTACCTATACCTAAATTTTATCATATCTGAAAACTTATAAATTTGAGAATTTTGTGTGTGATGAAATTCGTATGTTTCCAATCGACTTATTGGAAATCTAGAGAGAAAACCTATGTTTAACAGTGGCCGTTTTTCATAATTATCTTAATCTTATAAAAGCAACTGCTTTTTTTGCCAAAAAAAAAACCTAGTAAGATGGAAAAATATCATAGCCAATGTCTGATTAATAATTAGCCGTGTTTTCGTAAAATTCCTCGGATTTTTGCAAAAATACGGTTTATCATACAGGCTGTTTTTTTTTCAGTGCACATACTTTGCATACAGAAAGTATAATAAACAAACAATTAAACCCCTACATTGGTTTCACTTTATTACAAAAATATTGAAATAACTTCAAGATAAACTATACAGATAAACGGAGTAATCAATGTCACCCTACGTCTGAGTACTTACGTGGCCGCGTCGTACCTACGCCCGAGACGTTTTAGATAGGTAGTTATTGTCTGAAGTGTAGAGTGCATGCAATATAATTTTCTTTGGAATAGTTTGACATAAAATTGATAAAAAAAAACGATATTTTTATGAGCGAAATTTGTGATATCTATTGCGCGATAAAAATTTGTGCACTGAATAAAAAGTCATGCTGTATAATCCTACGGCATATATTAAGCATGTAATCGATGAACGTAACGATTCTGCCGGATCTTAGACTATTATTACATCACCGTCATCGTTATCAACATCCACAGACTTCTTTCACTCTCTACTGGGTATAATAGGCCTTTTTCTTAGGGTGTCAACTGCTACGGTCCTGCTCCATTCGTTTCCATATCAAACTTGCTATTTTCACGATATTGCCGACCGATCTTCCCATTAGGTAATACTTCATATCAGAGCCATGGCAGAGGTCTTCAAGTGGCTTAAAAACTATGTCAACAGAGCTAGATACCGATATACCAATTTTCTTTATTTTAACAAGTTCCTAAACTATTTCTAATATAAAAGATCAGTGTAATTTTAGACTAAGTTTCTACCTACTTGTTTCTATCGATGAAGGTGTTCATAGAGCTTATTACTTATTTATTAATACCAGGCTTACGATGGTATTATTTTGTAATACCAAACGCGAGTTAACATGCAAAACCTAATTAAACCGTAGCTAGCAGTTTCTAGCGTGTTCTTACAGAAAGGAAACTAGGTAATCCCCCGAGTTAGTAAGTTCTTTTAAAGTTGAATCTCTAGTGTAAAATAACATAGAATTGCAGTGCGCTAAGTTACTCACGTACCTACTTGTAGTTCGGTGCCTAATTTTATTTTAAGTTATGCCTCGATTTAAAGAAACTGAATATTGGCAACTTCTACGAATTTGGACACTAGCGTAAAAACTGGAAGCATAGCATAGGTAGAAGTAGGTATCTTTTGTTGTCTACTAGCCTTTACCCGCGGCTTCGCGTCACATTTTGATTTTTAAGCTATCCCATATGAAATTTCTCTTGTTTATAATCGCTTTCCATGAATTGTGAACGCCATTTTGCGGTGATCATGTGATAGGTTGTCATGTTTTCCCTTTTTTAGGGTTCCGCGGTATAACGAGAAACCCTTATAACTTCGTTGTGTCTATGCGTCCGTCCGTCCGAAGTTTACGAAACATTATAACTTCCACATTAATTAATCAAATTGGTTGAAAATTGATATTATTATAGTTAAAATATAGATCTCAATTTCATATACTCAAAAATTATTTCAACCCCACCCCTCCGTGTGGGGTACCGTTGAATAGGATTTTTGAAATGAATGTAAAACATTTTCTTGTGTCATGTACCATTTGTGAGATATAAGGTCGTCAAAGCCAAAAAAGAGTGTCCCCCCACACTTTCATTTCTAAAGTAATATACAAGATGGGACTTTCTGAAATTATAGACATCTCTTTCGGATTGTCTCGATCGACCACATTATCTCTCTGGTATCTGTATTTGCAGCCAATGTCACCTATCATCCATATCCATTGTTGGCAAGCCAATAAAAAAGTGTTTTGCCTATCCTACGAGAACCACGATTTTGTTTCTGGATAAAAGTAACCTATGTCACTTTCCGTCTTTCAAACTATGTCCATGCTAAATATCAAGTGAATCCATTGCTGCGTGAGAGAGGAACAAACCCAAAAACACACTATAAGGAAGTAAGGATTGTTTCGGGAACTTGGCGTAGGTAGATATTTTAGTTTACTTATCCATAAAATATATTATTTCTCAAATATTATTTTCGTACGCAGCATAAACAAAGAACGACCATGAGAACTATGCGCGAGAATCATTTATTCAGTCTCATTATAAATTTTGATTTATTTTAATAATTTTCCGAACACATTTAGGTACTTACTTTTTGCACTACCTATTTAAAATATTGTATGTACTTACCATTAATCTCAATTTATCTAGGATCGCTTTGTGCCCTCCTTGTAGTTCCTCACCTTCCAAGACTCACACGATCATTCTTCGTCTGCTTTTCACGCTCCGAACAAGAACCATTTTCCATAGGATATGCACCTTGCCTATGCAGTACACGAAAGGTATAAATGGGAAACCCTCTAGTCAGATCTCAGTATCTCATAAGTTGTGTATGTTTAACAAAGAAAATGTCTTTTTTCGACGTTTGAAATTATACATTTTATCTAATTATGCTAAATAATTTTGTGCTAGGCATACCGATCTAAACCCAAAATAAATATAAAAAAATAACTGAGCTAGCTCAACAGCTAATTTGTTCCAGATCATTCGAGGAAACTAGATTCGTATTAAAATTTATTCAATGCCAAAGCGATATAATGAGACTAATGATGTTTCGCTAATTCGGTCGAGGTTTCCAGCCGGGTCAGGGGAGTTTTAACTTAACTCTCAAAATATTTACTGCTCCCACCCGTGTATTGTGCGCCAAAGATTAAGTTACCTTCATAAGTTAAGCCTGCCTAACTTATTAACCTAATGGCCTCAGCGGATATGGGTATTTCAGTAATTGAAATTAGGAGTCACTTTTGTGAGTAAATAGGGTTATATTGATTAACGCCATGTTTCTAAATAGAGAAACTGTTATTGTTTAAATTTCAATGTTCCTAAAAGGAAACCCATCTATTCCATTCCATCAGCTGTCTACTGAATTATGAATGCAAAAGTGTGGGTGTTTGTTTCTATTCAATTCCAAAGCACCTGAACAAATTTGAATTAAATATGGAATTAATATATTTAAAACTTTTTTATTCATGTGCTCTCTTCTATAAACCGTGCTATAGAAGAGAGCGGAATCATCATCATTACTCATAATTATAATAAATATTTTAATATGAACCCTGCCTTTTTAATATTGCCACGTAAGCATAATTCATATATATTGGACGTTGGCGTGAAAATGAACAAGCCTTATAATTTTTACAATATTTATTCCCAATCTTTGGACCCTAAACGCTTTAAACTAACAAAATACAACATTGCATCGATAATAACATGAAATATACAACCACAAATTCGATTAATATTAAGCTATGGGAGTTTGCCTTGTTTGTAAAGACACCCAAAAATGGTTGATTTAAGAGCCCATACTTCTAAGCCTTTGTCTCGTTTGCAATCATTTTTGAAGATATGAAAACACTTATTGTAACAAATCATCTAGTAATTTCGATAGTAAGCATATTGCGAATGTAGTGCAATTATAACGAATTTTTTTAATTAATTTAAGTAAAATATAATATTTGTATGAAAAACGTTAAATTTAAGTTGTAGGTGACATTATAATTGATACTTAAGACCAAAGGTTTACGAAAGTATGTTCAATAAAATTGTATATCTTCAAAAATATTACAATGCGCGAGAGGAACAGGGACGCTCGAGGCGTGGGCTTTTAAAATACTTAGTCAGAATAAACAGCGACACACAATGTTTCATATTATTATACACATGCCAGTAAATATCACCTATGTCTACAAAGCAAAGATCAAAGGCTATCATTAATTATCTAATTGACCTATCGTATATAATGAGATTAGTAGCAAATAGATTTGTTGTTTTATAACAACCGTCTTTAATGTTATGGTTTTATTAACCAATCCTATTAACAGTCGTTTGCACAACCTAGTGGAAAAAGTAACTGTATTTGTGTTTTTAATAATAAATTGACTGCAACAAAATCATCTCATTATTCCAATATTCTTCCTGTAATTATTCGGAGACTTAATTAAGTAGATTGTGGGAAATCCAGGGTTATTAGATATATAAATAAAAACTTCCATTGAGGATGAGCTCAAATTTATTTGAATTAACAATGACGTCTCCAATGCCACAATACTCAATGAAGTAAGAAAAGAAAAGTAATGAACATCTATAAAAGTTGTAATAATGATAATTAAGCTAATTTTATCACTATTTTTACAATGTCATTATGTTTTTTCTTAAACCACAATAACACTTTACCTCTGCTCTAAAAGCATTTAAATAATTCAAATCACACAAATCTAACAATTAATTACTAACTATATAGTTTGTATGTATTTTCCTTTTTTTGCTTCATATACAAATAATTTTAAGCAACGCTCTAACTTCTGTCACGAAAACATTAAAAACGATGTCATTTAATACTGAATCCGAAGCGAACTGTTAGAAATAAATTTGGTAATTAAGCCATACATTACAACGATATGATTAGTTTAAAATAACATACAAATACTAGACCGATAAGTAAATAAATGGAAACTTGCGCGACACTACTCGGGCTCTGCTATTTCGATACAAACGATCTAACCGAATCTCTACCGACCTTAGAAAACAACACTTAGCTGGTATTTTATACTCCGAACGGTTATTTTGTCTTCATTATTTCTATTCATATTGTATCTCTTAGAATAGTATTTTAACTAAATTTATTAAGGGGCACAGAATTGATATGTTTCCGATGAACGGCTTTTGTGTGATACCGCTTACTTAACCTAAGTTGCAAGGCGACGCTACACCCCTACTCTACTCGTACCCTATCACATGCGGGCCAATGTCACGCGTCTACCTAGACGATCCAACCATCTACACGATTTCACAGTAAACGTTAACAAAATATCGCTTTCAGATTTACTCATACCGTTATTACAGAACAGTCCGTAATTTTAAAACTTAACCGTTATTCCAAGCGAAGAACAATTTTATAGACGAAACGAGAAGCAGCAACAGCCAAGCGAGAACTTCGGAAACACAAAATAGGTAGATTTGCGTTTAGCGTGACATATAGCCGATTGCATTAAGTATAAGTTATAGACGAGGAATACAGAATAAAACGTCTCTATGAAACCGCTCTTTACTCCTAATTACACATTAAATATTACACGATGATATGTATCGAGTAGTCCCGCAAAAGGTGACGTAGCCGTGTCCGCAGCCACTGGACGTCTCTTACGCGCTATCTACGGTTGTTGGACGGAATCATGGCGGCGCCGGCGCCCGCGCAGCGCGCGACTGCCCGCCCCGGAGCGCGCCGTGCCGCCGCCATCTTGGCCGCGACACGACACGAAATGGCGGACGAGGTCAGTACGCGCAAAACAAAACCTCACAAGTTGTTCGATGGCTCCAAAGTTCTAAATACAATTTAATATCAAAGAAGAGAGCTTACAACTTGATCGAAATTCCACTCTCAAGCCATCGAAAAACTCCGTTACCAACTGAAAAGAAAAGGGAAACTTTTCGTTGTATTTTTGTACGCAAACGAAGACGGCCGGCGCCGAAGGTATGGGAGATCACTACTACATTACACAATTACTTACATATAAATTAGGATTACATATATATCGACGAATTAAATAAGTAAACATTGACTTAGCTTAATTATTAGGTAAAACTGATAATTAATAAAAATCCTAACAACAATCTGATAGTTTTGGAATTTTGAAGTACGGTTAATATGATTCTTTATGTAAATAATAATATTTGCACATGCACTATTACATTTTTCAGTGTGAAAAAGCAAAAACATAGTCCGTCAATAGACTTGACTAAAAATAATACATGTAAAAATATAATATATTATGTGTTAATCATAAATAATAACAATCTTGGTAGTTATAGCTTAGATTTCATAACAGCTGTTCTATTGATAATATTATTTGATTGAATTGAACTATAGAATTTAAATAAACATGAAAAATAGGTTTCCTTTACAAAATAGGACAACCAAGCCTACAAAATATAAGTTTGGTACGGTTTGAGGTTAGTATTAAAATTATGTATTATAATTCATTTATCTTTGGTCTATACGCAACGTTCGGTACACTCTGATAGTTACAATCACTATAAACAATGTATAAAATTTTGCTAAGTCAAAAATTGACGAAATTTCTATGAATATATTGACTAAGAGATTTTCATAAGAATTCACTTGCGGTATCGACGGCCACAGAGCGACAGCGGTCGCGCGTACCTCAATAGATTCTGTCGCGTCAACATACAACCAAATATTCGAAACCTTATCAATATACTCTAAGCAGGGATTTTTTTTTACTTTTTTATATAATTTTTACATGTTTACATCAGCAGAATACGTCACTAAAATACCTATAGATAACATTAAGATTTCATTTTTTGGTTTATTGCTTTCTCGCAGTGTTCTTACATCGCCGCGGCGCGTCGGCGCGTCGGTAACTAAGTAACATTTTACATTTTGTATGCGATAGTCAACTAGCTAAAAATAAAAAATATATATTAATCTTTTTCTGTTTAAACCTAACGCTTCAGTTATTTAAACTTCAATACATCGTTTCATTATTATGTATGAATAACAGTTTCATTAAATAGTAATGTAACTATGCTCATTCTCTACAATAAATACCCTTATCTAATATTATTATTCATCTAACGATTACACAATAAAAGTAACTACTAAACGTTTAAATTAGATTATTACCAAAAAGCTCGTCAAAGCATGCAGATAGGTAGTAGAATAATGGTTTCACTATCCAGCGTCCGGCACGAAGACGCCGAGCTATTTATATAACTATTCATTAATTATTAATTTGATTACATTTAATTATTTAACTCTCATAAGGCCAAGGCTAAATTCTCGCAACAAGACTGAACCGACCTCGATACGATCGCATCGCGTTCCCCCGAGTGTCACGTGGTAACGGAAGCCGCCCTCGCTCGGAGCGCTCTAACGAATGTTTCAAACGAACGCGGGTAAAATGTCACAAAGTGGAACAGTATAAAAAATTTTAGGAAAACTTTTCACAAGGCACAAGAAATGTTGGTGAGACACGTAATAGATGTGAACGAGGCGAACAGACGACGGACACGACGCGGGCCAGTTCAGCGATGCTCAGCACAGTCGCAGCCAGCGAGGACGCCGCCGCCGCGCGCCGGCCCGGCGCCGGCCGCGGCCGCCGGCGCCGGCAGAAACTACCGTAAGACCAACACTGGTGTGCCAGCTTTAACGAGTGATCGAACTTTATAAAAATTACTAAGAAAGTAGGTAAATATAATTTGAAATAGTCATGAAATTCATTTAATTCGCTAACATTACCGAGGCTAAACAAAATCGTCATTATTATATTACGACTCCATAAAATCATCAACTTGAAATATTTATTTAACAAAACGTAATCTTTCTATGAAGGGCACCTTTGGTTTTTAGCTTATTCGAATGAGATATTATCCTAAAATGTTTAATTTCTGGTTTTACACTATATTCATAACAAATCCTCAGTTGTATACATCGGCCTTGTTCAAATAATTATACAAACCTTTTTTAACGTACAATAAGTTAGTTGTAAATAAATCTTATATTACACAATAAAATGAATTTCATTAAATAAACATGTTTACATGAAAATTAATAATTTATAATAACTAATAATATTTAATTATGAACAGTAAACAATAAACCTGGAATGTTAATAATACAGTAACACTTGCTAGATTTGGTATAAAAGAATAACACCACAGACCCCCGACGCCACAAATTAACTAAGTAGTAAAGGAGACAGAGCACTAATTTTGTAAGGCCAATGTGTTATTTAATATTATTTTGGATAAATAGAATCTTGATCCGATGTTAGCCGTAGCGTTGACAGCCGTAGTAGCAAGGATTGTCCGCTCCATCCCCCGCTGGTTGTGGTCCGATGCGATGCAAAGGATCAAGATTATGCGTCCCTCATGTAGCTGGTTGTCAAGTGCCGAGAGCCACGAAAGAGTTAATGCTGTTCGCCCTCTTCTCCGTTTTTGGCTCCCTGTTGAAAAAATAAATCCGTGTGAGTCGGAGATTTATTCAAAAATCTTTCATTCATTTTGGCGTTGACTTTGTGTGTGCAATTACAATTAAATATGTAATTAAAAATGCACACGTAATTTTGACGATAACTTTAAAACTTCATAAAATCACAAGTATAATACAGCAATTTTACAACAAACTTTATCAATATTAGTACCTAATTGGTAGGTACGGGCTCGCATATTGTGATGTTTCAAGCCTGGCGGTACAATGCCTGTTACAACACATGCATTATGGAGAAGTTACTTAGCAGGTAAGTTGGTATCATCTGACTGACATTAACCAAAGAAAGAAACAATAGACTTCGTGCACTCACAAAAAATGACACTACTACTATTTATGGCCAAAAAGTTTACCAGGCCCTGTAGCAATTACAATGAAAAGTATATTTATGTTATATATAATTACAATGAAAAGTAGATTTCGCCCCGCGTGATTTTGATGTTTGTCCTATCCTCCAGGATTTTTTATTTTTTCAGGACAGAAAGTAGTCCGTTGCTCTGTTACTGCGTGAAAGAATAACAAACCACTACAAACACACTTTCGGATTTATAATTTTAGTAAGGGAGTTAGCATTTCTGACATAAATGAACCCATTTTTTTGGTTAACGTCGTACAAGTTAAATGCTTCTCAGAAATTTTCTTTTACAAAAATAGTAGGATTTAATTTATTTCTATACATATGAGGCAAATTGCCGGGGCGCATAACTTATATTTTGTACTTGGGTTTATTCTAAAAACACGCGTGCTACGTGCCGGTTAGTTTACATACATTTACGTGGAGTTTTATTCCATAAGGACCACTATAAAGTGATCATAAATTTTGAATTGAGTCCGTTAAATATCGAAGTCAATATTTAATTTTGATTAATAAAATATTGATATGTTATTAAAAATAAACTATGGCACGCTACACTGTCGCGTTGCGATAAAAAACAATACCCCCATACTACAACCGCAGTGAGAACAGAAAAGGTGCGCGTGCATACTTCATGTGCGAGAATCCATCCGTTGTGAGCCATCTTATGACGAGCGTACTCAAGGACGATGGGCCCTTCCGAGCTAAGCAGCAGGGCGCCCTGCAAGCGCTGCAGCGCCGCGGCGGCGTCAGCGGCGCTCGAGAACTCCACGAACGCCACGGGGCCCGCGCTGGCGCCCGCGCCGCCGCCCAGCAGCCGCAGCCGCGCGAACCCGGGGCAACTGCGCAGTCCACTCTATCGGGCCCGCACTCGTACCCCCGCATTCATACGCCTCTCACGTCCTATATACCGACTACCCCTAGCCGAACGCTTTTAATTGCTTCTGTTTAGAATATACTGTTGTATCACTTGCATTATTACTATGTTTTGTATATGATTATATCTAATTTATAGCCTTTAGAATCGTTTTTAGGATTGTCGTGTTGATAAAAAATAGACAAAACCGAAATCTACGCGTTTGAATAGTGTTTTCAACGATATGCGAACACAGCCGAAATTTTACAATATTTTCACAGATATACCGTCTTTATTTGCGGATATGAGTGTTGTAATAGATTTGTGCGTATAATAATATTTACCCACAGAGAGTGATCTATAAAGATCTTATTTATTATTTGCATAGGTTCAGCCCCAAAGAGCTTTGTCATGAACCTTTAAATTGGTCTCTACGAAATTTTGCTCGTATTTACCCATATACATGTTTTTAAGTTTATGGTTACTCTATAGAACCTCTTTTATAGGTCTATGAATGTTTTACTTAAACCCGATCTTTGAAAATATCGCAATTGTATGACAGATGGTTTAGTTCACGGAAACGGAACATAAGGGTGCAACATTTATTACTCAACTTGATACTGGTGTTCAAAGATACGACGTTGGCTTTTTGTGGTGTTAAGACAGACGTCCACTGGAGAAGCGTGGCGTGGCAAGGCATATGGGACGACAAAAGCGGCATGGAAAAGTCTACTTTATATTGTAGGTACAAAATTGTATAGCCGCGCCGATAGTTTTTGGAACTTCAAAGGATGCGGTGTCACAGATAATTTAGAGTCGACGGCGCTCCCTAAGTAGTAGATTTTTCAACGCCACAGTGCTCCCGCTCCACCTCTCCTGTGAACGCTGCGTCCTAGAGTGCTCAGTACGACTAGTTGTGAGAAGTGTGTATTTGTCATGCTTTTGGTGGTACGGGTGCAGGCTTGTAGTGCTCACACAAACTCATTATATTAGCTTATCTTGAATTGAGTCTTATATCAATATAGATAAGAGTTTGTGTAAGACACCGATTCATACATAAGTCAGAACATAAATAACCCAACAGTTTTGAAGTGGACGACAACTGTGGTGCGACATGCTGTGGAGGAAGTATTTTTTTATCCTTTTACTTTCAAGTTACACATTTTTGTGCATGTTGTTTAGTGCGTGATCATGCACATAACAGTTGTGATTATTATTTTCGACTGAAAACGTTGAGATTGATATCATCATTAATAATATCGTTTTAACGACTTAATAAAAATGCAAAATAAAAAATGCTAATATTATTTTCAGTCGAAATTTCAAAGCTGACGGCACATTTAGGTTGGTTCTATATTATCTAATGTATAACACACTTATTCAGATTAAAATAATCATATTGTGTGGGTATTTTGGTTCATATTCATTATTCCTCTACAAATTCGCAATTCAATGTTGAAACAGATATTTGTTTCAACATAGAATTGCGGAATTGTGGATATTGTGGTAATATTACTATTACTATTTGGTAATATCATTATGATGCTATAATTAATTACAGTCAAAAAGATATTCTGTAGTCCATGGTAGTATTACTAAGGAGGCTCTTATGTGGTCATAATACATACCTAGTGATGATGTCAATTAATTAGAAAAGTCGTAAAGTTTACGTTTTACCCACTTGAGTTAATAAGGGTTAAGTACGGTTTAAGCGTTATGATCTACTAATGTTTGAATCACGTGACAGATTTTGGATTACTATGCGTATTCAATTCGCCTGTATCGTCCTTAATATTTTTCATAATACAGTTTAAAACGCCTAGCAACAAGAGAAAATACGGAATTTTAGGCTTTAGAACGGAACAGGCATTTTTCTTTTTTGGAAAGTTATTACCTTCTAAATCAAAATATTGCTCCAAATAAGTGTGTTATATATTACCGATATTTCCTCCTTTGTCCTTCGAGATTTCTGTATTTCAGAGGTATATCTCATAACTCCACTTTACCTTTCAGACGTTGCTCTTGAATTCTTGTATACAGAGATATATATCTTTGAGGTACAGATTTACACACTATCTCGTGGACGAGAGAGTTGTGACATTTTTTTCTGATTTGTTCCTAAGGGTGAACGCGCGCTTATCCGCACTGCAAGAGCCGCACAAGCCGCAATATTGTTTACATACAATTCTATTGGCGCCACACGATCAACATTTCTGTCAAATACCGTAGGCGTTAATGATAACGACGCGCACGGCTCGTACAGCGCAAATTGTGCGAATTCACTCGATTCAAATAGGTAGTAGCAGTAGTAAAGTGGTGGTATCGTACCTGCTGAAGATCTCCTTAAGCTCGTGCTCGGAGACAAACTGGCCGAGGTTGGCGACGAAGAGCGTGGAGCAGGGGTGCGCGGGGTGCGCCGGGTGCGCGGGCGGGTGCGGCGCGCCGCCCGGGGATCCCAGCGCCGGGGCCGGCAGCACGCACGCGCCCAGCGTCAGCGGGCTCTGCTGCTCCAGGTAAGGGCTCTACTTAAGGTTAGACTGCTCTAGCTTCCACGCATCCTACCTACTCATTGCCATTCAGTACGATAGCTAATCTATAAGTAACGAGCAAATATCACATAAAGTGATTTAAATTTAATTTGTGGGAAGCCCAACTCTCATCATCAAAAAAAAGAAATGTTGAAAGTAATTTTGCACTCGGTGTATTTGTGCTGTCCATTTTATGAATATTAAATTTTGGAAGATTCTATGTTGTTATCATTAGGTTGTTTATACTCGAGTTTTTACTTTTAAATTTAATATAGAGTTGCGTTTGACTGCACTCTGTAATCACGATTGAGTTTTTTTTGAATAAATAAGTTGTTTGTGTTTACGTTTTGTTTTAGTATTAATTATTTCATTGCTACATGGACTCGTAGCAAGCTACGAAATTATGCTACGAGCGGGATTTCGTAACATTGCTGTAACGCATAGGAGAGCACTACAAAATTCGCTAAACTTTATTTAAAGGTGATGTTCTCGAACCTGGCTCAAATCCGTCCAAAGTTTATATTACATATATAAAAAAATATAACGAAACACGAAAAAATACTGAAAAATTTCCAGACGCTTTTAAAAAGATGCACACCATTTATCATTATTTCAGGCCTAGCAACTCATGTTCTGAATTTTCCGCCATCTTATGTACCATAGAGAATAAAAAAGTCATTTCAGCGTTGCCGTTTTGTGGGAAAATACCCGAATTGTGGGGAATCTGAACTCGATTGGGGATTGACGTTTCCCGATTATTTTGTCAATATGAGACATTAATATTTCAATATAATAAAGGACCTCCATGCTAAATGTTATGAAAGTCATAGTACGGTTTGATGAACAGTTTTTCGTAAAAATCTAATGGTGCGTCCATACACTCCGCGAGGCGACACGAACATCGCAGCTGTAGCTAACTTCACATCGTAAACAAGTAGCTACAGAAGTTTCTAAACAAACTTCATAACTAACTTCACATCGCCGACTTATATACTTGTTTACGATGTGAAGTTAGCTACAGCTGCGGTGCTCGTGTCGCGTCGCGGAGTGTGTGGACGCACCATAAGGAGTTTTCCGAAAACACACATAATTAAGTATGGGCTACGATATTTTTCTATCATAGTGATTGCGAAGATACAATATAACTAATCATTCTACCACTTAAATAATGTTTAATGTTGTACACATGGATGTAATTCCTCTCGCGAAACTCTTACATCCATGGATCCACAACATGGTGGATGTGTCTATGGCGGGCAGTATGGCAATAATGTGCAACTAAAAATAAATGTGTGCTCTTTAATTAACGGTTTGATTACGAAACACTATGTCGCATCGAATTAAGTTGTTTTTTCTCCCTATTATGGTCTACGGACAGTCAGTGAGCCAAAGCCCCGTACAAAAAAGAACATGTCCTTTAAGTACAAAATACTGAATGTCAAGGAAATAACAAAGCATCACGATAATGTGTTATACATTATTATGCTTGTGAATAGATTTTTTTAAAGGTAATTTTACTGATGGCAATATTTCATCAACATTTTTATTGTATAGTTTTCCATAACTTCCAGCAACATTACAAGTGGAAAATATAACAATTTTCATGTACATATAACAATTTTATTCGCATGCAGAGAAAGTCGTGTACGCTATGTCGAGTACGCGAAATATAGACAGACACCAGCAAAGTAGCGAGATGTTGAAATGCCATTTATTTCTAAGGGAAGAACAAAATCCATCTCTTGTTTTGTCTCTCGCTATGAATTTCTGCAATGGGCTTACGGACTATATATTTTGGCCCACCTTTGCACATCTCTCTTCTCTATTTTGATGGAGTACAGAGTTGTGGAAAACACTCACGTGGTGTGGCCGGTCGGCGGCAGCTAGTCAGAGGTAGGAGCGCACCGGCGCCATCTGGGGGTGGATGGCGGGGTGCACGAGGCCGTGCGAGAGCGCCGGCAGCTCGCCGCCGTACGCCAGCGGGTGGTGCCACAGTTCCGCGCCTCCGCCCGGGAAGAACGGGCTCGCTAGGTCTGCGCAACCAGAACAATGTCACACGCGAACACCTCACGACCACGACTCGCCGGATCGAATCACCGAAGCAGACGTGTCATACGTTGCGATCCGAATTACGCCTACAACGTTTTTCGTCGAATTCGGCAGTTTTATTACTACAGCAGTTGTATCACGCTTTGCTATTTTAGTTGGCTAGAGAAAATAAATGCTCGTGGAGGAAAATCCACAATAAGCCCGTTGCAGGACGTCATTGCAGAATGTATTGCTCCCACATTGAATAAGAATATTACATTTCAATACCGTAATTTTAAGAACTAAGAATAAAACACCCTAAAAACATCCTAATAATTCACGTTGAGTAATTATTAGATAGAAGATACTAGTCTCTCTCATTCGCTTTTTTTTATAAAAATCAAAGTGGCGTGGTGGCGTTCAATAATACTCGTACTAATTAAAAATCTTTTAAAAACACCTAAGTATATAGGACAAAAAATCTTCCTGCCTAAAACGTTTTTAACAGCTGTTGTTAGTTCTATTAGCGTAATTCGGACCGCAAACTAAGTGACTTAGTTATCCACCTGAAAAAAATATTTCGCGAACAAACGAGAGAAAATAAGAGGAAAATATACTAATATCTTTTTTTCTCGTTTTTAGACTGTAAGCAATATGCGCTAACGAAAGTTCTAGTTCTGTTAGGGTTTTCGGACTGTTTTGTACAGATATGGAGAACCCTGGCGAAGAGGATAAGATAATGTGGTGCGAACTGGCATCTTATTTATTTTACCTACATGTTAATTTATAGCAAATCTCAATAGCATTGTTTTCTGATAAGTTATATGAACGCTGTGGTTTATATATTTTTTTTAAATATTTACCTTATTCATTGTCATTACCTACTGCAAAATAATATCTAAGTCTATAAATTATCATGTTATTATATGAATCTCTGTACAAATAAACTTCTTTTTTAATTCGTAATCTTAAGAAAAAGTTTAAATTTTTCTTTTTCTATGACCTCAGCCTAATGGTAATCCAATCGGGCATTCAGTTAGCGAAAGACTACATTAACTCCAAGACGGATTAATTATACAGCCTTAGTCACAAGTATTAGGCACACCATAAAACACGTGGCATCAAAGACGATAGTATATACATTACTATACTTTAATCGTCTTTGGTGGCATTCATAAAAAAAATCAAAAAAACAACTCGTTTGTAAAAAAATAATGTTAAAGACAATGTTAAACAGTCATTTCAAAAAACGTATTGATAGAATTGAAATTATACAAAATTTGATTCACCATAAGTAAGCTCAGATTTTTGGATTTTTTTTAACTCTACTCGTTAATTATTTTTTAATTTCCGTCGTTTTAAGAAAGTACTAAGTATGTGTATTGATTGTTTAGTAAGTTACATCTGTACAGAACAAAATAAGTCTTTTTTTTCGCGCTAAATATAAATGTAATTCAATAGAAATAGTGTTTGTGCCTAAAGGTGCCTAATACTTTTGTCCAAGGCTATGTATACATATCAAAATAGACTAATCGAATATGGATCTCAGTGTCCATGAGCTATATAAACTGCATTACGTTAGTGCGATAGCTTAACAGAAAAATATGAAGAAGTTCGCACCGCATTCTCACCTCGTCTCCACTACTGCCATCTCTGTATAAGCCAGGCCTAGTTAAGAATATCACTATGGAAAAAATATTATTTACAATGTGCTTTCTGACATGTTTTCACGTTTTTTACTACTACGCTAGCATGTGCAAAAGGCTGTACGGAGTTGCTTTTGTATAAGCCTTTATCAAAATGAATAACTCTCAGAGTACGAAACAGAGTAAAGTACAATCCATAGCAGCAACAGCAGACTATAGTGTCACCGCGACGTTAATGATTTTTATGCGATTCTAGCACTGTCTGTCACTGTCTGTGTACAATTCTTAGTTAGTGAAGTATAGTCTGTGGCAGCATGTGTTGCCCGAAGACACTTTTATAGTTTTCTGGTGCTGCGTGTAGTCGGCTACATAATTATACCTTTATAAACAGTATCCATTTATACATGCCAACGGTTCCTAAGCAGATAGAGGAAAATAGATACACTATAATATCAAATAACTCCAGAGGTTCGTTAGTCCTCATCATAGAGCCTACAGATGGAGATTAGCATTAAATGACAGTGTTATCATGAAAACATGTAATAGAAAACAGTGGTAGAGAACCCGACAGATCAATCAATAAAATAGCTTCGCGGAGCTAGGCCTTGCGTGGTACGTGTAAGCGATCACAGATACTTGCCCCATGCGCTCGCTCGACACCCCCGTCTCATACTTTTGCACCTACTCACTTTTATTACCAGGCATTCAGGCGGCAATAGTGAGGCTTTACTGCGTAAAACGCCTTATAGACGATGGGATTTGTTTCCCTCTAACCGCGGAATTGAATGCTTTGTACCGACAGGCCCATTATCGTGTCGAGCTTTAGAGATCGGGTACATTGAATGACGGTGAAATATTGGATTGCTATGTTTTGAAAAAGCTTCACAATAGAATAGAACACAACATTTACATCCAATGCTATTAAAATCGTGGATTAGCGTATGCATTACACCACAAACAGTGTTGGATCGATAAATTAGCAAATAGGTGTACTACGGTATGAGGCTGAAGATTCCATCGTCTGTAGGACGTTAATGGGTCGACTGAGGTCGGTGGGTACATTAGTGTGCCAGAGACGGGTTCGGGTGTGGGGTCGAGCTGGCGCGGCGTCAGGGCGTGTGTGCGTTCGGCGGTACTTACGTCCAGTGAGTGGGTGCATCAATGCGGGGTGTGCAGCTGGCGCGGCGGTGGCAACTGCCGGCTTCGGCTTGCTGACCTTCGTGTTGCTTTTAGCGAACTCCAGCCGAATCGTTTGCGGCATGTCGGGGTCGAACCGGACGCCCTGCTGTGAACAGCCGCGAGCGGTGCGGCGCTCCGATATAATGACGATGGAAGGGCGGCGCGAGCTCCCGCCGGTCGCGGCTCGCCGACCGCCGGGCGCGCGATTGCAACATTATGCCATTCGTGAAGACTTAGGATCGTAACTTTAATCGAATAACAAGAACACCGAGTGTGTCTCAGTCTGGCAATAAGTGGGAGAGATAATCATGTCGAATGTTTAGACTGTATTGAGGTCCGCGCCTGCGCCTGCTAAAGTGACGGAACACAGTGCTCGGGTAGTGACATCAAAAACCTGTCAAACAGTGACATGCATTTGCGTATTTACACCGTATTATCACAGTGAGGCGTCGGTAGGCTCGGCGGCCGACTTGATCACCCGACGTGTCTATTCGATATGTGCATAGGTTTAGCATAACTTACGATGCGGTTACTCGAGTCAGGAAATGTTATTCCTAGTCTACAATGAAAATATTACTATAGTGCTCGTTGGCTGTGTTGAGGCATGTGATGAGAAGAGGTTTAGTAACACCGTGCGTTTACATGTTTTAGTATTTACAATAGCTGGGGCTGACCGGGTACAGCGGTCGTCGGTTCAGATATCGTAATGCACTGTAACCCTACCATACTGTGTTTCGAAGCCAGTCAAGTTGATTAGGCGGTATGTGTACGTGTATTCTCATTGTTAAGATTGTGTCTCCGCATTGTAGGAAGTACTTTTCATAAATATATTACGATATTATTTTCTACGTTCGTATAAGTATAGTCTATTGAGTTTGTTCCAAGCCATGGTTCATTGCGCTATATTATCGAATGCGGTACTAATATAGATTAGATCAAACTCAATACTTAAGTAATAGATATAATAACGTTAGTACGGCAGATTGTAAGGCGACACCAACCTGAAGGTCCTGCTTCGCCGCCTCGGCGCCGGCGCGCGTGTGGAACGTTACGAACCCGACAGGCTGCAAACAATTCAATGTTTGTGTTACATTATTTAAGTAAATACTGGTTATAAATTGAATCGAATATAATATGCATGAGCTCACCGAAGCTGTTTTCCCATTCTTGCTGGTAACCTTCAACAGGGAGCCCTCGTAGCCCTGCGAATGATATAACAATGGTTATTTAACTCTGTTATCTAAACATCCGTCCGAAGGTTCGTGTTCCTTTAGATTTTATTAGGGTGGAGTTTTAGGACACTTTTGTTTCTGAGAATGATACTGAAATTGCCTCGGCCGTCACCCGTGTCATAGTGAAATTTGGTGTACGAAGTACTAAAATGGTTCGCAGCGGTGGCTGGCACGGGCGGGCGGCGCGCACGCGATGCCTCCACCGCCGACCCTCGATCTAACTTTGGCCACCTTTATGTGTGCGGCGCCGTCCGTGCCAGCCTAGCATCGAGTGTAATCCCCCTTATCGGTAGACAGAATCGATTCAATCCGAATATTACGAATCGGAGCATGACATTTGATATTTACGGCGCAGTAATCCGACTCGAGATCCTCCAGTCCCGTCGCGTGACGGAAGCGATGTTGTTTCATACGTTTTATATTTCTTTTTCCTTGTAAATATTTGTTCGTTCGTAGTAAGTAGTAGGTTTTAGTATCCCGGTAAATATCTTCAGGGAAAATGTTGATTCACATCAATTCGTGAAGAAGTATTTTTTTAGGAAAATAAACGGTAAACTTTGTTTATTTCATGTAAGTATTTATAGTCTTACCTCGTATGCTCGAAATAGAAGATATAATTCCCGAGGTTTTGCATCCATTGGTAGCCCACTCACGAACAATGTTCGCACCTGAAACAAAAAATTGACATTTAATTTCATAAATATTGATCTACTAGTTTTTACCCGCGGCTTCGCCCGCATACGCAATATATCATTATAATTTATAACCTATGTGTTATTCTGATATATAAGCTATATTATTGCAAAGTTTCATCGCAATCCGTTCAGTAGTTTTTGCGTGACAGAGTAACAAACATCCATACATCCATCCATCCATCCATCCATCCATCCTCACAAACTTTCACGTTTATAATATTAGTGGGATTATTATTCAAGCTTCGCTATAGAATTAATTTTTTTTCCCATTTGCAAACAAGATGCCTGATCGCAATTGTTTGGCCGCCCGACAAAAAAGGCTACCTAGATGAAATTAAGTTATCTAATTCCTGTACCACCTAGTCTTTTTTTTATAAAAATAACAGTTCCCCTTTTCCTTTGAAGTATGAAACCATACAAAATTTACTCTATAATACACAATTACCAAAGCAGCTAGAAAACCGATTATACAATGCCTTGGCAGTTTGTTAATCGTGCAGCGCTTTAATTCGCCGGGTCTATTTAACGAAATAAAACACAAGCTAGTAATGGCGGCGGCGCGATTTGCCGAGTGCGGCAAATGGAGATTGATAGCTGGCAACACCGCCAGTAACTACCGCCATCTTGTTGCCCACCATATTTATATTTTTACGATCCATTTCCTAATTTCATTATTTTAATTTACCATTGCTATAATGGGCTCAAGAATGAATAGAGCAATTTATGAGTTGCGAATTAATTTATATAGGTAGGTAATTAAGTTTTAATGTGTTGATAGCGTTTTACTGCAATTCAAAATAAATGCTCAGTTTATTAGAGTAACTATTTAAGTATGTCTTTTTTTTAAATATTAGTAACTTTTAGAAGATAAAATTGTTTGTTTTATACCTTAGAGTTACAATATAAAGCCAGAGATAAAGTAAGGTATATACTATATTGTATAACCGAATCTACCTACATATACCTATCTACAACAACGTAGCCGAATTATTGATGCTTTTTGTTGGCAATAAAACCTGAAGGTAAGATATTATTGATATCAGTCCATTTGAGGAAACGTAGCAATTGTACAATGAGGGTAGGATGTATAAATATAATACTTATTTTATCGGCTACACGCGCAAGGCCGTTCTCAGAATGTGGGACCTTTATGTCGCCTATTTTCCGGTCGAGCGTGCAAGAATTCTCTGTTTTATACACGACCATAGATTTTACAGCTCCGATTTTGGGCATATTCTTTACAAAATTGCGTCTGTTTGATTAAGGTTTGAAATTTAATAAAGCAAAAGAGGTTATGTTTTTGATGATAAGCAGAGTTTCATTACCAATGGCGAGTAATGCACTTTCAATTAGGTACGGTATATTTATTTCATTATATATGTGTATATATTTTCTTTTTATATGTACATATCTGCTTCATGAGAGTACAAATATTTACAAGCTTAAGCAAATAGGAAAGTAAAATTGAAGTAGTAGAGCAGTTCAACAGTCGGAGTTATTAACACTAAAAGCTATAACGGTGGTACAAAATCGAATCAATAAAAACACCGTGTTGTTAAAGACAAACATTGAAGAAATAAATAGGATTATTTTAGTAGCGAACTCTATTAATATCGGACAAACAGATCCAACAAAAACAATTTTCATGTAAAATGAGTCCAAGACGAGGCTGACTAAAGTTCGTACTATCAAAATGTTATCAGATTTCATGTAAAGCTAAGCTTCTTATTCTACAGAACTTAACTCTACAAGCCTTTTCTTCATAAACTTTACACCTTAATCAATACGCTTCGCTTGGCTCGTCGTTGACGAGCAGATTGTGTTTCTTTGTTCAATAAGTATTAATCAAATTTATTTATTCGTTATATTCATTTTTATTTACGACTATTTTTTGCCCTCGACTCTTCCCGCACGGGTTGTAAATTTTTGTGTTATCCCATAGGAGCCTTTTATTTTTAACTTGCTTTTATAAGGTCGACCTGTGTGTAACTATGTAATGGAATCTAAGGTATCTAACAGTATATAATAATAAAGTAATCTAATTTAACCATCTTCCAAGGGTCGTAGCGTAATGGAAATTGGTAGCTGAATGTAGTTTTGATGACAATACAATAATATGGTACTGTCGAACTGATCTGATGATGGAGCCGGAAGATTTAATAATAATTTTAATAATTTATTTCTCTCAGTACAATTAATACAAGACATATGTAGCCATGGCCATCAAACTAGGTGTGAGAACACCTGTATTTTGATGGATAGCCTTCCTAATAGTTACATCATTATCAATTGCACAGTATAATTAATGGTGTCTAAAAATTCTTGACTTCTTAATTAAACAAATAATAATAATAATGTTAAGTTTAAAATGGTCTGAGCCTACAAGTAATGTCACAGTGTTTTTTTTTTTTTTAATTTTGTTTTTCAAGATATGAACTGGAACTTCATTATGGAAAATCGTATCATAGCTGTTTTGGATTTATTATTAGAAAAGTCTTGTAATTAACTTTGACTACGATTACGATTAGTTTCAAGGTCTGATGATGGAGCCGGAAGATAGGCACTGGCATTCCATGATAGAATATCGTATCATAGTCGTGTTTGCACTTGTAAGAAAGGCCACGTAATAGACTAAGCGTATTTTTTTGGTGTTTTTTAAATAATTAATTGATCCCCTCTCTAATAAACTATATCCATATCAAAAATCAAGTCTACCCATTGCTCTGTTTTTGTGTTAATGAGTAAAAAAACAATAAACACACTAATATTAGTAAGGAAGTAAGTTTAACCGATAAAATATTTTCCATGCACTGAAGTATTGATTTGTGTATCCCACCACTATCATTGAAATGTATTTTCGGTCAGTTGCAAGCGGACATCCTTTATGTCCGCCATTTTCCAACCAAACGCTTTCCTTTACCGATGAAAATATTTTCCTATCGTGGCTCTGAAACATTCCGTTTACAGGAAAACGTCATAGTGGTACAGCCGTACATTGAAATAATAAATCCCACCAAAAACATTTTCATGTAAAATGCTGTCATGACTCGTATAGAGCTCGTCCTATCAAAAAGGTATCAGATCTCGTGTAAAGCTAAGTTTCTGAATCTCCAAATTTCACAAAATTGGGAATTAAGTTGTTAAAATCTTTGTCTTATAATCATCGACAATAAAGTTTTTTTTTTGTTTCACTTTTCTCGTCAGACATCAAAAATTACACATTGTTAAAATAATTAAAAATATGTTTTAGCATTTGCTAATGAAGCTCTTTTATGTGATACCTTACATGATACAATTTACTCACTTTGAATTTTGAACCCATATTTTGTGAATCTAGGCCTAATTTTTTTTGTGATTTAAATAAAAATGTACAGTTTTCAGATTTATTCCTATATGTGTACTCTGAGACAATGATTCTCGCCAAATGTCATAGTTCCTATGTCAACGGGAAGTACCCTGTAGGTTTTGGTTTTTGTGAGTGTCGAAATTTGCGGTTTTTTTATGACATAAACGGCTCTAATTTTTTTATACGATAACTAAGAAGTTTTCCTTTTACACAATTGCAAGAGACCATAGATATACGTATATAGTTTAAATTTCAACTTTATATTTTAACGCGTTCCCGAGATAAAGAGTCTTGACATATGGACAGACGCACAACAAAGTGATCCTATAAGGGTTCCGTTTTTACCTTTTGAGGTACGGAACCCTAAAAATTAATCGTAGTTATTGTTAATTTCGCTTAAACTCAAGAAGAGCTGAACCAATTTGGCTAATTTTGGTTTTGAAATATTTGTGGAAGTCCAGGAAAGGTTTATACGATGAGAAAATATAAGAATATGGCGAGCAAAACAAAAAACATTAATTAAATTTTCACGTACAAAATGTTCCTGCATGTAAAAATTGTCATTGACAGTTGACAGATGGTGAGATGAAGTTCACGGGGTCAGCTAGTCACATTATATTATTTATAAACTTTATATTTAAGTATACCCTGGACAGGCTTTGCCTCCCACATCATATCGAAACATACACTTACTGATACAGGTTCACGACCACGGCAAAATTTGAAATATTTGGTGGTAAAAATACAAGAATACAGCAGAAACTGAAAACATTTCATATTTGTCCATTAAAATTGAAATTAACGTGTCACCAAAGTACTATGAGAAATCTAAGTACTTAGTAAAACTTAGTAAAATCTAAAATCTAAGTACTTACTATCTGTTTGTATATTTTTCAGCTGGATTTCCACGAAACAAAAGGCATGAGATGGCAAAGCAACGGCGACTAAGCACGTACTCAGACACAAGTGTCAAACGCGCGACCACCTCGCATATTTCAGGCGGGCGCGAGGGCGCGACCGGTCAGTTTGAAAATGCCCCTCCATGTCCACCATTTTACGGTCGGCTGCGCCCGGAATCCCTACACCTCACTATTGAGTTATGTTTCATACTCCCCGAGATTTAGGAACGGGAATTTTTCTGGTAACATTGTAATCCCGACTTCCAACGATAGGTTATTTAGATTGTTTTGTTGTGAAATGATTTTGTTAATCATTTCCTTTGTCATGTTTCAAATGTTAGTTTTTGATTCTAATTAATATTATTTATTAGCCTACACGTGCTACATACCTAAGTTTAATTATATTTAGTTTTTCAGGTTTTTCTTTACTATATTATTTGTACGTGGGGAAACAAATAAAAGTAATTGTTATAATTTGAAAAGAATTTTATTGCTGAATGCCCACAATATAGTTGACAAAAACTCGTGCTATCAAAGCTTATCTCGATTTAGCGCCTTGACAAGTGAAAGCGAGTCGGCATCCGATACGTCCACAGAGGGCGATACTATCTACGCGTCGACATTAATGCGACAGCGAGATGAGAAATATTCGTCTCCTTAGAGGCAAATAAAAATTATCGCTCAAAACTTTGGGCAATCCTCTCAATTTTCGGGATGCACCACTTTATTTGAAGTTGTTACGAGTGTCATAAACTTGACTCGGAAATGCTTAGCTTAAAATTTAAGGAATATTTGCATTTTGCAATTTCACAATACATATATTTTAAATTTCATCATCATCATCATTTCAGCCATAGGACATCCACTGCTGGACATAGGCCTCCCCTAATGATTTCCCAATAAGACCGATTGATAGCGGTTTGCATCCAGCGCGATCCTGCGGTCCTAATAAGGTCATCCGTCCACCTTGTGGGTGGACGTCCTACGCTGCGCTTGCCGGTACGTGGTCTCCACTCAAGAACTTTTCGACCCCATCGGTCATCAGTTCTCCGCGCTATGTGCCCTGCCCATTGCCACTTCAACTGGCCAATCCGCTGGGCTATGTCGGTAACCTTGGTTCTTCTACGGATCTCCTCAATCCTGATTCGATCTCGCAGAGAAACTCCGAGCATAGACTAATAAGGCCCATAGTGAGAGACCACGTTTCTGTGCCATAAGTCATCACTGGCAACACACACTGGTCTAAAACTTTCGACTTGAGGCACTGAGGTATATTTTAAATTTATAATGATCTAATTTACTTTTAAATATTCAGCTACTTCTTGACAGCTGGTCAAATTTTGACCTATAATAAAAATAACTTATTATTTGTGAATAAAAACAAAATAACTACTCGAATTCAGCAAAGTACGGTACAATTAATAATATACTGTACTAGCCTTTTTAATAGTCCACTTGCTGGACGCAGCCCTACCGAAGTACCCATGATGCTGATTAGGCCATTATTTCACCACGCTGGCCCAGTGCGGGTTGAAGGATTGACATATAATTATGTATACGCCATCGAATTTCTTCTACGCAAGTACGCAGATTGCCTCACGATGTTTTCCTTTACCGAAGAGCTATTGTTGTAAAATTCCGCTCATAAGTTCTAAAGAACTCTTAGGTACGGGATCGGGATTTGAATCGAAGTCACTGACGACCTCATTGTTTGAAATGCGGACGTTACTAACACTAGACCATCACGGCTTCAATGTTCTAAAATCGATTGTTGCAAAACGAACAAGACACACAAAAGAAAAATAAACCTACCAGGATGAAGCGATTTACCTAAGAAATTGTCCAAATAATAGAATTGTCAGTTATTTCTACTTCCACGTGTCAAGTTGGATATTGAATCCTGCGCGGAGGATAAACCTGTCGTATCGAGTGACAATCGGGCGCGCTCGAATAATTCCTATATTCGATATAGCACGATCGATAACTGTACTCGCCGATGCGAACAAAATTAATTAAATACCGACGAGTGCTGGACACGTGATAATAATAATTGCGCACGGCCCGGGACTGAGTGTTAATATGGTAACACTGAACTTAATTGTGTTATTGTGTCTGTGTGAAGTTTTTAATGAAAACACAACAAATATTGAAACTGATTAGTGATATTCGATTTTTATTGACATGGTTAAGAGATTAATTCAATTTGAAGAAAATGTAAACAGCACTTACCACTTGGCGTTACATTCTATCTTTAGAGTAGGTACACAGGTGTGTACTTACTTATTTATGGAATATAGACAACTTATGGGACCAACTCTCAGCTGGAAAATTCAGCTGTCCCATACACTTTATCAAACTCAATGATCTTTTTATACCTATGGAACAGCTCAATTTTCTACGCGATTTATAATAGTTTCTCATAGTTAAAGTTGGTTCTAATGACATCTTAGACAGAATCGCCTAAAAAATTCATACTTCTAAATAAGAGATAGGTGTAAAGTTCCAATCTAGTCCATAAATATATAGAAAATAAAGGTGTGCTCACACGATTGATCGCACGGCACAAGCGTGCATTCGAAGCGATCGGAGCGGAAACGCCCGGGGGCTGGTGCACTGCAAATTTATCATACTCCGCGTGTGTACCTAACTTTCAGGGTACATTAACGTGAACACTCATATCGGCATTTTGGTGTGACAACTCACTAGATGAGTTAATGATACCAAAATATTTGTTTTGACTGTTCACTAGTTCAATGTTTCCCTCTTATGCAAAGCAGCTTACAATCCAAAATTCGGAGCTGTAAATTTTAATACCAAATGTTTTTTTAGTACCGACAGTCTTATGAACATTTGGAACGAAGTAGTTGCTACAGCTAACTTTTTTTTCAGTATACAGCCCAATTTCCTCTTCATAATTTTTGATTCAAAAAATTTAGGTAATCAGTTGTCAAAATGTTGAAAAAAAGTTTGGGTGGATTGTGTGAAATATGATATGCGAGAGAAAGGAGTTGATGATGAAATGACGTATGATAGAGTGAAGTGGCGAAAGGAAAAGTGCTGTGTCGACCCCACCTACTGGGATAAGGACAGGATGATGATGTAATTTATTCATATTAGTTTGTATATTTCTTCTTTTTTGTATATTTATACTAAGATGTGGTAGAATCGACTTTTTTTTTTCTTTTCTGTTTATAAATAATTGTAGGATTAGGTCTGTTATTGGCTGCCTATACGTATTTGTACAATTAAATTTAACAATATTGTTGTGCTGTTGGCCTGTAAATAAATAAAAATGATGAATTTTCAAAATGTTGGGTCATGAGAAAATTGATAAAAAATTAAAGCTCTGGTATATTTAACATCTAATTCATGCGAATTTAACATGACTTCCGGGAATCCTGGCGGATGAACTCAACTTTCTGGACTTGTATCATACATATTTCCTGTCTTTCCAAAACGATATGACCAATACTGCAATTCAATAAATACAGTCGCTTAAATTGTAACACGTGTACGAGTACAAATGAAAAACATTTTCGCTTATAAAAAATTGATCCCGCCGCGGTCATCGGTCGTCGAAGTATCACTCGCACAAAAACTGCCTGTAATGAAAAATGCTTTCACGTTGCGAAGCACGGACTCACAAACAGGAATTGAAATTAAATGTCAGCCAGCTGATGCCAATAAAAAATAATCAAAGATTTATCACTTTTTCCACCTGAGTGATGCGGGCAAACGGACAGTATTGGCTTTAGATATTCTCTTTGCTGTTTTTTCTTGTCAAGTTACATTGCTTTGCTTTGAATTATGCTGTTTGTACTAGTATTCAATTCAATTCAGCTTTTCAGTGTATTACGTTATGTTATTTATACAGGTTATTTGAGTATTTTTACATTACATACTTTATTGTTAAAGCTGTCACTAATATGTTTTTTTTCAATTTTTCTTCAATAAAACATTGAATAAGCAAAGAAGAAAAAATTGAATTATAAATAATAAATAAATAAATAAATATTTTGGGACATCTTACACACGGCCTCTGACCCCAAACTAAGCAAAGCTTGTGATATGGCTGCCAGAGACTGATATACTACATATACTTATTTTTAAATACATACTTATATAGATAGTAACTAAATAACACCCAGACACAGAGCAAACACTTATGTTCATCACACAAATATTTGCCCTGGTGGGGATCGAACCCACGCCTCTTTGATCCAGAAGTTAGGGTGACTAACCACTGAGCCACCGAGGCAGTCGGTAATTAATTATATTCTACTAATAATAACGAATTAAATTGTGTTACTTTACAGTACCTACATTACACAACTTCAAACATACGTACGAATTACAATATCTACCAAACTCATACTAAGGTAAGACAAGAAACCTTTTTTATGACAACACTCTACTCACTTCTAATCAGAAAACTTTAACCACACTCGTAACTTGTAAAACACCCGATTAAATCTTTGCTTCTTTGCTACACGTTGGGTACAAAAGTACCATTGTTTTACTCCCGCTCCCTTTCTTGATTGAAACAACTCGTATAGAGGTCGGTGAATAGAAAATCGGTGGTTAACTTTCTGTCCGACCATTTTAGCTAGAACTTTGGCAATCCATTTTGTTTTCTACATTTACTCCGTCGGATGAACGAAAAAGAACACCGAGAATAGCCTTTGTTATTCTGGTTACCTACGTTAGCTTCGTATTTTAAAAGAGGATGATGCACTTTCGCTTTACCAATTTAATTTGTGACTGTTTTGCGCAGTTGGTTTTCAACTTAACTTCGTAAAAAGTAGAAAAATAGCAATTCACCCATTCTTCTCTCTCAAGTTCTGTAGTAGAGAAGAATATATGTGCTGAAAAAAATTTAGATAAATAATCGTTTCATACATTTTTGTATACAATAGAGCACGTTCTTTGAAGGAAAATCAAAGAAATAACAAAGTTTGAAAATACAATCAATCCTGCCGTCCGTCAATAAAGAAGAAAATAAGTGAGTTGGACAGTGAAACGCTGAAATTCGCCGAAGGCAATTTTTCTCGTCTCCTCAATGTCAGCCGCAATAATTTACAAGTTTCGCGGCTTCACCGGAGCCCCGACGATCGAGTTCACGGCGTTTCCACTCGCTAAATGGAGTGTTTGGGTTTACAGAAGGAAAAACAAATAAAAAAAATGAATTAAGTTGTACAAACATGCAAAATATCATAGCCAAGAATATCTTTGGCGCCCATTTTGCGATTTTGGAATTATGCGGCGAAATACTTAGAATCTGATATATTTGAACTGTTCTATGTTATACAGCTGCATATGTTTTTTAAGCTCTATGATCCCGAAAATACAAGTCCTTTGAAGCGTGAGATTGTATCTTACAATGTTAGGTTTTGTTAAATCACGAAGCAAATGTTAGTCCAGCGTCGAGCAGACCGGTTGCCTCAGATAGAGAGATATTTCTAATTTTTCGGTCGACCTGCGCTCGCTGGAAGAATGTAGCTGTTGGAAAATAGATAAAACGAACGCAAATAGATTGGATAATAGAGAAAAAGGTCAAAGTTACGAGAACAACCGAAGTACATGGAGCTAATTGAAATCATTGGATCGAATTCCAATATTTAACATTAAATTCTGAATCTTCTCTTATTATCTGAAAGTTCCGATAGAACCACTGAACCTCGGCGCTAACTACTAAGGAAATAAGCGAATTTCAACTTTTATAATTAACTTTACGAACTCTTCGAGACCTTCGGGGCAATATTTGCTGATATCACAATATTAATGACCTCGCTCTTGTCATTGTCGTCTCAAAAGATGATACTTCTGCTTATTTTGGTTAACTAAATGTTAATTAAGCTAATATTTTAAATGATAATACCATTTCGAACGCGAGAAAAATAATATTGAATAATTTATGTAGAGTATTGTAGAGCGTAACAAAAATAGACCCCCAAAATTTTTGACTTCTATTATAGTATTTGAAAAGTGTATTTTTCTAGAAATAAACAACAAACCAAACATAGTTATAATGTCACCTAAACAAATCCAATCCTAACAACAACTCAATAACGAGTTACTTACGTCCGCGCTCCGACGCCTGACCGAATCTCGCAAAAGTAATAAAGAATTCAGAGTAGACAATTAAAATCTCAAAAGGATGGCAAAGAAAGAGTTCCAACGGGGCAATAATGTCGGCCACCTGCTCCGCCGAGATAGGGATCATAATGTTAATTTAATTAAAGGACTAATCTAAATTGCAGAGGACCCGACACTCCGACGACCATTAAAAGGATATTTCGACGCCGACAGTAAGTCGGGGAAACTTGCTGATTATAAATATCTTGGGAAACAACCCGGGGGAGACAACATTGCGCGTATAAACATTCTAGTAAATACAAAAGTTTCCAGTTTCCAACTCTATGTACCGTGTACTCGGTTTTTAAAACGCTGTCGGAGAGATATTCTGGGATGAGTCAGAAATTAAGGAAAATCATAAAGCTTAGTTTCGGTTTCTTATTTAAATTAGATTTTTGAAGACCTAATATCAAGAAAGTTTTTTTTGCTTCATTAAGGTCAGTGTTAAACGACCTAGGATGCCACATGACTGTCTTTAAGTGTATGAGGTTTTATAAGTAAATTTTGGTGAGCGGCTATTCAGAGTTTTCATCGTTCTTATCAAAAAGTGGTATTTAATTAAACAGCAAGTGGGATACTTATCTAAATTGCAGAAGACGAGCTCGTTTAAGTTTCATTAAAAGGGGGTTCTCCAGGACTACACAAGGAAGAAAAAGTTTTAGAGCGATAAAGATGCCTTTCGTCTGAAAAGCAGACAAAACTTGCCGGGAGGCGGGTGGGAAACAATTTATTATTTCCTTTGATAGTCCCTACAATCCTTGTAAAAGAATTCGCTTATTTAAAAACACAGATTGGCCAACTTTTGCTTTAATTAAACGGCAGATAATTTACGACAGTATTATACGCCTGACACTTTTCTGCCACTGAAAAATTGTATTGACAGAAGTGTTAATTTTTTGTAAAACAGTAGGCGATGTTACATTTACTAACACCATGTATTATGAGATCTGAATAAAAACATTTGAATTTGAATTTAACGTCGCCTAAAAGTAGCATTTATTACATTTTTTTTCTATACACTGATAGTATTTTTTTAATTCTAAAGCAAGAAATGTATAACTAAAATTATCATGGCTTATGTCTGTCTATTTTGTTCATAAGCTCCACTTTTAAGACATGTTTGTCTGAAAGTATTATAAATTAACGATTAACGTCGACATTATGCTAGTCGCATCTAGCTATTCATGGGATTCATGGAAATCTACCTAGATCTTACATATAGCTAGCAGTAAACATTAGATTTTAAAAAAGAAGATAAGGCTAATTCAGTGGAATAAATTACGAAATGATATTGTAATAAGACATCATGCATCAATTCCCAAATCAGCGGTCCAGTCGCGCGCAGGGCAGCCTCGGTCCCGCCCAAATTATGTTCAATGGATAATTAATCGCCGCGGTCCGCTTCGATAACAATAGCTAGTATATCGATATCGTCATTATAAAAGCGGATCGGATATAATATTTATCTAACGCCAATTGCTAGTGATAATGCCCACGTCAGCAGACCAGTGCTTCTAGTATAAATTTGAACAAGTTTTTATACTTACTCGACAAACTTAATATAAGCCACAATTTTATGAATCAACTATAATATTATATGAGATTCGTACGGCGCCACCTATCGGAGCAGTTTCTTTTCCATACGAATCGTTGATTACTTTAACTCTATCGAGTAAATAAAAAAAAATGCACAAGTTCATAGGTACTGTTGTAGAGATGTTTTCTTCGACAAGTTAGGATAGTTTAGTTCTAGCAACAATCTAATAATACTAGTATTATTCACATGCAATATTCCCTTTGCGAACATAATTATGTAATTAAAGATTTCTGATTTCCTGGTCTGTCTAATATTATGTTGCGTTTTATTTTTATATTTATGTCTTCTATTTTGCGTTTTCACCTACTTACTGTTTTCTACTCTATTTATGTTTATTTTATCTATTCGGCATAACAATAATAATTTTACACTGATATTTTGCACCCACAAATCGTTTATCTTTTCGTTTAAGTTTCTCTTACGCACTGTTTATATCTCGGGTTTGTACAAAACATGCTAAAGTTTAAGGTATAACTACATTTTCAGTTCGAGGAATTGTTCTTATATTAGGTATTAAAATATGATTGAGAGTGTTTTTAGAAATCGTTTCGCTGCTTACCACCATCAAGAGAGATTGTGTTCAAATTGATATTCATAATACTTATTTTCTTATTTATATTTTATGTTCACTGTGGTATTTTGAGACAGATGTCTTTCGCTTGTAAAAATAAATGATAAATAATGCTGTCGGCAATGGCAAACTGGTTGTCAACATAATTAAGATTTTTTATCATTAAAATCGCAATGCGTACGGATGGGACGACGACGTCTTGATATCATTATAATTATAATCCTCAAAAGAAACGTTGCCACTTGAGCACCGTAGTGTTATTTTAATAGGACCCAAAAAGAGGGTCGGCCGCAATTAAAATTTTCCATTTTATTAAATTAACGAGCGAGGAAAGTGCGTCGGGCTGTTGAGCTTTTCACCTAACAAAATAAAAGTATATCTTTGTGATAAGCATTTCAAAAATCTGAAGCGAACGCAGGATTTGAACCATGCCCCTTCGGATCACTAGCCCGACGCTCTAACCACTGAGCTAGCTCGCCTCCTACGCAAGCTTCAAATTTCTGAAGTGCTTACATTTCCCAACTTAAGCTTGCGTAGGAGGCGAGCTAGCTCAGTGGTTAGAGCGTCGGGCTAGTGATCCGAAGGGGCATGGTTCAAATCCTGCGTTCGCTTCAGATTTTTGAAATGCTTATCACAAAGATAACTCTTTGAGATAAAATTCTAGTGTGGAAAGCACTTAAAATAAACATCATAACAAAATAAAAGTACAAATCATAATAACCCGAGACGACTACTTATGGTTAGAACACTACCTATGGTTAGGATACATTATTAAAACATTAGTAATTTTAATCGGCTTCTGAATATCAGCAAATTCACAATTCAATTGAATGTTGTGCGCATGTTTTCCGATATATCTGCTGATTGCGAAGGAATTACTTGAATCTGCTTTGCATTAAGTAAAGAAAAAAAAAGGATAGTTCGTGCGCTACAGTTTAATGATATTCCGAATGAACTTAGCTCAAATCATGTTGCAATTATTATCTAGGAAATTGTCTAATAGTAACGTTGAAAGAAGTGCATTGTGTACTAAATGATTTATCTGTTTTCCTACTAAAACTGAGAGAATCCATTGCCGAGCATATCGTAACTCGTACCAAACCAGCGCGTCAGAAGTCGGGATTGGCACAGACAAACACTGGGTTACACTGCGACCCGGTTTGTCTCGCCTTATCTGAATTTCAAATACGGCTGCAGGTGGGGACGCGATTGAGCGAAACTTCCTGTACGTTTAGATTTACCAGCCACAATTGAATCTAACGCCGGAACTTGGAGCCCATACAGTTTCCAAAGTGGCTTATGAAATAGATACGAGTGGCGCTATGAAGAATCCGTGCCAAGATTTATTATAGTGCTGAAATTTTGGAAGGTACCGTGTGTTTCGTGCAAAATACTAGTAGATAGATAAAACTAGTAGTTCTTTGAACAGTAGACCTCGCGACATATTACTTTAACTGAATTTTCATACGCATATGTATGTCTGGATTCGCTCTAGAACGATTTGGTTCATACTCGCAAATCTTGTTAAGGTTAAGATACTAAACATTCCGTCCATTCCATCCCGTCCATTATTTATACGCTTTCTGTCCTCTCCATCCTAAGGTTACCTGGCAGAGATCGCTATCAGCGATAAGGCCGCCCATTGCTACACTGTTTATGTATCTTCGTTTCTTCTTTTTGTTTATTTCTTGGTGTGCAATAAAGAGTTAATCTATCTATCTATCTAAACAATCCTGCCAAATATTATCGAAATCGGCTGATAAATAATATAAATAGCTTGACAGCAAATTTCCCCCTTTTTAAGGGAACTACCAATCAATAATAGCAAAAATCACCGACGAAAAAAAACTATTAATATGTGTATCAAATTTCGTCGAGATTCGTTGAAAAATATGACCTGTAGACAAAAATCAACATCTAGACAGACGAAAGCAAACTTGTCGGTGGAAGCACTGACCTCGCTTCGCTTAGGTCAAAAAGTCAGAAAAAATATCTCCAAATTTATTTTTTACTGCTGCCATATCGATCTAAATTCAAATAAAGTGAAGTCTATTTTGTCTACATTTTACTATACGATTCTACACAGCAGTATCGACAATGGTTATTGTACATTCACCAAATTATACGTGAAAAGAAAATGAGAACATGTGGTTTGAGAGGCCATTTACCATGATTAGTCTGAAGCCGAAAGCGGAAAGCAATAGATTCACCGAAGAATACATTGTTCATGAAAATTTATACATGCTTAGGAAATACTTATGACCATAGTGGAAAGGCATTCGGTTAGGTATACATTTTCTTTGTGTTAAATAATGTTCGTTAGTATTTTGATACGCAAATAAAACTTGTAGGTATTACAACAACTTATATTACTTGTGATAGCTAAAATGTAAAATGTAAAAGCCGTGGTGGCCTAAAGGTAGTGACACCCGCTTTACAATCGTGAGGTCGTGGGTTCAAATCCCGGTCCCGTATCAATGAGTTCTTTGGAATTTATGTACGGAACTTAACACCACTGGCTTTTCGGTAAAGGAAAACATCGTGAGGCAACCTGCATGCGTCCGTAGAAGAAATTCGATGGCGTATGTGAATTCACCAACTCGCACTGGGCCAGCGTGGTGGATATGGCCCAATCACCCTTAGTGGGTAGGCCTACGTCCTGCAGTGGACTATTAAAAAGGCTGGTACAGATAGTTAAAATGTAAACAGCGTTATATTTTGAATGCGTTTACAAATAAAGAGAAATTCGCAATTATTGGTCAAACTACTTTTATTCCAATAGATCAAATGTTCATTAACTCTAGATAATTTTATACGCTGTATCCGGAAATGATAGTTACTACTTTAGTAAATTAATCAACCTCTAGTGGACGTTCTTTCGCTGAAATGATTGTGATAATGTTCAGGCCCTCAATCAAGAATAAAATAAAGAAAGGAAGCTACAAAATAAAAGAAAGAATCTTATTTGCAGATTTCCCTGTCCCAAATCAGTTTGTAGCACAAGTGGCTTTGTTTTGTAATATTTGCTTTACAACTCTTATATTCCCCAAAAGACCAGCGTACGGACTTGGATTAATAATTTGGCGGTAGTGAATAAAGTATAGAGCCATAAATAACCGTCCCATAAGGGCGATTAAATTCTTTCCTGCTGCGGCGAGGAGAGGGAATTTCTCCAGTAGACGGACGTCTCCATCCGAGTAGGAGCTCCATGCGAAAACATTTTCTCGGACACAATTATCTTTGAAAATGAAATGCGCGAGAATAAAATTATGATATTATTTTGATTTTTATGATCAGTTAATTGTGGCGACATCGTCAAAATTTATGGCACTGAAATGTGGTATCTTACTATGGGCCTTATTACAAGAGTCTATCTGCGAGATCGATAGGAATGGGGTGATTCATAGAAGAACCAAAGTTACCGACATAGCTCAGCGGATTGGCAAGATGAAATAGCAATGGCACATAGCACGGAAGGCTGAGGACCAGTGGGGACGAAAGGTTGTCGAGTGGAGACCACATACTGGCAAGCGCAGCGTTAGGCGTCCACTTGTGAGGTAGACCTTATCAAGACCGCAGGATCTCGCTGGATGCAAGCCGCTTCCAATCGATCTTATTAGAGATCTATGGGGCAGGCTTATGTCCAGCAGTGGAAGTCCTACGGCTCATGGATGAAAGGATTTAAAATTGAACCATCTTCGTATATGGTTCTGGTTTTTTGATAAACGTTTTTTTGAAAATTTAAGCGGTTTTCATATATTCAGTATTGTAAAATTTTCACAATACAGTAGGTATCTATTGTACTTTTTGTTTCTCACAATGACATTTACATTCTTCTTCTTGTTAATTAGAGTTTCAATTAAATTTATTTTCATATTGAATACTTTATTTATAACTAGTTTCTAAATATGTTTGTGAAAAATACATGCCTTTTACGTTGTCCATTGTCACTCTACATACACGGCTATTTTTCACAAGCCCATGTCTCAAGACTTGGTTCAGTTATATATTTTGGTACAAAGTTGAAATTGTATGAGATATTTTTCCAAGCAAAAAAGGCTCATTGTCAAGATATCTCAAGTATACCTAGCTGTAAGCTGATTATTCTGATTATTTATATTAATAGCATTAAGAGCGCCATAGTTTGACAAATTTTCTGAAAGGCTTATGAAAATCAAACCGCAATATTTCAGTTAAGACGAGCGCATAAAGTTAGACAAATCGCTCTTAACTTAAGCCCACGATAGAGGTATCTCGGCGAGTGCTTCACAGCAACTGATTGATGGTTCTAATCTCCACAACTATAGTGCTCGCTCGAAGATAGATAGTCTATAGAGCTGGGGCTTACGTATATTATAAGGATATACGTAAACAATCTGGATTTTTATTACATCACTTAACAGGCGTCGTATTTTGTCAAACAGTCCCAAATTTTAGATTATACTTTTGACGCCAAAAATCTCTAACGTATAGGAAGTTAAGTAAAAAGTTTAAGCGCTCTGACTGTCAAAGTCCTAACATCCGTACAGAGCTCGTCTCGCTAAAAGTCATATCGCCGGAACAGCGGGAGTAAAATGATAAAACTGTTTGCAGAAGTCGATTTAAATAGCGAATTCAATCAGTCCAAACAAGCAGAAAATCGAACCCCAAGCCCCAAATCATCCAATCGTAGTAAATCTCAAATTCCGAGTACGCAAGCTAAGGAGCCGGCCGGTCCCGGCCAAGTCCCTGATTTAAATTGCAGATGGCCCTCGGGAACGCAGACTCCCGCGATATGCTAATCATAGTCAAGCCAAGGATTATCCCTGTTTACACTCAACAAACTCACTTAATTTCGCACCGACCGATGTCTTGACATGTCTGTCTGCTGTGACATTGTGACGGGCGGCAGATTTGACAGGCTATTAAGATCGTAAAATTACTTAGCTAGAGGTTATCTCGAAATGATAAACTTGTTATGAGAAACGACGAAGGATTATTTGATTCCTTATTTTTTTAGCTTCTTTTAAGTTGATTCATCATCTACTTTTACTTTATTCGTCCATTGTTAAGTCTAGAAGTGTTGATACAAACATTGCGTTCTATTTAATTTTCAGTTTTTATATTCTGTGTTCTGTTCGCTAAAATTTATACTATTTGCGTTTTTTGATATGCGAATAAGAAATGCGCGCCATTGACTCTCGCCTGATCTCAGAACTCTACATAGGGTCATCTCACCCTTTTACTAAACTCAAAATGAATTTACTACATTCGAGTTGTGTAGTACTAATACTTAGTAGAACATACCTTTAATCTAATCAAATAGGTACGTTGTTGTTTTAAAAGTTTTTCTCATAAACCTATGGATATCAAATCAATGATATTGCTTAACATAAATATTCGGTAAATTAGCTGCACCTAAGAGCAATATCGAAGTTTCGCTAAATCCATTACGATGGCTTCCTATAAGTGGGTTGGAAGAACTTCGAAGCTGTATGCTACTACAATATGCATACGAGTATCTGAAGTGTATGCAGTAGGTATCTGTACTGAGCGCCTTTTATGAGATAGGTACTCTGTAATCTGTGAGCAAAGTTGTATGCTCACTTCTTCATTTGTTTTACTACGGATATAAAATAATCGATAGCATTGAATATTTTTTTTTAAACACAACAAAGAGTCGAACAAGCAGCTTGTCGCTTTTTATGTGGCGCGCTAAACGTTTGTCATAACCAAACTTACATCAAGCCAAGTATTATTATATCTTCTTTGATCAAGTAATGAATGCTTACTACGCCAACGCATCATTCAGTTGATATAGTGTTATACACCCAACAATGTATCGCATTTTTATATTTCAACACTAGATCGAATTTAAGTTTTGAGATGAACTTGAAAACGTTTCTAACAATGTTTTCTTCGGTAAAGTTCGCCGTTAGGACTTTACTTTCTTGCTTCTGAAACGAACTTGGGCTTGTTTACTTCGCTTATTCTATTTAACATAAATACTACTCAAACATTGTTTCACGTCAAATTAGAAATTTCTAACGTGCTATATCTACATTATATATACTATGTGTTAAATGGATATGTATGTTATTTTTTTACATATTGACCTCTATTTATTTGTTTTTAGGAAATCTCTTTGTCAATTGTACCAAATAGCCTGTGCTGTTGTGCTAACAAAAGCTCATGCGACCAAGATAGTTTTTAACATGGGATGTAAATATTCGGCGAAAAATAAGTACTTCTACTGTGAAAACATTGAAAATAAAAAGGCGTATGTTACATAATTTTATTTCCAATAAACATTAACCGCGTCAGGGGTAAATATCTAGACCGGGCAATAAGTACGCTTGAGGCATCGTAAAGTCGACCTGAGTTGGCACTAATACGAATTTATGTCGATGGACCCGAGCCTTGCCACCGGTATCGATCCGCCGATGCCTATAAATGTTTCAATTTACAAACCAACCGTTTTATGTTAACCATGATATATTTTATATTGCATCATGAGGGCGCAGAAAGAGCCCACTGAACGAGCTATTCAGGTAATAAAGACGCGGCAGCGACAGGTAGTATTGGTTCTGTTTTACACAATTCTTCGAAAATAGTCTTTATAGAGAATATAGAGATGTCTTTGGTTAGTGATTAGTAATCATGACGTTGGAGTATTTTGGAATGTGAATGGCAAATACGTACAATAGGATATTATGCCGTGGTATTATTGCTATTATTGATTATTTAAGCTGTGACAATAAACACTGAGGAAATCGATGATAAATAAAACTTCTTTAATGCAACAATAAGCCCGATTATAGAAACGCCAGCGTAAATTTAATAGCAACGTAAAAAGCATTCTCTCTATCGAATGCCTAAAGTGAAAAAGAAACAGAACTATGCTATTTAGCTATTATAATTAAAATGTTGCCTCTGTAATCGGGCTTAATGTTTGATTATGATTGTCATAAAATTATCAGTAAATTCAAATAATACATATATGATCCGTGCAAAGTTCGACGTATTCTAGCAGATGTAGAGTCTACCAGACAGGCGTCTCCGGCTGCAAACAAGGTCACGTCAGCGACACCGCTTAAGTTTTATATCGAGTTTTGGTGAGGAAATCCCGACAATTTACATGAGAAAGCCGCGCCGAAAGCCGCGTTCCTACCCGTGGACGGTTCACAGATCTAACAAGGGACAGGAATGTAGATGGCATCCGGAGCGAGCATGCGGAATACGCCCCCAATATTAGATTGAAATCGCGAAACGTGTTCGATATTAAATTTTTCGTGTAATTATACCATTGACGCGAATATATTGAATATTCGACATCGACTATTCGTGTTTTATTAGTCGAGCGTCCGGAATTACATTCGTGGAACAAGGGACGGAAAATGTTACGAGATTTTTTCCTCTTTGTAAGAGTATGTACTTTATTTTTTGAAAGTTTATTGAAGCGCTATTACCAGTGATAACAATAAAAAAACAGTTTGATAAGTGTTGTATTATGCAATGTGCAATATACATACTGAAAAATACAGGTTTATGTATCATTTCAGATAATTTTTTCACTATGAAATAAATTCTGAAACTACGAAACATCAATTTTGATAGAAAATTGGTATACTTTCACAAAAATGTATATTGCAGTAACAAAATATATATTTGCTCTACGCGATCACTAAGTATTTAATTTATACCTCTGAACACAATCATCAACTAACAATCATCGTCATCATCATCAGCCTGTATCGATCCACTGCTGGGTATAGGCCTTCTCTCTCTTGTGCCAGTTTTCCCTGTCTTGGGCTGATCTCATGCACGCCTGACCCGCGATGGATCTGATGTCGTCGACCTATCGGGCTGGTGGTCTGCCTACGGAACGCTTGTCTGCTATTGGAAGCCACTGTCACTGCCACACAGTCAGAGATCCATCTAACAATACCCAGTCATAATATGACTTTATGCACGTTGAAAAGATAAACATTGGTACCAGGTTGGGCGCCAAAGTTAGCGATATGTGGTACACCGCATGAGTAGTAATTAACACTGCGCCGCGTCCCCCGCACCCCTCCCGGCGCTCAGTGGGGCACGCCGATTGAATTAAACTTTGAAACAGTTGCGGTTCGAATCCGCTGGTTTTGTCGCGGGAGTTTTGTGCAGCTGCGATTACTGGCAATATTGGTACGGCGTTTATTAGTTGCAAGCGAGCGGTGGCGTGTGTATCGAGTGCCAAGTTTTTACTGCGGAAGGTATACAAGTGTCCGTGCTGGTAGGTTTGTTAAATAAATTAAATATCACAAATTCCGGTCTTCTTCCGTCCTAGGTTTATGTTACTCTAACTAATATAAATTAATGTTATTTCACACTTTAGACGTATTATCGAACCCAGGAACTAAAATTTTTAGAATTATGAAGTAACGTAATTTGTTGGCAAGTGCCTTATCTGTATATATAAAATGAATGTTTTTCTGTATGTCCTTTATGTAATCGTTAACTATGCATTTGATCATGTGATGATCTTTAGCAAAGTTGTTGTGCATGAGCCAAAGGTTTCTGAGTTGGTGCGACCAATTGCATGAAACGAAGTTCGCCGGATCAGCTAGTTAGACTAAGCGCTAAAAATCACTGGGCATATTTTTTTATAAGTCAAGAAACTGTGAAGATACAGGGTTCAAAAAACTAGGATTTATTTATGATAAAACAACACAAGTACAATTCACAAGTTCGTTACAATGTGACTAATTCCAAATTTGAAAACAAAACGAGAATATATTTCAATACTTTTTCAATTTTACGACTTCATGTGCGAGCTACGTTAAACTGACAAAAAACTCCTAAAATATCCTGCGAGAGAAATTTTCACAGACCCTAATTAAGATAAGGTACATAAATAAATGAGTATCATTTAATTTGGAAATTTAATTCGGAGAGTAACAAGCTGAAAGCATCGCTAATTACGAGGGGAATAAAAAGAAAAATTTTACAGCAAGGCAGTCACACTTTTGCCCCTCGTTGTGAGACTCATGAGCTCAATGTCAACAGCTACAGTTTTTCTTATCTTTACAATGAGACTCGAAAAGAGAAAGGGTTGCCATGTGGCCTATTTTCCTACTCAGTGGCCTAGTTTAAGCATACACACAGAACAGCTCCTAAGTCGCAAGAGATTTTTAATGTTTCTCAAAGCAACACGACGAAAATAGTAAACCACTGTCATACCATTTGCTTAGGCAAATTAATATTGCGCGATCCTTATATTTTCCTTACCATAATAATATTATAAATCCGAAAGTGCGTACGTTGGTTTGTTTTTCTTACACACAGCAACGGGCAACGAATTGACTTGATTTTTAGCAAAGACGTAAAGTGACATAGGCTACATTTTATCCGAGAAAAATAAAATGTTCATGTCCATGGGATTTCACGAAGCCGTAATAAGTTGCAGGTTTATTTTGTGAGGGAATTTTAAAATATTCGTTTATTTGAGAGCAAGAATTTTGGTTGGTCGCACAGACTGCATCAGCTAAATAATTGTAAAGCATTGTGTAAATTTCATTAATGATTAATTTACTAGAGTGAATAAAAATAAACAAAATCAAAACGAGACTCTAGTCCTCACGGGTGTTTATCGTTATCATCATATCAGCCGCAGGACGTTCACTGTGACATGGACTCCTTTAGTTTTCCAATAAGGCCGGTTGAAGGCGGCTTGCATCTAGCCGTAGGTATACCTATGCTATTTAGTAAATTAGTTCTCCCGAACCCGTTTCACCCATTCCGTCGGAGACATCCCTCACATTTCACGTATGAGCTGGTAGCCCTGAGTGCACTAAGAGGAGGGTGGCCCCCTACGTAGCACAATTAGCGCGCGACTCGACACGGCTTGAGTTTTAACAACGCCGCTCGGAACACTCGCCGTCATTCACTCGAGATGGGGACTGGAGTCCCCACCTTGTGGGATGCTTGTACTACACGCACGTCGAAAGAAATTGTGTCGCTGTTTTACATATTAATATGCCAACATTTTGAATAATTTCTGCATAATGACAAAGTGTAAGCGAAGGCCAAATACCTACATGCATACCTAGCGAAGAATTTATGTCCATACAACTTCATTAAACGTATAAGAATATAGCTCAGATCATTCGCCGTCATTCAGTTGAGATGGAGATTGGAGTATCCAACGCGTAGGATGCTTGTGCTATAGGAAATTGTATTGCTGTTTACTTATCTATAAGCCAAATAATTTCTGCATAATTGAACGAGTGTAAGCGAAAATCTAATACTCATAATAATATGCATACGTACCTAGTGAAAATTATGTTTAAAAAACCTCGTAATGAATTGCGTAAGTAATCTTCAATAATTAGTTTTGTTTGTTTTTTTACTCTTTTGTAATATCAATTATAAACATGATAAAAAGAGCACCATTGTGGTCGTCGTTAATGATGTCAAAAGCTTAGTATACCTACTTGTTTTTTACGTATGAGAGTTGAGACAAACTGATATATTTTATGAGGAGAGGTTACGTTTATAAATATGGGAGGAAGCCTGTATGGATAGGTATATCGGTGAATGTGTGTTTGATCTCTATGCCTCGTGTTATACCAACTATCATACGCCAATCTAAAGTTACTAAACATGTGATTTATTTCATTGATAACTTTTGGTTTAGTAGAAACAATTAATTAATGAGACTATATTTGTTTCAAATTTACTTCAAATCTTGCCATAAGATTTAAAAGTTAAACACAAATAAATATGTAGGGAGTAAAACTCAATATACCCGTTTAAAGACCGAAATCGCTGAACAAAATGTAAGGCGAAATAAAAATCTCTTACTACCAGGTTATTCGTAAATCTATAGAAAGATTAAACAATATTAGTCAGAACCATAAAGATAGTGCAGTGGTAATAGTTGAAGCAATTAAGGAGATAACGAGGAATACATAACCTCGGCGAAAGCTCTAAATCTTACTTGGTAATTAACACCAGCTTGACTACGTGGCTCGAGCAAGCGCTGTCTCTGTTTCAATATTCTAAGTGCGGAACTTTCTTAAACGTAGTAAACAATTTACGACAGTAAAAATACACAGAAATACAAGTAGTAGTTTCCAAACACTATAAATTAAATGTTTTTTTTTTGTTTCAAATTTCTGTCATTTCTATCTCCACATCATAATTTAATTGAAAAATTATATTAATATTGTTATTCCTTTTAATTAAAAACGTTTTTTGTTCTTAAAAAAATTTACACATCGCAAGTTGTACACTAGATCCCACACTAGGGCGACCTGTGTCATGGGATCTAGGCTCTTCCTTATGGTACCAAAAACAAAATTACCCTAATGAAATAAAATAATAAATTTGTGTAGTTGTATTACAAATTGAATATACTGTTATTACGTGGACCAAACACTAAGAGCATTAGGCTTGTCTTTATAATTCTCAACGAAAGATATTCAGCATCTTCGAACAATGAAGCGGCTTTTCTATAGCGTATTATTAGGCGGGAGAGAATATTCACATAATCAGAATCTCATTAAGTATTAACGCTCGAGTACCGACGCGTACCCATCGAACTCAAGTGAAATCCTGCCTAGCATAAAAGTTAATAGTACTACCAAACCGTACGGGTTCTCCCAAGACGGCTATAGGATATACCTAGTACTTATAGACTCTACAATCAGTGTGAAAGCTCCTTTCAAACTACTGGCATCGAGCGTACATGCAAGCTTACCTACGTATCTGTAATTGCTATCTAAAGCTATTCTTGCAACACCATTTACTTTAGCTATATCTTTATCCCGATTTCTGCAATCCAAAACAAAAGTGCTGTTTTAGTTAAAACTGTATTACCTTATAAGTTCATGCATTTCATTATTATAGCACTTAAATTCCTAAATATACCTAATGAATGACAAAATAGAAACAACTATTTTAGTTAATTTACCGTTTATAGACACTCAGCTCAATTGTTTGCAATTAAGTTTACTACTATAAAATTGTATATTCTTTTTCTAGGTTAACTTTAGTAAGAATAAAAATAAGGACTGCTGAGTTCTAACCAGAGTGACTAAAGTTTGATTATCAAAAGTTGAACAGTCAGAATATGCTAGTCTAGTTGCAGTATTTTCAAAGAAGCGTCCGGAGTTAAGCTACTGTTAGAAAGTTATTCTTCATGTACAGTGCTCGCATCTGCACTCCTGGTACTCGAGGCATTCAAATAGCTGCTTTAGCATATAATATTTGAGGAAATCTTCATATGGTGGCGGGTCTGTGCGCCCTTGCAAATAGAATTTGTATTATAGAACGGCTCCCGAAAGGGTCTGTGCGATTACACTTCACGCATTCCGATCTTAGGGTTATTCATGTTTGCTATCACTCCGGCATCGATAAACTTTGATTAGATGCTAAACATTGCGAGCACGTCTGTTTACTCCGGCTCTGTCTGATATATTACAATAATCTTCAATTTTAATTACGCCTATACAGAATTCGGTCCATGAAGCCACGGGTGGAGGTTTTCGTTTTTCAAACAGATTTGTTTGAGACTTAGGCTACCCTTTGGTAGTCTATTTAAGTATTAAAACGGGTGCACCCTCGGAACTAACGTATTCATGACTCTGAGAACACCGCCCCTTACTTTACGAGCGGCGCTCGTAGTGAATCGGAAAGGTAACCTATTCGGACCTCGACCTATGTGGAATATCACGCTAGCATATGTTACGTAATTTGAGGGATTCACGGAAAGATATAACTAAGTTTGGAACTTTGTATGTTGGTATGTGGAATTGGCTCAGATTGGCTCCTTAGTGGTAACAAATGAGTTGATAAATCAATATGAGTTTGAGCAAGAATGTTATTTAATTTGCAGAAATAGCAGACATTAGAAAAATACCAATATAAGTATATTAATTTCTTTCTCCGTCGATGGCGTCGATGTATTGGTGGCGGGTATAGCTATCTCTTAAATTGTCGTTTAACTAAGTACCTATGTATCTAAAGTATTTGCAAATTATTTTTGACTTTGAGTATTGAAATGGTGTTGAGTATTTGAAATGATGTTGAGTATTTGAAATGATGTTGAGTATTTGCAAATTAATGAAGCGAAGTCTACGGGATGGTTTGCCTTGTTTAAAAGTAGATTTTCACGTATTGGAATACGATATTTTTCTCCCTGAGACGACAGCGCTTATTTGCAATGTTGATAATACGAGTTATTCAATTTATCTCCGGTATGTAAACCCGGTAGATTCACAGTCATGAATATAAAATAATTTCGTAGGAACTGAATTGAGTTACGCATTTTCTATTAGACATTTTCAGAGAAGTGTTGTTTATAGGGAAACCAATGAATATTATAACGAGTGCGATTGTTTACATACTCGACGCCGACGTAGATATATTTCAATTTGCGCACGAATTCTCAAACGTTATATCATTCTATGTGACGGAGGAGAAAATAATCCGGTAGGTATTTCGCACATCGGTTAATAAGTAATTGCTCTGCTAAATTATATTTTGAAACGTTTTTTTGTACTTAATTCGGTATCTATTTCATAGTTATCGAGATAGGCATTGTACTAGTTTAAGCAGTATCTTATATTAGGTATATCCGTAATGCCGGTTACAAGGAAAAGTAATGATTTTGAGGATCATAAGAAACCTAGGAGGTACATTGTACATACTGAGCATATTCAAAACCAATTTTAAGGCGTTCAGTATTAAACTACATTTAACTTCAAGTAAGTTTCTGAATCTCCAAAATGTAGATACACTATTCGCTATAATATATTTTTAAAATCACAAACTGTGCCTATGTATATAGCAGTCACACGTTTTGTTGGTACCAATGCTCGAAATATTGCATAATTCCAAAATAATAGTGACGCAATATTTGATCTTAAAATATTTGTATTTGGAACGAGCTGTCAACCAATTAGGCTAGTCCGAAACATTCCGGATTCAAATTGGCAGTTCATATTGACAGTTGCCAGGTGGCGCTCACTGGTGGCCTAGTGAGGGAACGTACATTCCAAACTAGTCGAGAAAATCTGAAATATGCTTGTGTAAGACTTGGTCTATTCAAGATCTCTTTGAAGTGTGGAAATGATCGTAAAGTTATTTGCAGATGACGTAGACGATGTTCGGGTTAATGTTTCAATAACATACCGAGAACGGATGTCTCGGAGAGGAAACCGATCAGCGTAATAATTACCTGGAAAAGAAGAAACGAAACTTTAGCAAACAAATAAACTTAATCAAAAACTGTTTATTCCATATTTTCCATGTCAAACTAATTCTAACACACTTTCGCACGAAGGCTCAGTAAGCTAGTCTTTATCGAAAATATTTCTGTTAAAGCAAGTTCATAGTAAAATTAAATTCACTAGTTAAATCCGGTCCATTCATCATTGTTGTTACTCCTGTTCCCATTTTGTTATGTTTTGAAGAACTCAAAAAAATCAGGAATCATAATTTACTAGCAATTTTAGATAAGAAACAACTGTTATTTAAAAAGCCTTGTAAATATCAAAGTTTCTTTTGTTTTTGTCTGCAGTCATAACAGGTTACAGCTAATGAAAAAAAGAGAAAAAAAGTATAACGCAACTTTTCCTTTGAAAGCCTTGTCTGTTTACACCAGTGCTTAACACAAGAAGTTGTTTAGAACTTATTATTAATATTCTTAAGAGAAATTGCCACATCGCCAAGTAAAAAGCGCGAAGCTCACAAGTTGCGGTACAGACGGCATCTGTCGTGGTGGGATTTATCGCGAGACAAATTGCAACGGCCCGAGTCGACGCAGCGGCGCTCAGCCGTCCTTTGTGCAAATGAGATACGTAACAATGCTGAAAATGGGTTTCGCAAATTAATATGCCTGCTATTAGCGTCTTCATTTTTCGTGTTAATTTCAATGTTGCGACATTCATATAAGCACGTTATTTCGGCTGCCTTTTGAATTCATTTCTCTCATTTCGTTTGGTATTTACGTGTTTTTGCTCGTTAAGTAACTCGCGATTGAATTATTCGCCTATATTATATGTAGCTATTGCTAACCAAAATTTTGAGGTTGTTGTGTATTTATTTGTTTGGTTATCTCTTATTATTGCTTTAACCACAGCGGAATATTGGCCGATTTTAACGTGAAGTACCTATTGATAATTTTGCTAGGTGTTATTGTGAATTTATTGGTTATGCTATTTAGTTCCTTCGTTCGTTTCAGCCACAGGACGTCCACTGCTGGACATAGGCCTCCCCTAAAGATCTCCAATAAGACCGGTTCGTAGCGGCTTGCATCCAGCGCGATTCTGCGGTCTTAATGAGGTCATCCGTCCACCTTGTGGGTGAACGGATGACCATCCACCTTGTGGGTGGACGTCCTACGCTGCGCTTGCCGGTACGTGGTCTTCACTCGAGAACTTTCCGACCCCATCGGTCATCAGTCATCTGAGCTGTGTGCCCTGCCTATTGCCATTTCAACTTACCAATCTGCTGGGCTATGTCGGTAACTTCGGTTCTTCTACGGATCTCCTCATTCCTGATTCAATCTCGCAGAGAGACTCCTGAAAGCATAGTGCTTTCCATAGCTCGTTGAGCTACTTGGAGCTTATTAATAAGGCTTATAGTGAGAGACCACGTTTCTGTGCCAAAAGTCATCACTGGCAACACACGCTGGTCGAAAACTTTGGACTTAAGGCACTGAAGTATGTCGGACGACAAGACGTTACGCAATTTATAGTATTTTAAATTAATAGGTAGTTCCAACATGGAACTGTGAATTGTACTAGTGTAAACGTAAAATAAACACTAGTTCCATTATTTCAAGATCCTTTTTAAATGGAACTGGTGTTGTAAATTTTTGACAGTAGTTCCATCATGGAACTGTTAATGGTACTAGTGGCGACAAACCGTTTTTATTTATTCTATCATTTGTTATTCTGGTTCATACTTGGTTCAGTATATTTCATTGGCGGTCTAGCGCGGTAATGCCGCTAGTATAATGGGTACGTTTGGCTAGGGCACTGATGGTCTTTTTAACTAGTTTACATACGCCATGTAAATTAATTATTATCTATTTGCTTTAAATGTATTGTAACTTTATAATTATGTACAATTACTTAACGTGTGAAATATAATAAATAAAAATCTTGATTAATCAATTCCATCATTTAGTAATAACGTTATGAATAACTGTCTATTATGACGTTATGAGTAACTATTAGCTTGATTGGTAATTGTATTATCTGAATAATAAAATTACTAATCAAGCTAATGGCTACACAAACAAGCCTGACCTGAAAGCGAAGAGACAAGTTGACAAAATTCATCCCTTCATCTCGGTTTGTTTAACCGTTAATTAGCGTTTTATTTATGTTAGAAATATTCTAATTTACCCCAAGCTAATACCCAGCTTCCTCGAGACGAGACAAGACGGCGCCCGTTCCGCCCGTCATCTGACAGGTGTCTTACGCGTGCTCAGATTTATCTTCAGAATAATTTGCGGGTTCCTGTCTTGAGTTAATATCGTGTGGACCCTTATTGTCATATACGCACACTACTAATATATGCGGTAGTAATATTCAATTTAAGGAAAATGGGAATAACTTGACCTTGACTGTACTATATTAATTCCTCATTGCAATAAATACTGCGTCAATTGATTGATATATTATTAACAAACAACATTCAAACTAATAAAAATCCGGACAGATGAAAGAAAATTTTGCCAACTCAAAACATAGGCTTCGCTTGCTCGGTCAGTAAAAAAAAAAAAAACTAAATAAACACGCAATTACACAAAACATTTAAAAATAACAGACGTAAACGATTTCAATTAAAAAAATACCGAGGGTCTTCCGAATTCATTTCTTGTTTACCTTCCGATAGAGCATCCCTGAATGGAAGGTTTTTCCTCTCCACCCTTTTGTTTTAAATATGCATAACACCGTCTGTGCTCTGGAAAGTGTCGCAAAAGTGCCTCGGAGCTTATATTAATATTTGATAAAGGAACTCCAATTGAGACGCAATTTTGTACGGAGTACAGCTTTCTAGTGTTATTGCTGACACCGCACAACAAACAACCCTGTCCGGTGGCAAATAGACCAATATAGAATCACGAAAAAAAATTAAGCTGCAAGGAATCATTTCAATATATATATATATTTACATGTCTCCACACATTAAAGATTGTCTGGAAGAAAGAACGCCTTTTGTACCATTCTTCTGAAGTTTTTTTCTTCTTCTGTTATGTTTTACTACTTGTGGTGTCAATAAAGTGTTCTTGTATTGTATTGTATTCAATCACATTAACTTTCAAACAAAAATAAATCAAAATAGTTCGATTAGTTTAAGAAAACCAACACATAAGTACAGCTCAATTAATACCTCTCCTTTTTCATAAAGGTGTAAAAACCGTAACATATATAATTACTGAATTCAATAGTTCGTTGTGAATTTGTATCAACAACGTAAACTACGTTTGTAATGATTATGTATGTATTTGAATAAGTTATTTGAATCCCGCCAACATTTGCATCGAAAATTTCGAATAGGTAACATATAAGTCCAGGCCCCCATGAACGAATAAATAAATCAAAACGCAAATCTAATTGCGTTTGTAACAATGGAAATCATTTAAACTTTATTAAAATTGTATACGTTATCTTTAAATGGAACAGCTTCAAGCGCGAACGTACAGAAACAAAGGACTCTGCCGCATACATTTAGTAGATAGCACCAGAAAACTGCGAGTACACGAGAGTAATTATAATAAAATATTAAAAGCTCGCTCGCAGTAACCAACCATTAAATAAAGTAAAGCTAATGGTGTAATGCAGCGCTCGGCGGAGTACCCACCTCAGTCACGCTGCAATGGAGTAGCGAAGGATGCAATCTGCATACATTAGCCTAACGTCTCTTAGTTTTGACACCTGCTCTCGCCTCCCCGTTATGGAAAATATAGCACCCGCCAGATGGATGGCACAAACATGTCAAGACTGAAGGCAGTTGTTGCAAACTTGCGGACTTGTCGAGAAAATCGCGCAGGCGAAATGTATTGTTCGAAGAGCCAACGGAGTTTGACTTAGAAGCTTTCCGAGCAAGTAACTAAGTGTTAAATAACTCTTTCGAAGTATTATTTGTGCACCGAGAATATGAGGTGTTTTAAGACTCAAAGTTGACGTACTATAGTAATGAAAAACTCCTCGCCAAACTTGCAATAGTTCACTGCTTTATCAGAAAGTCAACACAGATTACTCAACTTGCAGTGCACTTTTGCTCCATGATGCAATGTAGGTATTAATTTTATTTATATCTAGTTATCATACTTTTTTTTTTAGATTAATGAGAGTATTTCGATGATTCCGAAAGATTCCAATGAAGTACCACTAGCGGTCACTTGTTGAAAACAGGTAAAACAGGTCCAGCCGGACTTGGTATAATGGTTATTTACAGACCAAAACACGACATACATTACTATAACTACACTACATGATACGCTATTTTTGCTTCTATTGGTGTCACACAGTTACATAGGTAGTAACTGTAACTGTGTAGTAAAAATTTAATGAGAACGAATAAGAAACTTGTAACGAGTCCAGCTCCGAAGGGATATACTCTAGATTTATTACCTGAAAGCTTAATCTGAGCACAGCACACGGCTGGTTATAAATGGCTGCGAAACAACCTCGTAAACCGGTGGCCCAGTGTAGCAAACACCTTAAATACTTAACAGCTCAGTTACCGAGTCAAGTTTAAATGTTTGGAGCGCGCTTGAGAGGGCTGTCACGTCAGAGCACATTTTAATAATGCACTTGCTCGTTTAGTATGAAAATTAGCTGGCGAGCTGCGGTGGCGCACTATGTTGCCTGTTTTATTGATGGCCAGACTCGCTGGCCGCGGATACTTCTATCACGATGCACTTTCACGAAGCAGTAATCGATGTTTCGTAATCTACGCGATAATCTATGTACGCACGTAAGACAATTGAATTAAACTGATGGCATTGCCAGTAATTATGTGTTTCTAAACCAGTTGTACCTAAGTTCGTATATCGATGGCTAACTCTGGTGTTAGATTTCTTAAAATACGAATGGAGAACGAAACCCTAAAATCAAATATTTATGGAACATACCTGTTGCAGAGCAAATAGGCCTTGTAAAGAGTACGTATAACTTTCAAGAAACAGGAAAGTAGATTACACCAGACTAGACAGGTAACATCACTTTTTCTACTTTCTATGCCAAAGTAACATTGATTTAACGAAATTTATGAATCTGTACAATTAATAATTATTTTTCGCAAAAATGGCAAAATCCAATTTCCATCGTGTACAAAATTCGAATAGTTCGCTCGAACAGATGTATACAATTTTTACATTATTGTTGATTTTTCAAAAACAGCTCAGCCGATTGCGATAAAATTTAAAAGGGACCACTTCGAAAGTATACCCTTTCGAACTAAAAAATAATGTATTGATTGGGTTCACAATTGGCGAAAATATCGATGACAAACACAAAAATAAAAATACATACAGACGAACATAAAACCTTTTTGGAAGTCGGTTAAAAAGCAGACAATCTGTCCCATTCATAGATTCTCAGTTATGGATTAGAATCAGATTTTACTTTCTCACGTGTCTGTTTTCTACTGGTTTTAGTATTACGCGAAGCCGATGCACTGGCTCTAATAAAGTTCCACGGCGCCTCCATGCTGTGTTGTGGGTAATTAATGCCAGCTACCGGAGTCATGCTAAATTGCCCCGTGAAGTGACAAAGGCGAACGTTTTCGTGTTGCGCGCGGCGAAAAAACCTCGTGCGGAATGCTTTGTACTCTACCGGGTTAAGCCAAACATACTATAGAACATTTGTAACGGAATACTTGATGAATCAGAGTTATTTTTTCATTTTAATTTCCATGTTTGAATAATTTGTGATAGGGTGAACTTGTTTATTTGGTGCTACTAATTAACAATTAAGTCAATAAAAAATTAAGATTGAAAGTTGAAGTATCAAGACAGTTCTTAGCTAAGTATAGGTACCTACCTATTTCTATCGAGTAGCTATTGTAATGGGTTGTACACATTATATTATTAAATTTTAGACTTGTTGCATAATTATTTATGTTTCAGGACAAAAAGTAAAAAAGTCAAAAAACCGTTTATATATAATTTTAAGGTAAGATTTAGTAGGTTCATTGGCACGCAGCAGCAGCAAGCTACAGTGTCGTCGGGTGTCATGTAGACAGGCGTAGCATAGCGAATTAGGCATCTATAGCTACGGGATATATCATATAGATTAACATAGAAATACAAAGAAACCAATAGTGTCGAGTCGTCACTAGTCAGCTGAACGCAGGAGGTTCAATCGTTTGAATGTTGTATGATTGTATGTGACTAAATTCTAGCCAGTCCGATACATATACTTGTTTTATTGCCGAGCGGTTTCTTCCCAGATATAAAAGCAAGTCTCTCCAATTTTTCAGTAGTGTCCCACACAGATACACCCCGCATACTTAGACGCCGGACCAATCGCTAAAAGGATCTTTACGTTTGCAAGCCCGATACGTGACTCGATTCCTTGCCGGCGTGTTTGTAAAATCGTTTAAGAAAATGTTAAAGTTCTGCATTTACTTCTATCTCGTTAAAATCATGTTATAAGAAATAGAACAACTTATGTATAATCAACATTTTTCCATAAATAAGCGATTTTCTAAGGAAAAATGTGTAAGTTGAAGACTTACGATACGCTGATCGATTTCATATTATCAGTAGCACGGTACATGAGATTATTACGATGAATTGTCATTTATATACGATACTTATCTTCCATTGTTATAATGAAATATTATGTATACAAGAATACAATAATGGCTATTTAAAAATGGAAATGCAATATCTATTATTTTTGGTGGATTACTTAAATAAGAACCAATATGAGATGTCGTAATTATACTGCGGAGTAGAATTTAATACGAGGTATATAATGAAACATTTTTTTTCTTTGCGAAATTAAACTTGCGGTTTTCAGGTTGGCAATTGATGTTTTGCTGAACTCAAAGCCCTTTTCTGTACTTACTTTATTTACCGTTTTGTTTCAAATCACAATTTCTATTCCCGCCAAACTTTTCCAAGCCAACAACTCTCATTTACACAAAACTAGGTAAAAGTAGAACCACATATTTGCTTTACAAAATGTTATGCGCGAGCCGCGGTAACAACGGTTTAAAGTCAACAGCGAACAGCCTTTAAAATATTCACTACACTGGAAATTCAATTTGAAGTTTTCCGGTGAAAGTATTATGGTAGTTTAGTGCCCTCTGTTATAATAACTAGACAGAGCTGCCGAGAAGCCAGACCGACCGCTGCCCGGACATATTTTTACCCAACTTCTGATATTAACTTGACACTAACTGCGTACAAGTTGGTCGTTCATCGTCTTAAACAAACTCGGAAATTGAATGGATTCGTCGGAAACTATTTTTCATATTTTCTCGGCGTAGCCCATTAAGAGGAATGGAATAGGGTAGGCACGAGCGACCGATTGCTTCGCATAAATCATACAGATTTGAATGCACAGACTCGTCCACGGCGCCGAGTCCGATGTGGTGCCCATTAACCCTTTCTTTTTTTTATATCCATTATGTTCTTCTGATTGTTTTCATTCCAATCGATGGTATATTGTTATAAAATAGTTAACTTTTACAGTTCTTTAGAGAAAACACAGTCTTATTGTTTTTGCTAACCAATCTAAACAAATATGCCATCATCATTCATCACACATACCGAATAAATTTATCTGATTGATTTCAAACTAAATAATCAATGTTCTAATTTAAAATACATTCGATTGTGCAAGCATTAAAAACAATACGGCTCCGAGTGTAGTGACCGATCCCGTAACACATTGAAGCCGGCGGGGTGCCGTTGGAAATTTTCCGGGTTCTTTAACGGGATTCATTCATAACTCACGGCCGAGTGGAGCCTTCGAATATTTCAGGCTGTAGAGGCCCCTGGCCCCATAAATTCCGCGCGTCGGGTTGCCAAATTAGGCGCAAGGAACTCAGACGTGGTGAGATTTTGCCAGTCAGTAGTAAAGCTTTTATGATTACTAAATGAGAGTCGCTGAGAAATGGAGATTTTTGGGAAAAATAAATTGACTGCACGTTTTGCTCCTTTTTATAGTTTCTGGCCGCTTTAAACAAAACAAAATCTGCTTGGCAATTACAGCTAGTCTTAACAAACGCAATTTATAAATAATCTTCTGGTAGTATATTTCATAAAAAATATTGAAACATCTTACACGAAAATGTGTTTATAATTGAGTATTTTGCAAAGTTTGATAACTGGTTTATATGATTAAGTACGTCGAGTTATCCCCCCCATTACCCCCGACCCCCAATGCGAGACTTTTAAGGGAACTTTCCACGAGGTGTCGCAGGTGTTATAGTAATAAATAATAATTCCCGCAAGGCGTGGAACATTGGAAACTTCCGATGAAAAGTTTCTAAGTCGGAATATTAAAATTGAAACGGAGAGTGGATTAGGGTTACTACTTAATGTGCTTCTGATGTAGTTGCTAAGACTTTGTTTTAGTTCTAATATTAGATAACAAGTTTTACCTTAAAATTTACATATTTTAAAAGTTCAGGAAAATTGTTCTACGCCTGTTCTTCAATTTTCGTACCTGAACCTTACCTTGAAGATAATAGATTATTTTTTTAATTTCTACTTCAAACCCTTAGGCATTTTACAAATAAAGCATAAAATCTAGTGCAATCACCAGGAGAAAGTAAGATGTACAAATTTGAGGAAAAATTTGAAACAAAGTAAGAATAATGCAAGTATAATTCAAGATTACAGTCGAAAATCTAGAGAACAAATAGGAGAGATAGTTTCTCCCGATTGACTTATTTTATAAATTTTGAATGAATGCTAATGCCAAAGAAATCTATTATAGCTTGGTTGTGAACTTGTGAAGCTCATACTGAAGCGTCAACCTGCATTATTGGTACGATAAGCTTGGATGCGCCTAAACCAATTAAACGGGTCATAGACGCGCGGACCCGCGCGGAACACATTCTACTAACAATCGAATGGACTTCCACTCAATTTATTTTATGTGTTACCCATTATAATAATTGGCGCACAGTTCCAAAGTTGAGAACCGGCAGCGCTCCAATGCTAACCATTCCGGCGCCCTCGAGCACAAATTTTATTTAAGTTGGATATTTAACTTGCAATAACTTTCACTTTCTAGAATGGAAAAAAACGAGATTGTTATGGACTCAAATTAGTTCGATGATTATTTATGCGTAACGATATTTTCTAATCACATTGCTATTTGGAAATTATTTGGATTACCTACGTGATTATGAGTTATCTGTTTGTACTGTATACATAGATCTATCTAAGGAATACAATTAAATATATGATTAGAATTTGAAAATAGCAAAGAAGAATGATGTGCGATGATCACACTTTTAATGAGTTCTCTTTTAGAATAATAAAAGAAGTAAAACATAATAAATGATCCAGAGGTTGGACTGTACCAGCCTTTTTAATAGTCCACTGCAGGACGTAGGCCTAACCACGTGATTGGGCCATATCCAACACGCTGGCCCAGTGCGGATTGATGGAGTCACATACTCCATTGAATTTCTTCTATGAACATATGCACTATGCAGTAGTATGCAGGTTACCTCACAATGTTTTCCTTTACCGATTTTTTTTTTTTTTTTTATAAATATTTTGGGACTAATATTTTGGGGTCACTAACCACTGAGCCACCGAGGCAGTCAAATGAAGAAAGAAATGCCAGTAGTGTGAAAATCCGTACATAAATTCCAAATGAATCATTGGTACAGGACTGGGATTTGAACCCACGACCTCACGATTGTTAGGCGGATGTCACTACCATTAGACCACCACCACACATTTTTATTAGACCGCCACGGCTTTTATTACTCAGCAATAACTCTGATGCTGAATTATTCGAGAGAATGAAAAAGCGTTGTTAAAATAGTTTCGCTGCACAAAACACGTAGATGAAAAAAGGACACAATGTTTTTTTTTATAGTGTATGGTCTTACTCGTACGTCTTACTAGTAGCGTACGTAATGCAATGTTTATTTGATGGAACGATAACAAACCAGGCAGAATTGATTGATGTGTAAATCAGTGACAATATTTGTCTACAAAACCATCATCGAGATATCGACGACGAAGCGGTTTCAGAATGACCGGTAATTTAGCGAGAGTAATTCCAAATGGGCTTTTGGTAAATTTAATTTTATCTGGGATAAGCCTTGCGCGGTAATAATTCATGAAACCACCGCGCACCGCGCGAATCACACACTGTTTTGGAGAGGTATAAAAAATATGCCCAAACACTGTGAACACGCGCGAAATCTGGAAGGTTTCACTAGAGCACATTTTTTTACTTAGCAAAGACCGCGAGCTACAAAGACAAAAAAATATCCAGAAATGACAAAAGTGAAATAACCTTTCGCGCGTGTTTCTGGAAAAACAACAGGGCAATATAAAGCTCCTCACCGAATTGGCTTCATCGCTCAAACAGTCACGGAACAAGAAAGGGAAGCCTTTGGTATACCTAAGAACACATTTTACGAGTTTCAAGGTAACAAAATAGGAGTGAAGGCGACCCGCAAGCGGAATGTTAAACTTAACATTTGTAGCGGGAGGTGAAACAGAGCAATAGAATTAATTCTATCGGTTAAACTTTGTATTCAAATTCAAAGACAATTGTTTCAATTCATGTCGCCTAAACAAGGGAAGCATTAAAGGGTTAACCAGCGACCCCTGAAATGATTGATGGATTCGCTTTACCAACAATTAATTTTATTATTATTGAATTTTGGGGAACTTCCTCAGTGCTCCAATAATTACCAGCCACCAAACTTGCAATACGTAGTGTATTTTGTTACTTAAGAGTAAGATACGCTTTACCTACATCATATATACTATTGAATTATGTAAATTACATTACATAGTTTGGTTTGCTATAGTCAGTATGAAAATCTGATTACGGTATCCATATTATATTCATACCATAAGAAAAATATTACACGTCAATGTTAATTTTTCACTATAAAGATAGGCGAATTCAATATTCTGTTTTAGGTATTGATAAAAATACGAGTATTATATATATATATATATATATATATATTTACATTTCTACTAGGTACACCATACTGTACATTAAAATACGTATAATTCTTCTAGGGAACCTAATTTTTGCTCTTTATTTCGTGATTGATGTTAGCATCATAAACAAAGAGTTATTTAAAGTTAGCTGTAAGGGGATTTTCAAATCGTCATATAAATTCTGAATTGAATACGCTTTTATTATCATACGAATTTTGTGCAACTCCAGTTACAAAGACACGGAATAATGGGTAAAAGTGAATAACTTCAGACAGTCTCTTCCACAGACAGTGAGAGAAACAGCTCGTCATATCTCGTCCAATTAACGTTTGTTTGTTTTGCATTTTTCCTGCATCTCGGAAACAGGTCGGGTGTCATAAAACGGTCACAACAATGCGGATCACGTCACGGTGGAATTATCTCGCGGCGGAGACGATCAATTACACTGACAACGACGACCACGCGGAAAATGGGCGGGCCGAGCTCTACATTACGGGGCGACGCAGTGTTACATCTTTAGCAACATTTTGTGCTTAATGGTAAAATAAAATACCAGAGGTGAATATTGCAAACCATGTGTTTATATTATTTTGACTTCCACAAATAACACGGCACAGCAGACAGTTAAACTCATGCAGAGAGAATAAAAATAATATTAGAATCACATTGTGACTCAAGTCTGATATCGATGCACAACACGGGTTAACGTCTGCAATAAGCATATCGGCAACCATTTATGTATTGTCCATTTTATTTCAGGAAATTACATCGTCGATGATGGTACAACCTTCCGCATTTTAAAAGTTTCTGAGTTTCACGGTCAGTCGGTCACTATACATACATATAGTCTATTAATAAAGTTTTATTGGTATTTTTGGTAGCTTACTTAGACTTTTCTCAATCATTCAGTGTTCCAAGTTAGAGTACTGCATTATTGTCATCTCTGTTGATTTTTTATTTCAGTCCAATTTCTGCAATATCGACCTTAGCGTCGCACATTTTAAATTTACATTCCTGTAAAAAGCAAGGGGCGCCGTAATCGTAAGCCCAATTAGGCGTAGTGGGGTCTGTAGAACAACGAGAGTCGTTTCGTTCCCCGCTTAAAGACTCAACCTCTGCCTTTATTACGGCTACATTGTCAGTCTTATCATTTTCAGTTTTTATCTATACCTATTGGTGAAGTTTTAGAGACCATTTGCCGACCGTCTATTGCCTTTGTTTGGAGTTCTTAATGTCGAATACTAGATCTCGCATCAAGTAGATTAGGGAGTGATGTAGTCACGCGATGTGATCATTTCGTTCGGAGCATACGAGTACGAGGAGAATGTAGGAGCACTGTAGACTTTAGTAGGTGTACGTGGGGAAATAAATCTCCCGACAACAGAGGCAATATATTTCGCGAGGCACAAACTCCCACTTGTCTTGTAATCTCCGTAGTTCTAAATGAAATACTAATTGCGTTCTCGGTACGCATTTAATTGAGCCCACGCGCTCTTGTACGAGTAACAGGCGTGTTGACAGGAGTCAATTGAAATCGAGCTTAACGATTGCGAATTTAATCGATTCTATTGAATTGTCGGTTATCGAACTGTGTGGGAAACGTTTCGGGACCTGGATACTGAAATAGCGAGTTTGCTCAGTAAATTATAGACAAACCATTAAAGCTTTTCGAAAGTTCTTTGGAATATTATTTTCTGTTCGTAACTTTTTTAACAGTAAAAATATTTTTTTTTATTTTGTTTCATAAAATTAAATTTCATATTACCTTATATAGTAGAGCTGTACTGTACAAATTAGTAAGACTTCATTAGTAAAACACATACTGTACAAACGAATGTGGCTTACTAATGAAGTAGGTTAGTTACACGTCAATTTTTTAGGATCCCGTACCCAAGCGTGCTCAAATACTGGGAACTTCAGTCTAGTGAAAATCTCGAAATGTAATATAGCTAAAATTAATGAAAACAACACCTCCGTGAATGTGGCAACTCATTATTGATTAATGATCGCGTGCTTGAAGTCTTGTAACAACTGAAACTTTTTAAAACATGCAGTAAGACCACGTCATACTCAGCTTTCGATGTGACTGGCCCGGTAAGCCAAATATGGCAGTTGTGACACACTGTAAATTGCCACATTTACCAAGTATGACGGGGCTATCTAGTCAGGCGTAGCGAGACCAATCATAAATCAAAGCATATTATTAAAAATAGCTTTAAACGTTTCTGAACTAATGGTGCAAAATAATAAGTTTTATTTGGTCAGTATGTTCTTAATCCCACATGAAGCCATCCATTCGCCTGATGTAGTCCACGATGTGGGTGACCTCAGTGATGTAGTACCTCAGTGGAGTACCTAAGTGTAAATGTTCCATCGTAGCAGCTACATCAAACAATGTCAAGATAGAGCAAACACCGGGTTTGTAGCCAATTCAAGCCGGTGACTTAGGATTTAGTCGACCGTCCTCACTGGCCACTTGCTCTGGAGCGGCAAAGCAAACGGCGAACGATTTACACTAACAGAGAATAACTACATAGAAGTTACTAACAAGGAGCTCTTTGGACGACTTTAAAACTTTTAAAGACCGATAACAATAATTAATTGGTGTGATTTTTATTAATTTAAAGGTAATAATATTTACATTGAGATTTGGAATAATTAATCACAATTAAAAACTTTTCTACCAAATTTTGACTATACAGGGTGTCCCTGATCTCAACGTCAACTGTCGGTACTGGGTGAGAGAAGGGGTCACACCAGTCTCGGGAAAAAATATCCCAATCAGATATTTGAATTTTTACAGCCAAAATAAAAAAATAGAAAATATATACATACCTCTCGAGTTTGATTAATCTTAAGTAAGCTCTGCCATTAAAATCACCGAAGTTATTCATTTGGCAACAGCCACTCAAAGTCGTAGCCAATTTAATCTAATACGATCAGTCTGTGGTGAAAACCTCTTTAACAGCAAAGAACATTATTTGCCACGGTTTAATTTCGAGGGCAATAAGCTATCGTCTGGGGAAAGCGTAAAGCTTTACTAATAAATAAATTCGATGCCAAATTAATGCTGAAAAAGTTAATCATGGCGCTGACTTCGCCAATTAATACCTAATCAATTTACAGTTCACTGGGTTGAAACGAAACGCTTTTGAATTGTAATTAAACTGTTTTTTTTTCTCGCCAAAGTGAAAACTGGCATGCAACTGCAAAGTAGATTTCTATAATCCAACGATGAAAGTTTTTTTATTGCTATGAAATATTGCGCTTTGTTAACACTGTAATCATTATTTCCAGTTATTAAGTATCATATCATATCATTATAACGTAGAAATTAAGATCGTCAAATTTGTCTCTGTGAACTACATAATATATTATATATGTACATATGGCAATAAAATTTGAATTAATTTTTACAACATACTAAAATACAAAATAATCAGAAACCCAAAGCACATGCTGTGAAAATTTTCATTATATTTATGTATTAGATTGTACCTATTAGCAAAGAGCGACTAATAAATGCTAGATAGATTAAAATCAGGCAGTGTGTAGTCAAACGCAAACCTATTCGAAATAATAAAAAAAAAAAAACCTCCTAATTGATCTTGTTTTATATAAAGAGTTAATTAATTCTACGAGTATGTCTTCAGTATAAACGCTGTACATTACTTACTCTACTCTACATATTATGCTACTTGTTAACAGCAAAATGCACCTAGCATTTTGCTTGTAGCAATTATTTGTTAAAAAATTGATTTAATTTGCCAAGGCATGCTATGGTGGATACTACAGTAAAATAAGTCACAGAGTTGAGCATCATAAACTCATTTCGTATCAGTATGATCGTTTGAAATAATTTCGTAAAGGTACATTTAGACAAAAAAAAATTAAGCGTGTCTTAAAAACAATAGTAGTAGTACTACTATTGTTTTCATAGACATATACGTACCAATATAGGTAGGTCCTGTGTACCAGGATCTTGTATTTTCTGTACTAAATTAGTACTATTTTAAAGTAATTTTTGACCGACGAACCGGACCGGAGGAGGTACTCAATTAGACGCGTATATTTTTTTTCTATGTGTAACCACGCATAACTTTATACATAGTGGTCCGATTTCGATAATTCTTTTTTTATTGGAAAGAATACACTTTGAAATTGCTCTCATTTTAATGTTGCCGAAATCGGCTGAGCCATTTTTGATAAATCAACAATAATGTGAAAAATGCTACAGATATCCGTGCGAAATATTCGCGAATTCTGTACACGGGTGAAGTCGGTCATGCTATTTTTTGCGAAAAATAATTATTTCAAAGAATTTTAGACCTCTAAAATTAGTCCATAAAATCCTTAAAAATCTTTAAGTATTTTCTGAACTTCTGAAATCTTCTGAAACCAAATCTTATGTATATTCTCATGTATGTGTATACGTATATACACTGAATGAAGCCATAAATAGCTAGGATACACTCAGAGGATTCATGAAAAGCCCGAATAGATCCCTTTTACATATTCCATAGAAATGTATCTCCACGCGCACAGTTGCAATACCTTTATTTTCATGAACACAGAACACAATAGAGTGTATATTATGTTACGATTATAAATCTATGCTATTAATTGCTATCAAATTGGATAACTTTAACTAAAACTAAAATTCGGAATAGGTAACGAATAGCTCCTGTGAATGTAAAAAATAAATCATATAACTTTTTACGTTCACAAGCTAATAGTTTGAGAAATTTTCTGTTCTCATGCTTGAATTGGATTTTGAGATTAATTTAAGCACAGTTTAAATGCACAGCATTTCAGCAGAGGTGAGCAGTTGAGCGCTGTATTAGCCCGCTGGTAGCTGTCTTCTGTTTAATTACGTACCAGTGCTTATATCTATTCCCAGGGTTTTCAATAAATGGTACACTGCAGTGTACCATTTATTGAAAACCCTGGGAATAGATATAATTTAGATTTTTAAGATTTTTATGTATTTATGTTAATTAATGAAATAAACGTTTTTAAACAAAAATGTATAATTTTATTTCATTGTATATATTAAGCCATTGCTTGCGTCCCTAACAACACTCGAATTAGCATCATACTAATGTAAAACATGTTATAATTTAATGCGGTACTAAAGAAAACCATATTAGTGATACCTACCAAAACTACATAATGTTACAATATTAGTAATAAAAATGTCCGTCGAACTGACCTATAATTTTGTACTAAGTACAGAATTATAGATCAGTCAGTCGAGCGTGTACCATATCCCAGTTGGCATTACACACGTGTGGCTTGGCAAGCTCCAGTGGAAATGTCGGTGGTCAAGCTCTGTCCTAATCAATAGTAATAAATCCCTCAGTCAGGAACCGATTTAATCCAATTTGGAAATAGCACGGGTTACCCGCGTATTTTGTCTCTACCTAATACCGATCGGAATTCTTGATATAGTCTATACTATCTCGAGTTAGCGATCAGAACATTGTATACTAAAGTGATACAGGGTTGATTGCGACCAAATTTTATTCCCTTACACTATATTTATAGGGTTCCGTACCTCAAAAGGAAAAAACGGAACCCTTACAGGATGGATCACTTTGTTGTCCATTTGTCCGTCTGTATTTATGTCAATACTCTTTATCTCGGGAACTCGTAAAGATATCGAGTTGAAATTTAAACTGTATACGTATATCTATGGTCTCTTGCAGTCGTGTAAAAAAAACTTCTCAATTATCGTATAAAAAAGTTGGAGCCGTTTATATCGTAAAAAACAGCATATTTCGACACTCACAAAAATCAAAACCTACAGTGTACTTCCCGTTGACATAGAACTATAAAATTTTGCGAGAAGCATTGTCTCAGAGTACACATATAGGAATAAATCTGAAAACTGTACATTTTTATTTAAATCAGAAAAAATAGGGCCTCAAAATTCACAAAATATGGGTACAAAAATCAAAGTGAGAAATCGTATCATGTATGGTATCACATAAAATAGCTTTATTAGCACATGCTAAAACAGGTTTTGATTTCTTTTTTAATGTATGACAAGAAAACCAAAACTTTTTTGTCGATGATTATGAGCAATCACTTCATTAAAACTCGCGTGAGAATACATTATATTAGATAAAATACCGGTTTTAACTCACGTATGATATACGGCCGGGCCGCTGTGAAACCCGACCGGTTTCGGAGTAAAATTAGTACTCCTTCTTCATCAGGGAATACGCGCACTCCCGTCGCCTGGCGCACGCTACGAATAAATAATACGCGCCTGGGAATACGCGCGAATTGGCGCACGCGCACTGTGCAGGCGACGGGAGTGCGCGTATTCCCTGATGAAGAAGGAGTACTAATTTTACTCCGAAATCGGTCGGGTTTCACAGCGGCCCGGCCGTATATCATACGTGAGTTAAAACCGGTATTTTATCTAATATGATGATTATGAGATTTTAACAACTTACTTCCCAATTTTGTAAAATTTTCTGGATTTGTGCGGAACCCTCGGTGTGCGAGCCTGACTCGCACTTGTCCGGTTTTTTATGTGGATTCATGCTGTAAGCGTACTTAGAATTAATAAAAACAATGCATCTTTGTTCTAAATAAACAAAATACTTTTGAATCGCTACGAGTTAGGAAATGGGTTAAAACAACTATAATTTATAAATTGCAGCTACTAACGCTACTAAAAATCGATACTAATTAGTATGCTCATTTGCCCTATCCTCATCGAGTAATATGTCAATGTTTGGGATCTGATTTGTAACGCAAATTATTTTATCGATTATTATTCTAGTCATAATGATATCGTTAAATTTGTTGGAGCTGTATTTTGTCGAAACATTTTTCAGAAAATATTGCCATTTGTAATATTACAGGGCACATACAATGATGTTTTAATAAATGAAATAACTTCGCTAACAATTTTTCGAAAAAAAAATATTTTTAAAAGTATGGTCGAGATTTTTTGCAATTTCACCTTTTTTAGATAAAAATGGTTGTTTTTTACCCTGTAATATGAATTTTCCAGATTTAATTACTTACTTTAATAATTACTTTAAAAAATAGTGTCTTGTCATCGAATTGTGATTTTAAAATGAATTAAGAACAAAGCAATTAGAACTCAAAATCTGTAATAAGTACATATCTATATCTACTTTTAGGTGGACTTGTCAAACTAGCTACATTATTTTTAAACTGGCAATATTTTTCTAAAGTAACACCTTAATAAGTGAAAATTCATATTGAAAGCGCGAGCGTCCTCGGTAAACTTAGTAATCTAGCTCTTTTTCTCCTTAATTAATTAAAAAACGCTTTCGTTCGGCTAACCAATTAAATTCTTGTTACCAGTTGCATACTCAAGGGTGTACGGGCACGCGGATTAAATACGAAAAGTGTTTCGAGCGCCGCGCCGACCCTCAGGCGCGATTAGGAATTCACAGAACGAATTGGGGACATCGAATCGGGGAAATTGTGTCCGCCTCATCTCTTCTTACATCGTGTTCCACAGTTTACTAGACAGTACGTAAAGTTTTCTTTTTACTATCCTCGACACAAAAAGACGAGTGTTAAATTAAAAGTTGGACACGGGTGTCTGTCTATATGTGCGTGGTGTACTCGTATCTCTAGACGACCGACGGATATATTGTAGAATAGCGTTGTTCCCCCTATTGTAACTACGAGTAACTTATACCGTGAAACCAACTCTGCACTCGCAAAAAGATTAGACGTTTCGTGCACAAAGTTCGGTCTGGTTGACCTTCGACAAAATATATGGAACATTAAAACTACCGTGAGTATTCATCAAAACTATAACAGAATACGGCTAAAACTCACGTTATAATTATACGGCCGATCCGCAAGGAATCCGATCAGTTTCGGAGTATTTAGAACTCCATCCTCATGGAATACGCGCACCCCCGTCGACTGGCGCGCGCGCATTGTCGGATTGTTATAGTTATATGGAACAGTAAATTTTTCGCGACTTCCCATGGTATAAGTTGGTCACATTATTAGTACTACGATATCTTTATCTGTCGTCATCTTATTATAGTAGGTCCTGTATACATCGGATTCGTTACCGCAGACGAGCATAAATACTCTAAATACAATGTCCTTTTCATGGGTGCTTACTGTTTCGTAGAACTTGTGCTATATTCGTAGCATACGTAGCACCCGCTACGAAAGTTTTTCCACTAAGCATCGGATACAACTTGACGGACATTATGAATTAATAGATGGCAGTAAAATTTTAAAACGATTTTATTAGTTTTTTTTTTTAGTAAAATTATCGCCATCATTATTATGATAATATGATTTAAAAAAAACTTAAATTTATTTATCCGTTTTTATATTTCAATGAGCTAAACCCAAGAAGTATACCGATTGTGAGAAAACTTTGACGATAAAAATCTTTGGAATCTGATAAAAAAATGTTAATAAATATGATTAGTGTTAATTATATACATATGTACTTGATTCGTCTATCTCCGTTTGGCCATCATTTAATTTAACTTAAGCAAATCATCTATAACTGTTTCTACATTTTTGTTTGTAAGCAATATAGTATTTATTTCTCTAAGATATCTTTATTTTGTTTCAACAATATTTAAAGTTAAGATTTGTGTTCAAATTCATACAGAATAAAGACGTTCTTTGTGCCCGAGTTCTTTCAACTTTCGTCATTTGCTATCACCCCCTAAAGAGAGATATTTTAATATTTCTCCGCTCTCCGGGAGAGGCCAACATTTTGATCTACGACTCGTAAAGAACACATTTTTCATATAAAGAAAGTATTTCAGGGATAACTTTGTGAATATGTTGTCAAATAATGCCGAAATATATTACAAAAACGCGATTGTTTCTCGGAGAAGCGGTCCCAAAGTAAACAACTACAATGGTTTACAACTTACCCTACGCCTGTGTTTCCATTTGAATAGTTATAGTAAATATTGTGTATGCATTACCTGAAACAAATACAAAACAATTAAACTTAAAATTTGCCTTTAACTGGATATAATAAAAATCAAAAATAAATCCACGTATCGTTCGAACAAGTAGTCCCTATGTTATAGCGTGAGAATTTGTTTTCTAACTTAATAGCGTTGAGAATTCTGAGATGTGCTGCATTGCTAAGAATAAGTTTAGTACATTGGCTACTATAACCCAAGATTTTTATTACTTAATTACAAATTTATAAAAATTATGTATATTCGAAATTAAGCTCTGGTTATGTACAAGTTTAATATTCATAAAATAATGTTTCATGTATCGCTTAGTCAGATAGTTGGAACCGATGCGTGTAACTTCGTACCTCATATAATGCCGTGTTCCCTATCCCCAATTAGAGGCTTCGTCACCACACAAGGCCATAATAGAGTCATAGAGGCGACCCCGCCTCATTGACCCTGCAGAGAGCACCGCCGTCGGGTCAAGTGATTTAATTGTCAGCGTCCGCCGCGCACCGCCAGTATGCAGTACGTAAGTTGACATAATTATATGTTACACGAGACGTGGCATGTTACATCGGCATATTCACTACCGTGTTCAAGGTCCAACACTAGAGTCAACGCGCGAAATTCAAATTTATTTAGGTTTTTTTGCAATTTGTTGCTGAAGTACTCACCTTGGATTTACGAAAACTGATTTTGCGGCAAAAATAATAATAACTAAAACATGTTTTATAGGTACACAAAAAAACTAATTGAATTATCAGTCTACTTGAATGTTCAATCAATAAAAAATACTATGACAAGCACTCAACTGACCTTTTTAGCTAAACTAAACTTTAAGTTAAAAAGTTGTGGTAATAATTTAGTAGAAGCTATTTAATGCCGTAAAAACATTTTTTATTTATAAATGCAGGATGAGTAGTTTAGTAATAAATTACAGAAAATAACAAAAGAAATTGAATTATGCGCGCTGACTCCAGTGAAGCCGGCCTGTTATAACTCTCTGGATAAATATCACGTTGCCATGGTTACCGCTCACATCATTACGATCGTACTGCGCAAAATTTACATCTGAGATGGCGCCTCTGTTTTCCTCAATGGCAGAGTGAATAGTCTGAGCCTTGTTAACTACTGATTATTTCTGTCACTGTTTATCTTATTACTAATGTCGTAATAGTGACCGCTTAAAGTTTTCAGACTAACTTCTTGAGATAGATACATAAACTTAGTGTAAGAGACAATGAAGCCAATTAAGTAGCAGACGATTGTAAAGTGCACTAATGTTAATGTATTCAAACTGGGCAAAAATAACACTATAAATTCGGTAAATTAATTTACAACCACGTTAAGAGCACTTTTGAATAGCAAAATAACACTAAGAACTAGCCGGTCATTGGAAACCTGTCGATTAATTTGTAACAAAAGTCACTCTTATAAGTTTGAACTGTCACATAAAATAAGTAGAGTCAATAGGAAAATACGATGAAGTATGTCTAACTCTCTGTAATTTTCTTAAGAAATGAGCTAAAGGTAAGCAAAGAGTTAGGTAAAATGGTATATCTACATACATACTACAAGTAAACATTTACAAAATCTCCAATATCCAAGCAAACTAGCGTAACTACGGCGGATGTCACGGTATCTCGCCAAGCCATTGTCAGAGATAAGGACCGAAAAATGCCACCGTATATATTCTCACCTCGCTCGAGCACACAAAGGGTGTTTGCAAATCTCTCGCAAGGTAAACACTAAGTGATCGGATCAGTGTAACGGTGCCCTTAGAGCAACTGAGATTGTGTGAGCTTCGGTTATGGGGTGGATTGATAAGAAACTCTTTATTAAAAGTTGAATACAACGTTCTCGTAGATACATTTTACCTGCTGTATCATCTCTATTTTATGTTTCACATAGGCACAACACAGAAGTTAAGTGTAGAAATCGGTGACGTGCAGTGATATAAAGTTCCCTAAAACACACGAGTTAAGTTGTGTATCTAGTACCGGAATAGGTGACACGTCATCAAATCAAGTAAAATTACCCACTGACCCACTTGAGACAAATATTTTAGTCCCTGCTACGTCACGAAATATTCAGATTTATTAACTGAACACAAACCTTTTCATTTCCCGGACAAAAACCGTCCCAGAGAAAAGTTTACATTACGACAACAATGCGAAAATTGACGACAAAAAACGACCTACACGATGCGGTGTCAAACAAAGATAATAATATATCGCCGTATCAGGTCGCTCCATCGGCATTGTTGTCCTAAACGTGGCCATGATCCCGGGATCGCCAGCCGGGCTCGTTTGTCCCGGGATTTCCTTCGGCAAACATCGCCCAAACCCCGAGATTCACTAGACCTTTACAAGAGTGCTTTGGTAAGCCGCTCAACGATATAAAAATATAAATAAAACTTTTTCCCTGGAAAATCTAAACCCGTGTAATACCCGTATCGTTCCGGAGGTGTTGTTCGGGATTATTGGATGATGTTTCAATGTCGAATACTATCTCCACAGGTTCCCAGGACATACGGAGCTAATATGTACATATCTACATATATGTAACTATGGATTTACTTAACCCATTGTCATAAATCAATTTTCGTGGATATCTTGAATAAGACTAAAAGGAACGGTTTTCGTTTTTACAAAGTGTTAAACAGAATTGATGTCTCAGAAACATTGTTCGAAGATCACATCGATTCCTCGGGGAGTGTAAAAAGACGACAAGAGGCGGCAAGTTTGCACGGAAACATCCAATAAAACCAAGTGCGCTACTACGCGAGGGGTGCACGTAAAAAGTTAGGCGCTTACAAGTTGCGCGACCGGTCGTGCGACTTGTTGGGCCAACGTGGCTCAACTTCGATATTAGTTTGCTGGTGATCGATTTAGCAGGCTAGTCTGACAGTTCCAATGTTGACAGATGACGCCAAGCGCCATATCGCTCGGGCGATTTGTCTTCAACTTTGCCTAAAGACAGTTGTTTGCGACGTCTCTGTGTCGAGATCACGGCCAAATGCACTTTTCGGTAGCTTTGATTTAAAAACTTTTAACAGTATTTTTCTGATAGAGGAAACGTTGAATTCAATTTCTTTTTCTTTCTTTCTTTAGTGAGTTTATTCTAGTTCTAACTATTATTTTTAAAATAGTGAAACTAGCAAGCTCCTAGATGTGTGAAACGAGTCGGTAAATTTTCACCTAAAATAGAGAGAGCCTAGACTCTAGAGTATACTTGTAAAAAATCAGATGAGTCATACATTCTATTAGGTTTGAATGATATCTTTATCTATTTCACATTTTTTTAGGTTTCACAGTTGATCTCATATTTATAAATTAAATAAAGATGATTAAAACAATTATTTGTAATTACGCAAATTGCTTAATCAATTACGAGTGTCTACTTACTTATTTTTAAATATTCAATAAGTATCTAAATGCGAAACCGCCTTGGCAACAGGGTGCTTTTCTCGCCGCGACGTTATCCAGCAGGAAAGTGTTAAACGCTTTTACTGTCATACCAGTGATTAATTGGCGTCGCGCTGTCGTTCTAATGGCCTAAAATAATTTAGTGGGCGGCGGTGTTTATTTATTGTCAGTGGACGGTTTATATCGCTATTTATCGTGGCGTGCGCGGTCTCGCCTCATCGGGAAATTGGCCCGCGATATTGGACACATGATCGCGTTACGAATCGGATTAAGTGGGACGTGAGTCTAGAAAGGATAGTTACATGTTTGAGATAAATACGAGACACAATTTGATATTTGGGCACTTATAGATAAGATGTGCAGATAGAGGCTCATCATGCTAGCAATGTATTAATAGTATTTTGACTTATTATTTCTATTGATATACAAACATAGGTACTTATAAAACGATTAATATTAAGTTTAATTCGCCTAGCAATATAACATCGAAATAGAATATGTTTTCTAGATACTTGCAATACTAGAAATCTATGACGAATCTGCAAATCTAAAAAATGTTGATTTAACAAAAATGAAGAATTCAAATATATACTTTCTTAGTAATTCGTAGTCTTTCTTAATTATGTTAATTAGAGAACGAAGGATTACTAAAAATATTTTAAATTAAATAAATAGAAAATATCAGAGCTACAGATTTTTGCTTAAAACCAGATTTTTTTACATAAATCAGTCCCTTTACATTCTTATGAAATTAATTTACGTATTTGAACCAAACTTACACTCTGCTGTACTGATATTTGATCCCAATTTGAAACATCAACCAATGATTAGTTACACCGACAATATGTTTATGCAAATCTTACTGATTACAGTTTGTTTGTCTACCTATTACTGTAACAATGTCAATACAACTCGACCAACATGACTACATGTGCGTGTATAGCTATCTGTTTAGGACATTCTCGCGTTCAAGCGCTCTTCATTCAATTTTCTCTTCCAAGTTCGAGGTGCTAAATACTAGTTTTCTTCTGTTACGTAATAAGTAATGATTACTGGAATGAAAGTAAAACCACACACCAGTCTCGACGCCCTTCAGCGTTGGGTGACAAAACAAAACATTCCTCTGGCTCAGTTAGGGCAATTCAAAGCTTCGCGAATGAGAGATACGTAGGTACCTACTAATCACACTTGAAATTTAATGAGCAATGTGAGTGCGCGGAGGATTTCTCGCTACAGAATACGTCCTCTCTCATTATGTGGCGTGATTTGTGACTGAAGTTAATGACACAGCTTTTGTACAGTTGCTGTTTTGTTCTTATCGTGAAGAATTGGCCATGTTTTGAATTAAATGTCCGTCTAATTTACGTCTTTATAAATTACTTTGTGGTATTGTAGGATTGAGTCTAATGGTGCTTAGTGGCCACGCAGTCGTTCATAATGCACCTAATGTTATGGATCTATTCAATACGAACACTTTTCTCCTACTTATACAATACATGTACAATGTACATACAAAGACACTGTCAGTGTCAATTTTCAAGGTAAATTTGGCGGTAATTTAATCGGCGGTACCAGCTGTTTCAAATTCCAGTATATCCGTAGCCACGGCCGACTCAGTCGAAACGTCGGGATGATGAAGTATTTTTTATCTCGTAATTTTAGGGCGCGATTAGTCCCGTAGTATATAATAATAACATGAATAAAGAACTACGTTTACTTACTCCAAAAGTATCACGTAACGTGTCGTAGGATGATTTGATAAACCCTATTTTATTTATGGTGTGCTACTTATTTTGGTCCTATGTCAGTATCATCTATAGATATGATTTTCAGACGCAACATCAAAGCGAAACAAATTCTAAGCGTATTTATTCTCAATTGCTCGTTTCGTTTAAGGCAAACAACTTTCTCAATGGCGTTCAAAACTGAAAAACAATACCGCGGAATACTTATTGCGGTAACAAATACGCAACGGAGCGACGAAGTTCGCGAGTCGGAGGGAAGCGGGCCTGATTTCTCCCGTCTATAATTAAACTCTCAGCGGATAAAGAACAAACTTGGGGTCGGGAGACGTCACGCAACAGCCAACTTGGAGTGAAAAGCCGCCAGGAATACGATGTAACTTGTCTGATTTCAGTGAAACTTGCCGCAATCGACCGACTCCGCGCCAAGTTTGCACACAACAGATCGCGGGCCGAGCAACAATGCTCCGCGGAACAAAAGCTCCGCAGTAAATACTTAGCTGGTTTGCGGTCAAACTCCACTTACATTTTCTTTGGAGAAAATCGAGATGACCCAGCATAGCGTAAGTAATACAACTTATAGTTCCGATGAATTTTCTTGGCTACTTGCAATCGATCGCTTAAGTAAAGTATTAGATCGCAGCCTTCTGATGTAATTTTTTTATATTCTTTCTATTTTCTATCGACATCGACTAATATTGTAAACATTCAAAGCAAAAGAAGCTTTATGTAAAAATTATATGTTACTTTAGGGCTCTTAACTACATGTAGTTATTAGATAGAGGATGTTAGTTCTATGCCAAATAAAATAATTTAAAACGCCTTTATATATACAGCTGTTTTATAATAGGCAGCAAACAAGCTAAAAAGAAGTGATTACCAAAACTTACAAATACCCTGGATATTTCCTGTACGTTACCTGCTTTTAAGACTTACTCAATACTCTCATCGCTGTTCAAGAAAAGTAGTTATTGGTGGGGACCAGTACCTACCACTCCAGTATCACCAATACACTTCAGCAACCATGTAGTAAGCTTTACAGCAAATTTAATTATTAATCTATTCAATATTATGGCTATCTTGTTAATACTGTTTAATAGCAATTCCATTAGAAAATGTTCCGTTCTAACATTTACGCGTTCTGACCTCCCGCTTTACTAGCTGCATTTATTTGCACTTAAGTGCTTCCCATCCAAGCTCTGTCATCGTTTACGATTAGTTTCGCATAAAATGACTATTAAAAGAGCATTAAGTTCGTGTTCCGAGGCATCGTGTATCAAATCTTGTCTCTGCAAATATAAAGTGTTCCGTTTCAGGTTTACTGCACTCCGTTTATAAATCATGCGAAAGAATACGTGTTTGTGTGGTATGTTTAAGCGTAGCAAGAACAAGCCAAGGATTTTAATATTTTATTTTATAATTGCGTAGGTATTTTACATAAAAATTATAATGAATGAAAAAGATTTGGATATGATTAACTTCCAAGATAAATAAATAGGTAACGTGTTCTAAATAGGTAAAAATAATTTTATTTAATATGTAGTAAGCGTCCCGCAGTGGACGTCCTACGGCTGTTAATATGATGACGATAATAATTTAAAAACACGAATAGAATTAAGAATTAACACTTAACATTATTGTAACACATTTCCTAGTTATATCATTATTTTTTGCAAAAAATGCCATGACCGCCTTCACTCGTGTACAAAATTCGCGAATATTTCGCACGGATCGATGAAACATTTTTCACAATATTGTTGATTTATCAAAAAAAGCTCAGCCGATTACGATAAAATTTAAATGAGACCAATTTATAAGTATACTCTTTTCAATAAAAAAAAATATTGAAATCGGACTACTATAAAAAAGTTATGCGTGGTTATACATAACAACAAGAAATATACGCGTCAAAAATTAACTGTTTTATAAAATGATTCAATAACTACGTTTTATACCCCTTAAATTCTGAAAGTTCTTTATTAAAAGTTCCCTATGTCGTTAAATTCCGCCGCATGGATTCCTGATTAGGAATTTTCCAGAACAGGAAATCCTTTTGTTGGTCGAGTGGTGCGTTCCTGTTATTCTCGCCCCTCGTGTTTCGTGCCCCAAAGACCCACAAGAGCGGCTAAGCCGGCTTCCCGCGATCGATGATTGTGAAATTGTAGGTACTACGCGAACTTGTCAACTCGAACCGTTTCATTTAAGAGCAAAATCGGGGGACAATTTTGTATATGAGATAACTTGACCCTCTCTCCAGCTAGTCCCTTGACTGCAGGTAAAGTTCAAGAACTTGTCTGTGTTTTATTTTCATTATCAAATTTTTGAGTTATCTTTTTTACAGTGTTTTGTAGATAAATAGCTTTATTTTTTTAGATGCTCTTTGAGTGAACCAATCCTAGATATAGAAAGTAATCATAGATTTTTTAAGTAATAGTAGAAATTTTTCTCAGCAAAGATAATTAAGATTAGCTACAATAATAAATAAATAGTAAGACTAAAAATTTAATTAGACTAAGAATCTCAAATTTAGAATTCATACAATAAATTGTTGAAAGTACCAATTAAATCAAAACCACTATAGTTATTATAGTAATTTAGATATTACGGGTGAACAAAGAATATATATGAGCCCTACAAACTTAATACTTTAATATAATATAGCAAAACTTGAATACTAAAAATAAAAACATCAAGTTCTTTTCATTATTTACCCAGTAATGCCCGACAAACCACACGCGCACTATAACGCTGACCATTATCCGTCGCATAAATAAAAGGCAATCCTGTATTTTATATATCACACAAAAATGAGCTTCATAATTCTCCATTACACGTTTCCAATAGCCGAAAGTATAAAAATGAGGGTAGCGTATTTGTGACGGCCATTACAAAATATTCGAAGGCTCTCGACCCTTGTTCGACCGGGCTTAGTGAAACTTGGGGTGATCGATTCTTGCGCTATTCTACACTGCCACACAAAAATAGTACACTAGCAGCAGACACGAAAAGAAACGCAAATGTTATCAAACTATCAATATCATATTAGGTATCGAAATGTTTATGTTGTAGAGTAATAACATTTTAACGAAACGTTTGACCAATTAATTGTTTATTTATAAACGAAAACAAAATACTTACTTTTTTATTGGCTCTCTTGCCCACAACACACAATATAAAACAACAATAAACTCAATGTACAGTACACATTGGGAATTAGTGTAATAAATCCCGTAGACGTTACGGTCTACCAAGGTCGTAGAACTTTGCTACGATGCATGCTACGCTATCCTAAGTTGTCGGAGTCCCGTAAGATAAACGAATTATTTTAGCACTTTGCGACTAGCTTCTGAATATTTGCAACTTTTGCCAAATTGTGATCTATATTTTAGAAAAAAGGGAAACAAATAAAAATCCTGACGACAAATTTCCATAAGAAACCTTATGAATCCCATCAGTCTTCGAACTGGAAAAACAGCATGGAAGACGGTCCATTTGTCATAATACTATGAGTATTACTGACAAAAATTTACATATCACCTAGGCATTCACGTTCTTCACGTTTTTGATTTAGGGGTTAGGAAATAAACATGAAAAGGAAGCTTTTCCAATAAATTTCTTACAAACTTTTTAGTTTTTTGTTCTGTATTATTTGATTAGTAACTTAATAGTACCTATCAGTTGTATTTTTCACAAATTAACTTTTTTCATTCCTTATTTTTCTTTTCTTGTCTGTAGATAAAACAAGGAAGAAAAACAATCAACTACATTATAGTATGAGTCAGCATAACAAGTGTATCTTTAGTCATCAATAAACTCTTGTATATGTATATTATGTCTCTCTCTAAAAAATATAAATAAAGATAAAAAATAAACATCGTCATTATTGTATGGCCGCAAGTGTATCCGACAGAACTAATGCTCTTGTCATGCCGAATGAACTGTAACTATCGTTGCGTCCGGGCCCTGTCTTTGGGTAGCGTACCTCTTGGGCCATCTTTTGTCTTTCACAAGTTTTTGATTGTATTCTCTTTTTTCAAGGGTTTCCCGTGGAGAATATATTTTATTTTTAGCTCTTTGATACTGCACAAGCACGTTATTTTATATTATCTCTATTATTGTTGTTTATTTGTATACTATTTGGGTAGTATACGTTCGATACGATTTCCACAGATACCATAAATATTGATGCCACAATTGCCGTTCAGTGTTGCAATTCGTATGAGCATAGGTGTTTTATGAAGATAAAGTTACAATCAAACTGGGTTTTAATTATGCTGACTTGCTCTTCAATAACGAGTGAATCTTCTAACGAAGCATACTAAGCTCAAATATATCTTGGAAACAAGTCCAGCTGTTTTTATCGATCCGTAGGTGTGCAATTGCTTTTGCTATGGTGTAGCACTTACGTAGATCCTGTGAATAGATGTTACTATTCTTTAGAACACTTACTGTTTTAAAAATCTATAGTTAAATAGTACAACGTTTTAGTTTTTCTTTTATCGTAGCTACATACTAACTACTCAGCACACCTACGCACTGAACTGTAGGCGTTTGTTTGCGTCCCGTCGCTAGGCGATGCGGGCAGGTGCGGTGGGTCGCGTCAGATATCGATCGGCTTGTAGGTGACATCGTGTTTTATTGCGTACTTAGATATGCTTTTTTATCGGGACGAGGTAGGTTGTACGTCATACTCCATTCTAGTCATTCTCAGAAGGAAAATCCGGACAGATACTCAGTTAACAGTGTTATTTTGTTAGCAGAAAAATAAATGGTTTTACATAGTAATCGATTTGTAAGTACGAGTAATAATTTGAAAAATATTAAAATAAAAGACGTAGAACGAATTATTTTCAATGATTCAGCTACTTTTAACTTAATAGAATACAATGTGATATGCTGTATATAATGAAAAATATTAAAATAAAAGACGTAGAAGGAATTATTTTCAATGATTCAGCTACTTTTAACTTAATAGAATACAATGTGATATGCTGTATATAATTAAAAATATTAAAATAAAAGACGTAGAAGGAATTATTTTCAATGATTCAGCTACTTTTAACTTAATAGAATACAATGTGATATGCTGTATATAATTAAAAATATTAAAATAAAAGACGTAGAAGGAATTATTTTCAATGATTCAGCTACTTTTAACCTAATAGAATACAATGTGATATGCTGTATATAATGAATGCGTAGGAGTAGTAAGCAAAAGCAATCGTTTATGACTTCATTTTAGTCATTTTGCACCGCCTATGTGACGTTAGCCATCAATTGCTTTGCGCGGATTGCGAAAACAATCGTTGAATGAACAACTTTGATGGCTAACGTCACATAGGCGGTGCCAAATGACTAAAATGAAGTCATAAACGATTGCTATGGCTTAGGCGGTCGGGGGGCTCGTTAACAGACAGTTAAAGGCCGAGTAAAACTTCTTGGTAGCAGGCTGTGAAGTTAGCTACAAGCTGCGCAAAACCCCACCCAGACTGAAGCTCACTTAACAGCTGCGCGAGGATTGGATTTTATGCAACTTCACAGCCGCCAAGAAGTATGATTCGGCCAATAATAAGAGTTCGTGAAGGCTTGAAAGAAGTTATGTCTATATATTATATTAGATGTCTATGTAAGCAAAAGAAACCAGCAGGGAAAAGGTGCGTCTATACTTCGAATTTGATAGTAGCTATATACTCGTAGATATGAACTATAGAAGTACTCTAGTACTCCTAAGAGTTTCTTACACTTGTGACAATTATTACAGAGAATTGATAGTGTAGGTATTTTTAGAAAATGATTGCCATTGGTAAAACAAAGCCAAATAAGCATCCACTTAAATTTCACGATTATTAATTTCAGAATTAATCTGCGCAACAATTTGGCTGTAGCCAAGAAGCCGAACGGGGCGCAACCCGCTAAGCCCATTACGGCATCTCTTTAAAATTTCACGCGTTCCTCGTCTTTTGAAAGCCTAATTAAAGTCGTCAACGGTTTTATAACCCGGAGGGGCGTTAACGCGAACTTGCGCGTTTTTGTTACAAGCACACAGAGTAATGGGTTACAGTTATTGCTCCCTGTTGTTTGGTTGACGTAACGCAATTACAGCGGAGTGCGGCGCCGCACGCGATCTCTCGTGTCCGCTCGCACGTAAGCGTTTTAAACCTGCGCAGGTATGGTGGCCACAACCTAAGCTGGTTCACAAAGTTCAGCCAACTCTGCTCTTATAACTTCTTTATTGAGTAATCTATCTAATTCTGCCAGTTGCATAAAAACAAATTAAGATTTTATTTGACTTTGTAACGTAACTTTAGATTTGTAGATTTGTTTAAATAAATGTATTCTAGAAATGATTTTTTATTATAATATTAAAACAGAAAAAAGTGAGGCAATCCTTTCCCAGATAAAGTTCTAGGTTATAGGTACTGCGGCTGCATACGCATCGTATTTGTGTCTTAATGTAATAGTTCATTTAATGCTAAATGCTGATCTATAATAGAGAATTAATGTCTAAAATTATTCAAGTTGACCTCAAATATTAAAGTTAAATGTATTCAAAACGATTAATAACGATAACAATGCGTCAATACCTAAACCATTTATCACTCCCAAGAGGGGATTGCTATTTAGCCCTCCGGTGGCGGTATGGCAACGTCCTCTTATCTACACGCAGCCTAATATAACAACCATGCCACAAAGGGAAGGGAAAACGAAAATGTTTATGGTATTAATGAACTTTCCTCAACTTGTTTTTATAGCATAATTTTGATGGAATTTTTATTGTCGCCAAAGTGGGGGTCATTAATGTCAACCGACATGATTGACGGTGTAACGACATGGTGGGTATTAAAAAGTTATGTCAGAACGGTCGATACAAAGGATACAAATTGTCGGAAGTACTAAAGTCGGAGCAAACAGTGGTAATACAATGTTGTCATGGAAATTGGAAAAATACATTTCCGAGTCGGTCATCAATCTTCACTAGGTAACTATGCGTCCTCGCGGAGGTAAGCCATCAAAGCTAAGTAAATATTTTGTGAAAAAACAACGGAGCCTCCACGTTTCCTGTACGGAGCCAATGTCAGCTCTAAAGAGCCCAATAGAGGCAGACGCGGCTCAAAGGAGCAAAAAGCCTGGCCCATTACGAGGCACACGTCGCCGGAAACCACAAAAGACCCAATTATTCTAGCGTGTGAAGCCAAAAAAGGGTTGGACCGAAACCAAGTTGTTGAGTGTCCCGTTTTACTTTACGAATGCACAAAGTGGAATAAAGGCCTACTTACGGGTCATTGATCGATTTGCACTTTCTGTAATTTACCAATCTCGTTATAAGCAAAGCTTCAACTTTCAGAGTTTTAAAGAGCAAAAACGAATTTTCAGCCCCGAAACTTTCGCATACGCCGGTTTTATTCAAAGAGCGTCGGGAACATTTATTATCCGAGCACAATGATGACTGACAATATTATTCAGGTTAAATTACCTATACAGACAGGAATTGACGAGCTCCCGTCAAATTTATAACCTCACGATGGTTTCGGAAGGTAAAGCCATTTTGCAGATACAACCGAGAAAATGTCATTACCGCTCGTATAGACATTCTTTCGGATTTCGAAAAGAATTCAACTAACTTTAAAATTACCTTTTATGTGTAAAATTTCGAATTGCGTTATTATTTAGCTACAAATTGAGATTTATGCGGCGTCAGTACTTTGCGCCTATAAAATATTTTATGGATAGAAACTTTTGTAAAATTTGCTCAATATGTTGCGTGATTTAATAAAGGCCACATATGGGACGAGATTGTTCAAAGTTTCAAACTTGCTTACGATGTATAAAAGTTTTAGGTGACGGGCTAGTAAAACGTGTAGCGCTCCTACCTTTCCTAAAACGAAAAGTACCTAATCCAAATAAGTTCACAGTGCTCGGATACTTTTGCTACATAAACTTTAATACGAGATAAATCAAAGTTGCTCAAAACAATGGAAGAAAGCAATGAAAAAACTGCGCCATTTTCATAAGAGGAAAAACAATAACTCGAACCGAAAGCAAGGGCCGCCTTTTAAGGGACATAAATCAAAAACTGTACCTACCTACGGTATTCTCGGCGTAGCACGGGATGGGCACTTTCACTACGGTTTTTTCGGGACACATTGGGATTAGTGTTGTTTTTACGATTCACTTTCTACTCTCTGTTGTTTCTTTATTGACATCGTAAAAAGTATTGGTTTAATCTGGTTTCCTTGTTTTACATGCCAGGCACTTGGACTATAGATTGGGCAGATTGGGGGAGTCGTCGGAGAAAATTACTTTATTTTCCAACAGCAGTCCGTTGGATTGTAGCTACGTCTGAATAAACCTATGAATGACTTAACAATAGCATTATAGATTTTTATGGTATTTAAGATTGGAAAAATTAAATGATTTGCCAGATTTTACTTGTGGTAAACATTGGCTTACCAACCATGGCAATAGCTCTAATTCATTAATTCTAATGCACAATTGAGCAATAAAGAGGATTTGTGCCTTCCTGTATGATAGAAACTAACACACTAAACAAAATAAACTAATTCATTATTTACACAGCAGTCCGTACTTACCTACAAACATGCAATATAATATGAGATTTGCACAGCGCTCGCTCAGCACATCCCAATCCTTAGGGTAATATAATCCTTCCTTTGGCCCATCATATTTCATCTATCTAGATATTCCTCAGACCACTGCATTCGTTATGACGAATTAAACCCAGCCATAACCAAAATATAATAGAGTTCACTGTGACTTGACGAACTACAATCTCTGACTAGTTAATGCAATGTTCTATCACTGTACAGCTGTACACGGTAAAATTTGCTTTAACAAATTCAGTCCAGACTGCTGCGATACCAACGCTGATAATTCTACGTAAACGGATTTGGCCGAACCGTAGGAAGCCAGGGATGCATATTGTTTAATACTCGCCAGACTAGGTGAACATAAATTTAAAACAGCGTCTGCACCGCGGCTAAAGTTATATGCTTTATGAACATTCGCGCCGTAAAAACAAAGCTGAGGATTAACATGAAAATTAAAAACACGCTCCAGCCACTAGCGCAAACATCGTTAAAATATTTTAATGTAATTTGTATGCGACGAAAATTAAGATAAAGAAATAGCGCGAGGGCATCGCTTCAAAGAAAACATTACGTTGGGAATCCAGTGCTCGTTATGAAGTGACAAATTGACGACATTTTTTCCCCTAAAGCTTGGAGAATTAGCGTGATCAATTGCGCTCTTCGGCAGTTCTCAATTTCATCTCTTTTGCTCTTCCGGGGCGATATACTCGTTGTCTCTTTTTACAGAATTACAGTATATTCATATAAGAGGAACTTTTGTGACGCTTTCTGCATTTTAGTACTTTTTTACGGTTTCAATAAGAGCTTCGTCTTCATTTGACTTTTATTGTATTTTAAAAGTCTCACTAGTTATTTATAGAGTCAACGTTTATTGTTATGATTTATACTCGTAAACACTGCTTATCATATTTATTAACTATGGTCCTTGTGTATTTTTGTGGTTCACTATTTTGCTAAGATAATTTTCAAGTCAATTAGAAGATAGAACATTTATGTAAAGCAATTTTAAAGAAACTATATCAATTTTAAAAAATCTTGCAAAATTTAGTTATTTGTCTTATTCAGTAAATTGCTTCCAGAAGTCAAGTGCAGTTTTAGGAATTATACAAAAAAAACCACAAATTTTCGAACACGACAATTTATTTTACCAAAAAAATATCATAATACACTGTCAAGCGTCACACACATCTAAAACTCAAAAGCACGCACACATGACATACAACCCCTGACACCAAAGGATCTAGATCAAGCTTAGTATTCATAGAAAGTCTAGTTTATCACACAACTATGTTTATTTTTATCGAGGTAAGTCAAAAAGGTGCGAACATGTGACGAAAAGGTCGGGCAGCGAGATCACGAGTTATTTCCAGCGTATACCTGCCCGGGAAACTATTTGGGTTAAATAATATGAACGGTGAGCGTAAGCGATATAGTTTTCGAGAGATTTGTTTGCTTGGGATAGTTTTATGAAACTTGAGAATCGTGAAACTCCATCCGTCCATCCCTCGGACTATCTTAAAATCCTCTAAATCCAATACATTTGTACCTATGTACTTATCTGTATTGTATAACAAGAATAATTAAAAAGACAAGCTTTTACTGAACAGGTACTCGCCAAGACGAATCAAACGAGCCGAAACTCGATGGGCTTGCGTCGTTTCGTCACAGAGTTCCTAGGACCATCTTCCTGCTCCATCATCAGACCCTGGTTACCATTGAAAGACAAACTACTCGTCAAGACGATTCAAATAAGCCCAAACTTGATGAGGTTGAGTCGTTTCATTGCAAAGTTCTTTTAGCTACCTTCCAGCTCCATCATCAGATCAGTACCATGTTATCATAATATTGCATTGTCACGCAATTTACACATGCATATAAAATTTCAGCTCAATCGGAAACTGGGAAGTGGATCAAATTTAACTTGCAAGATTTGATTACAGACCAACAGACAGACGAGACAGGTAAAACTAATAAAAAAACGTGTAAAATTAGTATTTACGAAGACAGCGAGTACAACAGTCAAAATTGAACAAAAGGACTCTTGTAAAGAGACATGCCATATTTGGTTTTGCGTTGCTTGATGCATCTCACGGATTGCATTGCCACGATCATAACACGCGTCTACAATCTACATAAATAGTCTCAGTGTTCTTATACATTATAGATAGCTGTATTACTAAGCATGTATGAGTTGTTAGTGATATAAATAGCACATTTCCACAAAAGAGCCTTACTTAGCAGATTTGTGGAATATCCCTCCAAATTATAGACGGGTGACGGTTGAAAAATATTTAATAGATTCTGAGTCGGCAAGAATTTTAGTCTAGATGATAGATATACCTAGTACCTCTCACAAACGGTAGAAAGCGCGGCACTTCTGAGAGCTATCAATCGGCATCTCCCTGAGCTCTGCGAGTGACAATTATGAGAGGGCCGTAGTCGAGAGGTTATGGATAGCCCCGCGCCCCGCAGAGGCTAGATAACGTAATTACGGGGCTGTTATTAAACACCGCCCATTACTCATCTACAAGGCCCTGCATTCATCACTAATAGTGTACTTTACCTACATTTACAATTTATAATATCTTCAAATGTTTCCGGGAAAGCAAACTATTGAAAATGTATTGTTTCGTCTAATGTTTTGTTGTGTTCTAGACAATAATAACAAATATATAATAATATGAGATGGCCTTGTGACTTAATACGCGAGGATTTCTTGAGGAGTTGAAAAAATAATACGAACATGTGGGTTCCGTGGTAAATCATCAAGGCTACTTTTTAATGAGAGCATAACATAAAAAAATGTATCTCATAAACAATGTTACAAAATAAGATTCAAAATCGATTTACTTCTAATAGTTTGGACACAGCAACAGAGTCGTCACTCTATTTTAAGAATGATTTTGTTATCATTTTATGAGCAGTCACCTAAATATTCAAAACATTTCATAACATTCATTGCATAAGACCCCATATTGCATAGCGAGGTGATTGAAGCTGGTATTCTGGAAGCAAGCGCCGAACGCACCGAATTATTCACGTAAGCTTGTTCCTTCCCAGCTATTTCTTTATTACATCCATTTTGGCCGCCTGGCGTTCTTATTTCACGTGTTTTTATTGTTATCTTTTAAGGTTTATAGAAACACAAAGGGGGAACAGAGCTGGCGCAGGTATCCTGGCCCTAAGTATTTTATAGCGTAATTACCCGATTCGGTGATCGAATTAGGGGAAGTTTAGTGATACTGCGGGATGGTCCTAATTTTACGTTATCTAAATCTCGCCGAGACGGCTATTCCGAGAATATTGGCCCGTCTGGAAATGTTCTGCTGAAATAAGGTTTAAATGTCAAGTGTATTTATAAATCAGAGCAATGTACGAATATAATTTAATTCATTTGTTCTAATATAGATCCAGAATTTAATATTCTTAGTTCTAACGTTAGTTTCAAGTCGATAGGTACGTTGATTCACGATTAAAGTAATTTCGTAGAATTCATAAGTTCTCTTCATAATGTATTATTTGATTGCAGACTCTAGATTTAATTTAAGCTTTGTAGAGTTTCTACATGATTATACTTCTTCAAATATAAGTAGGTACCTGAAACTTATTTTATATTGAAGGACCTTTTTATTAGAAGTGTTTGTTATAAGAATTTAAATTTATACAGGCATATATTTTACTTTTAGATCACTTACCGTCTTACCACAAAAGTTTTACGCACGCTTTAGGCAATGTTTAACAGTAACAATTGCACGGTTTAACAGTGTTTAGAGCGTTTTTAAATATTTTGTGGTATAAGGTTAAGTTACTCAACTTTGCTTTCAGAGCGCAAGTAAATATATTAACTTTATTTCAAGGAGGCAAACGCCAAATTTCTAACCGACTTTAAAAAGTAAGAGTTCCTCCTCAATCTGACTACTCTGACTGCAAGTTACCTAATATATTTATAATAATTATGTTACGTTAATTTTTGAAACAATTTACACTTACTCGTATTTCTTTTTTTTACGCACAGAAAGCTTCTCTGAAATAATGTTACTGTTCAGATGATTTAATATGATATTATTTGTTAAAATACCACCACAGACCAAAAAAACTACTGAGGGTATTGGTCAGTTTCAACAAATTATATAAACGAGAAGTCAAGGTTTTAATGTCGAGAAGTTTTTTTGCAGTGTAGGAACAATTCGTCGGATAGGTATTTTTGTTATCAGAAGGCGGCGACGCGACGGCAGCCAACGGGAGGGAATTTATCGCCCTCGGCTTGTTAACTTGGAAATGTATCGCCTTGTTAGTTCGGCTTATCGATCGGCGCCGCTGCACAGTAAAAAATTCTAATGAATTCTTAAGGGCTCTCTCACGAACTCGGCGCATTGCGTGTCGTTCGGTGAGTCGTGTCGGGCGTTAGGAGGTACTTGTTTTATCTATTTAAAACTATTATTCAATACTATATGTATAGGCTATATAGGCTATAGGCCCAAGAAGCGCTGGCGTGGCAATCTTGACTCATTCGAGAGGTGTTGGCAAGAAGTTGCGATAGATTGATGCCTAGACAGCCTCGGTGGCTCAGTGGTTAGTGAACCTGACTTCTGGATCAAAGAGGCGTGGGTTCGATCCCCACCCAGGGCAAGCATTTTTGTGATGAACATAAATGTTAGCTCTGTGTCTGGGTGTTATTTAGGTACTATCTATATAAGTATGTATTTAAGATATGTATATGTAGTATATTCAGTCTCTGGCAGCCATATCACAAGCTTTGTTTAGTTTGGGGTCAGAGACCGTGTGTAAGATGTCCCCCAATATTTATATTTATTTTGTTATTGAGACTCATGGAAGAAAATGGGGCAGACCTTTGCCCAGGAGTGAGACAGTATAGGTTAACAATAAAAATGTATAGACGATTAGTTTGAATAGTGTTTAATTGAGAGATTCATCGCTGATTACCGCTTCATATGTAAAATACTTCAACTGATCAAAGAATCAACAGTAACATCATGTTAATTACTATATCTTATAGCTTTCCCTTTTAAGATAATTTTATTTTCGTACTCCTATATATTCAATAAATAAATATATATTTTTTAATTAATTCATGTATTTATTGAATTAATAGAAAACTATTATTCAATCCTATATGTACCTATAGACGATTAGTTTGAATAGTGTTTGATTGAGAGATTCATCTCTGATTACCGCTTTATATGTAAAATACTTCAACTGATCAAAGAATCAACAGTAACATCATTTTAATTACTATATCTTATAAATCTCCCTTTTAAGATATTTTTTTTTCGTACTTCTATGATTACGAACAACGTTCTCCACACGCCACATCCAAAGATTTCTATGATATTTTATTTATTTGCCGCAATTTAATATCGTCTCATAAGACGGGCGCCTCAATCTGTCGCTGGCAGTGTAATAGAATCGATAGAGAAGCCCGCCCGCCCGACCGCCGGATACGGCCCGTCATCCGGCCGGTGGACGCCGTCACTGGAGCCCCACTAGCTGTTTACCCGGTTTATTGTGTACAAACAACACTTGACTCGGGATTATTGATGCGATATTGAATATTGGAGACGTGTTTGGATTTTGATCTTGGTAGAGTACGGACGAAGCACTCGCGGCCTATTCAAGTAGTTTACTGTGTCACATCCAGTCACAATTCTGTTCACAAAATATGTAGCTAAGCAAAATCGATAATATTTTTGGCTATAGAAAAAATCTCAACTTTTTTTAACAACAAGAGCACTTTCAAACTTAGTGGATACTACTACCAAACAAAATAGGTATACAAGTATTTCATACAATAGCTTAAACATAAATACTACAAACTATATTAGTACACACAGCTGTGAGTGGTAGAGTGCAGCGGTGTCGTGTCAGCGTAACCGAACGGGCCGCAAACAATTAACTGTCCCAAACCGACGTGGAGGCACCACGAAACTTACTAATATCGTGCACTCTACGCCGTAGCCAAATTATATAGGCTGGAAATTGGCCGTTGTCGCTAGATACATCTACTCGTAACACTTTGTAACATTCGCGTAGCAATAAATGTACGAGTATGTCGATATTGAGTGTCAAGTATTCAAGGTTGGGTAAAAAAATCATTATTATAATTAGTCCGTGAGTTATATAGATTATCAAAAAATATTAAACATGTATTTTTTTCTTTTGTGAATCAAACAACAAATGACAAAGATAAACTTTGTGAAAGTTTGGGAGTGGGGGTCGTGACGTCACTTCTCTTACAGAAGTCTATATATTTGTATGGCACTTGTGACGTTACGCGAATCTTTGACGGACTATATCTTTATCAATTTTTGTTTAATTGACAAAAGAAAAAACACGTGTCTAATATTTTTTAATAGTTTATCTGAAGGACTAATTATATTTTTTTAGTCATCATGTCTATTGTTTTCTAGATTGAGATATATTGTTACCCAAGCTAGGATTGAGCATGTATTATGGTAACATAGTAATTATATTTGAAAGACAAGACTTTATACAAACTTATTTACGACATTTTCGACACGAAAAAAAGCGAAATTCAACATTTTCGACAATTTCATTAGAACTGTAGAATTGTGGGTTATTATTGTGGGTGTGGGATTTTAGACCTAATATCAAACTATCCATTTATTTATAATTTGCGTATGTATGTAGTAGTGTAGACTGATTTTATCATAAGTGATATGCTAAATTTTCTCTTATTCATTACACATCTTACCAAATCATACTATTTGAAGCTTACCTGAAACAGAAGACAATTTTATAAGAAGAGGTTTAGGAAACAATTATTTAATCAAACATAAACATGGTGAAACAATCTACACGCGTTATAGATAAAAGTATGTCTCAACGCAAAAGGTGTCAAGTTGGCGATGTGTAATTAAGTATCCAAATTCATCACCGTCTTTTGTCGCCACTACAGCGGCGTTGGTAGAAAAAGGATGTTCGTGAAATATCACGTTTTCCGTACACCGAGCGATATTCCTGAGCCGCTGATCCCTAGCGAACAGAGTGTGTCAGTTGATTGGACAACGGACCTGACGTGAGTGGATTGATTCCGTCCCCTGCTCCGATGTATCTTCAATCTTACAGTACTCAAGTTTATGCTCTTTTGGAAATATTCATTCGCAGCTGAAATTCAGTGCTTATTTTTTGTGGTCCTGTAGCAAGTCGACAAAATGAAACTGAGGATATTGTTTTTGTCTTGTGCAATATACTTATTAGTGTTTTATTTGGTACGAGCATAAAATGCAGAAGCCTAATTTCAGTAGCTACTGAGAGTGACATTCTAAAAAAATTGAAAGCATCGGGCTGGTGATTCGAAAGAGGCAGGTTCAAGTCCTGTATTCGCGACAAAATTTTGATATGTTTATCACAAAGACAACTCTTTGATTTTCTAAATAGTTGATGAGTTGGACTTAGTAGTTTATTATATCATCTGCTTAACATCAGGCAGTGTGTAGTCAAACGCGAACCTATTCGAAATTAAAAAGCCACTAGGAAACGCTATTAAGTTTTGCGTTTTGACTCTATTGCGGTGTCTAAAAAACTAACTATTTTTTTAGCTAACATATAACAATGAAGATATGCGTAATGGCGCCTAAACATTTTATATGGAATTATATTCATTATGCGACTGTTCTAGGGTACATTATAAACTCAGATTTGTGTCGACGTTCAACGATATTCCGCATAGCACCATCCATATTAAATACAACAACAGTTACGTTTTGTTGTTTGTTTTGCGCCTGTAGAAACGGCGAATGGTACCTACCAATCTACAGGTACACTGTAGATTGGTAGGTACCATTAAGGTAAACTACAATACCAATATTCTCTCTAATAGAGTGTTAATGTCATTTCCAGGAATTATCCTCATAAAATCACCCATACTTGTGTCACTGTAATATATTTATCAGCAAGTATATTCTAGCGCTCCCCGTCTTCCGCGAGGTTTGTTAGTCCTGCGACAAATGTTATTACCGAAACTATCTTCTCCGTTTATTGACCCACTTTCGTAATTATTTTCGGGAGCATATCACGAGATAACTTCGCGGAGCACTAATCACATTACATTTTCGATCATAATCCCCGGGGGAGTGACGGCGCGGGAGCCACTAATGCATCCGAGAGAATTAACTTTTAACTCAACATAACAAGGTTTTTGTTAATCAGAAAGCAATATGAGAAACTCAATCCGAAAATGAAGCGAACGAACGAAACAGCCAACAATTCGCCTCCATTTCACAAAGTATCGAACTTAGCTCCTCTCTTTGCTCCGACCAGTCAATTCCATTACTATTTTTAATCCAGAAAATATTTACAGAACTTTTATCCTCGTTTATTTCGAAATTGATTCACGAGAAATGATAATATTTAATGTTAATTCTGTCCCGGTAGAAATGTCACGAGGTTGTCAATAGCCTCAAAGGTATAGCTTTTATGAAGTTTATCAAAGAGCTGTCTCGTAAACGAAATATTCCTATGTGTCCAATTGTATTCAGATATCACGTAGGATCGTTACTATTGATATAATGGAATATGGAAACGCTATCCATGTTTGCCTTTCATCTACATTTTCGAGATTAAATATGTTCTCAAATCGTCTGTTTGCGGTCAGAATAACATACATTAACATAGAAAGAATCTAGATTTGAAAACCCTTAATGAATAAATACAGATTTAAGACATTTTTTTCTGTTCCTTTCTCTATCCAGCCTATAAAAATATAAACAAAGCAGTATAATAGCATTTTTAAGTGTTATTTTTAAAAATGCTAGCTAAAACTCTACTCAGTAATTTTTTAAAGTATAAAAGATACGCAAAAGATATAGCTGTCGCTGAATATGCGGGCCTAAGCGGTACATAGCTTTCATTCATGAAAGAGTAACAATTCAATTCCATTTGAGGGTGCGCGTCACCTGGGCCTCAAATCGCGCTCATGTATCAAAAGCTGGCGCGTAAATCACGCATCATTTTAGGGAATGACATCGCTGGTACGACCATATTTCACTGAGTTTTCCGCGAGCGTCGTCCGCGGCGCCACTATGAAAATATTTGTTAACCATTTTAATGGTTAGCTGCATATATACCTAATCTGGTCAGCAAAATAAGAATGTTGTTTATGATTTTTGTGGATGCGTCATTTATCAACTCTTACATTATCTTTATCTTTTTTTATTCCGTATAGGTTTGTGTTTGACTACATACTGCCTGATGTTGAGCAGATATGCGGTCTAGGATGTAGCACGCTTACCAAGAAGATACCTATTTACTCGGGATTTGAAGACACTCTAAAATTATCTACTGAACCTTTAAAGTTGTAATTTGCAGGCCAAGTTCTGGTTCAAAAAATCATAAGAAAGGTTTTTTTCATGATGAACTGACTATTATATTACTATTGAGAGATTTACTGATCATCAACTAAGTACACATTTCAGTGCCATAAAAATTAAGATTTTCAGCTGACCAAAACTTGATTTTACTACTGGTTAGCAGTTCAATCTTAGCCATAATATTTGCCGAGTCGCCGCGACGGTAGAGCCGCTCTATACGCCCGGCGCCTGAATGGCGGACAACTGGGAGGGTGACCATTTATAATCGCCTGACATTACCCAACCCAATGAGAAAGGTCGACAAAAAAGCTTGCCGATATCTTGGAATTAAAATAAAACTGCAATAAAGCAACGTATTTCATTCTAACACATATTATAAATCCGAAAGTCTGCTTGTGGGTTTGTTTGTTACCCGTTCGAGTAGACATGCGAAGGATCGACTTAATTTTTGCAGTGGATTAAGTTTAATGTCAAGGAGTGTCACAGGCAACTAGAACTAAAGACTACGTTCCATACATTCGATTTTTTAAGTTCTAAAATAAAAACTTTATTTTAAAACTTTATTAATTCCATAACCATAAATTCCTACAGACTGTATTTTATTTCAATCATATTAGGTACTTGGTGTGCGTCTAAGTCACAGATTTAACGAGATGAAACATAACGTTTCTTTCTGGCGGAGACATAATTTAACACGACACTGCTTTAAATCACAACGACGCGTAACTCAAATAATTACACAGTTGCTTATATTACTCACAAAGCACATTAAATCTCTCATTTATATGAGCTCACACAATACTGCATTTTGTGGTGCATGATTTTACTACATATAAGAGTCTCGGCGCTGCTGGGTAGTGACCTTTCTCTAGATTAGTCTAGATAGATTTCTAGTCCATTCCTTTCGTGATACTTACGGACTTTAGTAGACCAGTAGACCATATTTTCTAACAAGCTACTCGGTGTCCGTTTACGCATTCTTATAACATAAAATGCCTCACTAATAAAGTTCCAAATCCCATCACGTGCACACTTGTGTTCACAAAAGTGCCTACCTACCTGTGAGGGTACTTAAGTATATTTTATTTTATTGTTCTCGTTTCGCGAGTCGTTCGCTCGCATCCCTCCTTTCCATATAATTGTAATTGGTTCCTTACGGCGGAGCGTTTCATCGTCGCGCGCCCGAAATGTGATACGGGTGGTTGCTTTCATAGAATCTTTTCAATTTGTAACACTCTGTACGAACTTTGCAGACATTATTCATCTTTATCATCATTATATCAGTAGGACGTCTACTGCTGGATGTACTATAGGCCTCCCCTATGGATTTCCTATTAGGCCACGAGTGTCATCATGAGTAGGTCGCGCTTGCCGGTGCATGGTCTCAATACAGTACAGTACAGTACCTATTCATGCCTGTATAAAATATTATTGTTAAGTCGGTACTTTGACGTTTCGTGAGTCCGTGTTTTTGTTAAAAAGAAAAATAGTTTAGCCTATGAATGTATTATAATGAGTTATTTACACTTGCTATTTAATCTAGCACTAATCTATCATGTCTTTTCTCTCATAAGTGAATTTAATGTAATTCTTTGAGAAAATAAATATATTAAACCACAATTCGAGAACTTTACGGCATCATCGGCCGTCCGTTCTTTATGTGCCCACCACACCACCATTCTTGTTTGTCAATTGCTCATGGCTATTTTTTTTTAGATTTTCTTAACCTTCCTATACTCGCGTCAAATTTTGTAACACCTAGGTACTCGTATACCCGCGCACGGTATCACAGACCGTAACTTCGGGTTCTTATTTTTTTATTATTAGCTGTAAAAGCTATATAGGTATATTTTTTCCGGTAGCCATATAATTTAATTACAAAATAAACTTAATTAATCGTACAAATAATTTATTATTTTAATGTCTATCAGACTTCGCGTAACAGCCTTCAAAAATCTCAAATTTTGGTTCAAGTGTAGAAAAAGCTGACTAAAATCTGTACTTAGTAAAAATAAGTTTAGTATCTTAATAGTTGATACTCGAGATGTAGCTATCAAGATTTTAGACTATAAAAATGCCAATTAATGTGTAATCAATACAAACATTTTATCGGTCTCACGGACCGATTGGCGCCAAATACAGTCACACGTCGTACATGCACAAGCTTGTTCAGCGTCCTTCACTAAAGCTATCAATCAACAAATGTGGCAGCTAGCAAAAAGCTCAAAGTCGGTGCATTGTTTGAATATAAAATAAATGCGAAATTATATTTCGTCGGTCTCACAGACCAACGCGCGAGTATAGGAAGGTTAAACACATCTTTAGTTGTCTATAAATAGAAGGGATTTGAAAATCTACTATAAATTTGGTGATTTCGAAAATACCTAGGTACCTTTAAGAGTTCAAGAATCGCATTTTTTAATGTATAAAAACTACATTATTACAATATAAAATTAAAAGTTCAAACAATAAGATTACTACTTAAGTAGGTACGAAAAATAAGGTGTATCTTAAAAAGTATTAAAATGTTTCTATTCCACGTAAAAATCACCTTTTTATTTAAGAAGTAAAATATGTACTTAGTATTCCTAAGCAAAGTTAGCCATTTTCTATTTCAGGTATAATAAGAATACCTTTCCCTGCGTTGAATTAAAGTTCTGAACGCCAAAATTAAAAATCAAGACCCGTCCCACCCCACAGAATGTTAGTACTTACCAGCTTAATTAAGTTGTATTTATAAAAACAACTTAATTAGCAGTAGTCTAAGAAATTCTATGAAAAAGAAGCAAAAATGTAGAAATTTTAACAAAAATCACACACATAAGACGTAATAAACTCACACCTACGTATCACGTACTAATCGCAAAACGTAGTCACCCAGGCAACACTTATCGGGGTGACCACACGCGCGCTGTTTATTTAGGACCCGCTATAATGGACACAGGGAATGTTACGATGCGCTGTTTCAGAGCCCTAATTGTCAAATCCGAGGGAATGAGCTTCGTCAATTTTAATTTAGCAAGGGGTGTCCATCAACCCCCTACTACTTGGACTGTTTAATTTTAAAAGCTTTCCGGGGATTGTATTATAACTTGTGTACTTAGACAACGTCTAAGGAGCATAGTTTAGTATATATTTTCAGTTCAAACATTGCCTTTTGTGTTTAAGTAACTATTGCGATTAATTAAATAAAAACGAAATTAGAGAAATTAATGTATCTTTTTTTAGAACGTTTCAACTGGCATATTGGAAAATGATGAAAATCGATCGGTAAAGTTGATTCAAGTTATAAAGTGTCGTATCTAAAAAGTACCATATTTTGATTATTTTATTTTATTTTTTGCAAAATAGGTTAACAATTTGATTGCGATCTTAAATAGCTATTTTCGCTCTCTTAACCAAAATTTAAGTGAAAATAAATCATAAGTTTATTCTACCACATTCTGTGGTGCAAGCAAACTCTACATAAATAATTGAATAAGGGAGACGTTGCGACAAAACACTGCAGCGTATAGTGCCGTTGATGTCTTTTGTCCTATATTTTGAAAGGTCATGGCTGCCGTAACACAGCGGTATTATAGGGGAATGTTTACGTCTCTCCGGCAGAGAAACAAGGTAGAAATAACTGAAATAAGCTTCGAGGGGTTGAAATTGTGACACGTGATGAAAGTAATGTGCCAGGAGCGGAGATTAATTTCAAATTTTGTGTTTGAACGAGCGATCTCGTTATTGCGACTAGGTCACGACATGACGGATGCCAAAATTAAATTATACAAGAGAGTAGTACTTGAAGCGTATTAATTTTATTATTTTTACGTTTAAGTAGATTATTTTTAATTAATTTCATTAGAACATCTTATCAACATATAAATCCCATTAAATTATTAGGTACCCTATTTTCTTTTCCTATAGAGACTCGTACATTACAAACGTTACCAAGAAATACTCAATACCCGCTCAAAATACTTATATTGAAGTAAAAATGCGGTTTTAGAAGTATATAGAGTAATACGGTCTTAATGTAACCCTCGTACTTAAGTTCGTCAGATTGGGGCAATTCATCAGAAAGGCCTTTGTTATATTGACAGACAAAACATCAAAAATAATTCTCAGGGGACCAAGATTACTCTCTTTGCGTAGAGCAAACAGTGCAATCTCATCCCTAGAGGACACTTGCAAGGAAGTTATTCGCCACCAAGTGGTACGGAAGAACAAAAGTAAAGAATAGAAAACGATGTACTTGTATTTTAGTACAGGGGAAAGTAAACAGATATTTTACAGGAAATTGTATTCTAGCCAGGATACTGTTAAAATCCAAGCATATAGATACTCGTAATGTACAGGTTTTTATACATTAATTATGCTTATATTGTATAATAGGAATCAACCATGTGTGTAAATATTCTATAATATATAGGTATATCCTTTTACCTAGGTTAAAGGAATTAGCCCAATTTTAAGGAATTGTAAATATACTGGCGAAAAAGTTGTGTGAAATAAGAATTCGTAGACAAGCATGCTATTCTACATCTTTAGCCCCATTATCACTTTCTTTCAGGCGAAAATGTGATTAAACGCTTATTAGTAACTTGCAAATAAAGCTCGACTTACACATCGGTTATTCATCGCATGTATAAAAACTATTCAGGAACAATCCTTCAGATAGATACCTACAAAAGTTAATACTTCGAATGAAATTATCCCCTAAATTCAATGACGATGAGGCGGTTTCGGAGCATATTCATGGTTGGTGCGGGATATAGAACTGCTCTGAAGGACATTCACTGTCCCTTGGGGTTCTTGGGATTATCCCTGTGAAACGTCTACTTGTTTTTCTTGCTGTAATATAAACTCTTTTGATGTTTTTCCAAACAAACCTCGCACGAATGTATCAACTGCGTGTATTCCCGTCATTTTAAGTTTTCTCACCAGAATACGTTTGTAATGTTTTAGCTCTGATTACAATAAAATTATTGAATTACAGACTAGATTTATAAGTTTGTGATTTAAAAAAAAATCACTTACGAATTAAAGTATTATTCATTCACAGAGGGCATTTACGTGTGCGATTTTAGTTACATTTCAGATTAGAAAATTAATTTAGTGAATGCGTAGGTACATAATATTAGGGAGCGCAGTTCTGGATAATGGGTACAATTTCAACTTTTCAATCATTGTTGTTAATAAAGGCATTTGCCCAAAAAAATTCAACATTGTAGTAGTACCTTTTTTTTATATGTTTTTTTATTTATTATTAATGACAATACTACACTACTACTACATAGAAAGCAATTGGATCATCCACAGACCCTTGAAGGTCTAAAGATAATCCAAGTGCTCAAGCCCACTGCCAGCTGGCAGCGTGCCCAGCATGCTGGCAGCATTGCCACGCTGAATGGCAATGCTTATACGTTGAGCCAAATAAACACCAGAATAAATACATAAGTAGTAGTACCTAAGTGCGGATAATACTTAGAAATTTCTATATATATACTCGTATATATATATCGATTTTACTGTTTGTGGATTAGAAATACTTACATCAAAGTCCATCCAGTGAACCCTATAACTGATCACTGCACTTCTAGTTTTCTTTTTTTAATAACGACAACGTGGAGATACAAGTTCCGAAAACCGCAGCCTACAAGTTAACAACCACACGTTTATGAGCACGATTGGAGCAGACAATCTCTCGTCGCCATGGCAACGGGAGTGCGATCCCTCCAAATAAACTGGCGGTAACAGGGTGTCGCGGAAATTAGGGGCAACCCGACCTCGAAGCACTAACTGATTAGAACTGCGCGAAAACCGGAAAATTACTTAAACACTTAGCGATAGACGAGCTCGTTTTATAAATATTTACTCACGTAAGTATCTGAGGGCTTATCTACCCGCGTATTTCACTTACTTCCCCGTGCCGTAAAACCGTTGTTTGTCACGCGTACAAAGTTTGAATTAACGACTTGAGTGTAAACACATGTTGCACTAAAAGCATTTTATAGTCGTCCGTAAAACGTTTTTAATCTGTCCTTTTAGCAATAAAAGCGGCGATTCCTAAATGATAGATTGGCTAAACGCCTGCACAAATTTAAATAGCAATGGACTTAGTGCGATGATTTCTGTAAAAGCTGTACTGTATGTCTCTACATTCTACTTGTTTCGTGCACATTGCACGTATTTCTTTCTGGGGGATTCTTATTTTTTACCAAATTTCCTATCATTTCAAATAAAAAAAAACAGTTCTCATTGTTTTGCAATGCCGCCTAGATAATTTATCAAACTTGTGTAACACACAATGCAAAAAAATTGTACAGCATACTAGTAATTCAGCTCTGTACTAATTGTTATCAACAAATAGTTTCAACTTACAATTTGTTTCTTCCAAGAAGAAATGTATTTATTACTATTGTATTTTTTCTATAATATAGACTATAAGTGATGTTGGAATTTTTGGTTACTTTATAATTAAATCAAAGATCAGGGCGAAACTAATTATTCGACTTTATGACCTGAGCATTTACTAGTTATTATTAGTTAAATCATCAAATCTTAGAACAAAATTAGCTAAGTACTATTCAAGGTAAGATGCTTTTCTCTTCTTGCTTGTTTTCAGCCATCTGAAATAACTAAGTTGGTGTACCTATCCCGCCGCACAGTCGTTCGGTTTGAAGACTTACTTTAATAACTTTGAAAGGATATTGTAGAGCGAGTCTAATAACTTTCGGGGACTGAGATTTAGTGCAATCCTCTCCGAACTTATAAGACTTATCTAAGTAAACGTTATGTATTATAAATACAGATGGCTACGGCATCTAACTTATTGTGGTACTATGAATGTCTAGCAATCTTATAACTGAAAGAGTTAAAATTTTAAGATTTACACAATATCATAGAAGTTTTTATAGACCTAAATGAAGTATCTGAGTTCACGTTGCTCTTAAAAAAATATAGGATGAACTTCGTAACAAGGCTCGCGATGTATATTTTCGATCGTCCATTTTGAAATTAGAATAGTTTAGGTAATGTTAAATAAGTATACCCTACATTCATAAAACAAATCTACTATTTCGCAATATCTTTACTTTAAAAAAAACAATAATTATATATGTACCTATTCTGATAAACGTCCATGCATTATAACTACGAGTAAGTTTAATGCCTCAATACATCAACTTAAGCAAGTGACGTTTCTCACAATACATTATCCGAATCTATGGAGAGCGAAGATGGATTAATTTCAAGCAGCCAAGATCCGTCTGTCGTAGCCGCTTTCAGGATTTCAGCGTTGGCAAGAATACTACTTTAGTTCTAAGTTCCGATTGAAACTCCTGGGGGATACAGTTTGACAAGAGATTTGCGGTCGGGCTCCTTTTGAATACCCCGTCTACTCAGTGGGGAAGTCAATGAGACGTTTCAGAGGTATGCAGTCTACAACCGCTTCAATACTGCTCAAATTATTCACGGATTAACTTTTACTACTTGTTCTTTGCTGAATAAAATTATAGATTACAAAGATTTTAGTTTCAATATAATATGTAGAACTATATGTAGACATTTAATTATTCATAAAAAAATGAACTCGTTTATCATTATGAGGTATTTGTTGAAAAGTATTGTCATAATAACCAACCATATGCAAGTCGGGCATGTGTAATAAGTGTTGAATATGAACTAGGTGTACATACTTACTAGGTACTTTGGTATATTACAAAGATACTAGATACTAGCGAACTTCATTAATTGTCCAATCTATAATTATTTTTCGCAGCAATGCCAAAATCATGGCTTCCATCGTGTACAAAATTCGAACAGTTCGCTCGAATCAATATTTTTTTTTAAATGTATACAATTATAACATTATTGTTGATTTATAAAAACGGTTTAGTCGATTTCGATAAAATTTAAATGGGACCAACTCGAGAAAATACCTTTTCAAACAATTTTTTTTTTTAATATGGATATGGATGGAACATACACAAAAAAATACATACATACGAACATAGAACCTATTCCGATTTCCAAAAAGGAGGATTTGCGGAAATCGATTAAAAAAAATAAACATTCAGTCGCAGCGCAGTTGACTAACTATAAATGTACCCTAACACAAGCTTCAAAATTTGAAACATTAGTGATATTTTGAAAAATATCCGTTCTTCTTCTTGTTTTTGTGTCGATGTTATTTTTTTTTATTTTAAACCAATATGTTTTCAAAAATATCGTAAAAGCACCTAGAAATTAAATATATTTTTATTGATAGAGACAGTACCAGTTACCGATTTAAAAATAAATCTCAGTTTCACCCTTTAGATACGAAATCCTTAAATGCTTGCCTACTATTTCACAAGTTCAATAGCTTTAAGTTCCACGCAGAGGTGTTTTATGGCACGTTCCCTTTCGATCTTTTCATCTAACACAGGAAGGAAAGGAGTCTTCCTTTGACAAAATGAAAAATAGCACCTTCAAAACGCGGCTTGGCTCCGGCCCTTATAATACCCTGAGTTGTATTTAAGGTCTCGTATGAAAAGGGTAAAATCTAGAGGGTTATAGGTTTTTGTCGAAAACTAATACATTTACAAATAGTATTACTACAGGTACGACTACAATTAATTAAACTATTTAGGCGTCTTCAAAAGAATAATCAGATATATTAAATTCTGGGTAAGTGTGCAACAACTTAGACTATATCAGGTAGGATGTAGTCAAACGCGCATCTTACGCTATCTTGAACAAAGAAAATATCACCAAGCTTAATTAAAAACATTAAAATGTAAACATATTCATGAATTCAATAAAAAAAAACGTGTTGGTTTTGACACTTATTTTATTTTTAAACCCTTTGTACATTTATTATTTCAGCGAGTACCCACAAAGAATTTACTAACGAAATTATATTTGTTATTTGGTTTTATGTTAATTATTTTTGGCGTAAATAAATACGACTCACGGCTAACATGAAAGCATTACAATATTAAAAGTTACATTATACATTATAAAATTAATCATGATTTCAGAGAACGAAGTAGACACGAGTAGAAGGGCGTATGCCGTGGGCGAGTTAAGGGCCTTGTGGACCTCAAATTCCATCTCACTCGCAAATTTTCACATATTCGAAGCAAATAAAATGATACATGTGAATTTTCAAAAATAATGTTATTGTTTTATCATATGATCGCTCTCTTCAAACATATACAAACAAATTTTATTGAAAACCTACCTACTTGAATCACGATAAGTTGCTGAATAAGATGCAAAACTTTTTGATAGGCAAGGCTATCATAGGCATGTTTGAAAATTTAAATATAAAAAAAGAAAAATGTCAATTTACGGACGATAATTTTACGTGATAACGTCAAAAGAAAACATTTTTGAATTAACAAATGAAACAAGCTGAACGCTTAGGCCGATCGTGCCTCTCTATCGCCTGTTCCGCGCTCTCGCTTGCACACTTGGCACAGGCGGAACGTGACACTTTTTCGTGCGTGCAGCCGGCGTTCATCGATTCATAAGACGTTAGCACGTCAAAAATATGTTTCATCTGGTTGATGAGTGATGGTAGTGGTTCCACGTCTCTCCCCCTAATAGTTTATTGGAAATTTAATGCCTACGTATTCATCAAACTTGTAAATGTGTTTGTGTGCGCAACGTATCTCCGCGTCCCAGTGTAAGTTTCATTGTAAAAGGCGTCACGTCGTCACGTACCCGCGTAACCGGGAACCCTACAATATTTCATTATAAAACCTGTTGAAATATGTCCTATTTTTTGCCGCGACCCCGCTGGAGCAAGTGTCGTCATCAAAAGCCCTTCAGCGTGAGTCGCGAGCTAACAATGCGCCGCCCTCACGCTCTTTGACCCGCGCCACGCTTTGTCGCCGTAAGGACAGGAGATGACATCTTGCTATGGCGGTAGATGTGGCGCGCCTGGAGAGATAGTGCGGCGCGGTCAAAGCCGTTGCGTGCACTTCCTACTCACAATGACATAATGGGTGTGATTGGATTCATTTTATCAACTTGTGAATCTACCAATACATCAATAAGTACCTACTCATATTTGGAGGTTTAATATTTTGCTGCTGCCAAAGTTTACCTGCTATCTTTAGAGTAAAAATGGTGTTGATTGTTGTATTTATTTTACTAATTTTAAATAAAGTCCATCCCTAAGCCATAGGACGTCCACTGCTGGACATAGGCCAAGCACACAGACACTGCACACAGACTGCTGGACATAGGTTATATAAAGTAGCTTTAAATTTAATTTGAAAAGCAACGAATTTAATTAAACTATCTAATAATAAATAAGGTATTGAGTATAGAGTCACTTAGTAAATGACAGACAGTAGTGTACAAAATATTTTTTTACGGTGGTTTTCACAGAATCAGCATAAGATTTATAAAAATACAAAAATATCATTGGTGGCCTCAAAATGTAGACAAAATACGACAAAAACAACATACACTGAGCACTCACAAAGTCTACGCATCCGAATCAGAATTCAAAACGCCCGACTGAAGTTTCGTGTTTTCCTCGTTAACTTTGGCGACTTCGGTAAGAATAATTTCGCCCACAGCGTTTTTCTAACAGACTCGACCTGCCTTATGTCAAAGCAGCAAAGGCTAAAGTGACACGACGTATTTGAAGCCATGCGAGTTTGTCTTTGCCCTCAGTCCTTCTGAATGCGTTCGAGCGAAAACATCCGACGTCTTCAAAAAAATGTTATACCTATTCGTATCTCGAGTTTTCATTCCGGTAAGTATGATTTTGAAGTTCAGCCTTATGAACTTGTTCTTCCACGTGGAAACGAGTAATAAATTTTGTCATGAAACAGAGAGCAAAAAATCGTTATAAATTTACTTTCAGGACAATTCTATACTTATCTACACAAGCGGTTTCTCACAGGTTTAGCTTCCATCATTATCTTCAGCCTGTTTCAAGCTACTAGTGAGTAGAACCAAAGTTACCGACATAGCCCAGCGGATTAGCAAATTAAAGTGGCAATGGGCAGGACACATTGTTCGAAGAACGGATGGTCGATGGGGCCGGAAAGTTCTCGAATGGAGACCACGGACCAGCAAGCGCAGCGTAGGACGTCCACCGACTAGGTGGACTGACGACATAATAAAAATCACAGGAACTCGCTGGATGCAGGCCGCTTCCAACCAGCCTTATTGGAAATCCATGGGGGAGGCCTATGTCCAGTAGTGGACATCCTACGGCTGATAGATAGATATAGATAGTGAGTACAGGTGTCTGGGTATCTCATCCTACAAAAAATACAACAACAACGGGTTGCACTCCGGGAGTGTTGGCAGAAGTGAAAACTTGAACATACAAAGTACTTACTATCATTTATGTGGTATAATACAATATCACACACGCACACGCGCAAGCGCCCTGCGCCGCTTAAATGAAATAGCAGGAGCAGGCATACATTTTCGCCGCGCGGTAGAAAGAGAGGGGGAAATTACTTCCTTACTACGCCACGCCGCTGCGGTGGTCTACTCTCGCTCCGTCCTACGAATTTTCGATAAACTTACGCGTCTGTCCTGACGCGAGTTTAACATTTTTACCCATCCTAGCTAAAGAAGATTTCACTTAAAAAAAATATAAAAGAAAAACAGATGATAATAGTGATGATGGTTACATCTTCAAAACACAGATTTCTTCACCATCAGAGGTCGCGCTCAGCGCTCCGCTCACGTATGAAGACTTGATATCTAATATTATGGCGGGAAAAAATGAACGTTACAAAACTGGCTCAGCATACGCGACGTGAATAAATCCTACAACTCGCACCGTGTGAGAAAACTACTCACCATAAATATGCAGAACTTGTTGCTGTTTTGAAATAACCCTCATGTAACATATAACTAAAGTCACCTCAGTTACTGTGGCAATAAGAAAGCCACATAGAACTTAGAACTGATGGCTGATGGAGATTAGACATAGACACCTCGAGGTGTCTCATGGAAACCACGGAAGCACTGCGTAAGATGTCTACCGAGAAGGTGAACAGACGACTCGTCTGTTCACCTTCTTTTTGTGGTCTTGGTTTGTTGGTGGTTATAATCAGATCGTCTCAGACGACCTTATTAGGACTACAAAAACGTGATGGATGCAAGTCATCTTCATTAAATTTCCGTGAAAATATATATGGCAGGTATATGTCCACCATTGGACGTCCTACGGCGAATATAATGATGATAAGTACAAACAAAAAAAGTATTAACAAGCGATTTACAATAGGATGAGGATCTTTTGAGAGTAGATGTGTCCTGCTATTTCGGAGTTAGTCTCACTACAATTCGGTAGTAATTGTGAGTACATGGACACTTAGAATATTTCAAGCGTCTATATACCTAAACATCACGTATCAGGGCACTATTGCTCGAAGTCGGTTATAATTTTATTATTATGTTACTTAAATGTATACAGTATTTTGTTCCAATTCTTCTAGGATCATACACTCCAATGTAGATAATTATACGCAGCTGTGCTATAAAATTTGATAACCGGATTTATTTACGCTGAAATTCTCAATTAATTTTAGTTCTGCACAAGCATACTTACTTTTACTGCGAAATGAGCGTTTACGCAGAGAATTTAATGCCTTAAAATAATATTTTACGAGTTTATGATTTACGTTCAGATTTTATGTTCTCTTTATCACCTGAACAACTGCACAGCTTTCAATAAAACTATAAAGCAAACGAGTCTGGTAGTAGTATGCAAAACATTTATAAAATAGTTTTGTCATGTCTTCTAATCAATAAATAACGATAAAACTATACAGATAGGTGTAGGTAAATAATCATAAATCTATTAAGTCATAAGTGTATTTTTTTGCAAAATCTTTATATAACCAAGTTCAAGCAGGTAATTGCAGGTATTAAAGCGAGTACTAAATTGGAATATATTCGTATTGTGGAAGCTGAAAAACTATTGAATCAAAGTGAAGTCATTACAGAAATATAGACAAGGTTCATACCTTAGCCTTTTTGACATACTGTTTGACAGCTACTATCGAAAATATAGGTTTAATACCTGACACCAACATAAATTGAACAAAGAAACAATCAAATAAACTTACAAATTAATTTATTCTTGTATAACTTAAAAAGTCCTTAAGCAAATATGACATCTTAATTAGAAAGCACCCTTTAATAACAGTAATTACTTTTAAAAAGAGGTTATTTTATATTTACGTTATGATTGGAAGAAACTTTTAATGTTTTTTTTTCTGAGTCTTTTTCTCAAAAATAATTAGGTACGCTCAGTTATCAAGAAATTCTAGGAAAGACAGGTTCAGGGGACTTTCTGAAATTTAATGATAATAGAGATTAGTATATTTCTAGTCATTATTTTAAACCTTTCATTGAATCGGTTGAAAATTGATATTTTTTCATTTTGTAGCATTCTAAACGGACAGATGGAAATGAAAGCAAACTGTAAGAGAGTGAGCGGGGCGGTTTTTATCAATCGAACTTCAAATCCCAAAATCCGCGAGCGTCTCGGTTCGCCGATCATACTCCTCGTCTTTCCATTTGAAGCACCACGTACCGCAGTTAATAAGATCCATACATTATTTTGTTGTGAAATAACCGAGTAGGATCTATCATATTATCATTTAAGTTAGTTTTAAGAACGAAGACCAATATTATCGATTAGGGGTAGTACTGATACTACCTCTACTAGGAATTCCTTGTTTATAAAGGAGTCATGTGTAGAGTGTGGACGAAAATCGTTTCATAAGAATTGATATCGTGGATATCCACTCGGTCTAGAACACAGATCAGAGAACAAGGTTCTCTATAATCTGTGGTCTAGAACGAGCTTTATGGCATTAGCAGTAACTTGCAAATGAACTGAACGGTGTGGCTATTTAAACCAAATAGCGTTGGTTATTAACGGATGAATACAACACTAGAGGGGAGGACTAAGTTACATGGAAACGTAGAAACAGCTAACTATGACAAATTTCCTCTTTACAAATTCTAAATAAAATATCGACAGATATATTACTGCAATATTGCTTCCAGACTTATACCCTACATCTCTACATAGGAACGTACTATATCGAAGCTTATTGGAAAATACCCGATAATTCATTACAGGCATGATAAATGTTCCGTTCCGCGGATCCATTCAAATGGAGCCCTTTTTACTTTAACAGTGATACGCAAAAAGGGTGGAAAGGGCGACCGGGGCAGGAAAGGGGATGATATAATCAATCTAGAGCTGTTCCAATCTAGGCGGTGCGGCGAACTGAAATTGACGGTGGTGTCGTTGTAGGCTTTGTTACGAAAATATTAATTGCCTAAGCTGTTTTAAGCAGTTGATCCTTTACTACCTTTTCTCTAGACATAATAATTGGCACATTTAGAGCTTGGTTGAGGTGCTAGCAATAATAGTAAAATGAATATAAGAGTAACGGTATTTAAGCACAAGCAATGTACCTAATTATGTATTCGCATGTTGTATGGGCATGTTCTTTAAAGCCAAAGATAGATGATATATCGGGTGTATCGACGCTGTAGAAAAAAAATATAGCAAGTAAGTTTATTTTAGTATATACTAATTACTCTACTTAATTTGATTCAGTCTCAAAGAGCAAGGATGTAGGTAGAGTTAATATTTACTTTCATTTCTTAAAACAATGTTTTTTATAATGTTTAACATCACTAAAAACCACGTGATTTCGTGCATAGTTTCACAATTCGAAAAACATTTTATCTCGTTGCATTTTTTCAATTCCAACTAGTAATCCCTGTGAATGCTAAAACCATATATAAATTAGAGTCGGTGTTGCGTCGCAACACTCGCAACACAAAATGCGGGTAGAAATAAATCACCGTACATCGCCGCACAAAACTGCAAAGCGAATCTCATCAAAAACATGTCAACGATGCGTCAACAGAGCGAACACTGTATTTACAATACTGCGATATGCTTGCATTTTGGCATGTAGCTTCATAAAACGGGGGTTAGCAACAGATGCAACTTTTAGGGGTTAAATAGAATCTTTGTGATTTTGAGGTAAATAATATAATTAGGGTCATCTTACATACGGCTCAGTCTGGCCCCAAACTAAACAGAGCTGCCACTATCATTTAGGAAAGAAAAAATGGCAAGTCGATGGCTGTCACCGAGACCTACATTTGAATAACTGCCACTGCGGCAGTTATTAAAATGTACTTAGTTTTGAGAACTATCGGAAAGAAGATCTTGTAAATTCAGCCCAGACTTTGTACGTACAGTAACACAAAAAAGCGTTAAACTATGGTAAACAAATTCGCAGAGAAAAAACAACGGTATTTAAATTTTGTTCATAGCCGCCATCACGTTATTTAACAAGCAATGTCATAAATAATAAGATCCGAAAATATGAAATTACTTAAAATGGATATTGTTATTAAATAAAATAATAGGAAAATCATTTTCTAAAACAAATGAAGCAAAGTATTAAATACTGTACAGAGTAATATGTAGGTAGTAATACCTATGCTCTATATATTTTTGCATTATCCTTTTTAGTTTTTTTAAGGTCATTATAATAAACAACATCATCATATGATTATGAATATATCATAACCATCATAATGATGAATGCGATGATATACTAGAATAAATGTTCATCATCTAGAAGTGCACCATGCAGCAATAGTAGATTGTATCATATGAGAGTAAAATAATATTTTACGGCGAGGGCGCTTTTTTGAATCCAGAGCGAAGTGAGGTATTCTAGAGCCAAAAATATATTTTGCGCCCGAGTGGCAGGCTCTACTTTTCATCACATCTATGAGAAAACAAAAGGCCCCTAATATTTTACTACAATATAATTATTTAATAAAACGTAAAGTAACAACTAAATTGAAATTAAATGGTATCTTATAATAAAACAAATGAAAACTTAGATTTACATTCTTTTCATTCATTTTCTTGGCGCTGAACATTAACATATACTTCCAAATTCAAAAAGTGCGCGGCAAAGATCATTTCGTCGCACTTATAAAGTTCCTTATAGAAAACACCTCCTTTGGGCGCACTTAAAGGTGAACCAAGTAGTCCTTTTCGAATAGATGTGATGAAAATAATTATAATTGATAACTTTCAAATAAAACGGGCTTTTTTGGGTACCTACTGTATCGTAAAATCATAATTTTTGTACCCATTTACAATCTGAATTACTCTGGCCACTTTAGTACTTTTAATGTGGCTAGTACACAAATAAATATAATTTCAGTTGAGTTTTTATCATCCGCTCCTGCGAGCCGATCACCGCTAAGAGATATGCACAATTTTCCACATGGCTCGCCGCGTGACGACGAAAATGTGGGGTACTTTTTCGAGCCTATTGAGTCGACGTATCTTTATCGGATGCTCGTTTGAACGAATTGTTTCCTTTACGATTTAAAAGCATTATATTCTTGGTGGTTTGGAACATGATATTGCGATGAAAAGAATTAGGTAACAAAGTTACCAAAAACAGCCGATGTAGAACTAGGTGATATGAATACAGCTCTATGCTACAAAGTAAGTACTATGAAATATGAAGAGATAAAATTTTGTTTTTTAACTTTCGCGATTTGAACACATTTATCTACCCGTGACCACGGTCGATGCAAATCGGCCGAAACGTCGAGATCAGGAGGTATTTATTAATCTCGTAATTTTAGTGCGCGATTAGTCCCGTAGTATATAATAATAATGAGATAAAATTTACTGAAACTATTTTCATTAGGTAGGCAATTTCTTATTTCCTAACACGACATTTATTTTTGCATAATTTAATTGGCATTTTCTTTACTAAAAAGTACATTCCTAATCGAGTTTTGTCGATGTCTAGTTTAACATTTCGCGCCCTTCAAATGAAACAAAATGTAACTAATTTATAAAGACTAATATTAACAAATGAAAATATCTAAATTTACGATGAGAAAATCATGAAATGACGACCTCGCAAACTTAAAATTTTAATAATAGTAAGTAATTTTAACTGAGTATTGAATATGCTAATTAGCGCGGTTCCCAGTTATAAATCACCGAAAATAAGGGCAACGGTCTCGTAGGTATTTTAACTAGCAGTAATGTAAAGACCACACCACAGATGCACAGAGAGTCAGAGAGACAGGTTATTAACTTTGCGCTGAGCGTTATGAAAAAATTGTCACCATCATCACTATGTCGTTAGAACCACATGAACCAAAGTCGAATTTACTTATGTATTGACGAGGCAAAAAGTGCAAGAATTAGCGATCATACATAGCAACATACTATGTGATTACTTATAATTATGAAGTGATTAACATAAAGATTAACAGAAAGTTTTTGAAAAAAGCGTTCTGACTTTCAAATCGTGCGGAATGAACTATACACTGCCTCAGTAGATATTTTTTCTGTGGTAAGGACAGTAAATACATTCAACACACAAATCAAGTTTAGAGCGAGTGAGTGGACCACTGAGAACTGTGAGCTAATTTATAAATTGCCTCTTAGCAATGCCGGAAAGTATGTCACATTCACGTGCAAGTATGCGACTGGTAGACATGCGCGTTTAGATGTGAATTTTAACGGACATCGACTACGACTAACTCTGATTTTAAAATGATCAGAAAAAGTGCGATGCAACTAATAGCTCTCGTCCACGTACAAGATTCTCTATTTTACTGTTAGTTTGGCCAATTTGTCAAAAAAAACGAATTTACGTCATAGAGAAGAAGTATTAAATATTTATTTCTTGTCTGTAAACAATTTATTCAGAAAAACGTTACCTAGTCATACATCCAGATGACTTTGTAGTTACTATTTATTTTTCAATAGATACAGCCCCACAAAGACAAAGGTGACGGTGATCTAGACATTATAGCCGATTTACTATAAGCTAAATCTACTGAAGTTAATGGCATAAGTAAATAAAATTGCTGCTCAATCTGCGCAGTTAGATGTTGAATGTCAATCAATCTCACGAGTCACAGTATAGGCGACAAACCTATGCGAATGCAAGGCTATAAGTTAAATCACTGTCCTACAGAGCAGTGTAACAGAATCCGATTCGATTACGTATCGGAGACGTGTGTTTGGAAATCGGGGTACGGTCGTGGCAGTGACAGGCTGGCGGGAGCCCCGTCTGCCACCGATGTTTCAAACGTACGGACTATGAACAGAGGGAGAGCTACGGCTTTGAAATACGTTTTTCAGCCCCTGTTGCAAAACAGGGGCAAGTGCTATTTAGTTTAAGTACTTGTAGTTTTATTTGTGTGTCATTAGGAATATCGGCATAACTGTTCGTGGTATCGTAAGTCCCAAATGGATGGACTGCCGATTTTGATTCGGTTTTTTTTTTTGTTTGAAGAAAACTTATTTTTACAAATTATACAGGGTTATTTCTAATTAATTAGCATCCTTTTAGGGGCTTATTCTGTACATCAAAACTAACAACTTCAGTTCTGCAACTTTTGCCAAACCAAAAAAAAAAATTGTTTTTCCATACAAAAATATCGTTCACCCGTGACAAAATGTATGGAACAAATGATTTTTTTTTCGAGTTTTGACAAAAGACTCAGAACAAAAGTTGTTAGTTTTGATGTACAGAATAAGCCCCTAAAAGGATGCTAATTGATTAGGAATAACCCTGTATTTTAGATATTATAATGTAAAATTTACGTTTCAATATCTATCTATGTTTTTATTCTCAACTGACTATTGACATATAACAAGTAAATTAAATAAAAGTTTAATTTAATATCCTATATCATTACCAAGAACATTTAAAAACTATCTGTTAACAAAACAGACTACTTTAGGTTTATTATATTTATCAGCTGAGCACTAGACACTTATAAGACACCAGTGCAATTGAATAAGACATGCCTTCGTGCAAATATGCAATGCAACTTTGACATGATAAGTATCTAAACATAGACAGTAGTCAAGGTGTACCATCATTTTAAAAAAATCAAGCAGTGCAAGCACATTTACTACCAAAAACAAATAAAGAAGGTCCTGCGAACACATGGGAAGCATTCCATCAAAAACCCATTTTTACGACACGCACATAACAAATTCCATTCTACCGAAAGCCGATACCCGCCACGCTCGCTGGGCGGTAACTTTAATCTGGAACACGGTTGCTTTTTCACCCCTTTCCAATTTCCTCGTCGGTATTACATATGCACCAGTCTGTTTCCCACGAATCGGCCCGCGACGACAGTTGTGTCAACCGTTCACCGAGTTTCGCAACTTTGCTCTGGCTCCATTCATAACCTCGCTTGATTCATTTCAACTGAATCTTTTTAATGACGGTGGAAATATTAAGTTGAATCCACTTACTCAGTGACAAAAGTGACAGTTGCAGTACTACATATTTATAACCTCTTACAACTCATTGCACAATCATTAGAGCAACGCTTGTGGTCCTAAACCTAAGGTATCAGATGTTGAATCTCTTGATACCCAGTATATTTACCCTATTATTTGCTGTTTAATGTTTTCATCGCACATAAAAACGACCAAACAACAAGTGCTAATTATGGCATTAACTTGAACTAATTAGTTGTATGATCTACCACCAATTGTTTGTCTCATTTTCCCAAACAAATCGCTTCATAACCCCACACAAAAGATTTCATATCTTAACAAATGGCGCCCAATAAAAAGCCTTATCTCTCCACTTCCAGAGTACGACGTTGAGCAACATCAAACGAGCGACGTGAGGAGAAATAAATCATTACAGCCATTCGGCAAATACTTTGAAAATTCATTAAATCACCTCGGCTAAGTACTTGCGCACAGTAATCGTCGGGCAAAATAATATATCTGTCGGGAAACGCAATAATTAGGATCGAGTTTAATTAATTGGCATGTATATTTGGAAAATGGGCCGGAAAGCTTACATCCACTATCTTATTGCTTTGCGAAACCGCCAAACGTCATCGCGTCAATTCTGATTAATCAATGCAATTCCCGGAAACAATAAGACCTTACCCTTCCTTCTTTAAACTGTTAAAGACGAATTTAAATAAAAGAGATGAATAGATACTGGGCAATGTAACTTGTAACGTAACCTAGTTCTGCTGTTATATGAATGTAACCAATATTTCTATAAGAAAAAATTTTTTCCGCCATGAAATCGTGAAACTAAATTTCAGTCATAAATCGACCAAAATGTAAACACTTATTAAACAATACCCTTCCTTGGCAGTCAGGTAAAAATTTATCAACTTGTAAAATAGATATGATAGATATAGTATATTTTGGTTAGTTTTAAGTTGAAAGTCTGTAGAGTAAGTAAACAGGTGTTTATTAGACTAAACACACATTTTAGATAACATTTTCTCGATAAGCGGTATTTGTATGATCCAAGAATAATAAGATATGTATCTATCACGACACGCAGCGAATCGACGGGCAGGCGACAGACGAGCGCCACATTTTATGACTTCCCGTGTCGTCGCCGCGAGCTCGACCAAAATTATACTGAAAAACTATCAAAATAATGTGCCGTTCGATATAAAAACTAAAAATATTTATTCCTAGATTATAAATAAAAGTTACGCACTGCTCCAGCAACATTCGTTTCAAGAAGTCTGCTTTAAAACATTAGATCTTGTATTTTTTTTTAGGTTTAGTGTTGAGAAATAGCCAATTTTTAAAAGCTTTTATTGCGTATTTAAATGCTGAGATCAAAATATATCAAATAATTGAAATAAAACGATGAAATAATAAACGGGCCCGTTCTAAATTAAACTGATTAAAAGTACTACAAAGCACTAAAGATATTTTCAGCCTGGAAAATAAAATATTCATTTGATACGAAAACAAGAACTGCCCGACTTTTAATAACCAAACTACAGATCGTGGGATATAAAATATTAGTAGACTTATCTTAAAATTGTGCTAATTTAAAATTACATATTGCACCCACGAGTACCCGAATGACATCGTATACAGTTTTGAATTTACGATGTCTTGCCAGCTACTAATCTGAAATTATTTGCGTATGTTTTAAACTCTATGTCTGTAAAAATAGGTTCTATTTATATGAATGCAGACGATATAGTACCCAAAACACGTCGCACGCGCAAAGCGTAGGTACCACCGACGGTGAATCATGAGTACTCCGCCGTGTCATATTATTACGACCTCGAATATTGGCGCTAGTGATGTGAGATCAAAAGTTTTTTATCATAGTTATCGATTTAAAAATGTTATGATAGCGACTAAATTCGCCAACACGCACTGATTCAGCGTGGTGGATATGGTCAATCCACCAATCGTCCTTATACATTGCTGTACCTATATGAAAAATAAATTAACTGAGTTTTTGATCAGCAGCAGACTGTTCTAAAACCCGGCACAGAAACGAAATTATGCGGCTACTCTTGAACCTGGAACCGCAATGTTGTCTTCAAATTAGTACCTACTCTATTTACGAGTGTAGAGCTTATTAAACGAAGTTATAGCCCGAGATCCATAATGCTTTATAACAGTCTAATGCTACAATGTATATTCAATTAACACCACAGAAAACGATAAATGGCATTCAGTGCGCGTTATTAAAACGGTTTCATTGTGCTATTAAATACATTGCTGCAATTGTATTACTTCCGTTAGTAGACAATTATGAAACGTCACTGGGCCGCAGCGCCGAGTCGCCCCGCTGGCGACAACATTAAATATTGTTACTTTCTTTACATATTTCAAACTATCTAAATACAATGTGATTTTCAATTTTACTTGAACAATGAATACAAAATTTGAAGCTTTGGAACTTTGAACCAAGTCCTAAATCAATGAATAGGTAGGTAGAAGAAAGCATTTAGCATGTACCTATGTGAATTGTGTGCTATTATGTATACAACTACAAAATTATTTTTTGTATTTAAAAAAAAACGAGTAATGTAATAGTTTCGCACAGCAAAACGCTGAACAGTATGGAACAGTATGGTGATTTCTTAATCTTAAATTCAGAAAAATAATAATCGACATTTCATAAGTCTGGTGACACATCACTAGGAGTTATGCTAATCTGCGAGCTCGGATGTCATCTTGCGCAACAGGCAACCGCGTGTGTGCCCGGCTTAACTCCGCGCCAGTTAATGTGCCACTTTGAGACTTAGCCTTAACCGATTATTATTAATTTAATCTTGGATTTGGCTACTGGCATTGAGAGGATGCCGTGGTAGTCTAGAGGTAGTAACGCTCGCCTTACAATCGTGAGGTCGACAGCTCATATCCCAGTCTCGTATAATTGAGTTCTTTGGGACTTAAGCAAGGATATTCACACCACTGGCTTTACGGTGAGTGAAAACAACGTGAGGCAACCTTCATAGTAGTACCGAATAATAAATTCGACGGCGTATGTTGATCCACCAGCCCGAATTCGACCATAGCATGTTAGAAAATACCATTTGTCCTTTGTGGGTAGTCTATGTTCTGCAGTGGACTAAAAAGACTGGTTACAGTAGAGTATTGAGAATTCTAGTATTTGTTGGTGCGAAACAATTACTTTTTGCAAATAATAGCATGATCGACTTACACGGTGTACAGAATTCACGAATAGTTCGCACTGATCGATGTAGCATTTTTCACATTTATTGTTGATTGACCAAAAAGACTCGGCCGATTTCGATAAAATTAAAATGAGACCAATGTCAAAGTATACTATTTCCAATAAAAAAAATGTTTAAATCAGACAACTACGTACAAAGTTATGCGTTGTTACATACAAAAAAAATATATACGCGTCGAATTGAGTACCTACCTTCCCCGTTTCGTCGGTCCGAAATCCTAAGTTTCATCCAAGGATTAAAACTTAAACAACGGACAATCTAAATACGAATATTTCCATTAGACTTGACCTTTTTGAATTAATTTGAATGTTTACATTTTAACCTTATCACTTTGGCTTTCACGCCACGGGCTTTTCGGTGAAGGAAAATATCGTAATGCAACCTGCATGCGTCCGTAGAAGAAATAAGATATCGTATGTGAATCCACCAACCCGCACTAGGCCAGCGTGGTGGATATGGCCCAATCACCCTTCGCGGGTAGGCCTACGTCCTGCAGCTGACTATTAAAAAGGCTGGTACACTTTGGCTATTTTAAAGATATCCGTAGGCGTCAGAGGAAATGATTTCTGTTTACGGACACATTTTTTTTTATATTTCCATTGCTGAAAGGTTAAGTAGCATTGCGAATTATTAATCGATCAATCATCCGCATTGGTCAGCATTGTTATTTTAGCCGTAACAAACTCTTCAGAAACTTTCACGAGGTGCCTTACTAAATCCAATCAAAGACTTAAACCCATCTAACCAGGGTTGCCGAATTGTGGGGAATTTCCCAAATTGCAGGGAATTCTACCTCCATTGAGGATTGATTGTATGAGGGGGAGATGCAAGGGCTATGAAAAAAAAAAGCAATGGAAAATACAAAGAATCGAACCAAAAAAAACAATTAATCCAAATGCACTTTAATAGTTGGCGCTGGGACCCTCCCTAGTACCTTAGGATTGCTATTTGTTGAGGCGCTTTTGGTGAGCACAGCATCAAACTAAGATTGCTTTCAAACTATAAGTGGGGAATATATGGGTGTCGGGATAAATTTTGTCCCCGATTTGGAGAATTTGACATCGATTTTTGGGGAATTAGGGACATGGGCATTGTCAACGCTGCATCTAAGTACAAATCCTTTGTTAGAATGGACATGCCGTTGCCTCCACAGCCGACAGCGCGGCGATGACGCCGGCCGGAAGCCAGCAGTTTGGAGCACGCCCCACGTCCGGTGGTCGCGCGCCGCTGCATGCAAATTGACCCGCGTCGCCAGGTGACAGAACAACATAATCGTATGTCGCGAATGGTTTGGTAATAAAATTTTGGCCGTAATTCATATTCTAAACACACGCAATAAGTCCCGTTAGATTATATCCAACAATTCTTCATCTTCATCATCACCCACTGTTATACATCTCTCATCTCTCTTCCTGTGCCATCTGCCTCGGTTCAGTGATATGCTAACAACTCGCGTCAATTTAATGCCTTCATAATAATAAGAAAGTCACATAAATTGACAAGAACTTATATCTCCACTAAAGGTAAGTACTTAACTTTTCATTGCTAACCCTACCATTAAACAGTTAAAATATGCTACAAAATGAAACTTAATGGCAGCTACAAAATAGTTTTATTCTATGTGTATATTAAACTGGTAGTTGCAAAATAAAAATTATGACATATAACAATGATTTTCGTAATTTCACCTATGTGGCTGATTTATGCATTAAATAGGTATATTCAGATTATTCATACTCGTATTTGCAACGTGTGAATCATCGTTCAGCCACAAATATCGACTACTAGATAGCTATACATATAACTACCATGCTACAGGGACCCATAATCGAAAGTAAACTAGCACGATCTACGTCTCTACGATAAATTTACCACACATTAGTGGAGCCTGACTCGAAGTCAGCAATATAACGTCAGCCATGTCACAGCACGATGTTACGTAGCCGCTGACAAGAAGTGGATGTTTGCAGCTGTCGTCAGCGTAGCGAATGCCATGGCAATGGACTTGTCAGCGTGGACACAGCTTTCTAGCGGCGACACAGTGGCACTGACCTAAACTCCACAGAGCAAGCCGCCCGTCACTCAAACTGACAGCCAGTCTTATCTTCGCAACAGGATTAGAGAAATGGATACGAGTTATATGGGTTAAATCTATTATTTTTTGTACAATTTAGCTGAAGGAAATTGGCTATCATATTCTTGAGTAATACAGTTCTAATTAAAGCTCTAAGCTCTGACAACTCAAAACCCTAGGTAGATGCCAGTAGATGGGCACTACTCAGTCACATTTTGTCAAAAGACTTTGATTTGACTTTGCTTTGACTTCGTATTTCAATCTGGTATTTGTGCTTGATGGTTAAATGTATAGCGCAAGTGCCATATTTTCTCAGATGATTGCTCTCTTTCCATAAAAACATCTACGAGTAGATACGTTAGTCGTTAATAAAAAAATAAGTATGTAAAACTACTAATAAATCCAAATCAAAATCACGAAATAAAAACGCTTTACTTCTTATTTTACCACTAATACAGCTAAATATTTTTAAGACTTAAAATACGCACGGCAAAATGATTGCCTTTATTTTTCATACACATGACACACGTCATATTTCCCCGGCCAGAATAAGGTAGCTCAAGGTTTATCGCATCAAATATTCGGGTCTAACCTCGAGGAAGAGGGGCGAGGGATGACTGTCACGTCAAACACTTCCGCATCTACTCCAGTGCCGTTGGCCGCCGTCGCGCTGAATTTTTTATTCACAATTATTGCCCTCTACGGATATTTTATCCGGTCTATTTACTTCTATGGATGACTTAACAACTTGGGGGCATCGCACTGTACGCCGCGAGTTAATCCTGCTTAAGTCGTCATCATCATCATTTCAGTCATAGGCCTCCACTAGAGATCTTCAATAAGAGCCGTTGCATCCAAGGTGGTGCTTTAGTCTTGATGAGGTCGTCTGTTCATGGTATCTACTAGAGAAAATGTTTACCCTCTCGGTAATAAGTTGTGTTGCTCCGTGTTGTTTTGCCCACTGTCATTTCTCTTAGAAATTTGCTGGGTTATATCGGTAGCTTTGGGTCTTCTACGGATCTCCTTATTTAAAAAAATAATAATAATAATAATAGGACATAAAATATACATGCTATTATATGAATCCACCGCTTCCGAACTAGTTAAAAACTGAGTCTCGGAATCCGGTGGCTTCTGCCTATAACTATATAGGGATCTAGTACAAATGTACTACATTAAAATAGTTATAAACAAGAAGCTTGAGTCAATACAAACAATAAATTCTGAAATATAATAAAAATTACAAAACTTAAATATTCATGCATAAGCTATTATCTGATGATATTTGAAATATAATCATTCCTGCTTAAGTGTATTAAACTTAAATGAACCGAGTCGTTAAGTAATTCATCCGATGCGAATTTCAGCGAAAGCTCCACAAAGATATACTTAATTTCTCTTCATCTCATTACAACAAAGTCGTTAATTTACTAAAAGCGTAGCCTTAGGTTCGTGCAATGTTTTCAGTTATTTCATTACTTAGGGATGTTTAGCATTGCTCGGCGTGAGCGAAAAGTGAAGCTCTGCGTTTTCTCGTAAATATTTTCTATTTCTTGACAAGAAAGAATTTTAACGAAGAATTTTATGGAAATTGCTGTAATTTTTTTGTTTCAAACCTTTCAAGTTATTTGATAGAAGTAAATAAAAGCTACGATAATAATTTAAACGATATCTATTGCTTTTAATAATACGATGACGATGAGAATGAGATACAAGTTTGTTTTAGTCACTTTTTGTGAGATGGCTGTTAACTGAGCTGAGGGTCTCAAGCTGATGTTTGTACTTATATTTGGTACTTGCTTAAACAAGGTGATATTTTTATGATAAACAACAAAATAATATTGGATGCCTTCAATCTTACCAACTAATATTATAAATCCAAAAGTGTGTTTGTTGATTAGTTAGTTACTCATTCGCGCAGTAATAGAGCAACGAATTGATTTCATTTTTGGATTTGATGTAGTTCAAAGGTTACACAGCGTCATAGGCTACATTTTATCTAGAAAAAAAATAGCGTATGGAAACCTACGGGTAAAGCAATCTTGCTTATGTTATAAGTTAGGTTCAAATCAAATACGAAAGACTCACAACCACCACGGCCAAGGTTTAGTTTCAGGAACTACATCATCAGGATACCAATAAAAAGACCGCACAACGCTCATACCAAACAGATTACACTCCAGTCACCGACATCATTTCACGAATAAACAAATTAGAAAAAGTGAATAGCAACAATAACAAGCGGATTGCGTGCAAGAATCCCGTGTAGAACAATGCGGTGCTCCGGGCGAGGCGCAGTAATCAGGCCCACAATGCACCCAAATGGATAACTGTGCTGCGGCTAGTCGTACTCGTTACTTGCTACACTTGGCCGTCTTTATTTGTGAACGAGTTTTGAATTATGTTAGAGGAGAGCTTCTGCATGTGTTTTAGCTTGTGTTGTTGCTGTGTTATGTGGCTGGTTCTAACTACATACACTGACGTAAGAAGCGGGGTGTTTATCTGTATGATGTCTATAGCATACTTATACAGGGTTATTCCTAATCAATTAGCATGCTTTTAGGGGCTAACTCAAAAAAAAATCAGCTGTTCCATACATTTTGTCGCGGATGAACAATATTTTTCTATGGAACAACAATTTTTTTTATACTATATATAACGGGACTGAACTCGCGTGTGGGGATAGTCGTAACGACTATAGTTTCGGTCGCATTCGGCGACCTTTCTCAAGTTGGCGAGTGCTAGCACGCGGAGCCATCTCGCAATGCACTTCAGTCCCGTTATATATAGTATAAAATGTGTGAAAACCACGTTAATTTCCATACTAAAACAATTTTTTTTTAGTTTTTACTAAATTCGCAGAACAAAAGTTGTTAGTTTTGATGTACAGAATAAGCCCCTAAAAGGATGCTAATTGATTAGAAATAACCCTGTATATCCTTGTAAGCGGATAATCTTATTTTGATTTTATTTTAACTGTAGGTATAAATAGGCAACATATATTATCTATTGCTAATTTCAAAGAGTAATCTTTTTGATAAACATTTCAAAAATTCGTCGCGGATGCAGGACTCGAACCTTGCGTCTTCAGAACACTAGCCCGACGCTCTGCCCAACTGAGCTAATCTGCAGCGCTGAGCTAATTTAGTGTCGAAGCAGTAAACCTTAGCAAGAGGTTGCGCGTTTTACTGGATAGGTTTAACGTACCTACCTAAACAATTTGTCTACGGACTTAGGAGTATATCGCCTTTCTCTTAGAAATTAAACTACGGCTAGATATGACGCTACTCGGATCCGATAAAAAGTTGTTGTTCACAAAAAAAATATCAAGCAAGTAAAAGCTTGTACAAACTAATACAAGGGGTACAGAATAAGAGTACGTTGAGAAAATTATGTACTTCATCTCTATATAGATGACAAACCATTAAACCTTGCTCCATATTTGCTATAAATTAAAATATATTCTCACAGTGTTCTGTGATTGTAGGTAAATACAGCGTTGTTATGGTCACGTCGCATCCGCATTACGAGTGGCAACTTAGAACGCAAAGTCGGCAAATAACAGTAATTTTGTTCAATGTCGTGAGAAAATGTTCCGAGCAAGGTAAAACAGGTACTGAACTATTCCACGGATTAATCGTGGTTAAATCTTAACAGCGATCGTCAAGATCCGGCGTTAAGGCACGGTGAAACGGGCTTCGGGTAAAATGCTTTGAGTAAGAGTCCGTCCACACGGTGCGGTACAACGCGTGAGCGGTACTGCTCTATCGTATTTCACATGGATATCGATGACCTGCCGGGCTAGTATGCGCGCCACGAATTATTTTGTTCGCAGTGTCAGAACGAGACAGCGTTATGGCAAAGTATGCATCTGTAACTTTTTCACACGTCGAAATGAGTTCTTTTTGTGGCTTTTCGTGGTCGCATGCTTGACTAGATGGTATGCAATACGGTACATGACAGCACTGCAACGCGCTCAGAACCAATAAGATGAAGCGGCGAGGGGTGCACACTGCACGCACTTTTTCGAAGGATGTTGCATGGTGGCGGCGCCGCACTGCTCACTGCTGCGTGGGGCCATACGTGTGCCGCAAAATAATTGTAGTGTATTTTCACAACCCATGTGGACAGGCTCTTAAGGATGGAAATTCGATCGTATCACGCAGCTATTATGAGTGATTGATTAAGTTCGCCAGTGAGCTTTAATTACGATAAACAAAGAGTAGTTGCCGTAAATTTAGCTCACAAAGAGTGTAGTAAGCTTTCAACTTCCCAAAAACAGATTGAACGTACAGTAAAATGTAAACTATCCAGTGGGTTGTTACTACTGGTATGCGGACTGTATGTTAAGGTCCTTACTAAATTTCGGGACATACCTAAACACAATTTTAGAAAGCGAAGATAGTAAAGTATGTTTTTACAGCAGGACCAAAAACATTTTTTGGGACAGCAAGCTAAAGTGCTGAGACAAAAATTTACGAATCTGGGTTATCTCGGTGAAGTTTACTCTACGCAAATAAAATAAACGCCACAATTTCTCAATTCCTCAGTCTGTTTGTCACATCTTCCCGACTATTTGGATCAAAGGCAAGTGAATATTATGAATAAGAAACTTAAAAATATAGCGATTCATTACCTATAATCTTCATGTTATATGAGGATAGGCATGCCATTGACCAAAACTTGCCATAATAGCGTGCTTACCTAGAAGATACCTGTTTTATTTATTGTGAAATTGAAGAAACTAGCGTATATAAAAGCGTTTATATTCTGGTTGTTCAAATAAAAACATCTCTGTCGTATAATCATCCGTTGACATGTGATCACCAAATAATGATATTCTACGGGTAACTAGCGGGTGAAAGTGCTAGTACAGTCCTGGCACTACAGTAGCTGATGAATTTTTTCTTCGTTACTAGCACGGTAAGTAGACAAACAATTGGTTAGTTTCGTTAATTCAGTTATTAACATTAATATATGTTATTTAGCTAATTTCCACTTCTGTGTACGCAAAAAAAACAAGTGATCTACGTGTCGTACTAAGGGTTAAAATATTTCAATGATAAATTATTCATATTTGTTTATACCAATTACAGTAGAATACTTGAAAGGTTTCAGCTTGCGAAATAGAGATAGTGAAGAAAAAGTCGAGAAAATGTCCAATACGCGGATTAAAGGACATATTGCATATAATAATAATACAACAATCTACTTCATAACCGAGTTGTGAAGTAGGTAGGTAATGATTTCGTTTTGGGAAAAATAGTTAGTGAAGGAAATGTAGAGAAAATAGCATAGGAAAGGCTAAAAACGCGGGTAAAAGCGCCAAATTGCATTTAGTACCTATTAGTCCTATTACTATAACTAAAGTTAATCAGCAAAGCTTCTGACACAAGCAGGAGATTGGCACAATTAGCACATCCGGCATTAGCGTCATATAGAACAGTTTATCCGCCATTAGAACAGCTAATATCCATTAGTTTCAATTAGGTATTTGTGCAATTGAACTTTGTGACTAGCTGTAGTTATAGTGCTTTTAGGTAAACCAGAAAAAAGCAAATTCGAGAAAAATTGTCTAAATATCTGTAAAGTTTAATGGACCAAGTACTTACTGGGTGCTATGTTAAAATTAGTTTTGTAGACAAAATGGCAATATTACCTATTCTATGCATTGCTCTGCTTTATTGTTGTATCATTTATTGACATGTTTGTTTCATGTACTGTACTGTACTGTACCAGCCTTTTAATAGTCCACTGCAGGACGTACGGCTACCCACGTAGGGCGATTGGGCCATAACTGCATTTTTTGTCCTTTTAATCTGTTTTTTTTTTAATGTAATTTTGTCTAATAAAGTGTTATTGTTTGCACTACGTTGGCTGACGAAAACTGTTTTTTTATTTAAAAGTTTGCAATTAAAAACCCGATAAATAATGAAATAAAAAGTGTTATCTAAACATATCTCTTAGTTATCAATTTTTAATGCACATCATAACCTACAACTAAAATAAAAATGAATTGTATCTAGGTCATATTTTAAGTACAGAATAAATTAAGGATCTAAATCTATTACAGATGATTCTTGAATAACACAACTATTCTACTAGTTGTAGTATTGGACTCATCAACACATACATTTTAAGGAATCGTTTGTAATGTACATAATGTCAAGTTTTAACCACTTTCCCCTGGACGTGAGACATAATCTGTAGACAGTACTTTTCGAATTGAAAGCTACACAAAGCTGCAATGTTCACTTTGCAAGTCATCGATATAGCATAGAATGGGGCTTGCATCTGAAACTCAATCAGTGCACTCACAAACGCAGCACGGCCGACTGCGCACTGCGCTGCCGGGTGAAATCGAGACCACACACGCTACTATCGGCAAATTACTCATTTATCTTCACTGTTAACAATTGACAAATCGGTTTTTCCGACCTAATAAACTGAAATAAAAGAATATGAAAAATATCAGGTAAAAACTAACCTGCAACTGAAACTGTGAATCGACAACTGTTTTCACGTTGTAGGTCAAGAGAATTTTAGGTACCTACCTTACATTTTTTGATAGAATTTATGTTCCAGAAATGTTTTGTTTTTGGAGTCAGCCGCTTGTGTGAGAATTATTGCACGCTTGTGTGTGTGTCTTATTTTTCCAGAAAAGTTTTCAGTTTCTGTACAATAAGTCAATACATTTCAACCAAATTTTTGCGTAAAAATATAACTTTTTAGAGGCTTATAACTGTAAAGTCGTTTAAAAAACTGTAAAATAGTTTCGACAGTTTTTAGACGTTTAACCCTAGCGATTGAAGTGTTGATTACCTACATGAAAAAAAATACTCAAATCGAATAATATTTAGAGAGTTCGGGGTTCACGATTACCTAAATGATTTATTTACGGAATTGGACACCCATTTTATCCTATTCTAGACTCCTCACTAATATTTTAAATCCAAAAGTTGTTTCTTGGGAGCTACGGACCCACTTGTCTTTAGCATAAATATAGTTTAAAGTTTAAAAATCAGAGAGTGCTATATATAGACAATTTTTACGCAGGCGAAGCCACGAGTAAAGCTAGTATCCTAATAATACATATCCTCGTCAACCATTCGACCACCCCTCTACACGTGCATGTATATATATCAATCCGATAATGCTCGTGGTATTAACATATGGCTTGTATTGTAAGTGAAACCAAACACTATGCAACTTCCGTCCACAGAATGTAGTTAGATATCCGATGTCGGCGGATACGCCACCGCGGCCGCGCGCCGGGCCGCGGCGGACACGGCTGCGGTCACACGCGTCCGTCCGATTCCGATCCCACTTGTCATTTGTCAAGGGTTTCATCAATAATTTAGCTACTAGACAAAAGTATTGATGGAGAGGACTCAAGACGTTGGTTAAGTAAGTTTGTATGTGGATATTCCTGATGGGACTGTGTTCAAGCCGCCATTGAAGGTCCATATTTACAGTTATACCAACTAGAGACTACAATTTAACATATCATGCCGACAACGCCAGCAGCGATCAGATTAAATGCGTTCGTTAAAAAGGAATCGATAATCCGGAATAAAACATTCAATAATTTTACTTATGCCAAAAACTTAAGTTGCGAATGTATTATACGTGAAAACCTAGCTATTTATTTATACAGTTTATTAAATCTCTACTCTACTCTCCAGAAGCATATACTTAGCAAACAAATCTCACATTAATTAGAGGTACTTATGTTTGAAACAAGTGAACTGCATCCATGGCTACCCGTTGTTAGTTTAGCTAATCCACGAACAGCTATGTTCGTAGATAGGGTATATGGTGGAGCGCCGCCCTAATCGTGTTCGCAAATACCTGATGTCATCCTCGGAACATGACGTGTCTAGGAAGCTTCTATTAACTAATGCGGTCAATTAACATGAGCAACAATGTATAGAGCGAGCATATGCGCGGCAGTAAACTAAACTTACTGATGTGATCTATGCCTCTTTAAATAATTAATTAGGTATTGCGATCTAGAGTCCTGTGAATCCTTTTGGTTTTTGTAACTGTTCGACGAGTCTATGAAGTCGTTTCATAATCATCATTAGGACGCTGGACATTGGCTTCCCGTATAGATTTCAAATAATACTGCTTGCATCCTGCGCAAAAATTAATCTGCAATTTATAACACGTTTCTTAATAAATAGTTATATTAGGAATATTGTTCGTACAATTCTTTCGTGTAAAATTAGAGAGTATGTTCGATACAACTTTCACCCCATTCATTTTTCTTTGCGGTATCCTTTCCGTACTAAGGTTACCTGGAAGAAATCGCTTCCAGCGATAAGGCCGCCGTTTGTTTTTACCTAGGTTAAGTGAAAATTGTATTGTTTTAATTTTCTGTTATGTGTGTTAAACAATAAAGAATTATTTATTTATTAACTTTATTACAAATAATTTTACTGAATTAGGTAGGTCTCATGATCAAAAATAAGACGTTACGTTTTTTTTCTCTACCACGTCAAAATACTCAGGATTAAGTGTGAACTTGTCAATATTGTATTATGTTGTGTTATTTCCCAGCCAATAACAAAGAAGTTTTAGTAAACAAAGATTATCCAACTAGGAAAGCGTAAACACGAGCGAACGGTCACGGCAGTGGAGACGCCAGCGATCCTCGGGGAGTCATAAAAATGATATAGAGTCCGCGGTGTCGTCTGCTGCGGAAATCAATAGGTGGAAATGTCAAAATAAGGGCGGGAGGTTTCGCTTGCTGCCACGCTACGAAAAACTCGAACCAACAGTGCGTATTATACTTATATAACCTTTAGCTTTCGTATATAACAACAACACACCAAACTTACAGAGTGATTCACCTAAAGATCATTATAAATTTGATGGTATTAAAGCGGTCTCAGCATTATGCGTATGTTTTAAAGCTGACACATTGTCGCTCTTGCTTCATGTGCAAAAAATCTTACCATTGCGCTAAATGTCCTTTGTTTAGGTGTATAATCCAATAACATATTTACCTGCAACAAAAATATACAATTAGTTCCAAACCAAGGTCTTTACATAATGAAACAAGTGTACACAGGAAGCCCACGAACGGAAACCGTCTTATCTGATCCAAAACAAAGTTAACAGTCATTTTGTCCTCACAATCCTGACCTAGAACTATTGATTCACGGTGCCAAATAATAATAGATTTGCCAGCGCAGATTGATAATAAGAATGTCAGGACAAGAATGCCTTGATACTATTTGTTTTGGCTGCAGTTAGCAATAAATATACAGGTACAATTAATTCGATTGATGCATTATTGTTGCCATAGCGTGGTGTTGAAATTAACCAATTGGCAACCCTGCGCAAGATTTCACTAACTCAGTATATAATGAGACAGAATATAATATCTGATCTTTTCTGTATCGACCTTGTTTAGAATTGTCACGTGTTGAGTATGAGCCTCTTTTTATTCAGAAAAGGATTACCCATAGTTCAGTACGCTGCAGGCCAAATGCAAGCCAGAAAAGAGTCGTTAGTCGAAGATATGATTATGCTCGATAGTCGCAATCAATACAACTAGATAACTTTTTAACCGGTTTTGTTGAAAACTAGTTACTTCACAAAACGTATTTTTCTTCCTGTAAATAATGGTGTACGTAATCGCATTGAATTTTTTACTAGTAAATCGAAATGGAAGTGACTTTTGTGTATCACAAAAATATACTTATATATTTGCCTTGAAATCGCTAAAAAATAATCAGCTGTGCCATATATTTTGTCCAGAGCCAATTAACTTTTTGTATGTATATTTTTCGCTATTGAGGAGGTTGGATCCATAGTAAAGGTTGCTTATATTATATGCGTAAGGCTAAGACTAATAAACCTTTTATACAGGGTTATTTTTAATCAATTAGCATCCTTTCAGGGGCTGATTCTGTACATAAAAACTAACAACTTTTGTTCTGCGACTATTCTCAAAATTTAAAAAAAAATCTTCCATAGAGAAATATCCTTCACCCGCGACAAAATGTATGGAATAGCTGATTTTTTTTTTAGTTTTGACAAAAGTTGTAGAACGTAAGTTGCTAGTTTTGATGTACAGAATAAGCCCCTAAAAGGATGCCAATTGATTAGAAATAACTCTATATATTGACTGGAGGAATGCATTGCTACAATATAATTCATTCCGATTCCTTCAATGAAACCAATTAGATTTTAATATCTTCATAATAATTAACTATTATTCATTGTGTGTTACCAAAATCATCACACATCACATCACACTGTTTTAAAATGCCAAAATAATAAGTTTTAATACTGTTTGCAAATCCACTCTATAAAACCGGCACATCAGGTACATTGCGCACACCTCGTCAGTGACAGATTTATCGCGAGTATATGGGCCTAACGCCACTGGTAACTTTATTACCATCAATTGATTACAAAGTGAGAGCAATATTTTAAGGAGTGTCGTTGATGTTAACAAGATGTTTTGTAAACCAGCTGTATTGCGATCAATGTTGCATAATATTACTACTTAGTACATTTTTAACACAAAGTTATGCCATACAGACTTGTTATCGTCTTACCAACTACTGTCACCAAGAACGACGTCATTATTACATATTATAATTATGTAGAGTTAGACCATAGTTATACTGCTGCTCAAATGCTAGATGTTGGTTTTTTTATAGTTCTTCTAGAATATGAAAAACTCTTTCGTAATAGGATATATCGATTAAGCAGACTTAATAAGCGTGCTCTACATTTACATATATAAATAAATTGTTTTTAAATACTACTGGCTGCTTATCCATATGTCAAAGATAACTGGCAAACTCAAGTTTTGCTACAACTAAATAGATATTAGAGCGAGCTATGAAAGAGTTGCTCTGCGGTGAAGTGATTCTATTATTTTCTCTCACTACGCTGATCTAGACATCCTCATCTCTGGTGAATATATGCATTGTCATTATCACTCACAACGATTACTGCTGAACATAGGCCTCTTTTATTGATTTCCCATATAAAGACCCCTCGGAAGCAATTTATATCCAGATTGTGCCCGTAGTCTTAATTAGATCGTCGGTCCAACTTGGTGGATTAATCGATCGCAGCATATTTTTATTCAACCATGTATTAATGTGAGTGACACGTGTACTGAGAAATATCCGAATTTTGGAAATGTTGGACCATTCAGATTTTCTTATAAATTCTCATCGCTTGTTTAAAATCTGAGAACTAAGTCCAGTCGATTTCATTCTATACTTTCAGTGGCTTTTCTTTCAGAGACGGTAGAGCCATAACTCAGCTTCTTTGATACTAAAATTTAATACAAAAGCAATGAATTTAACACATCACAATAATCAACTTTAGGACAATGTGATAAAGCTCAAAAGTTCACAATATGTGCCTACAACAATAACAATTGGATTATTTCATCACTTCTCGCCATCCATTAAACGTATATGATGTATTGTAATGTCTCGGACATTTGGCTTTTATCTTCTGTGAATCATTTTGCGTGATCATTTTTGCGTTGATATTTATACTCATACGACACGAATTTAAAATAATTGGTGTAATCTAATTTATTTGCTCGTACATATTACATAAATACATAATTGTTACAACCGGGATTAGCAGATAGAATATTATTTTGCTTCTTTGTTTAAACTTTGGATGGGAAATGTTGATCAAACTATATATAAAGTTGGTGGAGCCTTGAAGCTTTTGGTTATATTTAAGCCAGGAATCGATGTCTATCTGACTTAGCTGAGATGATAACGATTTAAATCAATTTGTGGTAGTACTGAATTTAGTAAAAAAAATACAAAAGAGTTTGCCTGTTAGCTCGCCATATTTTAAAACACAGAGTTCCGTTTCCATCTAGAATGTACACGCGAAAGGGAACAAAAAAGCCGGGAAAAAGAGTGAGTGACTGTAAAATTTCAACGGTAGCTGTTTACGCGGGACCTTTTTTACGATGTTGTTAACTGTTGATTCTTTTTAAACATCTGCCTCGGTGACTGTAAACTACATTGTTCTGAGGTTCGAGACGGCGGAACGACGTTGTGAATCGAATTTATTGCTTTATTACCGAATTGTACGTGACACAGACGATACAGCTCATTTTCCTGCTCATTGGTAGAGTTGCCAGATGTTTCAGCTTTACAGGATTTCATGGATTATACACACTGGTTGCTTGCTGGCTGGCTAATTTTCAGAAAATAAAATACTGACTTGATTCTATTTTCTTATATATTCTTTATTTTTTAAATTAGTTATAATATATGATAATATATAATATATATTAGTTATTATTATTATGGATGACGGGACTTTGGGTGGCGATGCGAGCACAGTCCTACGTGATTTGGAAATTCTTATTGACGAGTTTCGTCAAATTGGTTTGGAGCTAAATTTTTCGAAATGCGAACTTTTCGTTTGCGACTCATGTCCGGATAAAGATTTGATACTTAACAAATTTAATGATTTGGCACCTAACATCAAATCGGTAGACAAGTGTTCTCTTCGCCTTCTAGGTTCGCCGATATTAGATGAGTCTTTTCCGCCTTTCGTTCAAGAAAAAATTCAAAATTTTTTGAGTGCCTCTGATAGGCTACTCAAAATTAACGCCCACATGGCTTTTACCATTATAAGATGTTGTCTGTTTGTTCCAAAATTTATGTACGCTTTACGATGTAGTCCATTGTGGAAACACAATGAGCTCCTTTTGAGCTTAGACGATGTTGTAAAGCAGTCCCTAGTATCGGTTTTGAATATTGACATGAGTGAAAGGGCGTGGCTACAAGCCTCCTTGCCTGTTAGGCTTGGAGGGCTAGGGGTCCGCCAAATTTCAAGTGTTGCTTTACCAGCTTTCTTGTCCTCCGTTCATAGTACTCAGAACTTGATTGAAAAAATCCTCGCACCTTCTTTAGGCCGTTCTGGCGTAGATGTAGTTCATTTGAATGAGGCAACGAATGCTTGGAGGGTCGCTTGCCCAAATACCGAGCTTCCAAAGACTTTATCGTCGCAGAGACTGTGGGATCGGCCGATCTGCGAACTAGCACGGAAATCTCTTCTAGATACGTGTCCTAGCGTCGCGGATCGCGCTCGTATCCTTGCAGTCTCTGTATGGGAGTCCGGTCTTTGGTTGCAAGCATTGCCCTCTTTCAATACTGGTAACCTTTTAGACCCAACTGCATTTCGTCTAGCTGTCAGCTTACGCTTGGGTGCAAGGTGTTGTGAGGCCCATCGCTGTCAGTGTGGTACTGCAGTTGACCAGCTCGGTCACCACGGTCTCTCTTGCTCAAGAAGCGCTGGTCGGATTGGACGCCACGCCAGCCTTAATGATGTCATACGCAGGGCTTTTGTCACCGCCAATATCGCAGCCGTACTCGAACCGAGTGGGTTGGCGCGTGGTGATGGCAAAAGGCCTGACGGCATGACGCTGGTCCCATGGAAGTGTGGTCGGCCCTTAGTATGGGACGCAACTTGCGTCGATACTTTGGCACCGTCACATCTTCCTGAGACTCAGAGTAGGGCTGGAGCGGCGGCCAATTCGGCTGAGCAGCACAAGCGGCGCAAATATGCTAACCTCGGTAGTGGTTACATATTTGAGCCATTTGGAGTTGAGACTTTGGGTCCGTGGGGGCCGGGAGCTCATTTCGTTTTCAAAAATCTTTCTGAGCGTCTGGTGGACGCGACGCGTGACCAAAATGCTGGTGTTTATTTGGCTCAACGTATAAGCATTGCCATTCAGCGTGGCAATGCTGCCAGCATGCTGGGCACGCTGCCAACTGGCAGTGGGCTTGAGCACTTGGATTATCTTTAGACCTTCAAGGGTCTGTAGATGATCCAATTGCTTTCTATGTAGTAGTAGTGTAGTATTGTCATTATGAATTATTAAAAAAAAAAAAAAAAAAGTTATAATATAATAACATCATCATCATCATCTATCCATCAGCCATAAGCAGTCCACTGCTGGACATAAGCCTCCTCTATGGATCTCCAATAAGACCGGTTGGAAGCGGCTTGCATCCAGCGCGATCCTGCGGTCTTAATGAGGTCATCCGTCTACCTTGTGGGTGTACGCTTAATACAGGGTTATTTCTAATCATTTAGCATCCTCTTAGGGGCTAACTCTGTACATCAAAACTAACAACTTTTGTTCTGCGACTTTTGTGAAAACTCAAAAAAAATTGGTTGTTCCATAGAAAAATACAAAATGTATGGAACAGCTGTTTTTTTTTAGATTTAACAAAAGTTGCAGAACAAAAAATGTTAGTTTTAATGTACAGAATCAGCCCCTAAAAGAATGCTAATTGTTTAGAGATAACCCTGTATATAACGCTTCCTTGTAATAAATAATATTGTCATATTATCCTTAAAAAGATTTTAAATTTATAGAGTTAGTTAATAACTGTAATTTGCCAGTGTGGTTGATTTTAAGAAAGCAGCTATACTTTATATACATTCTGATAAATGAGGTACTTCATTCTTTATGTACTTCTGAATGTTTGTTATATAAAGTATCGACATTTAGTAAGAATAGGGCGCGAGTCAACTTACTTTTACATGTGAAGATTGACAAGATGTTTAATTTAAAGTCTAACAAAAAATACAGGAAGCAATGTGTGGTGGAGTTTAGGGTGAAGTCACTGGTGAGAATTACGAGCTCAGTAAAAAGTAAATATCATCCAGGGCGATGGAACTACTATCAGGGGCTTAGATTTACGAGCATACGAGTATATAGATTAACTTACTTATATTTTAATTGATTCAGTTTCAAGCATTAGATTGTGAATTATCATTTTGGTTTACATGCGTTCGTCTCTGTGAGGGTTTTATCACTGATAGCCTACAGTTGACCATAAATTACAATATTGAAATTTAAATTTTAAAAAAAGAATACGGTTATGAACTACGATTTACACTAGTATAGTTTTGATATAGCGAAGCATTAATTACACTCACTTCTGTACACGAATCGAATAGCATTCAAAACTCATATGAACAAAGTACGAGTAAAGAGGAATCCAATAACGTCAACGATATAAAAGGTTATAGGATCGCATAACGTCCAAGCGAACGTAAAAGCGATTCGATTTTTCGCGCAACTAATTTTCTTTTCTCGCTGCATCTCGCTACAAGCACGGAAACCTTAATCGCTCCCAGCATCGATACAATTTAAATCGGAATAAAACGAGCAGAGCGAATCGATCTCTATCCTATCGAGAGCAAATCGTAGGACTGAAGACGTTCTCGCGTGGAATGCTCGGAGGCGATGGAGATACATAGGTACCTACGGATTGAAGTTCACAGAGAAAAAAGTTAATTGGTTGTTTTTGTCGCTGCACCGCTCCGCTGCTTCTTCGTCTAATCTTTCTATTTAGCACGATCGAGTCATTCGAGACTTCTGTTTCGCCTACTTTGCACAGTTTCACGGCAAAATTACGAAAGTGCGAAGAAGTGGGCCGCAAAATTTTCTATCGCTTCAGTAACGACGAAATCAATGCCTAGACAGTTTCCGCATTTATTTTGAACATTTTAATTTTATAGAACGTGAAACTGATTTGTAAAATTAAGGAGAAAGGAATTACTTGACCGTATACAGTTCTGTAAACTTTCGTTGGCCTTTTGTCGGTTGTTTTAAGAGGATCTAAATTTCAAATTCAAATTCTCGCCGTACTTACTTCTAGGTACGCCTACATTAACAATGTATTAATGATCTCTCCTGTACCTGTATTGTACTTGTACTGGAAATGAAGGACGCAGTTCAAAAATAACAGTAAGCACATTCTAGAATTAGAATTTTTGGAACGAGATGTTGGTGAATAACTCTGAAATTGAATGTTTAGTAGTTGTTGAATAATAAATCATAGGCCTGCGTCGTAACAAATATCAAAGGGAATCTTCAAAGTGTTCACTTAGAGCTTTTATTAAAAGAACCGTGCGCGTAGAGTTTATTTACATGATGCCATATTTTGCAATCTTACAAACTATGGTACTAGACTGCCCAACTACAAAAAATGCTTAAGATTTTATTTACAAAAAGTTAATATTGCTAAAAAGTAAAGCCTAATGGTATGAATTCTAGTTAACACATTTTATTACTAGTATTTTAAACTCTACTAGTGATTAAGCCAGCAAGTAAAATTCACGTACCATAACATCCATATGGACGATATGCTTTACCATGTTAGATTAACATCTAAGAACTGCACTTACGCCAAGTACAGCAATTTCATCACAAATTATTCATCACTGATAAGATTTTTTAATACCAACCATATTCGTAATAGATACAAGGTTGAAATTTGAAGTAGCTTCAATGATATCAATGTTGATCTTGATAGCTTCGGTGCGCATATGTGCGCAGACGCAAAGCTCGCGAAGCGTAAATAAAGAGACACGCACCGTAACGGTTCTTGCTATTACCACAGATACTAGCTAACACCACATTATGCTATAATGATCTAACACATCTAAGTAGCTACTAGTAACTTTAACAGATTGTAGGTAACTTTCTTACTATTACAAAAAAAGAACATTCAGAAAGCAATGGCAACGAGGTTTACACGGAATCGGAAAGAATGGTGATAAGGAGAGAAGGCCTAAGCCCAGCAGTGGATATAGGCTGGATAGATAAATATGAAATAAAATATATTTACAATGATACCTTTTATTTTTCTCATATGACTCTTTCAACATCGCAAATCTGTTAAGCGACAGCATATTCACAAGTATTTTTCTTTTCGACGCCAAAGTAGATAACTCAGCAGTAAACATTTCAAACTATGTTAATGATCCCCGCAGGGACAGCTCTCGGGTGCGAGGACCAAAATTAATTGCTAAAGTGTATATTTATTCAATAAGTTTTTCATTGTTCCCCCAGTTTCGACGGTCCCTGATTACATTTTCGCGTCACTGTCACCCACAAACAAAGACACCAGGAGGAAGCCATCAGTCATTATCAGGAGAAAGAACAATAAAATGGCGAGTCACGGTCGTTAACCGAATCCACCTTACAACAAGGGAAGTCAGACCTCAGACCCGAATACTTGGATAAGGTTTGTTCCCGACTGAAATCCGAACAGTCACGGCCGCCTACTAAGTAATTAGTTATTACAATAATCAGTTACTGAATACTAAACTGAATATTTGAAATTCGCTGAAGTCAGGCGTTTCGATATTTTAGGCAAATTAGTTATATTTAACAACGTTCGTGCGTAATTGTTTTGGTCCAATAAGCTTGGTGAACTTGCGCTGAGAAATAATTTCAATACTTAATATCATTATTAATCATGATAGGTATTTATAGCTTGCATAGCACTTCAAGGCTTCATTAAAATACTACCTTTGTACGTGTAAGCTTCTTATCAAAAAGAATGCGAAGGTGAAGGTTTCAAAATTTGAATAAGCTGCTGCGTAGCATTCTTAACTCCTTGGTTTAACTAGCAAGCTTGCACGTTTGGTGTCCCCGACCATCCCTTATTTAATACGGTAGGAAATATAATACGTTACAGGGAAATGTAAATTTTATTGCTTCTGAATAAGGGTGAAATTCTGCAAGCTTGTTCTGATGTGTGACGTGTTTTGTGAATACCTAAGAGGTACAGACCATTAGAGAATATGACAGCTCAGTTGTATATAAATATGCTGTAGACGCAGAATTATGTCTGAACAGAACCGTAAAACATTTTCATAACTATATTGTGGTGATACGAGTATGTGGTCACGGTAGCTACTATTTGGACAACGGTACTATAAGTAAATGGGAAGTTTTCCCAAGAAAATAAAAATAGCACTGGAAGTGCCATACTAATTAACTAGTTAAGACAACGTTCGTACAAACTACGACTAGTTCTATCAAATTACAAACAATGTAAAAGCAATTCAGGCTATATCAGATAAGCTTCATATTTATAGTTGTGCCTCACAGTTTTTCTTTTTATAGTAGAAAAATATTAGATTGACTGATATAGGTAGTTTTGTAACACGGTAACTATTCTAAAAAAATAAAAAAAATGTGATGATCAATAACATAAATATTTAATTCTTGAGATAATAATCTCACCACTGCACTAGTAAAATTCAGTGATTGTGTGACACTGTAGCGTATACGATGTGTAGGTTACTTTTGAGCGGCAAGCAATAAACACATTTTTAAATTGATAGATGGCGGTAAAGAGAGCTTTTTTTCGCACGAAATAAGGTACATATTGTTTTTTTCAATACTTGCTCCGAGTTGAACTTAATAATACGGATCCATAAAAAACTTCTCAATAACGCATATCGTATAGTCGGGATCGTTTCACAATTTCTTTTCTGCCCCATCCTTACGAAGTGAGTAATATATAATTCAATGAATATAATACCTACAGATGAATGTCGTCATTTTATTTGCGTCAATGTTCTCGCGGGCTTAATGCAAGCCATAAATAAAAATAATTTCCGTCATTATACATTCTGACATTCGGCACATGTATGACACCGCGATCGTCAGCATAAAACATATTTTAGTAGAGCAAAACATAGCCTACATAGACTTCAATAGAATGAATATATTTTGCAGTGTACGTAAGTTTATGCTATATTTTGCTGTCTCGTATGTAACCCGAAGTTTACTTGTATATAGATTTAATGTAAGACAAAAGAAATATAATTATGATTATTAATTTCACAAACATTTACTGTGCGACCAACTGTGTCTCTGTTCTGTCAATCGTTCTGCAAATCAGCCGCTTCCAACTACGCCTATTGAAAATCCATAGGGGAGGCTTATGTCCAGCATTAGACGTCCTACGTCTGATAATGATGATGAACTCTGTAAAAGCGGAAAGGAAAAAAGCTGTTTCATTGAACTTTAATATTTACACTAAATATTACTTCACTGAATTCAATTGCGATTTCAGAGTTAGGAGGAGAATTAAAGACACACTAGTTAATACGGTTATGTTTAAAGTTGTCACACGACATGTTTTTATGGTCAAAGACATTATTTTATTTGGAAAAGTGAAGTAGAAATACTGAAAGATTGTCATGATTGTTGTGATGATGATAGATACTCAACTATCGACGACATTCAATTTGAAATCGTAACAAATGTTCTTCATTTTGGCTTAGCATCAGCGCACGTTGTTCCATGTAAGTCTGTATGACACAATGTGAATGGCCAGAGTCGTGGATCGTGATTTCGGGAAGTACGAGTAGATACCAAATGATGGTAATCGTCAAAGCCGTAGGCAAGCCCTCGACCCGAACTCGCATGTACGAGTAATTACGGTTAAGAAAGAGGCGAGCACAGCCGTGGACCGTAGAACAAGTTTCGACATCGCGCGATCAAAAAAGACGAATGCATCAATCATTAGAGCACTTTCTAAACTCTTTGTTGGTATTGTTGCGGGAGGCATTGTGGTGATGTGCTGCGGTCGGCTACGTGTGCATCGCTAGCGGGCTGTAAATTCTAAAATTAAATTCAAATTAGCTCTCCATGACTATTAATTTTATTACGAATTTCAATTTCACACTACTATTTGAATACCTTTTACGGCTGGTGCACTTATCCCTACCGAGCTATCCCCCCTGGTAGGGATAAGTGCACTTTTTGTAGATTACAAATTTCAATACCTGTATAGAATATAGATCTTTTAGTACTTGTTATAGGTATCTATTACCTAGACTGCAAATGTTATCCAGAAGCTTCTGTATCGCGAAATGTAGACGGACTACACGTTATTTACTGGTTTTAAATGTTCATACTCGTACGTTTATTGTCACCACTAAATGGTCAAATAACATAAAAACGATTTATGTGGTTCCTATGTTAGAACTAAAACTTTAGTACCAAAACATCAGTAGTTACTTATTTTGTTTTTGACCTCAACCACAGAAGAAATAATATTACTTATAATGTAGTACCTCAACACTCCAAATTATTTTTTTTACAATAAAATTATTATAACGGATTCTAATAAAACTTTTGATAACAACAAAAGCACACAAGCTAGCAGTCTATTCAAGCATAACAAGAAAATAACAGTGTAATCACTTCAACGACAGATCCACCGACGCCGGGAAGATACAACAATGGTCGAGAAAGTTCCGAACGCTACCATTAGTCGTCAACTGAGAATTTTCTCACGATATTTGTATTGCTGCTGCTTTGTTAAAGTAAGGAATTGCGTTTCGAAGCTTTTACTGGTTGTTAATTTCACTTATTTGCTTAGTAAGTAGTGCGAGATAAAAACAAAGGTTGCTGTGTTTGTTACTTGTTAAAAAGATTGTGTAATCTCAAAGGTAATGAATCTTGGTCTTGCGCAATGCTTTCGGCATTCTTGTTTGTGTGTTGTCTTTTGTGCCATCAAATGACATGCTCAGCAATCAAATCCATTGTGATGTTCACTAAAGCTATGTTCAAAACTAACATCACTCAAAAATACCCACTATTACCGCACTTCCTCAAAAACTTTTTGTAAAAAGTTAAGTTGCTGAAATTATGATATCATATAATAAAAAAAAAATTTTAATAATGCGATAACCTGTTTAACTCTTCGTACTCAGAACTAAACTTTTCAAAGCAGTAAATAAATAGGGTACCTTCCTCTTAATGATAGCCAAAAAGTCCAAAATTATACAAGACTCAACGTTCCCGTAGGCCAAAGCTACCTATTAGTACTACAGAGTATTCGAGATTACCCCTTTTGTCCCATCAGAAACGTCATGAGAGTGCCCTGGATTATCTCGAATGAGGTACTAGTTCCAATAGTACAGGCGGGCGGTCGTTGCACCGCGCCGTAGTTCTAGTTCAGCGATAGTGGATAAGGAACAGTCAACACGCGCGCCCAAACAAAAGACGCACTTGTTTTGCTTTATTTTGAAATGTGCCACTTTTATGGACGATTTTCCGGTCCGCAATATTAAACTTTGCATTTTATTGTACTGTTGCTTTTAATAGAGCTTAGAAGACCATCCGTTCAAAATGTTCAAAAGATTCAGAGATTAAAAAAAGCCTAAAATGTTCTTAGAATTAGAACCTTTTAATGATTAACAGACTAAACTAAGTACTTGAACGTAGCTTATCTTACAGACAGAGATTAAAATTAAGATTATTTTATTATAGCACTTTGTTGCTACCACAGACTTAATCCATTTGTCTTGTGTTTGTATGTTTCCATAATAACCGACCTAAACCCGAAATAAATCTATAAGTAGATTACGTGTCAAACTTTTCTGTAGTAAATCCTCATTTAAATGTAGAATCTATTACAAAGTGAATTACACATTAGTCCGTATAAATATTCTCATAATATCACACAAAAATAACAAAAAGAGGCATAAAGACGGCTGTTTGGTAAGAGAGTTCAAAATATTTTTTCACTACTATATTTGTTTCGTCCGGATGCCAACTTCCAGAGATTTACCTCATCTCTAGCGTTGTATGACTTTTTAAAGCACTACAGCACTGGGTGGTAGTGACAGGGCTTGGCGGCGACTTTGGTGACAGAATGAGACCATGTGACTAAAATGAGAATGTGACTAGAAGGTTTTTTGTTTCCTGAGAGGTCTATTCAATTTGTGTACAAAACTGTTTTTATTAGTGGCTAAAATAATACTATTATTTATTACTAAGCAACTCACTCATTAAATGTCAATTACCCGTGTACCGAAAACCCTTCCACAAATTCGAACAAAGTTGAAGCGATTTCCGCCAGAAAGTGCAATAGCAAATGATGATGTTGATGTAAAGAGGTTCCCAAACGACCACTGTCTCGGGAAAATCACGCCTAATTACCTATTTGGGAGGGCATAGTTAGTTATTCAAAAAGAACTCCCCCTTGCCCGCTCTTCCCCTTTCCTCTTGTGCTGCTCAACACAACGCGGCTCATTAGAACCGGGCCGTGGGAAGCGGCCCCTACTAGGGATGCTCTCACTAAACTGTCACATTTTTTATCGATAAAAGTTAGGGCTTGATTACACGCGACCGTCATTTGGTTTGCAAATAGCGTACCTAAAGGGCTGAGAGATAGTTTTATGTAAGTAAATTATTATTTTATACATTATATTTTATTAAGAGTTTTTTTTTACCTAATTCGAGATGTGAATGCCTAAACCTGAATGTTTATTATTAGGAAGAATACACAAATTATGTTAATTGGAAATTAAACTACGTATTAGAAAAGTATTATATGTAAGGTAATTTTTGGTGGAAGCTATTATATAGGAGTTATGTGAGTCAAAACTACTGCTATACTTTTTACACTTTTTTAAATACGAACTTTAACAATTTGCTACATTATCCTACTGTGTCTAGTCTAAGAATAAAATTAAAAAGAAAACTGCAAGTTGGAAATAGATCCTAAAACTATTTTATTTACAAGGGTAAATAAACTCAAGAAATGTAACTACGAATCTAATTTACAGTATTGTGAATTTATAAGAAAAGCTAAATAGAACGCCTCGGTATTTTTCATTTCTTTTAAATCACGCTAATCAACATGATTTAGTTGTGGTATCTGTTTTGAGTAATAAAGATTAATGAATGGAAAATTTAAATAAACTGGAATTTACCCGTACCTATAAATTGTTTAAAGTAACGTAAACACATTTGTTATTACAGAGAAACAGAAATATTTGTACCTCGGTGCGCTGAGAGACAAAACACAGGAGAGTTCAAATGGTATGCAATGTTTTGCCGACTGTTTTACAGAAGTTCATTAACATTTCTTTTTCTTTAATAATATACAAATGACTGCGAGTTAAAATAGATTCAGTGTAACGATCGAAGTGTAGCAACTAAGGTGTGTTTGTTTTATAAATAAATTTAAATGCTCCACTGATACTTTGAGAAGGTGGAAACATGCATTTTCCACCTTGTATGAGATGGATATGTATTAAGAGAGGTATAGACGAAAGTTTCTAAAAAAATGTCATGGTTAGGTACTATTAGGCAGCATAGAGTCAATAATTATTTTCCGCAAAAAATTGAACTACCGTCTTCCCCCTTGTACAGAATAGTTTGCACGAATCGATGCGACATCCATGTACATTATTGTTGATTTATCAAAAACGGCTTAGTCGATTTCGATAAAATTAAGATAGAACCACCTCGGGAGTACCACCACCTTATGAAATAAAAATATTTTTTTTAAATCGATGCACAATTGGCGAAAGAATCGACGAACATACACAAAAAAAATATACAGACGAACACAGTGCCTCCACCTTTTTGGAAGTCGGTAAAAAGGAAAAGTACATTCTAGTATAACAGAAAGAATGATGACGCAAGTAGATATACTTGCGGATCTTAGATGACTCTACTGGCTTTTTTGATGTCCAGTCTGGTCCAATTGTGCGCATGCCTTCTTAAAACAGACTTTTGACTACCAGAAAGGACTTTTTCTATAAGCTATGTAAATTTAATAATTTGACTTTTTGAATTTGAATTTGACTGCCTCGGTGGCTCAGTGGAAAGTGACCCTGACTTCTGGATCAAAGAGGCGTGAGTTCGATCCCCACCCAGGGCAAACATTTGTGTGATGAACATAGGTGTTTGCTCTGAGTCTGGGTGTTATTTAGGTATTTTCTATATACGAGTAAGTATGTATTTAAAAATATGTATAAGTAGTATATCAGTCTCTGGCAGCCATATCACAAGCTTTGCTTAGTTTGGGGTCAGAGACCGTGTGTAAGATGTCCCCTAATATTTATTTATTTATTTAAATGTACACTATAAAATGTACACACGTTTAGCAAATAAATGAATTTTTATCTTTAATTCTATCTTCTATATATATAAAACCTATCACGAAATCTCAAAAAGTACAAGTGCTAGGAGTCTCTAATTTTTCATGGGGGTTCACATCTAAGTTTACATTTAGGATATAGGTGCTCACTAAGAACGGATTTTGCGAAATTCAAGCCCTAAGTGGGTGAAATTGCGTGGCCAAGTTTGTGTGCGAAAGCGCGATTCTTTGGACTGACTGACTTGAAATTTGGCATAGACATTCTTAAACAAAATTGTTTGAACACGTGTTTCGTATTTTTTCGAATCGTATCGCCTATCTGGGTTAAAAAGGGATAAAAAAGCTATTTTTGGGACGAATGATTTCGACGTCTGGATTGAAACTTTTTAGTGCATTTTATTGATTAATCAATATTTTGACAAAATCATTATTTTGTCAAAATGACACGTTGACATGTTGGAAATCAAAATTTACTGAAACCAATGAGTTAAAAAAATGGAGGAAGCGGCCACAGATTTTTTGTCACGGTTTCGCTCTCATTTTCTTTATAATATGTTCCCATATTTCTTTGATTAATTAGTACCTACTTACTAAATAGATACTGAGAAAATAATTGGTTTATTAGTGAGCATTTATTTACCTAAGAAAGTGCCGAAACTACATTGGCATTATGCATGATGCATACCAATGCTTTTTAACCGACTTCAAAAAAGAAGTTTTTCAATTCAGCGGTATGTTTTTTGTGTATATTAGTTACGCGATTATTTGGACAATTATGAACCGATTTTGTTGATTTTTTTGTTTGCTACATCACCGGTACTTCAGAAGTATTTTATTTGACGAGCAGAACTAAGATATAACTCAGTATTGTACCCAACACAATCGTGAGCCGCGCCGGTGAAACCGCGGGGCACAGCTCGTATGAATATATTATTTATTCATATAGCTAGTTCTTAAATTGTCGAATAATAATATTAAACACAACATTGTATGAAGGGCGGGCATACGAACTGTGGACGTATTTACTGAATACATATATGTTGCGTTTTGTAGATGTTAATGATTTTCGCTTCGGAGATTCGCCTATATTGTACATAACACTGCTTGAAATGTAAGAGCAGTATGAGCAATATAAGCATCTAACGAATACGAGTAAGTAGGTATGCCAAAAACTCTTGCTCGGCTCAAGTATAATATAAACCCAATTTAAAGTTGCCAACATTATCTATATCTCAAGATCTGAGTCAGAACAACTTACGCCGGTCCCGTATATAATCTCGAAAGTGACATTACTGGGAAAATTTCAACTTCCTTAAATGTTGAAACTCTGCTTTTTACGGCAGTTAGTCGCATGGCTTCACTTAAGTTCGCTTTTTGCGATTTCAAATGATAAGAATGTGTATTTTAGTAAATCTTTGCAGTACAATTTCCAAAAATCATCTTTTATTTGAATCACTATACAAATTAAATGTATGACCATTACTTATTTGATGCCTCCATTTGAGTTTTGACAAAAGCCGTAGAACAAAAGTTGTTAGTTTTGATGTACAGAATAAGCCCCTAAAAATTATTTATCAGAAATAACCCTGTATAGGTAAGGTAAAATAATTCATCACTTACCTACCCCTTAAATACTTGGTTAAATACATGAAAAAATTAGTCTAATAATGTAGTAAAATATAATAGCTTATAACCAAAAGTGGCATGTAGTGTTGTATAGTGTCTAAGAACTTAGAACCTAATACAGAATATTAGCATTCTCGCAATTTTTAAATTTAACTAATATTCAATGTTTCCAGAACTAAAACACTTAACTCAAAGTTTTTCGAATAAAATTATATGAGAAAAGTTGTCCTCCCTTTAGTAGTAAACGAAAATATTGATAGCCCTAATCGAGCAAGCTCAGTTGAACAAAGTCCAAAATTGAAATTGAGTTAAACAAAGGATTACCTTGAACTCGACATTGATTAAAGTTTACGAGCAGGGCGTGTTTAAATTAAAATGAATTACCTAGCTTGATGAAATATTATATTTTTGGCAAACAGGGTGATACAACAAGTATTTCGGACAGGTATTGTGTAAATATTTTGAGGAATTTCCCTAAAACGTATAAACAATATTAAAACAACAAATAATAGTACATTATGGTACAAGTGTGTAATGTTGGTGATTACCGCTGAGGGGCCATTGAGACCCGAGGACGGTAATAATCAATACACACGTGTAGCAAACGACGTTTTTAGTATATCCCATTTTTATACACGTCAGGCAAGTTTTTAGTTAGTGACAAGTACGGACCACATTTTAAATATTTTCAAAAAAGGAACCCATTAAAAAGTTTTTGTACTTATTCGATTTGTCTTCTGAAATAAAAATGACATTTGTATTAAAGTTGGATTTGATCCAAACATCATCACACGTACGTATCATGTCTTTACATCGTCACTTGCCGATTTTCATGTTTTAATCCAATAAACCAAAGTATACGTGTTAATGTGCGAAGCTAATATTTATATTTTATAGCGGTGAATCGAGCCAATATTTTATGAATAAATATTTTAATTCGAAATATGAACGTGTTAGACTCGTCTTAGAGACAGCAATAGAAATATTACATCAAAGAAAATGGCGTACTGATTTTAGTACTACTGTACTATACCAGCCTTTTTAAATAGTCTACTGCATGGCGTAGGCCTACCCACGAAGAATGTTTGGGCCATATCCACCACGCTGGCCCAGTGTGGGTTGGTGGATTCACATCCGCCATCGAATTTCTTCTACGGACGTATGCAGGTTGCCTCACGATGTTTTCCTTCACCGAAAAGCCAGTGGTGTGAAATTCCGTACATAAATTCCAAAGAACTCATTGGTACGGGACCGGGGATTTGAACCTACGACCTCACGATTGTAAGGCGGGTGTCACTACCTCTAGACCACCACGGCTCACTGATTTTAGTAGGTACATACAAGTCGTTTTTCAAAGAATTTTAGCATAGTATTTCTAAAATGACACGTAATTAAAAAGGCTGGCAGTACAGTACTTACGTAAATAATAGTTTTGATACATTTCAACAAAATACAGATTGCGTCGGATCAAAAATAATAAAATTACAATACATATACATCACTAAAACAATGACTAGGCGAAAAAAACTGAAAAGCTTTTAAAAATCTGTTCCGAGGTGTCCACTCAAAAGCTCGCAGTGCGGCGTTACGCATCGCTCGCCCCCGAACTCATTCATCAAACTCAATATCAAAATCTCTAAACAAACTGTGAAGTGTTCACAAAAATACACGGAAAATTATAATACCTACTTGCACATATATATGTAAATCGAATAAGAAGACGACGGAAGACGAAATAAAAAGATCAATTCGAAATGCCATAGGATATGATCTCTCAAGATACTAAAAGTGACAGTTTTCTACCAAAACTATAGCAACACATAATTTTACAACGACTTATATTTGTTGAACACATATTTGTATTTTCAAGCATCACAAGTTCACAATTTTCCCTCGATAAAGCTCTACGAAAAAAATATATTCTGAACCTGGATAAAATGTCGAACCAAAATATCGGCATCGAAGCGTGCGATTGCTAAAAAAACTTACAAAAGCATCTGGCTTGATCGCTCGGGCGGCAGCTGTCCGACATCAAGACGTTATGAAGGGTAATCCTGCTCACATGTTGAACGAAAAACGATCGCGCGTGCGATGACATATCGATCAGGGAACTCTCAAGATTTTACGAACATAATATATATACAACCTACCTAGAACCTCAACCGTTAAACCTAAATACCCAATGATACAAGCATAAACAATTGGACGTACGTAATGTTGTGTTGCGTACAGCGAGATAGCTGTGTATTTTAGGAGAGCCATAATTAGGCAAACACAGCGTGAGTAATCATGCCGGCTCGTACCTGTGCCGAGTCGAGTATTAATCCTAAATACGGGGCAGCCTTGCGTTCAGTTTACACAAACTTCTCAGAAACTCAGTCGACTGACGCAATTCCGGCCGTGGATCTCGCTTCGTTCCGAATTTGCACCACTTCGGGCTAATTTCCGAGCGTCACTTTGTTCTATATTCAATTTCCGATATTGGCTGTTCCACGATTCCAATTTCGAGTTCTATTTATTGTTTTCTTTTTAAATCAAGAACAGAAGGGCTTACTATTACAAGCTGCCAGTATTTAATGAATGATGTTTATTAAGAAGGAGAAAAAAATAAAAAGGTCGGCTCGGCGTTCTAAATTAAATTCCACACCGGGATTAACGTGAATTACGCAATTAGGGAAAATAAATTACGATTTAGATTCCGGGGAGAAAGCGAATGGCGGAAGAAAGACCTGTTGAGGAAACCAAATAGGACGAATTACGAATATATACCGCCATTCGGAAGCAAGTTTGCAAACAAGCTCAATTACTACAACTGAAAATTTCCAGATGAAATATTAGCTTTATTTTTCGAAGTGTAATATTAAGACAGTGTAGCTTTGAACGAAACTGCAATCAGAGAAGTCATACAATTTAAAGGGACTGCATCGAATTTATATTTCATAAGAATGAAATGAGAAAGACAATGATTGATACGACGTAGTAAGGAAATTTAGCGTTTTCCTCGAAAGCCTCCCTGCTCCACGACGGCCGCCCGCCACCTTCGGCCGAATATTAAATTCGCTTCATCTGTTAGCAATGTTTTGGCATCCATGTCAAGTCAAAGGTCACAACATACTGGGGGCTCTTTGTATTTTTATATCCACCTTTTGTTGACGAAAATAACTTTTAAAATAAAATATACGATACTTTCCACTGGAATTTATGACGCGTCATTTTTTGGGACTCAATGTTTTTGCGGAAGAATGTCACTTATAGTATTTGTTTCCAACGTACTTAATCTGTAATGAGTTACTCACAGTACAGGTGGGATGGAGATGTGTACTAGTACTACTAATACGCGAGATTGACGTACCTGAAAACAATAAAAAAAACTATTAGTGCTGTAAATATTATTTAACATGTAAGCATTGTAGGTATTGCAATATATGTTTATCAATCCTAATTGCAACAAACATTGCAATACCTTTTCACTATCCCTCTAAACAGGATTGACTCAAAAAGAAGCTTAATTACCGCACCCACAGCAAAAACTGTCAAGTGTTTAACGGGAAATAAAAAAGTATCAAGATACCATAACTCATACTTCGAGTGTTGCCAGGCAGTTAGTTGAGCAAAAAGAGGAACGAATTAAAAAATGACAACAAAAAGTGCATGCCCCCGACAGATGTCGGCGCATCGCCGCTGAAGGATCGGAACAGGTGCATCTGAGATAGGGTTACTGCATCGCTGTTTTTGCACTTTGATATTTTTTAATTTCACTTATAACTTTTTTTATTTAACCTATAGATATCAAATTAAATAAATAGTTAAATACAAGTATGAGCATGAAGAGTACTTGATATAAAAATAAGAGTCTACATGTCTCAGACAACTGTGTTATAGTACTACAATTTTATTTGGGGCAAAATTAGGATTAGCATACGTTTCATTGTCGTGGTAATATACTAGTATAGGTATGTCTAAAAATTATAATTATATTATATAGATGACAGGTACTTAAAATAAGTATAACGAAATTATTTCAATTTTGTTTTAAAGGTTCTATAATCCTTTCACAAATACTTCTCATTTTTTTTACGTAAATAAAATATTTATTGCGTAATTTTAAGTTATTTTTCTAAGCTAAGGTTTCCCCAGTTAAGTCTCATCAACGTCACAAACAACACCCTGTTTTACTCAAGTCAATTTCCTGCCTACTTAATAATTATATTTTAATTCTGAATAAACTTGAGAATTTTTCCTAAATTTTTTTATTAAATACTGGCGTGCTAATCTTCAAAATTTATGTAAAATAACGAAAATAATAACAGTCAAGTACAAATATTTGTACGCAGTAATATATAAGTCTATGGTCAAGGTACCTACAAATTATTACACATCAACGTACAATTATACCAGATTCTAACGTTTGGTTTATAAAAAAATAAACAAAAACGAGCAACTCCAAAATGGTCGCCATGTTTTTTTTACCGAAATAGCATCGAAAAAAATTAAAGGATAAAATTCATCCAGAGCCCTTAGTTCCGGGTTTTGCTTAGTTTATTTAATTTTTCGCGTTCGCGTGTATCTCCGTACATTTTAGTTAATTCTTCCTCGTTTCCGCCAGGGGCGCTGTACAAAAAAGTATAGAGCCATGTACAGCTGTAGTTTATTTTAGTTTAATTTACGTGTAAACCTGGACTAACCCCTAAGAGCGCAATAAATAATAAAATAAAAAACATTTATTGCAGGCACAATAACCCAGAGTTACAAGAGCAATGTCCAAGTCCCTGAAACATGAGGCCTCCGCTCTCGTAGGTCCATAGATCCGACAATTTGGCAGACCTCGCAATTAGTGCTAATCGTTATAGTTTCCCAGCAATTTGTGCAAATGACGCGTTGCCGACGCGACTGCTCTTTGGTTAATGAGCTATGGACGCAGTAATGGCGGCATCGATTGTTATCCCGCCCTGAGGATCACTAATTAATATGGAACATATAACAATTAACGATATTGATACGAGTAGTTGTGATGAGCGGTCGTGCAGTAAACTAGGCTATTTGTCTTTATTTCACCACCTTTGAAAGTGTCGCTTAACATTCCGTGTCCCGATCAGTCCAGTGACAAAGTTAAGACTTCTAAACAATTTCTTATCTTAAGCATACTTATACGCAAACTGAGCACTTGATTGTGCGAAGCATAAAATTTAAAGCACATACAATTTTGAATCAAGCTGATTTTGAATGCACGACAGATTCAACGTCACTAAGGTTATCCCTTAGCTAAATCTTTCTCTTCCTGAAAACCCCAACCACATGAAAATATTTTGGTTACACATCACAAACAAAAAAAACCGTACAAGTGCGAGCCAGGCTCGCACACCGAGGGTTCCGTAGAAATCCAGAAAATTTCACAAAATTGGTTGATAAAATTTCTATACTATAACCATCGACAAAAAGTTTTTTTTTTCGCTTTTCTCGTCATAGGTACATCGAAAATTACACATTGTTAAAATAATACAAAACCTGCATGTGCTAATGAAGTTATTTTATATTATACCTTACATGATACGATTTACTCACTTTGAATTTTGAACCCATATTTTGTGAATTTTGAGGCCCTATTTTTTTGTGATTTAAATAAAAATGTACAGTTTTCAGATTTATTCCTATATGTGTACTCTGAGACAATGCTTCTCGCCAAATTTTGTAGTTCTATGTAAACGGGAAATACCCTGTAGGTTTTGATTTATGTGAGTGTCGAAATATGCGGTTTTTACGACACAAACGGCTCTAACTTTTATAAACGATAACTGAGAAGTTTTTTTTTACACAACTGCAAGAGACCTTAGATATACGATTACAGTTTAAATTTCAACTCGATATCTTCACGCGTACCCGAGATAAAGAGTCTTGACATACACACAGACGGACAGATGGACAACAAGGTGCTCCTATAAGGGTTCCGTTTTTTCCATTTGAGGTACGGAACCCTAAAAACTCATACTTTTCATGAACATTCCTTTAGAATTTTCTATATTTATTTATATCAATTGATTAGTGGCAGCCCTACCGCTGAGGCATCGACAGGCCGGCCGCATCTTGGCCCGTGCTAATCGACCCACTAATCGCTCGGCTGCCGCTGCACCGACCGACTCGTTAACTCACTCTAAATTATATTACATTGCACCTATTTATTTTTATCATCTTCATTTAATTTCAATACCATCGAATTATCATTTATAATACGTGAACTTATGTATGTATAAAACGTGGACCAACGATATACTGGCCACCTGACTGATATTCGATCGCAATGGATGTTAATTTGGTACACTTATTTATTTTACAACCTGTGAATTAGGCGTCGTTAATCTAAAATTCATAGTTATGAAAACCGTGTTAGAACATGAAAATAATTATACATTCTATAGAAAACAATTTTCATAGAATGTAATAAACGCTATTATATTTTATAGTACATTGGAATTAATTTTGTGAATAGAGTTGATTATAAGTATTTATTACAGGAAAAACTAAGTCATTTAATGCAATGTTTTAATCGAAACACTTCAGGATAATATAAAATAAACAATCATGTTATGACATTAACATTTAGTAGTAGTTCAAGTACACATATACGGGGTTATTTCTAATCAATTAGCACCCTTTTAGGGGCTTATTCGGTACATCAAAACTAACAACTTTTGTTGTACGACTTTTGTCAAAACTAAAAAAAAAAATGAGCTATTCCATACATTGTCATAACGTCTTCAAAATTTCTGCATTCGATTCATATTTGGCTTACGAAAATATGATCATATTTCTGAATTTCGAAAAAAGCTCAAATGGTTACCCATTCGTCTTCGCCGTAATACCCACATTCTCTCCTTCCTTTATAAAATTCTTTTCAATCCTACCATTCCTCTATATCTTAAGGAACGATTCGAATTCATAATTGGTCATTCCGGTTCCTTACGACCCTCACGAGCTCTTAAGCTTAGAATCCACACCTCTTCCCACGTCAATCTGTCCTACACTAAATCGTTCACTATACAAGCTGTCTGTCTCTGGAATGAGCTGCCTGTTGCCATCAGGCAGGCCAAGTCACTGCCTATTTTTAAAAATCTTATTTATAATCACTATCTATCTTTATGTTAATCTTTATGTTAATTATTTAGGTACTTATGTATTTGTGTATGTATATATTAAGTCTATGTATGTATTTAGTATATGTGTTATTATTACCATGTGTATATAAGTATTATGTTTTATAATATTTATTATTATTAATGCACCACCGACTATTCTGCCAATCCTTGAGGTTTTATTTTTTCTCTCCACGGGTTACCTGGAAGAAATCGCTATGAGCGATAAGGTCGCCCTTGTACCCTGTAAATTTACTTAGTCCTAAGAATGTTTGTATTTGTTTTTGTTTGGTGTACAATAAAGTATATTATTATTATTCTTTTATTTGTTTTACAACACACGGGTTGCCCCGGATCTTTGAAGGGCATTGATGGGGCCGAAACCAACACCAAGAGGCCCTTTTACAATCATCAAAATAAAAAAATACAGTTTTTGGGTGATAGGAAGAGGGAAACTATTGTAAAGACGGGGAATAGGTACTTAGGCTATTTTAATGAATTATTACATGATTATAAGCTGGTCTATGGAATGAGGTGCGGCACCCGCCAAGTGATGCCTCATTTCAAAATATTTAGGCGGGTGGTGACTTGCCATCCACTAAATGGGCCCCCCATAGAGGCTACCGTAATTTGGCGCCGGAGGGGCAACATTGGTGTGGACGGCTTAGGGTGTCGAGAGGTGTGCTGCGCTTTCACTAGACGCTACTCGCGGCGTTATGCCCTTTAACACTTCCACCCTGGAGCTTAGGTTCTTAGCTCTTGCGGTTTCCACTCCAAACCGGCCAGTTAAGGCAAGAGAGGAGTCAGGGGTCTCATTTAGCCCCAGGGGATCAGGGTTCGCGGTGTCGCCACTCACCGACGGCTCGCCACAAAGCCGCCCCTGCGATATTATTATTATTATTATACACATATTCATTTATTATCTTAAATCTAAGTTTTTTTACAATATTTATATAAAAGAAACAAAATACTATAAAAAAACCTAAACCTAGAGTGCCGCCGGCAGCGGGGCGAGGCCCAAGCTACCGGTGGTTGGGCCTACAGAGAGAGGAACCTTCTGACAATGCGCGCTGTGTCCAGAACGACCGCCTTCTGTATCTGACCCTTGACCCAACCGTCTAGCGAGAGCCTCTTAAGGTGGTGGTCGAGACTCTTCGCTATTAAGCCGTTTACCGAAACGACTATCGGGACAATGATCGTCGAGTCCACATCCCACATGGCAGTAACCTCGTGAGCCAAGTCAAGGTACTTGCTGAGCTTGTCCTTCTCGGCCTTCACGAGGTTCTCGTCATGTGGAATGGTGACGTCGACGAGCACTGCCCGGCGTTGGGACCGGTCGATCACCACGATATCAGGCCTATTGGCGACAATAGTCCTGTCCGTGATGATAGAGCGGTCCCAATAGAGCAACGCACGACCATTTTCGAGAACTGGCGCCGGTGCGTACTTATAGTACGGCACCTCAGACTCGACAAGGCCGTATCGAAGAGCAAGTTGCTGATGGATAATCCTGGCTACTTGGTTATGCCTGTGCAAGTACTCGCCGTTGGCAAGATGAGAACAACCGGAAGTAATGTGCCTGAGTGACTCTCCGGGACGGTGGCATGCCCGACAAATGTCGACCGTACCGTCCTTCAGGATATACTTCCGGTAGTTGTTCGTCAAGACAACTTCGTCCGCAATTGCACAGGCAAAACCTTCGGTTTCCCCAAAGAGGTCACCGAAGCGTAGCCAGGCCACCGAAGCGAGCAGGTCCACATCGGGTCCTGTTAGGGCCCGATAGAACCGCCCGTGCAGCTCCTTGCTCCTCCATACCGCCTTGCGATCATCGATGCTGAGCACCGATGGCTTGCGCCAGTTCTCGTTCGCCAAGGAGAGCGGGGTGAGGCCTCTGTCAACTGCCACCACATCGCAATGCATCCCATGCTCCCTGTTTCGGAAATAATCCCGGAGACTGTACACTTCGCGGTTGTGGAGGTCCTTGGCGTTTAAAAAGCCTCGGCCACCACACTTCCGCGGAATGTACAGTCTCATGACAGATGAGCGCGGGTGTAGCATGCGATGCAAAGTGAGCAGTCGACGGACCCTCCTATCCAGGGCGTCCAGCTCAGTCTGAGTCCACCTCAGTATGCCAAAGGAGTACATCAGCAGCGGCATCACCCAACCATTGAAGGCGCGCACCTTGTTGCCGCCGGACAAAAGACTATTAAGTACTTTTGTCAGGCGACAAAAAAAGCGCTCCTTCACCGATTTCTTGATGTCCACTGCCGATATACCCAACGACTCTGACATACCGAGGTACTTGTAGGTCTCGGCTTCGGAGAGAGACCTGATTGTCATCGTCTCAGAAAGTTGTAGATTCGGAGAATCCACAACTTTCCCTCGCTGTACATGCATGACCGCACACTTATCTACACCGAACTCCATCCTTATGGCCCTGCTAAAAACTTCAGTGGTTTTTAGCAGCTCCACCAGGTCTTGGTATTTCGGTGCAAACAGCTTTAGATCATCCATGTACAGCAGATGAGAGATAACTTCACCCTGTCTGCGAAGCCGATAGCCTAGCTCTGAATTCCTCAGCAAAGTGCTGAGAGGATTCAGGGCCAGGCAGAACCACAATGGACTCAAACTGTCACCCTGGAATATTCCCCGCTCAATCCTTATCAAGTCTTGCGGGCCAACGGAGCCGTCTCCACCACCTGGTTGACGAAGGACTGTGGCCCATTGCCCCATGCATGACACTAAGAATGATTTTAGAGTTGTATCGATTTTATACAACTCTAAAATCTTCTCGAGCCACGAATGAGGCACTGAGTCATAGGCCTTCTTATAGTCAATCCAGGCGGCAGAGAGGGCTCCCTTGTTCCGCCGGACTTGCTGGCTTATGGTCATGTCTATGAGGAGGAGCTCCTTAGTACCACGGGACCCAACCCTACATCCATTCTGAGCGAAAGCCAAAACGTTTTGCGCAACGACGTGTGCGTTAATTTTGATGCTCAGAATGGATGTGAGGAGCTTGTAGATGGTAGGCAAGCACGTAATGGGTCGATAGTTCTTTGCTTCCGTGGTACTACCGGACTTATGGAGCAGGAAGGTGACACCGGTGGTGAAAAAGCTAGGTAGAGAACCAACCTTAAGGGCTTCCTGGAATTGTGTGGCTAAGCGGTCATGCGAGCATCGAAACCATTTTATCCAAAAGTTGTGCAGCCCGTCCGGCCCAGGACTTTTCCAGTTCTGAGCCATACGGATCGCACAACTAACGTCTACGGGATCTATTAAAACAGATCCCATAGGTTCGATAGTCTCGCATTCCCGCTCAACCACACGCATCCAGTCACCCTCCGTGTGTTCGACGGGCACCGACCAGATGCCGCGCCAGAAGTCATTCATGGCGCTAGCATCCGGCAACTGCCCGTCGCTCACACGTTGGTCGGTTCTCTCCCAGCCTCGGTACACTTTCCTTTGGTCACTTTGGAAGAGGCGATTTAGCCAATATCGGTCCACACGCTCTCTGTAGCGACGAATGCGGTTTGCCCACGCATAGACTTTCTGTTTCAGATAGTCTATGCGTTCCGTGATACTGGCCAAATAGTGCTGGGGTCTGATACCAGTCCCGGCAAAGGCCTGTGTCACGAAACGCATGACTCGGGGGCGGTTATTCCCCCGGCTGAAACAGATTAGCTTTGCTATGAGAGTCCTGAACGAGTCGATACGCCGCTGGATCCGCATTTGCCACGCGGGCACACCCCCGGCGGGTCGCGGTGCACGGTTAGTGTCCGGAAACTTAACACGTGCAACGCGACACGCCGCGATGGCGCCGCAGTACAAGATCGAGTGGGTATCGACTAAGCCTTCGCTTGCCCGTAAATACGGGACTAGCAAAGGGTTCAGGGCTCCCATAAGCGCCAAGTTACGCCTATGGGTGGGAAAACGTGGCAGTCGCGGCCTAGAGCCGGGTGCGAATCGATACTGGGAAATTGCGTCTTCCAAAGCCCTCCTCAGTTGCTCACTCACCTGGCTAGATACGCTCATACTCGCGTCATCTGCCTCGTCGACCGCAGGACCAGCCGGTGATGTCGCAAGTGTCGCCGCCGACATCGGCACTAAAGCCATTGTCGGGGCTGACGACGCGACAAGTACGGGCGGGTCCTGCGTCGAAGAAGCAGTGGGACGAGCAGGCAGCGCCTCCAGGCGGAGCCGATCAATGACGGACTGATCCAGCAGTTTGCACCGGTGGATAGCCCGCACTTGGTCCGATAGTCGTTGGGCAGTCACGGCCACGGTCGGTTCAAGGGCCTGAAACAAAGGCAGCATTCTGGAACAGTACGCTGTCATGTTGGTTCCCCCCTCTGTAGCCCCAAAGTACGCGCGCATGCAATTCTCATTAATGGCTTGAGTCCATCGCATGCGACGCACTATGCCACCGGTAGCGGGAGCGGATGGCGGGGCAGGATGCCCCACAGGCCCCAAGCGTGCCGGCAGCGGTGGACGGCCTCGTCGTCGCACTGGTGGTCGTGGCGGCGGCGGTGTCCGTGGCCCGCTCGTGTCGCTCGACGAGCCGCTCGTCTCGCGGGTGGTGTGGAACTCATCACCCGACGATGCGCTCGGAGCTGACGACGAGGCGGGCGATGGTGGTGGTCGTGCGCTTGTTGTATCCGCTGTTATTTTTGTCTTAGATCTTGTTAACATTGTATTTTGATTGGATTCTGATATTTTCTTGTGTCATGTTGAATGTCAAATTTTTGTTTCTGATTTTTCTTCCTATTTTTTAAAGTTTCATTGTAAAATATATATGAATGAATGGAAATATAATCTGGTTGTTGTTCTTTTTGAAATACTGCAGAAAAATGCTCGAAAAACTAATAAAATACAATATTTAGAAAATTTGATCTTAAAAGACGTTTGGTCTGTCAGCGGTATTTTTTTTTTTTTTTTTTTATTATTATTATTATTATTATTATTGTCGCGGGTGAACGATATTTTTATTTGGAACACATTTTTTTTTGGTTTTGAAAAAAGTCGTAAAACAAAAGTTGTTAGTTTTGATGTACAGAATAAGCCCCTAGAAGGATGCTAATTGATTAGAAATAACCCTGTATATTGGTTTCACCTGAAACACGAGACGCGACAGGAAAAGTGATATGGAAATATTTGTTAGCAGTAGTCAAAAACTAGGTGCAGTAGACGCAACGTTTTGACCACGATCAACAGAACTAAATCGGCGGCTATTACTGGTTGTATTTATGTGACAAAAACTTACAAGTTACGCAAACAACCTTAGCACAACAACGCCGCTTCCAGACAGAAAAGCTTCTTAAAATCACCGTCGAGATAAACAAAAGAAGACAAAAAAATTAAGCCGCTACCCAAATATATTGCAATATAAAGCAATCTCAACAAAGACATTCCACAAGTCCAGCTTACATCGCCGCCGAGCCCCACCCCGCGGTGAACACTCCCCTCCCCCCAGCCGTTGTTTAATTCCATTAAACCACCCCTTTTATCTTTTTCGCTTTTATCTTTTCCCCACTATTGGATTACTGAACAAAATGGCGTGCAAGAGACACACGCAATCTTTCGCCTTTCCCATTACTCACTCTTAACCTCTATTTGTGATAGCCTTTTCCGGCTCATCAGCCTCTGCTTATGCATTTTAACCGACTTCCGAAAATGTGGCAAATTCTGAGATACGGTTTTTGGGTATTTAGACTATATCTTCGGCAATTATGAACCAGACTAGTTCGTAACTATCCAAATTATAAATTTATTTCTCAAATTAAAATAATATGTACCGATGACAAGATAGGCTATGATTTCGTAGAGTCAAGACGCTTCAAAGTATTTAGGTTATTTTTAACACTTAGAAATTATTTGTGCCAATATATTAGTCATAATAGTGTGTTAGATCTAGGTTCTTAAAACAAAGCTTTCCTCATGGAAGATTACTTGGACAAAACCTGCAATAAGTGCAATTTAATTTTCTTTTCCTTTCATAAATTTTGTTGCTCAATTCCTTTCAGCTTATTCGATATACTTCACCATGTTGATTCATTACTTTGACATCAGTTAGACGAACTTGTTTCTTTAACTAATAATTTCCCTACTTCCTGTTGTAAGCAAATCCACGTAGAACAAATTTAATTATTGCCGAGACAACAGATAGTTTTAATTATACGACACGTTGAGAGACCACAACAAACATTGCCAAAGTAAACTATGAAGACATCACACCCATACAGTACTTTAATCATTGTTAGTCACAACCCCGTTCACCGCGTCACAAACCGAGCCTGAGGCAGTTTCACCCTTTCCTTAACTCACAATTAAAACCGAACTTAATCAACTCCTGAGCACCTGAGAATCCCACTTTGATCTCGTATCAAAGGTACCTCACACACCTCCCTCCCGCGCCATATCCTTGCACCACTTTAATCAGTATAGCGTAAACAGACGGTTTCAATGTTTCAATTCAATTTAAACTCGTACGAGAACTAAGTGATTCAACCAAGCTGTCAAAGTAACAATGGTGTAGTTTAAATGACGTCCTCAAATTGAAATAGTTGCGCGGCGTCGACTAATCGAGCAACTCATTTGGTTTAGGTATCACGCGAATTCGCACACAATTTGGTACGAATAATGTTATACCTACTGATGTTCAAGTTGGGGAGGTGGTTCGGTCCCGCTTTAAAGCTATGGCAAGTGAAATAGTGTTGCTACAGCAGTAAATTTTATGGAACGCGAAATAATAGAGATAGTGCTATATATAACTTGATTTGTTGATCGTAGGATCAGCCATACAAATCGTTTGTCGTTACTAACGATTGTCACAAAATCGTCTTGCGACAATCGTGTTACCTACCTGTACATTTCATCCTTTTTTTTCTCAAACTATGCTATACCACTTCTGGTCAAAGGTCTCCCCCACTTCCTTACATTTATCGCGTTCTGTAGCCAAATCTTAAATCTTACATTGCAACCTAAAAATGAAACTAAAAAAATATATTTAAACCTAAAACATAATGTTAACCATTTTGCATTTTTCTAAAAGTTGTCGAAGAAATACTAAGTATGTTTGTGAACAATTTTCATGATCCGATAAACAGTGTAAAAGAACTACCAATTGTTACTAAATATATACATTGATTTTATTCTATCATACAGCTATGAATATGGAGATTAATCTCATTACAAGTTCTTGACAAATTGGGGCCGGCCGGAGACGAAGATCCGAGTTGATCCAACACGCATATAACTCCCATATCGGGACCCGTATAAGCGCATAATTCGGGTAAAACTTCACGCGTGTCGTACCCATCAAAGTGATAGTCAAAGTTCTCGCACAGGTCGATTAAGGTTAGTAACGCAACTAATTTCTAATATGTTTGGTTAACGGCTCTTATATGAGTTTCCCTTCGCTGGCAAATTTTCATCGGGTACGAGAGCATAGTTGCCAAACTAACTTAGCACTTTGATGTTAATCTGTAAACGTGGTTCGATAGATCTCAGTGGTAAGTTACGGGCACAATGAAATTATCTTCACTGTCTATAACTCACTGCTTAGACTACTTACGCAGCCGATCAGTTATATCTCTGTCTATTGTTTATCAATAATAGAGATAACTGCTCCTTGACTTGACCCTCGAAAGCCGATTAATCATGCTTAGGTATCATATCCTTATATCTATCGATTTAAGTACAATGTTAAAGAAATCTGAGGCTACGAGATACTAGAAATAAAGTGCGATAGAAATGGTGATATATACTAAAAAACTTAAAGTACGTATCTTATAACAACATGCTGAAAAAGTTCGTTCACAATACTGCAAACAGCAACCGTGCTAGACATACGAGTATTTATCGTGATTAAAACAGCATACTGTCTTGTGTACAATAACTTAAGTACAATGCCAATACCCGCTCCTATTCGCTCTCGATTGGGATCACTGTACTATTGGCCATTATTGGTATTATTAACCTAGATGAATTGAAAACCTTAGAAACGTTCACTACTTTATTCTAAGTTCAATAAAGTTAACACTTATCGTTTTTTTGTTAACAAACTTAGTTTCAAACAAAGTCAAATAAATCGCTACGAATAATTGCTGCTGCCATAGAAAGGTAATGAATAGGTACATTCTTAGTTCATCATTGGCAGTAGACGCACAAAAAGAGAACGCGACGCGTACGTGTTAAGCATAACAACATTTAGGGTTGACACTTCAAATAAAATGTTTAGTGAATTTCTATTATTAGGTGTAAGTTTTTGACTTTTAAAAACAATCTATTTTACATGATTTAATCATACATAAACAGTTTATTTAAAAAGTTACACTTATCTGCAAAACTAATTCCATCAAATCACTACCAGAGTGCCACTTAAACCAACAATCGCACCAAGAATTTAAATTTCATATTTTTATACAAATATCAAGAATGCAAGAATGTTTTCGTCCTCTCTACATACGACTATGTTTCCCACAGAAAAGATAATTTTAAATCTGAAGGAAATAGTATACTTATCCTCTAGGTAAGGTGTGATAGTGTAGGTGGTAGGTATAGGGAAGGGTAGTGTTGCAGCTAGATGGAATATTTTAGATATAGCACGATTAACTAGATCGTGATTTAGATGTTTTAAAACTATTGTGATATAGATAGCGCGTACTGTATAAGTATGATTTAGTATATAAGCAAAAAAAAAATAAAAGTAGTAAGGGTAGTTGCTTAACACCAGACTTTTTACTAGGGTAAAAAGAAAGTATTTTATTTAATATGAACGCACATTCTTAATACTATCAGTAGACGTATTTATATAAAATTTGAGCGTTCAATTAAGATTATAAAACATTTTTAAAAATATATTCAATTATAAATAATAATGTAAAACAAACGTAACGAACGCTTCAGCCCTATTCCAAAAGCATATCGATTGCGTGTCATGTCTCATGTGCCATATCGGCTGTCCACTCACTTTCCTGCGCTCACGCATATGTAGTATTGCATTGCCTTAACAGTAGCTCAGTAAAGACTAGGCAGCTAGGTACAATTCCATAGACGACTGCACGCTACAGCAGCAGACCACTACTGTGTCTCTACGACACTATGGATTTCTTTAAAGTACATTACAGAGACACGTAGTCGGTGGCAGCGCTTGCATATATCTTGTATCTATGGCACTGTAGCCTGTTACTGTAATGTGCAGTCGCCTGTGGTATCGGCACGATGTTTGGAATAATCTTGAATTTTGTGCTTTATATCATACAAAATCTGTGAAAATATGTTGCTACGTTTTAGGCAACAGACATTTATTTAGATAGAGCAGATAGTACTAACTACTTAAAATTATGAGTCCTGCTAGGATTTCCTATCTGGGAGAATAACTAATAAAGAAAGACCCAGAACAGATATCATTTAAATTCATCATCCAAATGCCTAAATGCTTTTTTTTTCAATTACCTCTACCATTTTTTTTTTAAATTATTTTGCGACATTTTACTTCACTAATATTACTAATTAGACTTAGCTCTACAGCACCAATATTGTTTATAAACTACTGAAACTATACGTATGAACACCAATACTATAAAAACTATAATGGTCAGTTAACATTCATTGAATATCCCAATACCTACTTCGTGATAACCATTTTATGAAAACATGCGTACTTTTATCCACACCTACACTCAGTAGTAATGTATCAAAACCCATCTGTCGACAGTACACTACATCACCGTCAGAATTCGCTGAAAAAGTAAACAAAATATCTGAAAATGGTAGCATTACAAATGGTAAAAGTATTCCAACAAATCAGCGTCCATTATTTTATTCGACCGAGTGTAAAAGCATGTTATTTAGATACAAACGAGCAGATCTCCCCGATCGTTGGGAGTGGATGATTGGGGATGGATCCTCATTAGGACAATTACTAATTCAACTAACCGAATGATTTCCATTCATCGAATTATAATTATTGCCGATTAGCATTTGAAATTCTGGTCGTGACAGTTTCGAGCAGATATGTAAGTCAATAGCTTATTTGAATACATAGTAAAATAACAATTCGCCTACAAAAACTAAATTTCTGAAAATAAGTCACACATCAACAAGTCCAAAAGATAGATCATAAACGATTATAAATCGTCATCGAATCCGATACTAAGCCAATTTAAAAAGTTAATAGCTCGTTTCTTTTATTTATCCATTTGATTCGGCGGTAACTCGATAGAAAATGGAACAAACCGATGGAAGCAATCAATCACTAGCGTTGATACAATTAATCGGCAGGTCGAAAGCAGCCCCCGCCGCGTCGACGCTGGCGGTTTTACAACCCTTTGTGACGGAATCACTTTGATCGGGAGATCGGAACACAATCGCTAACAGAGGAAGGTCGTAATCAGCAAGCGATTGTCACCCTACCATGTGCCTGCACTGTGGAATATCATCGGAACATCCATTAATAATTCCACCCTATTTCCCCAATACCAATAATATATTCAATCGGAGAAAATTAGGATCAAATTATATCAATAACTCTACTAATCTACTCACAATAATTAATGCTTTTTTGTAGTGTTTAATTTGTTATGCAATGAACGGCCAGCTTTGCTCTTTCAGTTCGTTCTCGCTTTTGTATTATGCCAATTTCAAATACGTCCTTGAAAGCGTTCTTTGAACTTTCCTTGTCACAAATCAAACGTTTCAAAAATCGTAACTCCAGCTCACGAGCCATCTCAAATCACTCGTCTCGACTCGAGTCGGGAGCCGAGCGTCCTCGAACGTGCCCGAAGCTCGAATATAGAGCACCAATTACTTACAAAAACGTCCCGCTCCGTGAGTATTAAAGCCACATCCAATTTCCATCTGTATGAAATGAGTGCCACGTCTAATGTTGCCGAGTCATGCATTCTATAATCCCCTCCCCCCGACCGGCGAACCTCAATCTGTGCTGATTGAAACGTGGCGATGTGCTTAGTGCGCGTTTCGGTTCTTCGATGTAGACTCAGCCAAGTTCACGAACAATTTTACTGATGAACTTCAGCACCAGCTGTTGGCAATGTTAGGAATAATTTAACGTCGCGTGCCACGGACTTTGATAAGAAACAAGGACTTTCTTTACGAGTCATAATTGGTCAGCTATAGGTAGTTAGGAATAGCTAATTAAAATGGTTTTTATTTAATACCTTAAATCTTCTTACAACTTTATTTGCTACGAATAAACTACCTTTATTAACTATGAGTTTCGGTGGAAATTATAATTGTTAACATGAAATAAAATATATAAAAAAAAAACAATTTAAAATAGCAATAGCAAAACAACAATCAGATATTTTCATTCAGGTCGCATTTTGCAGTTGAAGGAGGTATAATCCAACTAAATTAATCAACTCACACAAACATCTCAAATCTGCGGTAAAGTGACGTATAATTTATTCCAACCGCGGAAATAAGGATAAGGATAGACCGATTGGAACCACGAGACACCCCTAATCCTTTGATGGATTCTATCTCGCCGCCGTCGGAAGGAAAACGCGGAAAAGTGCACTCGAGAGGGGAAAACAAAAAACAATCTTCTTGAGATCGAGCGAAAGAGTCGCCAATCGAATTTGTACAATAGACACAAGTGGATATTTTTCCACTATTCCATACCTCGATGAGCAAATAGGGTCGTGTAAGATATGTATACACACTAAAGAATAAGTGATAGTCGTAATACAACACACCATGTTTATAAACACGAACTGTTTGGATTGGCTAGTGATTCTAAAAAACAATTATTGAGTTAAATATTGTTTGAAAAACCAACACTTGATTTTTCACCATTATACCTTAAAAATATGGCTCTAGTTTCACGAAAGTTCAACCAAACTATACACAAATCTCAATCAACCAAAGTTACCTGAAAAGGTTACGTGAAAAATAATGTACAACACTACAAAAATAGACCAAAATAAAGTCAACGGCCTGTACAACCAATAGCGATGGTTTTAACTATCGCTATTTGAAACAAATTTGTATTACCTTTTTGTAGTATTTTTTAATGTTTTAGTTGTCACGACGCGACGACGACACTGCTCTATCGCACCAAGCGTTTCGGTGCGGAATATAATTAAAGCGAGCACGTTTCAGTCATAAAAACGAAGGTATCAGTTGAGCAGTCGAAGTATCTAGCTGTTGCTTGGACGTGACCGCAGTAGACTAGATAGGTAACTCATACAATATGTAGCAAATCAAGAGAAATATCATAATATCATACCATTGCAATATTAATATTGGTTAAACTTAGAACGAAGTTGGTAGAAGTTTTCTGTTCGTATCGTAAACTGTAAAAAAACTAACAGTTGACTCTCTATTAAACCTATGCTTGTATTTTTTTAAGTGATATTCACTTAACTCTCTCATTTTGACTTTTTTGAAATGATATAACGGTAGAGTTATAATATTTACTTGATGTGTAGGTACAGTTCCGAACACTAAAATAGGCTGATCTGTGGTCTGCGTTTCTCGTTTTGACAGTCAGCGTGGTACGATGAAGTTAAAAGAAACATGCCGCCCAAATGTATTAAAAAAAAATGCACCGAGTCACTCGAACCGATCGCTTACCTTATTACTTGCTGAGATGAGCAAATGAAAAACAATTGCACTCAAAGCATAGTTCCACAGGAGTTGCTAACTGTGGAGCACCATGTTGCAGACTGTTGCGCACAAAAGTCTCTTTGGGTGGAGACGGACCTCAAATATCTGCAACTCAAGTTGCTGTTGGAGTTCTGCAATACATGTCAACACGTGTAACAATCGGCGGAACCACGCCTTTACATCTACAGTTCACAAGTGATTCAGTGTCATTACAAGTCTCGAGTAATTACTACCATGGCTGCAGGCCCGTCTTGTACCGCCGACGTACAGCCACTCGGCGGCACGATAACTGTTTAACAGCAATAATAACTGTAACAGCGAGTGCGGCAGACGTTCCGCTTCGAGTTCACTGAGCATGGCCGCAGCCGTGTGCAATAACCAAGGCTTGCAGATCTCAAACGATAGGACATATCTCGATTCACACGAAACTCTTTTTAAAATCACAACTACACGTAACGCCAATAATTAATTACACAGTCATAATTCACAGAACACAAATAATCACTTACTTATTCATAGTTATGCGCTCACACAAAACTGCATACTGAAATCTAATTTTAAGACATATTTTGCGGTGTATGAGTATTTGCTACATAAAAGCGTGTCGGGTAAAGAAATAGCCTCACTCTAGATCTCTGTGATAACGCCTGTGCTAAGGCGGCTGGCTACACCACGCTGTGCGAGTTAATTCTATAATGCGCTTATATGTTTGCGCTACGGAAATACACTTACAATGCTGTTACTTGACTGCACTATAATTTTAGGAGAATATTCATGAATTTAATTAAAAACGGCGAATAAATGTAGCACAAAACACACTTTTAACTAAGTACAGCGTTAATTTTAAAAAATAAAATTATTCCTTGTTTGTAAACTATCTCACTAGAATAATACGCATCGTGAGTAGTCACTACCAATCATTCAAACCGAATAAAATACCTACTTGACTGGAAAGACAAATTAAATAAGTACGTCAATATTTCAGTTTCAATGACAATCAACTTGTCTGTTAACATTTTTTCCGTAATTCAAAACTTTCTAATGCTTATGATCGGTTTGTTACTTATTTTGTAACAGATCGAGCATTCATTAGCGTAATTGTGTTTTGTTTCCAAACAATCTCGTAACACGTGCTCGGCTGCCTCCTTACAATATTGAGCTTTTTCACGAAGCGCGAAAACATAACTTCCACCGCAGCGACGACTGTGGCATTGCGACCTTGTTTCTAAAATTAGCTGCGAGAGCCACAATTAATATTTCTTCTAAGTTATAAATAACGTCGGATTAACAATGCTCAAAGCATGGTAAGATGCATTTGGTGGACCGCTGCCAACTTCCCAGTTTGTACACCAAATTCGGAGTGACCATCCTGGCAAATGACTACTTAGGAAAATATCATTCTACCGAGAATAAACAAGAGATAAATGGATATAGAAATTCAAATGTTGCTGTGGATTGGTACACACAAATGCTGGGTATATTTGTACGTAATATTGTAATTATATTATGAAAGTACAGATTTTAAGTTTTTATTTTATTTGCTATAGGTATTATTTCTCATTGCTTGCTTGTAGATTTTTTATGTTAACTATTTAATTATTCAAATATAAATCTAATCAATTAAACTCCATCTTCCCACCAAACGGCCAAATACTAACCGAAACAATGATCTTAATCAAGCTCCATCCACACTATGCCACCGTAAAGTATGTTCATTTATTTCAGGTGGGGTCTAGATCACGTAAAGCAGATCATCTGAATAGATCTACAGTAAGTAATGCCCACTATGCTACTAGTATGCTATTATCAAATAGGTATTGTTTGCTATAATTCTATTACGTAGTCTATGGCCACTGTCTATCAAATTTCGTTCGAACGGCAACCCTATCCGGGATTAGCAATTTACCAGACGGCTAATTTCTGCCGAATACTGAATGAGCCATTTATTATTTACAAAGCATCGCATTAAGAGCGACGTGACTGTGCCGCCAACTGTGATATGACGTGCAATCTGAAAGCCAGGGTTAGCGTACGTAGCTCCAGCTTACATAATTAAACTAACAGTTGACATACGACTTCGCGGAAGCGTGAAATCCTCTTGATGAGCGCCTTGAAATAATTCCTATATTAAGTAATTGGATGATCTATTTTGTTTTAATAACTGCCAAAAGCCTAGAATTTTATATTGAAACTCGTAAATAATGAAACTTTTAGCAAAATACTAAAGTACTATCGTGCACCAGCCTCAAGCGCCCCGCCACGTACGTATTGTAGGTTGCCTGACGACCTAAGAATCAGTAGTGTATAAATCTGTCATACATTTGAAAAAACTCATTAATACATGACCGGGGTTTGATTTCACGGCCTATGATTTTAAGGCGAGCGCTAATACCACTATGCCACAACAGCTTCTGAAGAAGTTAAACAAACTAAAATTAAAACACACCATTAAGTTGAACAAATAAAATAGGAAACAGAAAACGCTATTATCTAGCGCGCGGAAAATTCGGCGTCACAAGTATAAGTTCGAGCGAATCCCACTGAGGAGCAAACACACAACCATCAAAGACAGACACCGTGTTATGAAAACAAGCAACCGAGAGCAAACACAAACAAACACGCGAAACAATTGATGAGAATGGGGAGAGGACGCCGGGATGTTTCGTATTCATAGCTTTATGAAGATTTTTTCGTATGTAAACCGTCAAGACATATCGCGTCTTTTTGCAGCGAAGACATCAAACGCCTCCAACAAAATGCCGTTAGCATAACAATACAGATGTACTAAGAAACTTTGCACTCAACACAATAATATTAATTTAAATAACAACACCAACAAACCGATTACATGATATTAGATACAGTTTATTTTAAGACAATGATTTAAAATTTAGATCGTATTTACAAGCAGTTCTTTTTTTAGAAAATCCTAGCCGGTATTGTTGAATTTCTGCAAGAAAAAAATGTTTCCCGAAACATCACATTATCAACAGTGACAAAATATCGTGACAACTTAACCTGCCCATCGTAATTGAATTCCGTAAATTTTGCCACAGGGAAACGAGCATTAGTCGGTGGAAATAAAACTCATATCAGGTACACCGATGTTAACCATACGATGAGACCCCAAACGAGACGTTCATCGATTAGAGGATGTCGCGCGTCAAATGCCGAGAAATTGCAAATTGCGTTTACTTGCTCGATAAGTCAATAAAGTTATACCTGCGACGAGCACCAGCCCTAGTTACTGTATTTTTATAACCCTGTTACTTTTTAATCTGAGCTGGCCAAAACGGTAACTTGCCCCAAATTAATGTTCAAAGGGAGTTCACGGCTTAGCAAGTAAACTAATTCGTGTCGGCCATTTTGTAATATTGCGGACATCATAGCCTCACTTTATCGAGTCCATTTGGCCGTTGCTACTCTTTTAATAACGTGCTTTAATTTTATGTCTCTTTATCTCTGGGATTATGGCACTTAATTGAGGTTTTTCTCGCACATGTTCATTTTAATTGCAATTGTTTGTATGGTCCATAGACATGTAACACGCGTGGCTTATCTTTTTGTTTTATCAGTACCTAAAAACCGCTTATTATCTAAATGTTGTTTGGTAGCATTTTATACAAACAGAATTAAGTAATATCTATAAAAAATCGTTTAGTTTCTTTGAAATTAACAAATAAATGAATGTTATAATAATTTGGCAGTTAGGGCCTAATTTAGCATTTAAGTGTTTCATAATGCACAAATGATAATTTTCATCGTCTCCGCGCCAGAATCATCGATGTAAATTTGTTATAAGATCGGTGTTAATTATTATGCAATTTTATCTAGTTATGTCCTAAGATTTATTATTAACTATAATGGTGAACTTACTCGCAAAAATTCTTACCTCTAAAAATTAAAACCGTAAATAAAGATTAACGTGATTTTATTAGTTTCAGCGAGGCGGCCTAATGAATCGTTAAAGTCAGTATAATTCCTATCAATAACCTGTTAATTAACCATTTAGCCATCGCATGCTAAATTCATCCTTATCGGCGGGTGCTTTACGAGTTACAGGCGTTAAATATAACTACAGGTGGTTATCAACAGCTAATTCAATTGAACTGGTTAGTTAGTAATGGTAATGAAATTCTAGATGATGTTTGTAAGGAATATTACTTTGCCAAAAATACGTGTTACTTACACGTATTGTAATAGGACAAATATTCAGCAGTAGACTGTTGATACTACGACGATGACAAATAAATATTTTCATATATTTTTCTCCGTAACGCATTTAACATTCCACGAAAATGATTTGAACTATTCGTACAGTTTTTATGTTAGTAGAAGCAAAGTTAAGAAGTATGCACATTAAACACACAGAGTGGTTCAAAGAGCCGGGGCGTCCGCGGCGCATCTCCACAGAAACGCTATAAATTTTTACAAAAACAAACAAGCTCTGTACTAACAAACACGGCGCATGCGCTCCAGACCACAGCTCGCACATCGTACGAACTTTTGCTAAAACTATATTTTAATACACGCTGTGTAAATATCACGGATGAAGATGACTCGGAATATGTACATTTGACGTATATTTACTTTTATTGCATGCAATATGAATACCACTACTATTTAAAGATGAAAGCAATTCAATATTAATTTGTTTTTCAACCAGAACTGGAGTCTACGAAGCAACTATTTTTAATCTCTTCAGTTGGTAAGATTTGATCTGGCGGTGAAAGAAAATTTGTAGCAATAACTATTTTTCTCCAAAAATGGCAATTTGAGTAGTTCACACGAATCGATGTATCATGTAAGTAATATTTTTTACATAATTGTAAATTTTTCAAAAACACGTCAGTCGATTTTTAAACTAACGTTAATAGCGATGTGAATAAATATCTCGCATAAAGACAATTCTAGTGTGAAAACAAAACCTCTTCAACACAATACCAAAAGCCAAGTTCAAAGAGTAATCTCAATACGAAGAGCTGTCAAATCAGCTCCCTAAAGGCGAGAATCATAATATCCGTAAAAGATCGACTGCAGAAAGAAAATTTATTTTGATATTATTTTCATTCGAGAGAAAACATCTCACGCCTCATAAGTTTAAGTCGATAAATCACGATTTTAGACAGCCGCTCGAGGGTAGAGGGTAAGGAAAAAATGAAATCGTCTTTCATCAATTATCGGAAGTTGAAGCTTCCGTCTGCTTTATTTATATTCAAATTCACTGTGATGACGCCTCCGACAGTCTCTGCGTTTGACAAATTGAATAAGATGCGAATGTTTGAGACAGAAATCGTAATACGGATAAGTATAAATAGAGAGGAGAACTAAATTAGGACATAATAAAGCCTAGATACTATAGTATATTCCTAATTAAAAACATGAGGCATCAAATAAGCTCAAGGCAAATTTGCTCAGCGTTAACACCTCAAAAAGCCACTGACCGAAAACTAACGCAAATATTTACTCTCCATTGCTTGTAACATGCATCTACTTGAATAAAATTTATAAGAATAAACTTACAAATTTTGTTTGAGTACACGCTAAAGCTTTCAATAAATTAAGTAACACATTTACTGATATGAATTAATGATACTGTCACTTGAGAAGAAACTTTGGCTGAAATAACTGCCAGCTGATACGACAGTAATAATATCATCCTTGACATTGATCTGTTCAAAATAACAAATCATCTACATTTTCTGAAACCTTATCTCAATGTTGGTGCAATAAAATATCAAATATGCCACGAATATAAATGAAAGACGACAGCAAACTAATTGCGTCGACAAATCATATTCAATAATGATATCTGTCACCAACTAGTTCAAGCATACGAGACCGATCTAAGGCAAGATCCATCATTTCAATTAGGTCATAAAATGACTCAAATTCTATTTCTGTATCAAACGCTGTGACCACTTTGCTAACAATTGGACAATATGCTTCATCAAATTAGTTAACAGACTCTATTTTTATCTTAGTAGCTAAATGGAGGTACCTAAATGTTGAAAAGGACAGAATTTAAAAACATCACTCTTAATTAACTATCTCGCTTTTAGCATTTATCTTTTAATTACCCGTTTCTGAGTGAGTATGCTTTTTGTAAGTACCATTATTTTGTACAAAAGTATTTTATATAGTTGTTTGAAGTTGAAGACAATCCAGTACGATTATTTTGTGTAGAATATTAATGATTTTATTTACTTATTCATACCTATAATCCTACTAATATGATAATAGGGTCTGTGGATGATCCAATTGCTTTCTATGTAGTAGTAATGTAGTAATGTCATTATATTAAAAAAAAAAAAAAAAAAAAAAAAAAAAAACTAATATTATAAACGCGAAAGTTTGTGAGGATGGATGGATGGATGGATGGATGGATGTTTGTTACTCTTTCACACAAAAATTACTGAACGGATTAAGATGAAACTTTGGAATAATATAAGTTATATATCAGAATAACACATAGGCTATAAATTATAATGATATTGCGTCAAAAATCAAAATATCATGCGGGCGAAGCCGCGGGTAAAAACTAGTATCATAATATATTCAGAAGACTATATTTTTACACTCTACTATAAATATCAATTGCACTACCTAATAATTAAAATCAAAACCATAGGGCTAGGTATATTTTTATTTCTAAAATAAATAGTAGGTACCCAGTCTTGGAGAAACATATAATCACAAAATGATGATTTTAGCACGTTTTTAACATCAATTTAAAGAAAAAAAGGGAAGCAAGACAAGATCAATGTAAACACCTCATGTAATTTTAAGTCAACACGAAAATGTCAAAGAGACATAATGACAAAATGACGTCCATCAAAGTCATCGCCTAATAAATTCATAGACCAGTACACGTGCTGCAGTGCATAGCTTCCCAAACGCGGCTCTAACCGCATCAAACTCGTCGGCCTTGAGACTGACAATTGACATGAAGCGCCGATACCGCACTAGGCGACCATAAACTCATATTGTAAGGACCCGACTAGAGAATTTTTCATATGAACCGGAACCCACAAAACGTAGCGCGAATGGATCGAAGAAATGTCTTTTTTGTATAGATTAAATGATCAGTTCAGAGGATACGTCTACGCTCGAAAGGCATGGCTAAATGTAATATTTATAATGCGAAAAAAAATCAATTCTGTAATGTTTAAGCAATATTATGTGTACCTACACACAATTTACTTCACACCGAAAAGTTAGCTGCGAAATATTAAGAATATCTTCAGTTTTGAATCTTTGAAGAACACCTACATACATAAGTAGATGTATTATGTCAGTGCTTAGTCAGTACATATCTTAGATTCTAGTTAAATGATGTGGACGCTAAACGATGACAGAGTGAAGCTCCTACACCACATTTAGTATTGATTCGCGCACGTTCCCTAACGCTCCAAATGGTACTAATTTACTAATTAGTTATAAGGCCAGTTGGGCAAGTTCTTATTAGATTAAGTGGAAGTATTTCTTTGTACAAAGAAATCAATCATTGTTTTCATACTAACGTCCTTTGAATTACTATTCTATCTATTATCAGTTTTAGCACAACCCACACTGTCATATTAACTTTCATAGCTTAGATAATATTTTTCCTCGTACTAATTTTTCGGAGCTGATACCATAAAAAAACAGTAAAAAATAATTATTTCTGTTGAAAATACGGAGCAATAAATATATATTCAGAATATACCTACGTTAGAATAGTCCATCGCTTTGCCTCCAGCAAATCGTGCATTAGATATAACATTAGAGTAATATCTATTTCCTTTGTATGCTAGTGATATTATCGCGATTTTATTTATATCCATTTGCTGGTATAATTACAAGAATTTTTAATACACACAATGGTGCTACATAATATACCCATGAGATAATAACAATCCAACTACATACCGATAACGTCACCATAACTTATGTTCAGCTACCTGCAAAACGTAAAAATAATAACCGATCCCTGTATCCTTGCAAAGGTGAACCCACATAAGTTACCTTACAAGTAACATTTAATATTTCCAGCCGGGGGTGGGCCAGGGAAGCAGGTGACCCGACATATGCCTCCCCTGTGCCAACGACCCCGTCCATATACCGAGCTCACAGATATCGAGAGATAGAACATGTCGTCTCGGCCTAATAAGGAAATATTTCACACGAAACTCAGCTTTTAAAATCACAACTACGGGTAACGCCGAAAATCTAGTGCACAATTATTCCGTCAGGTCACAATAAATCATTTATTCAAAGATGCCCAGTGCAATTAATGTTTCATGAACATGCATACATACTGTATACCGATGTATGATAATTTGCTACATACAAAGTGTCTGGCGCGCCGCCGGGTTAAGAAATGACCGCTCTATAGATTTCTATGAGCGAGCTATTTGTATATCAACAGCTGATCTTTTAATACCCCTTAGGAACGTTATGTGCCGCTTTATTGCGTCTCTTTGGCGCTTTAAAGTTGAATATAAAAAATGTTATCTCCTTTCTCGATTCGAGCGAATTTTGTAGACGTTTGATATCGATTAAACAAATTGCTACCCCGGTTTCTTCATTTTAAGGATCTCACCTATGACAATTAATCTGTGCCTGTGAGTAGAATAAGGAATCCTAATAAGAAAGCTTAAGAAATTTTATTTGATTTAGTTCAAGGTTCAAATACGTTTTAGTACCACGGGGACACCATTTTTACTATGTACATTTTTATAAATTAACACACCACAAACAGAAGCTAACTATAGAAAAATAATCATAATTTATTATTCCAAACCACTCCCTTGTCTACACTATTTTTAAGCATGTACCTACTCAATTCACACAATAGCTATCAAACTAAAATATAAATCAGTATTCAACAAAAGCAATCATAATAGTTATTTATTTGTTTTCGAGTCCACGAACAAACATGGGCAATGTTAATTTACAACAGACTGATGTTAAGCAAACATTCAGAGCGAGTGGTTAGTGTTTCTAAACAAAATTAGCTTTCACAAACAACACCTACTCGGACTGAAACTTACTGTTATAAGTACTATTCATGCTTAGTTTCACTAATGTGTTCTTAGTAAATATTACTCTGATATTAAACATTAATTCGATAAATCGATAAATAATGTGGTTTTATATATAGTCTAGGATGAGAATGATGAATTACAGAAACTATCAATGAAGTTTCAGAGTGGAAAAAGCAAATAAGAATAGGTGTCTATAAAGCACGACAAAAACCTTTCATAAGAAGTGAAATTAGCTACTCGTATTTCGATAAAACTAACATGCCATTGCCAAGATTTTATTTAAATCCGATATAATTATTTTTCACAAAATATGTCTATTCTTAATATATTCCTAATTATAATATATCCTTCCATCGTGTACAAAATTCGAATATTTCGCTGGAATGTTTACATTATTGTTCATTTTTCAAAAACGGATCAGCTGGTTTCTGAAAAATTTTAATGGGCGGTCCCATTTAACCCCTGCGCAGGGGATCATGTAAGGGGATTTGTGGAATAAGCCAAATTTTGACATTTTACTTCGGGATTAAAATTTTTTTTTTAGAAATTTATAGAGATAGGTGTAATCGGTTCATAATTGGCAAAATTATCGATGAACATAGGTACACAAAAAAACATGCAGACGAACATAGAACCTCCTCCTTTTCGGAAGTCGGTTAAAATATATACATACAAGCCATTTTTTTTCTACTGGAACAAGGCTTTTTACTTTTTTCTTTTCTTTTTTCACATCCTGCTGGATGTGGTCAAAGTTCTGACGCAAAAATTAATTCCGTAAAATAAATAACAAAATTCCGCAACGAACAAACAAATAAATCCAAAATATCAAATCTCATCAAACATGTTCCTCGCAAAATCAGAAGCCGAAAAGTGGGCATTTGATAGCGGGCGGACGCTCGTGGTCATTAATTAATAACTCGACTTAATCCTCGGCGGCGAGGTTTAACACATCGACCCGGGCTCGAACTTCCGGTCAAATCCCGCGCCTCCGCCCCTAGCACTTCCGGTCGGCGAAACTCCGACGGAAGCGCACAAACAACGCACCACGGATCATACCTACTTATTTAGGGGAATATGAAGAAAATGCCCGGCTGTAAAAACATATGAAGCTTATTCTAAAGGGCAGCGAAATATTTTCATTTGCTCGTTCAAATAAAGCTCCGCAGTTATGAGGGTTCAGTCGTTTCACAACACACTTTCCTTTAAAGATTATTCGATGCCGGCGCTGTAAAGAATCCTATTACATTTTCCAAAGTATTGACGATAATATGATTGTAGCCAAGTGTTAACACAAAAGTTTTATAAAACTCAAAAATAAAATCAAAGCGTGTAAGTTTTTATTTTTTATATTAGTGGATATTACACTTTAAGGTCTAGACCGGCTGTGGATAGCTTCTAAATCGCTTTGGCGTACTGGAACTGATTTTAACCCTAGAAGCCCAATCATATTTTTAAAGCCATAAAGCCCAATCATACGTCAAATTGACGTGTAATATTAAAAGTCGTTATATTTGTTTGTTTTATATTCTATATACCAAATTTTTAAATTATTTAGCTTAAATATAGTTTAGTAAAATATAAAAACGTAAATTTAAATCAAATAGTTATTTATTGATACTTTTATAATCAAATATTAGGAACTATAGTAAAATCACACAAACATTGTTATCGTCTTAGTTATTTCTTGATACTAATAAAATTAATGCAAAAATCAATTTTATTTAAACATTTTTCAGAAAACAAATCAACTGTCTTCGATATAAAAACAGTTAAAAACAATTATTCAGTAATTATATACAGTTTTGACATATGTCAATATCGTGTCCTCCATATTGCTTTTTTACATTTGAAGCACAGTGTTTTTGTCATCCACCTTTTTTACAGGTACAACACCCACAGTAGCGTCCTTTTTTTTGTTTTGGATCATCACATGTAACAGTTGCTGATGTTTCTGGCACGGTTTTCAACACATTTCCTATGATTCCACGTAAAGTTTTCTCAAAGTTGGTGTTTCCAGACGTTTTTGCATCCGAGTCGATTCTGTGCTCAATTTTTGCACTCCCTACGGCTCAAGGTCACCATATTGTGGCAGTGACTTATGAATTCACATAAGCCATGTTCAGCATCCCTTACAAAACTGCCTAATCGAATAAAAGCCTGATGTAACATGATGATTCTGTGAAGTGAAGTCGATGGTGTTTCTTCAAGATTTGGTGACTCTGGAGACGGGATAGGGCTTTCAAGGTCCTCATTTCTAGTTGCTGAACTTGCATTTCCAATAAAGTTCATAATTTTTTCTTCACTATCACTCCTGATATCATCTTGAGGAACAAAATTTTGAGGGTCACATCAGCGGGAGAAAAATCATCTTCATGTTCCAAGTGACGCAATTTCGTCTGGATTTAGGTATCTAAAAGACGCCATTAGTGTTTTATTTCCTAAAAATAACATATTTAGTAATAACATCAAATGCAACAGTACGAAAAGCAAAAAAAAAAAAACAACAATACCGCAAACTTATAATAATCGCAAAACTTACACAAAGCCCAATCATACGTCAGATTGACGTGCATCATTGTGATTACAATTAATTGGAGGCACTTACCGAAGCGACACAGCCTTCTCCTGTTAGGTTTCGACGGGCACTAGGTTGGTTTGGAAGGTCGTGACGATTCAACAAAGTTTGCAAAAGATATAGCGATTTTTTGTCGGCGTGTACGTCTATATGACGTACATTGGGCTTCTAGGGTTAAGAAGAAGAAAAGCTATACGTAAAGAAACTCATGCTGTACAAAAAATGCGTACAATTTATTTATATTACAAAATATTTTGAAAATATGACTAAGAATCAACTAGTACCTACGCGAGGCTTTTGAATTTTTGAAGATTCAAAAGGCACACGATTGAGATTGAATCAAAAATATAACATACAAAAAATAGTCAGAACATGGAAAATTGTAACTGAATTAAATTTGTGTTATATTACCTACTCTGCATTAGCAATCTGCTTTAGCTTTATGATCGGTATCGATTTTAACATCTAAGAACTAATACAAATAGTACAACTTGACGATTACCAAATTACGTTTCAGGCTCAGTAACCATCGTCTCGATATCCCTTATAACATTAAAGCTCTAACAAACTGCGTGATTTCAGGCACTGCTGTAACCTAAGCACCCCTTGAAGGGTGTTTTTATTAACCCTCGCACAATCACAAGAAGAAATTCGCCTCGGGCTGAATACTTGTATACTTTCAACGCGCCTTATTTTCATTTTTCATCTCGACCTTATTTCAAGATTGGTGAGGTTAACGAAGCTCTAGATAGATGTTTGAATAGCGGAAATTAGTGGAATAAAGCACGCGGGTACAACAATAATGAATGGTAAACAATGGTAAATAATTAATGATGAACAAAAGTTAAACAAATCATAACGTCCAATATTCATACAAAGTTGACTTCCTATTTCATTTATGAAACATATCAGGTATTTCCCTTACACAGCGATATTTTGTATATAATATACATATTACAAAAACAAATTAAACAAGTTGACAAATCAAATTCAATACAAAGATCAATTCTTTCTATCTAAGGTGGTCTATCAGATTTAACAAGATGACATCAGTCTATACTCATACTATCGTTAAGGAATTTATTCTGTTATTATTGTCAACAGAAAATTCAGGAAACTTGACAAATTTTCCAAATTTTATTGCGTTCAAACGTCGCGACTTCTTTCCGGGCTATAAAATTAATCAAACTGCGCCAGAAGCGCCGCACTGCCGTCTTGTAACTCAACTAAGCAGGTTAACTATGCGCCATTAAACAGCTTTTAACAAATAAAATTCGACATTGACGAGACATCGTTATTACGGGGACAAAATGCGGGAAAAACAAAGGATCCGGTGACATGAAACTTGTGAAAGTCCTCGGGCAAATTACATTAAAAGTCGAGTGGGAAAAGAAGTCTGTAAGTGAACTTGTTTATTTTTTATTGAGTCGTCGTCTCAGTGACGCAAGGGACATCAAAGATGCTTTTGTGTCCGTCGAGACGTTTCACGACAATGACTTGTTTTTATCAGCTCAACATTTCAAGGTAAGCCTTCGTAAAGGTATTCAGAGTTGTATGAAAACCCGCGTAATATATTCATATTGTCGTCAAAATTTTACCTTGTTGGAATCGGATATATTTTAATGCTACGTCTGTGGTTAGATTTACAGATATCATTAACAACGTGTAATGACATCATTATAGCGAACAATTTAATTATTACAAACAAATCAATCTATGTCCAAGTATGCCACGAGTGTAATTAACTTTGTATCGGTATCGTTCTATTTGTGAGCGTATTTTATCGAACAGTTTAAATGTAAAATAACCCACATAAAAGAGAAACAATGCGGTTCTTGTGGGAAGCAATTTTTCGTTAACAATATTAATTTTATTCAAAGAAGGTCTCGCGAATACCACAATTGAAACAAAAAGGTCCGAAATAAATGTCAAGATAAGCCGTTCAAAGCAATAAATACGAAACATTTCAAGTGGACAGTGGGCAAAACTTCTAAATTTCGGTAAGCGTTCGCGGTACACCACCGACCCAAAGTTGGCTAGGATTACGGGCATTGCGGAGGCGGGCAAAGACAGAGGGAGAGGAGAATACGTAAGCCCTTTGAACCCCGATTGTACGTCATCGCTGCACACAGAACGAAACAACTGTTTAAGTGGCCTCTAACCCGTGTCACAATTAACAAGTACCAAACGATATGCGCTAAAAAGTGCATGAAATTTCACTTTATACACATGTATACAGGTAGCGGCACATAAGTCTAGTGCTGAGTGAAGTGTGGAGGGGATGGCTGTTGGCTACGCATGGGTTTAGTACGGCGGTCACCATGCGTAGCCATCCCCTCCACATTTCCCTCAGCGCTACACTTACGTGCCGCCACCTGTAGTATACAGTAAAATGCAATCCTTTTTGTGTGTTAAAAGTTGAATTTTAGTGCACATCAATTAGGTACACCTAATTTGGTAGCACTATAGTATCTACTTTTGTCATAAGATCTATAAATTAAATACGAAAATGCGTAACAGACCAATAATAGCAACATATCAGTAATTCATATTGACGGACGCGTTTCCGATAACCTAGATAAATGACATAATAGTTGAGACAACGGATACCTAAACAACAACTAAAATATGCGACCTTTAAAGGTGAACGGTTGTCAACAGATAACAACGATATAACAGTGTAACAAATGCACATTTCAAGTGTCGGTAATGAATGTTCCCAGAACACGTTATAATGAAAATGTTTCCTGTGTGAATTCTTGATATAGTTTCTAGACCTAAGTTTTTAGTTCCATATGTAGATGCTTAAAAACATGTTTTCTCCAAGACACAATCATGACACTTAACTGTAAATACGTTTTTATTTTCTATTATTATTATTTTCTTTTAGACAGTGGTGATATAGTTTTCGGCTATTTGTTCTCAAGATTCAAGATACTTTATTTGTCAGAAACATGGTAGTGTACAACAACATACAAAGTAGCATACAGTTGTTCGGAGAGTAGAGAACGCATGTTCTTGCCCATCATGGCGTACATATGTAAATAGCATAGTTGCATGTTAAAAAAAGTACAATATTTGCAATTTTACAAGCAAAATTTTAAAATAGTTATGTCAAATTGAAATAAAGAATACTACTGATTTATAAGATTCCCGAAATTGCTTTCTGACTATTTTCTAAACAAATAACATTTTAAACAAAATTTCGTACAAAAATTGAAAAACAATTTGATTTACCTTTAGTATTCATACATAGTATTTCAAAACCCTCAGAAAACTTAATCAAATATGGACGGGACTACGCCAGGTGACGCAGCGACATTAGGCAGGTGTAGAACAATGCATGTCATCTCTTTCACACCTACGTCTTCACACTAAACAATACTTTCTATCTCCCTCTGTTACATTATTTTATCAGGTTTTTTTTTGAAGGGTAGATAGCAGATACGCATCGCATCGAGGCATAAACTATAAGTCGCGTTATGACATTTCGTCCGTCTGCTGTCATGAATATAAAAATTGGCTTCACACTCTCGATATTGTCGTTTTGCTTTGCTCTGGTTTTGCGTCGCAGTATTCCGCACATTTTGAGGACAGGAAAGCTAACTATGTAGGCTGAGTCAAAAACTTTTAAACTAATTAAACGACTCTCGGACTTACGTCATCACACTGGCATTATGTGTGTGTGTTTTGTTTACTGAGCTTCAGAAAATTTGTTCGTTTGCTATGGTTATTTTCTATCTATGACAGTTAATTGATACAATGGATTGCGGATATTTTAATGGGGTTTACCATGCGCTATTTTTTCCAGCCACCATATATTATCCATATAACCATATATTATATTTGTACCAGCCTTTTTAATAGTCCACTGCACGACGTAGGCCTACCCTCGAAGGGTGATATCTATCTATCTAAGAACAACCACGCCTAATAAGTATGCAATTTTATCTATCTACTTTAGTCGTTACGGCGTGAAGCACACACAACCAAACAGATAAACAAGCACAATAATATTACACATACTGATATAACGGAACTGTAGATTTGCTTAAAACGATGCGTATCGATCTCGTTTAAGTACCAACACACTTGCAAAATTGATGGAGCAAGGAAACAATGCATTCAGTAATATTTAGCAATGTGCATTGTGCACACGGGTTATATAGAGCAGTGGTAGGTATTATAACTCAATTATACGCACAGGAGATTACTTCACTCATAATATTATTAACGACATTTAATCGACACAAAACAATCATGTGTATGTATGACAGTGTCTTAATTTTCTAACCTTAATAGATTGCAAATTTTGAAGAGTACATATATTAATATCGTTTATTCCTTGCAAATTAATATTTAGTCCCAGTATGTAGGTATTACACGTTGTAATTTTTAGGGTTCCGTACTTCAAAAGGAAAAAACGAAACCCTTATAGGATCACTTTGTTGTCCGTCTGTCCGTTTGTGTGTATGTCAAGACTCTTTATCTCGGGAACGCGTAAAGATATAGAGTTGAAATTTAAGCTATATACATATATCTATAGCCTCTTGCTGTTGTGTAAAAGAAAAACTTCCCAGTTATCGTATAAAAAAGTTAAAGCCGTTTATGTCGTAAAAAACCGCATATTTTGACACTCATAAAAATCAAAACCTACAGGGTACTTCCCGTTGACATAGAACTATGAAATTTGGCGAAAAGCATTGTCTCAGAGTACACATATAGGAATAAATCAGAAAACTGTACATTTTATTTAAATCACAAAAAATAGGGCCTCTAAATTCACAAAATATGGGTTGAAAATTCAAAGTATATTCAATCATATCATGTAAGGTATCATATAAAATAACTTTAATAGCACATGCTGAAACAGGTTTTTAATTATTTTAACAATGTGTAATTTTCGATGTAAGTATGACGAGAAAAGTGAAAAAAAAAACTATTTTGTTTAATCATTGATGGTTGATTGGTGATGGTTTTGGAATTTTGTGAAATTTTCTGTATTTGTACGGAACCCTTGATGTGCGAGCCTGACTAGCACTTGTCCTACGTACGTGGTTTTTTGTACTACGTAATGATAAAGACATATTTTTGTAAAGACTAACCGATTTTAATATAGAGAAAGATGAGTCCCTCCGCGTGAAAGAAGTGAAACTTAGTGTGGAATTGAAAATAGGGAGGGGTAGAAATTAATTTTTAACGTTTAACGCAACAGTGCTTCCATACCATGGTTCGCCACCATGGTATCGTTAAACGTTTAACGCAACCTGGTTGGAAGTCGCATTAGAAGTTTCACTTTAAAAACTGTTAGGACAGGCTCATGTACTTATGTTTGACGAAAAATACCTCGGTCTACCTTTCTTGTTCCGCGTAACCCTGCTTAGGCAAATGAGTATGAGATAAACGTATGCGATAACTTATCACCGGATCAATAAATTGTTTCGACACATCGCTTACGATTCGCACGGAATAATACGTGGGCCTAGAAATAATGCCCCGGGCTCATGTTGAAACGTTAATTGCTTGTTATAGAGGATATAATATGTCTAGTAAATATATTGAAACTGCGTGAAAGTATTTTTAATGGTTAATGGTGATATTAAGAAACGGTGTAGTCGAAGATCGTAAACACACCGTGGCGCGGAAACTGGCTCTCAGGTGAGATTGTTGGAATACATTACGTCTGAATATGGGTTAGGTGACTCAAGCTTTTTCAATTCAAGTTGTTTAACTTCACTGTTAAGATAGCTTGAGCGACGTAACTGAGCACAAAAAAACCTCTTGGTAAATATTTTTTAGGATTCATTCAATTTAAATGTCATCAACAACAAGATAAAAGTTAAATAAAATTACTATACAGAATTCGAATATTTTGCACGAATCGATGTGACATCCATGTTCATTATTGATGATTTTTCAAAAATGGCTCAGCCGATTTCAGTACAATTCAAATGGGACTACTTCGGAAGTATACTCTTTTGAACTATAAAATAATTTTTGAAATCGGTTCACAATTGGCGTAAATATCGATGAACATACACAAAAAAAATACATACAGACGAACATGGTACCTCCTCCTTTTAGTAAGTCGGTAAAAATATATGTTATCAAGCTTTTATTGTAATAAAAATGTCAAGACATATTCCACAAGGGCAGGGGCGACAGGTCTATTTTGTTTCGTAGCTAAATTTCCGATGGTCACTTCCGGATCTATCATTTCATTAATAATTTACTTGATTACTGCAGTAATAGTACCTACCTATTTAGCTAGACGATATTTAAATTAGTAAGTTTTAATTTAATAGCCAATCAACGAAATATCCCGAGTGGGTAACAGCTGAGTGGCCATCACGCTGATTATCTCGTGCTCTCTGTCTCAGATGCCGCACACTAATAAGCAAGACAACATTTTTCTTTACGAAATGTCAAAGTGGCGTAGAAGTTGTCTGAGTTATTGACCATAAGTAGCTGTTTAGGGATAACTGAAACACCCAAGCGTTGCTAATATTGCTTATTCCTGGCTATTCCTCAACGCTATGAGTCAGTTTACATTTTTCATATTGTGCTCCGTTAATCAACATAATTGTTTTGCTACTTAAGAAAATGATTGAGAAGTGACAGTGTCTAGTGGTATTTCAATTAGTAAGTTTTAATTTAACACCCAATTAACGAAATGTCCCGTGTGGGTAATAGCAGAGCGGCCATCACCCAGATTATCTCGTGTGGCGGACCCCTGTCACGGCCGCCCTGCCGCACATTACACTAATATGGGGACATTTTTCTCCAGGATTAGTACTCTCGGGGGTTGTAATTTGACAACTTAACTTTTACGTGATATATTAACATCGTTTTTTGTTTTATTTCATTCAAAGGCTGGTCCTCAATGAAATTTCAATACACAGCGCTTGCCGGAAGCTATGGTTTGGTTTAAAATTGCCTCTGAAAGAAATGCTCTGAAGAAATTACGCTTGAAACTTTTGACTAGCACACTACAGCAAAACCGTTAGAATAAAAATCAGTTCATTTAAGAAATTGCACGTATAAAACAACAATGTTAGCTATCCAGCGGCTCAACCATAAGATAATCGTGAGTCAAAAGTAGTTCAAAACCAAAACACTACCAAAACTGAAAATATCAGTGAATTATCGTTATAAACCAGACCTCATCAGCAGTGCAATAATATTAAGAGATTAATAAATACTAGTTGAAAGCTTAAACATATATAAATACATATCAAATACTTCAATGCAAAGAAAAACAAAGAACAAAGTATGAAAATGCTAATATATTTTAGCAGAACATGGAACATTAGAAGCACAGATGTACCTACTCGTACAACTCGCTAATAACTATGTACATGAGAGAAATAAGTACCGATAAATTTCATTTCTATGATTCATACATGAAAAATTTACACTTGTCACCAAAATACTTTGATGTTTACAGTAATAATTTTTTATGTGTCACTAAACTATGCCAAATTGTTTCAAATATACGTATTTACGTCATAAATTAACTACTTTTATTGAATAACATCGCGCCAGTATCAATATTTTGCGATTTTATGACATGTAACATGGTGAATAAATTTGTCGCAAAATACTTAAGTTGCTAAATATCAGATCAGTGCCTGAATTTTTTTTATTTTCAGATTTTGACAGTTATAGACTATATAATGATAGTTATAAGAACTATTATTTTTTTACGTATGGAGAAAATTCACGTTTCTATACCATTTTTCGATACAAATTTTAGTAGGAAATATTTTTTGTGCATTCTTTACCAGTACCAAAACATAACATTTATTATTACCTATATTTTAACATTTTATTACAACATTTCTTTGAGTATAATTATAAATGAATGTTTCGTTACTCTAATAAATTCGAGTAATTAGATAAGTACTTATTTTGATAACACTTAAGTGAATAAATATTTTACCTTATAATATTACTGTCTATTTTAACTACGACAAAAAAGTTCTATGCGTCATTTTTTTTCAAACTAGCACCTTAACTTTGGCGACCAAAACATCTTCATAACGTCAATACGGCCTATCTATCTATCTACCCAACGTCAGAGCCGTATTATATGGCTATATGAAATATTGTCCATGGCATAGAGCTAATGGTATATTTGCGTGTGGGCGCACCCTTATAGGCACGTTTGTTGCTTGCTCATCGTGTGGCCGCGCCTTTACTTGGTAATGACATGCTTTGATGCGCATTAAAACTGATGACGTCACTAATTACCAAACTACATTTTTTAACTACATGTAAGACTGAAAACATAAGCCACAAATACTCGTATACTTTCTTTTCATTTTAGTTATTCAATTTCTCAAAAAACGTTAATTTAGTTTCATCAACAAAAAGTATAAAATACATGATACAAAAATGATATTGTTGACATAGCAACATTAACTTATTGATATTCACACAAAATACTAATGAGCACGCGTTGAATTCTTTTCTTTAGCTAAATTATTCTATAATATATTTATTTATTTAACAAATTACGTTATTTTTTCTAAAAAAATGTATTTTGTTTCAGATTTTTAGAATCTTTAACTTTTCATTAATTCTATCTTGACTTCAATAAAAACCTTAAACCCTTTTCTTCGACATTAAGCGTGTGTTGTAGTCATATGCCATTATTTAATAGTTAAATATTATAAAAAAATATACATAGATTACTATTTATTCAGCATCAAACAAGCTATAAAATGAACCACACGTGTATCGTTATCAACAAAACGGTGACTCCATGTGAATAACGCCTGTTATAAATCATTCAAAAACTCAAAGACAAAACGAAACGTCTCACGCTGCGATTGCGAGCTAAACTGGGCTACGCGGAACCGCGATATACAGGCGACAAGAATTCCTACTCATTATAAACAATTACTACGATGGGAACATCCTGTCACAGAAAAACTATACGAAAATATAGTGATTTTGCATTGTGATTTTAGTGTCACACTTGCTTTTAGTATTGTTCGATGAATGATAAATTATAATGAGCTCCTTTCGTCTTTGTACCACCAATCTGTGTAAACTAGTATACCTTTTAAAGTAATTTACGTTTTGTTATAACATTGTTTTACAAATAGTGCTAATAACGCTTGAAAATAACGAAGGCCGAGTGAAGATTGAAATCTAAATTGCATTACATAGTGTTTTTTCACACTATTGTGTCAACTATTCATCGGTTCTTGGCGATTTATGATGACCGCGACACACAGCCGGGAAGTTCGGCGAGCTTTTGATCCAGCGCCAAAATGTTTGACCTGAAACTTATGATTTATAGATCGTGTTTTAATGCCGGAGTAATTCTAGAGCTCCATACATTATATTATTTTAGTTTCTTTTTCAGACGGTTAACCCAGCAAAAATAGGCCGAAAGCGGTCTGATTTACTTCTTCTCGAAAAAAATAGTCATCCTTATTATAATGGTCATGACTACAATAATGCAGATGAAATATACAACAACAATAATTTGTTCCTCACGCAAGGAGTATGACTCTAATTTATTGGATTAACGAATCCATGCTTTGATTCTAAATGGCGAGGTAGGTAGTAAGAAGGTAATAAGTAAGTTTGCATAAAAGCTTTTAAAATGTAACATGACTTGCCCAGTATAACAAGCTGTTTTAAGGCCAATAAATTTAAATTATTCTTATTCTATGGGAGTAGGTAATAGTAATAAGAAGGTAATCAGTAAGTAGGCGACAACCACTATTCCCACTACTAAATAATAGCAATTTTTTTGGATGACAGTGTGATAGTTATGTAAGCACATGCATTATTTACACTGCTTTTTCCATTTAGGCTTTGTTTTCATGTAAAACAATACCTGTTGCTTAATGTAAAGAAAGAGAAACTTTTCCCGCGCGTGCCACACCGGACGGCCGTATTTCACGGTAGTTAGTAGAGATTCCCAGGGCATTGTTTGAAGCACAATGTTGTTTTCTTGTGCAATATTGCTGAATTCGCAGCGATTGCGCCACTGTGTGGACACGTCCGCTCCGGCCAGCTGTTTGCGCATATTTCTGCATTGTCACATGTGGACATTTCTAAAATGTACCTACTTTTTGACGTCAGCTTAAACTGAAAACATGAGTCACGAAGTAGGTAATGAGAGATAACAATGTAGGCATCTTTAGTGCTTGCCGAGGGATTTTAAAAACTACCTAACAAACGCAGTAGTATCAATCGGTACGATCGTTTGTCTGGTAGCCTTGTTTAGACTATGGCGAGACGATAATTATATGTGTCATTGTCTTACCATAACATCCGCTACAATCCCACTTCTTCCATAACACTACACTAAAGATATACGTACTGCCGTAGTTCATAGCTCTCGCAGTAGGACTTTTAATTTTTCGCGATAGATAAAAGGTAAATAACAAACCTTTTGGTTTTATTTCTTTAAACCAAATAGCATTAATATCTATAGAGCCTTACCAAAGCCGCTTAGACACAAACACATAGAAACAAAAATACGTAAACAACACTACAAAACCATTTACATACAATATAGAGTTGCTTTTATAAAACTGGAAGTGAATCCCACGAGTTTCTATTTTTAGTAATAATGCTAATGCGTAGGTAAGCATATTTATACGCTAACATAGAGTAATAAAATATAATTTAAAACTTAAATTTTAGGTAAACTTATTAACTTTGCTTTTAAAGGACGTACTTTTTGTCCCACTAGATAATATAGTTTAGTCCTAAGGTAACATATTAGACGTCGTTTGATGTCAGGGAAATCAAACGACGTCTAATATGTTGCATACATGATGTATATTTTCCATTTATACATGAGTATACGAGTTCCACAATTCTACCATTTAAACCACTTTAAAATATACGCGTTTTATATAACAGGCGCGAGCGCCGCCGTCTACTCCGCCTAGTAAGTAGTTCCAATGCTATGAAACCGCGTATTATCTAAACCCTGAAAACCTAAATTACCTAATCCTGCGATGAAGCAATAGAACAAAGAGGTAGGTATTTACCATAAATTAAACCGTATGAAAGAAAAAGAAATGCTCGCCAACATTACATGTTGGAGTGAGATAGAGCAGCCTTCGCACATTATCTAGTACCCGTAAGGGGTAAAACTTGTGTCTATTATAAGACACAAGCTTTATCGCCTTTTATGACCTCCAATGGCTCCAATGCAAAATCTAGAATAAAGCATTATTGCCCCTCACAAATCAATCAATTTAATAAGAAAACCTATATTGAAACATCAGAAATGTTAACCCAGATAAGCAGATACATTACGTATTAACAATTCATAAATTGTTATTATCTTTCAAACATAAGTCGAATGTGAGCGGCAATACGCATTACCGTTTGAAGAATTTCTCGTAAACTCCGCGAGCGTTTCAATTTTACAAACAAATAGCTTACAAAGTGGTTAAACGCATAAACGCCTGGCGATAATTGTTATACGTTGTGGGCGTATTTCATTTGCTGACTTTAGAGGCCATAATGATTAATTTGTAAGTAGCTAATAGTTACTGTCTACTGTTATTATATGTATCTACTATTATATAATTACCTGGGACTTAAAGATTATAGTTGTATGAGGTAACAGTGTTTCCTTCTTGCCAAATTTACAAAAGTACACCATCACTATTAACACATTTTACTATAAAACCAACTCTAAAATCGCTCAAACACAGCTATTCTGTTAAAATACACCATTGAATTTTAAAAAAGTTTTTTTCGGGTTGGTCCCTTAGTTAAAGTAGCTCATAGCGATAAGTATATTATTTACTACTTCCCTCTGCAAAATTGGGAAAAACCGAAAACAAACAGAAAACTATTTAGCTCAATTTTCACATAAATACTTCTTTTACATTATCCTACCTATATAAGTAATAAATGCTTCTGAGTTTAAGTACACACAACATTTCCCAGCGTGACGCATAAAACAAAGTTCAATGTAAATAATTTTCCATTCCAAGAGTAATTTAATAGGCTCTCCGCAACACTCGTGTTATTACTCGTCCTGAATAAAATCCTCTATGAAAATATGAGCGCAAAACGTGATAAAGAGGAAGCAAACAAAGCGTAGCGGGTTGTTTAATAGGAAAATGAATTTTATCACAGTGCGGTAAGGGGTAACATTGCGGTGTTTCCTGGACACTGGCTATCTATTCACTGCGAAACAGAACTACAAATAATGTTAATTTGTTGTATTTAGTGCGATTATTCATTTTAGTGTAAGTAATGACAACACCAAATTAATTACGACTTGGTAGATTTCTCGCGACCGCAACTTCACTTCTTGAAACTATTTGAATTTAATTTCATGGTTAAAAAATAGATATTGGAAAAAATAACTATAACTGTACTGTACTGTATTGTGTGGTTTATAGTAATAATTATTTTTCGCAAAAAATGGCAAAACCTGCTTCCATCGTGTACAAAAATCGAATATTTCGCTCGAATCGATGTAGGTATACATTTATACAGTTTTTTCATTACATTTTTTAAAAGCGGGTCAGCGATGAAATTTAAATGGCCCACCTCGGAAGTAGGTATACACTTTCGATATAAACGATTTTTATGATTCAGTTCACTTGGAAAAAATATCAATGAACATACAAAAATAATATATAGAGACGAACATATAACCTTCTCCGTTTTGGAAGACGGTTAAAAATGAGAAATTAGATAATAATACATACTTATTATAATATTTTTTTTGCTAAGAAATATAAAATCCTTACCAACAAATTGAATGTTGATTTGCGTAAATAACTCCAACTTACCTGAAAAAGAAAACGTAATATTAGCATAAAACAACAAAAACTCTACATTCATTTTCAGTAAAGTTTAATACTTCAAACATTTCATTGTAAAGTTTTGAAATATTCGTATGTTACAAAACGTAAACTATGACTACATCCTTTTCAAAGAAATCTTTTGTAAATTTGGAGAGATTTTCCTTATCTCAATCCCGTGCGTGTACAAAAATAAGATAACATTTTCAGTGCGGAACGAGACAGCGTCTCGTAAGAACGGTAAACTGATGACCCTACCCACATCACTCGAGTTTACCTAGATTCTCATATATTACAGTGTCCCTATTCCATATTCGATCGTTCGCCAATCGTGGACGAATCTGAAATGAGGCAAATAAGCAATTAATACGCTCATAACGGTCATATTCAGGTTCGATTACGAGTACGTGATGAGGGAAATTTTAGACGCACGACCGCATGAACGGCTTCATACGGATCCGCCATGAATAACTGACGATGTGGGATGCTAACTGTGAAAATTAATTATGAATGAAAGTAAATACATGAACAAATCAACGTTTTACTTTAGAAAATATAGTACGGGAGAGAGTTTTAGACTCGAGCATGGAGCAACGACAGTTCCATTCAGGTACTGGATTAGAGCAACTGCAGCTTTTAGTATCTAATCAACTTATAGCACGGAAATGGTCATGAGTAATCTTGATCGTTTTAATATATAGATAAACAGTACAATAACAATAAATGCAGTAGAAAAGCTGATAACATTTCTCCGCGCTATGTGCTCTAGTTACTATAACTAAACTGGTCCATAAATAATATGAAATAAGATAGGGTACATTTGGACAAAAATATATTAAAAACACTGAACAACCTAAAAGGAAAATACCGGTACAATCCACGAAAACAAAAACAGCTGCAGTGAATAAATTGGAGATAACTATAAAGTTATAAGCGCGTAGTCAGTAAGGCGCCTGCAATTTTATCAACAAAATACATGAGGGATCGCATTTACATAATAAGCCCCCCACCCGCATTCATAGGTAACGCGGGCCAATGTATTCAGATTTCGTTATTATTTTACCTCGTGCAATCTGCTCTCGAATTACACCGTGTGGTTAAATCAAATACGTAGATAACAACGAGGTGAATTTAATATCCATCGCGTTTTGTGGAAGATAATCGTGTTCGCGCGATTAATTCACGCTAATGCCACGTTGCGAAATGTGATGAAATATTGGCTATGATTTGTATGGTCAGCAGTTAAAACCAGATTTGGGTTCACCCCAAAATACTTTTGGTCACTATAAATATGACCAAATAACCATGATTCGGGCAAGAGTAAAAAGTTATCATAATGATTTAGAAATTTCATCGAGATGGGTTTTGTGGCAAAAATAAACAACCCACATTTATGCGATTCTAAACGGTTTCGTCAAAGTTGTTAAAGTCCGAATTTCAAATAACTCAATGATCACATACCTACTTACTAAAAATCATTTAACACCGATAAAATTCGAATATCTGGAACCAATTATTATGCAGCTAACTAAATACACCATTATTTATCAGACCACAAAATGCTGACCAGACTGGATTAACAGCAAACCATTGAAATAATTCCCAAATCTATTTAGTGCACGACCCGAGCGTAATCGATTTCATTCACATGATGCTGATGCAAGTAAACAATTACAAATGTAAATGGACTTCATTGAAATTTGATTGTGTATTGTTATGAAACAATGAAAAATGATACCACTTAAAAAGTTTATCCACGTAATTTTTTATCTAACATCAGCCAATAGTAGAATATTTCATATATTTTATCAGAAGACATTTACCTACTATAGACCATGGACTCTTCAAACACACATAAAACCTCATAGTTAACCTAACGTTTTGTAAACATGCGGCAGGAATATAACTATGCTAGCGAGTTCCACATAAGCCCTCGTTGTCCGCACAAAAATATGGATTCAAAAACACTTCACAAAAGCGTTTAACGCTCCGCCAATTAGGATGGGGCTTCGATGCCAATAACTGGCCGGTAAATATCCTGATGAAAACATAAAATAAAAGCGTATGTCCGCCGCATACCGACAACACAGCGTTGGTCGCCGGCCAACTGTCGGCCGAGCGTCTGCACACCAATATCGCACCGGCGACGCCGACGAGACGACACCACTAATCGAACTGGCAGATTCATTTATATAATTAAGGTGCGTATCCAATTGACATTTGCCATCGTGAAATAGCCGACATGACATTTGGCATACCGAAAATATCGAAGTGACGCGGTTATAAATTAATAGCTTATTAGCGAAATCCAGGGAGCTGAAAAATTATAAAGGACCCATTGTATCATTCCATTTAAAACAACAATCTATAGTAAGAAACGTCCATGGCCAAACAAAGAATCGAATATCTGTTGTAATCATTCCAAAAAATAAGACAATAATCTATAGATAGAAACATTGTTATGCATCCGACCACGCTTATGCGCGTCATCAATATAAACACTGCCTTAAGTTTAGATCGAGTTGTCATTGAATTGCGTACCATTTTGGGATACACCCAGACAGAAGAATGACGCGACCGAGCATAGATCAAAACAAAATAAGGCACCAAAACGCAATCGCGGTTACGCATTACGAATGTTAATGCACGCCGTACGCTCTACGGCGCTGCCAGGGCTGCCAACCACAGGTGTTTGAATTGCAGGTAAATGGTGTGATTAGGGCGGCAACTTAGTGTCTAATTTTCCCTTAAAACGAGATTTCAGGTATGGTTATTAGATATACGTTTCGAATAAATATGTCAGTGTAGTGTCAATATTTTTGAAAACATTTTTTCCAAGAATTTTATTGGTGTTTTTGTTCATCTCAAGTAACATTTCACATTGTTGGCTGTGTATTTGGCTGTATTTAGATAAATTAATAGTATATACATTGGTCACTTCTGGTAAGTATTTAGGAATGTGAAAATGAAACATAAAAATGGAATATTTGACAAAGTACCATATTTAATAGAGCTTTATTTATAGTCGAAATATAGACATATAAATTGTAAATTACCCTTTTTACCTACGTACCTGCGTAGGTGAAAATGGTAATTTAAACAACTAATGTTTAACTTGGTAACACCCACGCAGAAAGCGTCGCCGCCTTGGTGAAAAATTGTGAACTAGTTTTATAGATAGTAATCTTGGTAACAGCAACCCTAGCGCAAGATTACGGTCGCAGAACGTGGCAGTGGGCAATAAATCATAGTACCTTTTGCGGTACGCCATCCGTGTCCACACACGTCTGGAGCGTGCTCACCGCGTAATGGTCGCTGTTACCGCGACGTCACCGAACTTGTGTTCTTGCTTGTCCTGCCATTTATGATAGTACCTACTCATGATTTCCTACCTTATCTACATGTATATACAAGTGTAGATTTACAAAGTACAGAGACATTTAATACGTATTATCAAGAACAACTCTTACTAAAACACCAACCCCGGAATCACGAAAGAGATCATCTGTTCTTTACAAAAAAATCACTACCTCTCGGCAAGAAATATGGAACAGCTAATTTTGTTTTGGATTGCCTCCATAAAAAACTTGTTCATAATGAAGAGTTGAAATCTGAAAGTCTGTACTTTGCAAAACAACAGCCAGTATACCTACTCAGTAAAAAAAATAAGTATGACACTGATGATAAAATGGAAAAAATAAGATTATGATTAGCACGCTATCAAACAATACAGTGCATTATAAAAACATAATCTTGGTGATGGTTACATTGCTAATCCAACAGTAGTGATCGATATCATTTTATATGAAGCGATGAAAAAGAGGGATGTCTCTGGCTATGCCTAAGATTAAGAATACTTAATCTTGCTAGAATGGTGCGAGATCGATACAATCGTTTGACAATTATTTATAAGACTTATTGATTTTCACTCTCACAGATCAGCTATGAAATAGTGCATAGTGGTTGGCAGTGGAAATTGTTTTATTTGTCTTTCATATCAAATCCAATTTTAGCAATGGCTGCACTTCAAATATTGTTTCATGTGTCTGTTATTTTTGTGGGAAAAGCTCTCCATCTGTGAACGTCTGTGAAGGTTAAATCAATGTAACTTCCATTTCCTTGCACACGTCAAAGAGTTGCTGTCTGAAAATCAAACGGGAATGTAAATTTCAACGTTTGGCGAAACGATTTCTCGGTAGTTCAATTTGCGATTTGAGATTTACTTCGTTGTCTCTTGATTTTATGCGAAATGTGGCCACTTACATTGAGGTGTTTTTGAACCAAGTTGTAGAGTTGACTTGAATGAAGGAACGAAGAAAGAAACGAAAAATTTCTAAATTAAGTAGTTTTTCCCAAGTTTTAACAATTTACATGGTGTAAATTAAATAATTAAAACCTACATATTAGAGAATTTAAAAAATCAATAATTGTGCTAGTCATAAAATTGACGACCACCATCAAACTAGAACGGATGACAAATAGCACGGTCGTAATACTAGCTAGGTATCGAGACTAGTAATAGAACAATTAAAATGCTAGATGCAACGCGTTTGATCGTCCGATGATTGCAATGAGGTCATGTCTATTGTAATTATTTACTCTTGATAATTGCGTTATAGAAGATAGATGAGTAATCGTAGTGTACATTAGTTATTGCGTAATTTTATTGATAGTAAACAATATGATTTAAGACCAAGACACGTAGAATTTCCTATTAATATAATAGGCAATTCTCTGGACAGTTAAATTAGACAGGACCCAGTATTGATTCCAAACTGAGTAAAGAAACAAATTAAATAAAACTTACCGCGGTATGGAATATCATCATCAAATATTAACTTTCGGCTATTCTGAAACTTACATTATGTTCTTCGAGCAAATATCTATAGAGTCACAACCGTGCAAAAAAAGTGTCCAAGCCAAAACTCTGCCCAAGATACGTAGTGGGTAGACTTTTTTGTTAGTCGTAAGGCGATTGCAAGTCGACTACAACGCCGCGCGATGCCAAAGTGCTCGGTTACAAGCACTAATAGGTGACATAACGTTGAGATTCGAAAAAACGGTTTATTGTAAATATTTAAGTCGGTATGTATAACGGCTCTCGGACATTTTTTACTACTTTCACTTAAGGACTGTGGCTCTGTAGATATTTGTTCGAAGATTTTGTTGCTAAATCGTGATTACAGAAAATATAAATAAATATGAAATTAATCTAATATTTCCCTTTTACGTGAATAAAATAGCAAAATACCATTAAGAATGAGAATGAAACAATTTCCGAAATTGCCCTTTTATATGAGTAAAAGCGCAAAATATTTAAAAACATGTACTTTGTTGTAGAGCTATTTATCCCGTGGCAACTGAAATTTTCGCATAGCTCCCCGAGCCCTGTCCACTAAACCGTTACATTTTATACGTGCAGCTGTTCTGATCATTTTAATTTGTTTATGGCACATGTTGAAATGATCATAACTCATAATTGCTTAACTTTGGCAATAAACTCCTAGGGCTGTAATTATGAGCGCATGATTACATGGTTATTTTATATTAAGCGATTCTTAAATCATCTGTTGTAATGTACTCCATGTTATTCCTCGCGTGGGTGCTTGAATAAGAGTCTTAACAATATCGTTATTGAAATTAAGATGTATTTAAATACAGGAAATTACTTCGTGTTGTTATATTATCTCAAGGTATCAAATCTAGTGTAAAGGTTTTACAGAATATATACAAATGTTTAGCGTAAAGGAGCTCATATTAGGTACTTTTATTGTTGTCAACATCTATTACCAGTTGAGCCATTGTGGTGTTAAGATTTGAGCTGCGATAACATAAGAACAAAAAGAATATTTTTTACTCAGAAACAACCTCAAAATATATTTCAAAAAAGTTATGTTGGTAAAATTGTACTTTACACTCCACGAAATTTATGAAACAGCTGAGTTTATTTTGCTACTTCCCATTATCGCGAATCATAAAACGTCTGCTGCTAAACATTAAATACTTCATTTATCTTCTCTTATACCTACTAAAAATAAACATAACCATCTTAAAAAATAGTGCGCTAAAAATTTAGCATAATAAGTACCTTTTTGTTTAGTATCAACATTCTTTGTAACCGTATACAGAAAATTTCACAGAATTTATAATTGAAAATTGTACATAAACTAACCTTTTCGCATAAAGCTTGAATATCAACAATGTTTAACATTTTATCACACTCCGCAGGAGCATTTGACTATTTCAATTATGCAATATCGAGCGGGGAATTAATAGAGCACGGCTTAGCGGAATGCTCGGGACCTGCGAAGAAACGAAATTATTGTCACGTTCCATGCTTATATCCAGCTTAATATCGGTATTCAAGTTAGGACAGGTATCGGGTACGTGACACGACGCCTGCTCCGGGGATTCCCGAACAGGAAGGTCCCCAAAATATAATAAATCAAAAACTGTTACTTTATGGGATCCGGGAATATTGGACAATTCGCTTCGGAACACATGTGGAATTTGATGACGGCCGAGTCTTCCAAGGCGAAACGAAAAATGTTGGGTAAAACGAAAATGGTCATCCAACTATAACAGGACTTGATAAATTATTTAATTAATATTAATTACGAGCTGTTCACTTATTAATAAGCCAGAAGACCTTTAGCTAATATTGGCATATGAAAGACCGAGAAAATATATATCACCTACCTATAAGAAGATTTGTTTCTTTTATTTACATACCTACATACTACATCAAACTTTGAAGCTATAATAAACAAAACTTTTGCTTTATTTATTTATAGCGAGTAAGTACACACGTACTGCGTGACCACGAGTACATATTATTATGTATTTACAAAAATAACGCTTTCATGCGCAGTTGGGAAAACAAAAAGTTAACAAGATAATCCTAATAGGCTTTCCTGTCCCGCCAATCCTTGGGGAGTAAAAGGTTTTTCGCTTATTTTTGAAATCCTGTTATTTTTTTCTGCAGTGCTGTTGTACTCAACATTTAGAAATACAATGCTTTTCGCGAATACCTTTGCTTATATTTTAGTTAATATATTGTATATTCATAATTAGACTAGGTTTGTTAACTTTAATGATTATGCTTTCTTTTCGATTTTTAAACAATTAATTACTCAGCTTAAAATAAACTAAATAATCTATTTAAATTTTCTTGCATAACTTAGCAGTTACATTGAAAAAAAACTATATAGAACTATTTATATCTTTTGTACATCAAAATCGGTCCACGTTCATATATTTTAGCCTCTACAGATCAACAAAGGAATAAACTTACTGCTTCAGCTTACAGCAGCTACAAAACATTAATATCATCATCGTTCACGTCATCGATAAAATGATCCATTGCTTTCAACAATACAGAATTAAGTCTTCGATTCATCGTTTGTAATCTGTTCAGGTTTGCTTCATGCTTACGCAATTCAATCACCACCATTTCAAAAGTCCGTCAACTGGAACGGAACCGACAGTTTGTTCACCCTTCGATTTCTCCATCGACTCCAGCGCCGCACGCACTGAGCCGTGTCAGACTGTTTCTATTACAAATCCAGTGTCCAGTAACTCGAGAGACGCGGTCACAAAAAAAAAACAATAAACCGGCAAGTGGTTGAACTGGAGTACAGAGGGTTCCGTTTAAAAAGTAAGGTGTATTCTAAGTTATAATAGTAGCAGGATATCTTATAAGTACAAATCAAAACCATAGTTTTCCAATGTGGGTACAATTATATCATTACATTATACCTATTATAACTACTAAAAAGAATTACTTTACGTATAAGCATTTATACGACTGCCTAATACAAAAAAATATATGAAAATAAGGAATACAAGAAATATGTGGAGAAAAGTTAATTACGTTCACTATTTTTTTTTTTAAATTGACACCAAGATGATTGATGAAAAATGATAATTAAAGAGCTACCTTTCGCTTAGCTTAGTTTTCCGTAATACAAAAAAATAGCCTATTAAAAACAAAACAGATAAACGTAGTAGATTTAACAACAAGATCCTGCTTCACCGATTCAATGCGGAACCCTAAAAAGCGCTCCAAGTTTAATTTGTTTACTCCTTGCTTTTAAAGCGTCCCAAAGTTCATGCCGTCAGGTTTGCGAATACGCTTTACGACCAAATCCTTTCAAGTATTCACGGATGGTCGATGCCGATGTTTCTCCAAAGGGAAGTGCTGTTCATGCAAAGATAGAAGTGTGCACATCATTAGTGTTTTTGGTTACTAGCTGGCATATACAAATTGTCCATGATTTCATAATGTTAACGAGATAAACTGGGGCTACGATGTTTGGAATATACCTACTATCTCGCCCACAGATCTCTATGATCTCGACAGGACGTCGATTTAGGTAGACACATTATGTTATATAAAGGCTGACCGTATTTGAGCCTTCGGCCATAGCCAGAAAACGCCGCCACGAGGACGTCGACGTTTTTCGTACAATTTCATACAAAAACCAGTGGCTGGACGCTGCTTTTGGGGCTAGTGTGGACATTTAGTTGCTGGTGTCGGAATATTTATATGTGCAGTAATTCCTAATTGCAAAAGTACAGCTATTTTAACGACAGTAAAATTTCTTACTCGAACAACACAGTAGACACAGAGCTATTACAACTAGAGAGATAGCGCTGTTGTCGCTTGTGGCAATCCTCAACCACAAAAATGTACAGAAAATCTGCCTCAGCGCTGTCAAAACTGTCAAATATGTATTGTAATTTGACACTTCTGAGACAAAAATACGGCAACTAGCCACTGAATCGAGATATTTATTATATCTCTTTCTAACTCATGCCATATTAAATCACTGCATCTCTTGCTTTATTTTTTCGATCGACGTTATTCTTCTGGTATCTCTGTGACAGTAGAAAATAAATAAGTACACATTGAATCATTAATAATCTGCAAATAAATTAACACCAAAGTCCCTTTTCGAGAACGCTACCGCCACTCATCACGATAGAGCCGCACAGCAGCGCCGCAATGGACCGTGTCTGTATTACAATTACTGGCGAACCCTTTCATAGTTTTCACGGGTGATCGGTCCCCGGTGTTGTTCGGAAGCGGATGATTCCATTCGCCCGGAGCACACCCTGTTGAAGCCAGCGGACCGCGAACCGTTCGCGTTAGTTATATCGTAATGATTCACTCGAATCCGGTAAATACTGGTTCACACCTACTCTTTTCCATGACTGTTTTTCTAGTACGAAATTACTTCAGTCGATTGATTGATGCTGGCCAGTAGATGGTTTTATGTGTACCCTTTTCAGTATAGCCAGCTCATAAATTCCCATTGCATATTCTTATTTCTTTACAGGCTGGTATTATTGGTAGCTATAGATATAAGAGTAATATTAATGGTACCTATACAATTGACTTGAAAAATTAGAGACGATTGTGATACAACTACGAGTGAAACTTATAACATCTCTTTTGAAAATTCCGGCTCTAAAGAGAGGACATATAAATTTATAAAAACACTCAAAGAGAGTGGAACGGAGTATGTTTGTCTAGTTAGTAATTCTTTACCGTAACGGATATATGAAGTTTAAACAAAAATATAGCAGTAGCAGCAAAAAAGACAGCAGCAATATATAAAGCAGTATTAAAATGGTGGCCATTAAGCGAAAAACGACCATTGATCATCACTGTTTACCCGTCGTACGACATCGGAAAGGCAACACATGTAGCGGATGAGATTATAGGATCAGAAAATCTGAAGAGGTACTAACACTAAATCACCCCCATACAAAAGTCAATAAACGGCTCCAGTAGGTAGTTCGCCTGTCATATTCACAAGTATCCATGACCGATCCCGCAAGCGCAATCACGCGTCGATTTCCGCACCTCAGCCCCTTTATTGGAACGGGACAATATGCATGACCTAGTACCAAACGTTTTAATATTCAAGCCCCGCGCGTCCGCGGCGCACGCCCCGATGTAATAAAAGCACGCTCCGACGCTTAACGAGCCAGCCGATGAGCTCCTTCGTATTTCAAACAAGGCGACGCAATACGTGACCCTAACTGGAGGACTTCATTTGTGCACTAACTAGGCGATTCCGATGGACAACGTTTCGATTCAAACGCACGTCGCACAAGCATCACACGATCTGTATATGTATGCAACTATGCACAAAAGCTGAACGAAATCGACTGCCTCGGTGGCTCAGTGGATAGTGACCCTAACTTCTGGATCAAAGAGGCGTGGGTTCAATTCCCACCAGGGCAAATATTTATGTGATGAACATAAATGTTTGCTCTGTGTCTGGGTGTTATTTAGTTACTATCTATATAAGTATGTATTTTAAAATTTAATTATTTTTAATTTAATAAAGTATATGTAGTATATCAGTCTCTGGCAGCCATAGCTTTGCTTAGTTTGGGGTCAGAGGCCGTGTGTAAGATGTCCCAAAAATATTTATTTATATTTAACTGGCGACAAATATATGAGTGAAAATCTATATAATAACACGTATCTGTCAATTTTGTATAGCTAATACAATTTTGGATCAAAGTCAGTATGTATAGCACGATAAATTGGAAACCGACGTGAGCGTGACTCATTCCTCAAAGAATACTAAGCTTTAAAGTAGGTACTCAAGCCAAGTCACAAGCCAAAGCGCTTCTTCACGTTTCAAATTAAGACATGATGCGGTACGTGACAACGAGACAGAAACTTTGCTCTATTTCGAATAAGACTATTTCGTTAAATCAGAAATAGTATACATATATGGAAAAATTACAGAAGCTCTTGTAATTTAAAAAATAATGTGAATAGATAGATAGCTTGCAGATTTAAAAAAATAATCACCTATTTTAGTAATACTTTTGTCATGAAATATAAGTTTATCAAAAATTTGTTTGAGCACTTTCAAAATTAAACTGCTTGCTCAGAGCAAATAAAAGAATCAAGAGAGAATGTTGTGAACAAACAAGTGAAGCCAACCAAAACTACGCCTCGCCGTGTACAGACAATTACACACACATCCACGTACAAGGAAACTACGCCATGGCTTGTCAGTCGAACTATGGCGGCGATTTTAAACGAAAAATTTTTTTATTTGCTCTGAGACTGCTTGTTTAATTGTATTAAAATATAGGTAATGTATTCCGAAACTGTTTTTAGCAAAGATTTAAATATATGTCATTATAAAATATTGAGTGTGAAAGCTTCAATCATGTTAAAATTCTATTATTTAATCAAAATTCCACCAATATTACAAAAAAATACTTTCCGTTTCAATTAAACAATGGACAGCAAACTTCGAAATTTAAAAACGTGATCAACATTTCAAACGCTTGCCAATTACGTTTCTTGTTGCGCTAATTCTGATACTTATATAAAAACAGTCTTGATCGGATATTCTTCTAAGTAACCATTTACTGTGATTTATTGTAGTCATTTACATATTTTACTTTATTCAAAAATACGAAGATAAATAAAATTGAAAACTTCGAGTCCTTAGAAGTCTATTAAAAATATCAAATCATTTATTCGACACAAATTAACTTCAAATTCACAGAAACCACGGCTATTTTCCAAAAATGAAAGCTTTGCCAGTTTTCCCTCCATAAAGGTGAAATAAGTACGGTAAAGCCCGTTACAGTATCGGTCCCGTCGAACCGAAGAAACCTTACTGCCGTAAAGGTAAAAGTGCACTAGGCTAAAAGATGCTACAAACAATGTTTTCGCGACAGACGTACTTTTTCGACGCAAAATGTATTTTTTGTGTACTATCCCCATACTCATCCATATTATGTTATTATATACATACTCTAACCAAATAATTATGTGCATTAAAATGTATTCGTTAAAGAAATCATTTCATTAAGTATAGTACGTGTCTCCATCAAAATAGTTCTCTAGCAAGAAAAGATACGAGAAAACCAAACTATTTTATGGAAGTCAATGAAGTTCGTGAGTTTAAGCCGTATTTACTAATAATTATGACTATTCTCACGCTAGTTTAATCGAAGTGAAATCAACATTATGAATGAAACATCTTTTGTCGCGATTTTAGGTCCCTTAGTAAAAGTTAGATTTCCCTGAACATGCTCATCATCTAGAGATAAACCCTGTATTTTTTTCATTTTTAATAAAAGCATGGTATTCCAGTTCTTAATCTATTGATTTTAAAACTATAGTAGGTATTTAGGGTAATTTTCAGTGCATATGTTCCAAGTCCGCTTCCGTATTTATTGGCCTACAATCTACTCAAATAGAAAAAAGTTATGATCTTAATTGATCAACTTGTCGGTGGTCGTCCAACTGTCGTGGTATCCCAGTGCGGTTGCACCATAATCCAGGATGCCAGACAAAAATCGTCGCCGCATTGTGTGGAAAATCGAACGGCGACGTTGGAAGACGGAAGGCTCTTTGTGAGCAATCAATAGCCCAACAAATGCTGGTAACTTTCTTTGCTCAAAGTAGTCGCCAACTGCTGTTGCAAACTGCATATTTGCAAAACTTTTAATCTTGTAAAATTGATTTGAAAAATGGTCTGATATGTGTATCGTGTAATTTAATATTTGTTGGTAAATTTGTATAGACCGGGTGGCTAACCCTGGTGTCAGAGTTTTTAAGCTAGTTTTTAATATTTGTTGTACTAATGCTGTTAATTTCATGAACAGTCTGATGGGCAGTCAACAATGAGGACCCTTTCATTGAAGGAAATATACATAACTAAATTGAATAGTGCATTCTAAATACAACAGTCTGATGGGCAGTCAACAATGAGGACACTTTAATTGAAGGAAATATACATAACTAAATTGCTTAGTGCATTCTAAATACACGTGTCACGAATTAAAATATAATTTGATCAAAATCAATAAATATTAGATTTTTATTGATTCTGATCAAATCATAGATTTAGATTTTCATAAAATTATAGCACACAGTATTTCAATAATTAAAGTGTAATACTTTTTAAACTTTTTAGATTTTTTATGCTCAATAGTCAAGTGGTAGAGTTGTGTGCCAGATAATTTTCTCTCAATCGAATAGACTTGTGCGCTTAAACTTTTTTATCATAACGATCCATTAACTTCCTAGGGGTAAATGGTTCGTTTTGGGATAATATGCAATACAAAAAAATCGAGATCAACCTATAATATTGGATATAGGTATTTAACTACTTGTTATATACTGCTAATATTATAATCTATCTCTAGAACATTACGTCACACGTTGATTACCCTGACATAGCCATTTAATAGCTAATAACGATATCGCCACAATAGATACGCTTACTTAACCATCCCAGACTGCATTATACACCATTGTGTTCAAAAATCGAACTTTAATGCCGCAAGTCGATATAGAACTCGACGTCGAGACGAAAGGTCCTTTTGTACGCAATCAATGGGAGCTCGATTGCTGATAACTTTCTTCCCTCAAACTTTGAGTTTTGAATTCCTGAGTTTCAGTAACCCTTTGAAAAGTATAAATAAGTATACATAATCCAAGCAGCGAACTCTGGTTGGATATCACAAAGCTCGGTTTTAAGCGATTCCGTGAAATACGAGGAATACAAGTAATGAAAGACTAAATTTCATTTGTACTGAGTACTGGCCAACTGAATTCAGGTAGGTACATAATTAAAATTAACTATTTATTTAGCTGCTAACTACAAGTCTAGAGAACAAAATAACAGTAAGTTACTAATCTGTCAATAAAACCTTATGTCTCCATAACGTTTTAATAGGTACTTAACTATACCATAAAAAACTACGGCCTTTTCAAGAAAACTGAATGTTACACCGACCAAAAAATCTTTGAATGGACTAGAGAAGTATTTTCGATAAGATAATATTGAACTAGATCGCGCTTAATTCCTCAGTCTTCCCTAGCAATGAAAGTTTAAAGAACTAAGTAACCGCTGAACTCTTTCAATAAGATCAGTAACTGTTATAAGTTTGTAGTAAGTTATTATGCGGTATACGCATTCAAAGACTGCTGTGATTAATTATTGCATGTAGGTAAACATACTTCGACTTCATTAGCCGTGGTGGTCTAGAGGTAGTGATAGCCGCCTTACAATCGTGAGGTCGTGGGTTCAAATTCCGGTCCCGTACCAATCTGTTTTATGCAATTTATGAACGGAATTTCACACCACTGGCGTTTCGGGGAAGGAAAATATCGTGAGGCAACTTACATATGTCCGTAGAAGAAATTCGATGGTGTATGTGAATCCACCAACCTGCACTGGGCCAGCGTGGTGGTATAGCCCAATTACCCTTAGTGGGTAGGCCTACGTCCTGCAGTGGACTATTAAAAAGGCAGATACAGTATAGTACAGTAAAAATACTTACCAGTATTTTTATGAACAATTGTTAAGAGCTTGTTAAGAGTTCAATTTGATTGAAGTAGAATTGAAATCGAATATGTATTCAATTTAGTTTTAGAAACGCTTATGTATATTAGATAGATATTATAAAAACCATCTGCTAAAAGCGAGAACGAAACTATCGCTTTCAATAGCAACATGAAGTCAAATAAAGAACATTTACGCAAACTTCTCGCATATTTAAAGTTTAAAAGGCGTATTCTTCTGATGACGCAATTTATCAAGCTCTGCATGGCAATACGAGAAATTAATACATCGCTAGGATTCATACCGCCCCGGGGTAGGTCCAGTCTGGCCCGTCGCCAGCGCTTGCACAATGCGCAATAAATACCTAGTGCTAGCACCATTCTTAATTACTTAGCTGCCGTTAAGTGCTAGCGATCTGCATAATCGTATTTGTTGTGGAATTGTTTTTGTCTCGTCAGCTGCGAGAAATTTGGCTGCGCGTACCATAATTCCAAACTTGGAGTCCGAAGTCTTTGTTCGGACTTTAGTTGTGTGTGAGAGTTTTTCATGAATCTTCGATGGTAATCAAGTAATTTATATACGCTAGGTATTACAAATAAACACGATGTTAGTAAGTAAGTTCGTATAGGCCGGGTGGCTAGCCCTGGTGTCAGAGTTTTGAAGCCGCCTGAAAGCCTCTGACATGGCTACAACAACTACATTGTGGACCTACAATTTAACCGTGGCTCGGATGACACGATGTTAGTGAAAATAACATTAAAAATATGTTAAGAAGGTACATCACACATGACTGCCCTACGAAAGTAGAAAAAGTGCAGAAATATTTTCAGGTTATAGGTACAATAAAACTTACTTAACCATGTTTTCCCAAGTTGATTTAAATTTATGTAATAATAACATCATTTAACTTGGATTTAGATATTCTCAACTTTCTTTTGAAATATCGATTTATTATTATTTATACACCTATATCAACAGTGAAAGGCAAGAAAATTGCAATAAAAACGATCAAACGTTGCCGCCTGAAGCACTAGACACAATAAAGCAATAACTACACATCCGGTAGAGAAATATCTCCTCGACAAACGCGATCCGGACTCAACAAACATTAAGTTTCAAAAAGACGTTGATTTCATTAAACTGCAAGGATAATAAAGTTCCAGCTTCTATTTAATTTTAAAGCTTCTTCCTTGAACGGCTTTAAAATTGTAGAAAAATTGCGAGTTAATAAAATTACAATTTTTTAGAGCTAACTTACAAATTCTTCTAGATTGAGCCTTACAATGACTTTGCCTTGTTTTTTTTCTTTTCGGTGTACTTTGATTAAAAGTTTATAAGCTTTTTATCGACTTCCAAAAAGAAGGACTTACTTCGTAGGAGGTACTAAGTAGAGATGTTCGGTCTGTATGTATTTTATTTTTGTATATCATCGATATTTTCGGCAACTGTAAAACGATTCAAAAAAATTTTTTTAGTTCGAAAGAATATACTCCCGAGGTGATCATATTTAAATTTTATCGAAATCAGCTGAGCCGTTTTTTGATAAATCAACAATAATGCACATCGATTCGCGCAAACTATCCGAATTCTGTACATGGTGTTGTGATGCAAGTGAGATAGTCAAATGCAACGAGGTCCTTAAAACATTCAGATACAAATAAAAGCGATGATAAAAACGACGCACCGTTTTAGTAGAGCTCGAGGGATAATTAAGCCTTTGAAACTTTTTTCAGTGTAAAGAAGTGAAACGTGTCTTTTTGCACTGTTTGGTCGACGGCGCTCGGTAATCCGAGGTGCGGGCCAGTCGATGCTCAGCGCATTGGAAAACACTTTATTGATGTAAAAGGTCCCTGTTTGCGGGGCGCTGTGTGCTCGGCCACTCGTGTGCTCTGTGCCGTTGGATTTAAGCATCTTTTTGTGCACATTAGCGTCGATTTATGTGCTTTACGTCTAAGTAACTTTGTATAGTCAGACCATAAAGTTTGTATACTAGCTTAAGTAAACTAACTTTATGAGTGTAAGTTACCAGCTTTAAACATTTCAAACGTGTACTCGTACTTGTTGTTAGTTGAGCATAACATATGTGTCAATAGGATTACATTTATTCTATATCCAGAACATAAACATGCCTAGGTAAGTACTCGGACTAATCCCAAATATTTATTAAGGAAAATTATTCAAATTGTTTTCCCCGAGTCTTCAAAATCTTTACACGCAATTATTCGCTCAATGAGTATAGACGAAGCATTATAAATTCATACGTGAAATTATGTGACCTCAAATAGGAAGTTTCGATAAATTACTTCGTCGTATAAACCAAATTCTCCACGAACAGGTAAATTGATGTGAAACTTTCGCAAAGCGTTACCTAAAAATTGTTTTGAAGCCGTAACAGCATCCGCTCCCGTCAAAAAGCCAAAATCGACCAACAAATTCAATTAAAAGTTTTCAACGGGTAACTCAAACCCGAGTAACATTAGATAAAGCTCGATTAATTATTACTGCTAATGGACAAAAGAACCTCTTCGCAGCGGCCGACAAACAACCTCCAAGTGAACTAGACAAAAGCTTCAACGTAAACACCAATAGCTCATTCAAGCGACCCGCGCCGAGCTCGGAAAACTATCCTTCCTTTTTCCTCGTTTAGTCGGAATATATCTGTCTTTATCGTTCTGTAAGGGGAAATGCGGGAGCAGCTATTTGTTTTTACAGTCGAGCGCCGACGAACAAATTAGGTGGACAAACTGTTGGAACGGTCGAGGTGTCTATATTCCACTCGACGGAAATTCTTCTCTTAAAATCGTTCGGAGAGACTGTCGCCGCGATCGAGCGGGAGCGAGGTAATAATTTTCTCTTCAGCTCCGAGGAAGAGATAAATTCCTTCGATCTACGTATTATTGGGAGACAGGATTTTCGGGAACGGAATTGATATGTCGCATTAATTCGTTCTTTTTAAAATGTCACCTTCGATTCTAAGTTTCGATAACGATGGCTTATTGTATCTACAATTACCTATAATGTTTTGGCCCGAGTGATTTACGAATGTTTCCTCTATCCTTGTGGTGTCTTAGAACTCCTACATCGCATAACAACTAAGCACTTAGTTAATCATAGATGGAGTTGTGTAGGCCTCAAAGGCTTCAAATGAAACTTGAAGGCCGATACGAGATTACACAACGCGTCTTTTGTTGGTGACCTAAAGCAATTTGCGCTAAATTTACTTAAGTTGTTCAGCCTTTGCCGAACACAAGGGAAAGAGGGTTTCGCTCGTTGTTTGAGGCCATTTAGTCTAATTCGGATTGCCATTACGGGGTTTGGTGAATAGCCGCTTTTGAAATGACTTATTGCCGTTGACTTTGGTTTCACGAAGCTGAATAGGGAATACTTAGCCTTTATGAAAATACGAGTTACCCAACCATGTTTGGTAACTTTAAAATACCTATTTACATTTCAAAGCTTACTATAATCAAGGTTTAGGTAATTATGTACAAAGCAGTCCTAACTTAGTCAGTTGGCAGAAACATAATGTCATGAATTGTTCGATTAGTGTATGAGATAAAGTGCTTCACACGCACTATCACACCATTTTTGTAGTACCTATATAACTCACTTCCTTATCCATATTGGGCGTACTTTCCGGTCCGATATCGCGCTCCTCGATTAATATTCTAACATCGTCTGCAGCTAACTCTATGTAAATTTGTACAATATCCTCTGGAAATGTAATTGAACCATCGTTTGGAGCCTCAAGTTCCATGTTTGATTGTGAGATATTACGAAAAGTGAACAATGTCCTCTACTTTCATACATCTATATTTCGAAATACCACTGCACATCGTCTAGGTAGGTCTGTTTGTGTCAATATCGTTATCCGATCAGTGTTTATTAAAAACTAAAAATTAAAAAAATATCAAAACTTTTGCGATTTGAGCACATTAAACATAACATGTTCACTGAGCGATAAATCTCGTAATAAATGAAAAAAAACAACAACTTATCAGAAAATTTCGATCCTCATCTAATTTTGAACGTAATCAGACACGTCTCCAAAATCCTCCAATAACAGAGAAGATTGCTTATTTTAAAACAAAATTTCAAAAAATATTTTACAACAAAGTCCGAAATTGGACAGCTCAATTGGCACTGGGGGTTTGGAATTATCCAATTTTACGAAAACGCGTCTCGCATCTCTTTGACCACTGTCGAAGAAAGAAAGATACTTTGTGAATAAAATAGCTATTTTTTGTTTTGTTTGAAAATGTCGGACGGGAAATATAAATGTCGTCTTGAATACGCTTTCATTATTTTGTTGTTGCAGACAAATAAAAATAAATGAAGTGGTTTGTGCCAAAGCTTACGGTGTCGTAAAACCAATCCCTACAACAAGAAAACTTCCACTTCGATAAAGCATAAATTAGCTTAGTCATTTTCATTTCCACAGCGGGTTTTTACATTTTAGTGCGACGATGACTGCAAACAGCAGTGGCTATACGTACAAACGGTAAAATTAAACAATTCTGACCAAAATTATATAGCTATCCTCTAATATCACTATGTAAAAATGTACTTATGGCAATACGTGTAACCATGACGTATTGGTTTAAATTTAGGGTTTTGAGCGCTTTCTACACTTGAAAGTGCTATGTGGTGTGTAAAAGTACAAGTGCTATATAAAGTTATGCGACCGAGGTATTGGATGACAAACAATTTTGAATTTTGGCAAGGGATGCCAACATCGCAAATATAATTATCTTGTGAAGTGTGAACGAACTGTGTAACAAAAGTAGATAGTTACAGGTTTCAGGAAGCCGTATCTGTGTTGTCTACTCTGTGTTACCCGACTCCAGGGGCTACTATGAAATATTGCTTTGTATCAACAAGAGCTATTAAATTGGCGTCATCCGAGATATTCATAGAAAAAATTGGATCCAATTAAATGCCAAGGTTCTTTTTCATACTCCAAGTACTAGGCTGAAAATAGTCGACAAAAATAGTAAAAGATTTCATAGAGAAGTTTATAAGACACAGTTTTGTGTCAGAGAATACAAAAGTTTACAAAAAATCGAAAATCCTGACAGTACCAGAAGAACCAATTCACATAATATTGCGCAGTTCAGAATAAAATAAGTATATATTTATTTACATGAATTATGCAAACTTTATATTTTAAAACGTAATATGTTGTTTTCAGTCTGTAAGTATCTATTTTCCCACGTTCTTATTATAAAGTCATCGCAAAAACCTGTCTGCTGTATTCATAAAATAAGAACAAACTAAAACGCGACACGCTGAATGAAAGCCACTTACAAACTTATTCTTATTCTTCTAGGTCTTATTGTTAATCTACCATAACAAACAAACTCGAATCATTCACTGAAATAAAACTATAGTTTTGCAAATACTGTCTAGACTTGCACTGTACAAAGACAAAGAAAAAATATGAAGTAAACTGCCAACTTCACTATGGAAACTAGCGTGGTTTTCGCACATTTTAAATAAGTAACGCACAGGTGTTACTCACGCATAAATTTAGTAGAAAACTGCTATTATAGTTTCAATAGCTATGCAAGACGAGCCCGCGTGCTAGTACTTATTTAAAATAAACTGCCAACGTATATGAAGATAATGGAGAGGCAGTATAATAAGAAGTCGTTTTATAAGTTAATCCCTACTTGTTAAAAAATAAAAAAGTTCGTATAGGCCGGGCAGCTAGCCTTGTCAAAGTTTTCAAGCCGCCTGAAGGCCTCTGAAATGGCTAAGCAGTTAAAACATCCGGGGAATACAATTTAACGTGTCCTCCGAGCCACGGTAGCGCTCAGTTATCAATGCCACCTGCGGTCACTCATCCAAAAACTGACCGTGACGAACGTTGCTTAACTTCAATGACCGCTAACACACACCTAGTCAAACTGCACTATAAGTGCAGTTTTATGTTTGTGATACACCTGTCGTGTACGTGGCAGAAGTAGCCCCCGCCGTCAGACGATCTGTCTAGGCGGGCGGGCCGGACGTGCGGGGCCGACGATCGATTGATACATTTATCAAGCTTATGAGTTATACGCGGCGGACGCGCGCTTTGTCATTCATTTAGCTTGCGCAATTATTGGAGGATTTCAGTATTTCCAACTAAAGCAACTAGCTTTAGTTGCACAGTTTCTAAGGCAGTAGTTTAACTCAGCCAACTCAACATGTACTTACTAGCAAAATTCACTTTCCCAAACTAAATCATTTTCAGTCCCTTGATGCACACGGTATGAGCGCACTATTTTAGCACATTTAAGTAAATTTTAAGAGCCGATAGGATCGTTAAAGATGTACTTGACGACTTCTATTATCAGTTGGAAATTTTGATGAATGGAAATAATGCCTCTAAATGCTATTATACCAAAAGCTGAATAAATAAGTGAAATAAAAATTGCACACAAGTTTTTTTTGCATATTTTTGCTAATGGACATTTTTTTTTCATATGATAACAAGATACATTATTTTATACAAAGAGTACTAAAAAAGCATAAACAGCATAATTACTCGTATAGAATATCTTTAAGCAAAACCATCGCCTTAAACAAATTATTATTTATGCGTACCTATGTACTACACTATGTTTCAAACTTTAAAATCTGAACCATAATTGAAAGACCTCTTAAATGCTCGTAAAGATATTCAAGTAAGTTACGAAATTTTTAAGTTTAAGCACTTTTTACAGACTTCCGAAAAGGAGAAGGTATAAGCTATATTCGTCTGTATGTATTTTATTTGTGTATGTACATCGATATTTTCGCCCATTGTGAACCATTTAAAACATGTTTTTAAGTTCGAAAGAATATACTTTCGAGGTCGTCCCATTTAAATTTTATCGAAATCTGCTGGGCCGTTTTCGATAAATCAATAAAAATGTACACGAATCACATCTATTCCAGCAAATTATTCGAATTCTGTACACGGTGGTAGTCGGTGTTGCGATTTTATGCGATAAATAATCATCAAGTATAAGTAATCTTTTCAGGTATGAAGTATCAGCAAGGAAATCAAGTTTAAATAACCGAGTACCATATTTACAAGAAGTAGTAAAACGTAGAAGCAACTCTCCACAGGTGTCCAGTTACGGAAGCTGTCGATAGATAGTATTAGATAGATATCGGGCGATCTGTCTCGAGACGGTAGAAAGTTCAAATACGATGGGAGAGTATCGATTTTCAAATCTATTTCATGAGTTAACGAGATAACTCTTTACTATACATTCTGGTTTGAGTATAATAAACTAAATTAGAGTTTGAGATATTTTGAAAAACCGGACAAGTGCGAGTCAGGCTCGCACACCGAGGATTCCGTACAAATCCTGTAAATTTCACAAAATTGTAATCTATAGCTAAAGCTATAGGATAAATAATCACCGAAAAAAGTTTTTTTTTTACTTTTCTCGTTATACATTGTTACACATTGTAAACCTGTTTTAGCATCTTCTAATGAAGCTCTTTCATATGATACCCCACATAATACGAATGATTCACTTTGAATTTTGGGCCTACAATTTTTGTATTTAGGCCTTATTTTTTTGTGATTTAATTAAAAATGTACAGTTTTCAGATTTATTCCTAAATGTGTACTCTAAGACAATAATTCTTGCCAAATTTCATAGTTCTAGGTCAACTGGAAGTACCCTGTAGGTTTTGATTCCCTTGTGAATGTCTAAAATGCGGTTTTTTACGACATAAACGGCTCTAACTCTTTTCTACGGTAACTGAGAAGTTTGATTTTTTCACAACAGTAAGAAACCATAGATATACGTACATGGTTTAAATTTCAACTCGTCAAATTTACGCGTTCTTGAGATAAAGGGTCTTGACATACGGACAGACGGGCAACAAAGTGATCCTATCCTGATCCGTTTTTTCCTTTTGAGATACGAACCCTAAAATGATTAAAAACATAACTATATTCTTTAGCTGATTGACTTCACGTAACTACATTTAGATGATCTGGAAGAAATTAGCATGAGACAAGGACAAATAAATAATAACTGGAGAGTAGGCTCTGTAGTGGGTTAGAATAAGCTGAAGCTGGTGATGTTTAGGTCATAGACAGAAATTAATATTATATTTATTTAATCAAATATAGAAAAAACAGGTACATATAACTGTAATAAAAATGTGAAACTATCGATCTGATCATGTTTTCTGTAGATCATAATGAAGTGTCATCAAATCTAGAGTGTGAAAACCTCTGAGACGAGTAACGACTTGGCATTTTTGGTTCTGATGAAGAGAAGCCATGCAATACATTTTAGATAGCATCACCACTAAAATATGGTTAAATTCAGTATTCTACAGGATATAAATAAGTAGGTACAATTTATGTTGTTTTTAAACTTTCGCGATTTGAACACATTATTATTATATACTACGAAACGCCGAAACGTCGGGATGAGGAGGTATTTATTTATCTCGTAATTTTAGTGCGCGATTAGTCGCGTAGTATATAATAATAATAGGTACAATTTAATTTGCCGATACTTAACTTTACCCTTAGTACAGCATTGTGAAATATTTGGATGGTTGCCATATGAATTTTCACAAAAACATATGAATAAATATCAATAGAACATACGATTCTTTCTACTGAAAGCCAAATACATACATAATTCAATATAAAGTTTGAAGCCATCGTTCGACGGGACGTAAAAGTAAGAGGGCGACGCCATAATAACTACACAGACAGTCGTAGACAGTAGACCAGCCGGCGCGTCCGCCGTCCTTCGCCAGTCGCCGCCACACTCCCCTACTAGCTGTATAAAGCTCTATGAAGCCTTTGGAATACAATGTTCAGTATCAGAATGAGTAAGAAGACAATAGTTCAATGAGTAATTATATTTAGGAATGACCTCATCAACTTTTATATCCAACTTTTATAACCAAATAAAATAATCTACTGATTATAGCAATATAATATTAGAAAAAAAATTGTTATTAAACATGAATCTTTTATTTTAGATAGACATGCATTTTACTGTATTGAAAACATATGCTAGACTACACAATGTAGTCTAGAATGAAGCACGCTAAGCTAAAAGCTAGCTGAATTATTTTTCACCACAAGGAATACTCCCTCCAAGCTTTACAAGGAAAGTAGCCAAAAAAACCGGACAAGAGCGAGTCAGGCTCGCACATCAAGGGTTCCGTACAAACACATTGTAAAAATAATTAAAAACCTGTTTTAGCATGTGCTAATGAAGTTCTTTGACACCTTACATGATACGATTTACTCACTTTGAATTTTGAACCCATATTTTGTGAATTTTGAGGCCCTTTTTTTGTGATTTAAATAAAAATGTACAGTTTTCAGATTTATTCCTATATATGTACTCTAAGACAATGCTTCTCGCCAAATTTCATAGTTCTAGGTCTTTATTATATAGATTTTTGTGAATGTCGAAATATGCGTTTTTTTACGACATAAACGGCTCTAACTTTTTTAAACGATGACTGAGAAGTTTTTCTTTTACACAACTGCAAGATACTATAGATATAAGTATACATTTTAAATTTCAACTCGATATCTTTACGCGTTCCTGAGATAAAGAGTCTTGACATACACACAGACGGACAGACGGACAGACAGGCAGACGGACAGACGGACCGATGGACCGACGGACAGACGGACAACAAAGTGATCCTATAAGGGTTCCGTTTTTTCCGTTTGAGGTATGGAACCCTAAAAAGTGAAAATGCTTTACTCAAGCTACATACAAACAAAGCTATTTGTTGATAATTGCAAGACTATTATGCTTCGGAAAAAAGAATAACATTAAATCCCGAAGTCACCGAAACAAACGGTGAATATTGGTCAAGAACAGCATAATAACAGATGGGCCATCCAACTTCTTAACGAGATAACTTCCGCAAAACAGCCCACACAAAAAACTCGGCGAGGATTGAACGATAACGAGAACTCTTAGTATGAATTGGTCAAAGTTGTAGCCCAAGTTGCGTCGAATGAGAGCAGAGCTTAGAGCCCCGTCTCGGCTGCGACACGCAGAAACCGAATCCCCCGAGATTACTATAAACGACACATCGGAATTGGATTGCGAACTAACACTTCGATAGAACGAATTAGGATTGAAACATGCGGTGCGCTTCGATTACAGTGTGATCTTTCTCTTAACTCCCTTGAGGAAAGCTGTATCGTAACATCGTAAGTATAGAATCATCATCTTCAACCTTTTCGAGCTCACATTCTTTTTGTCATTTTTTTAGTTTTGTTGTGGTATGTACCTCGGTGAATCACTAGCCGTGCTTAACTTGATATGATGCTGTTGGATCAACTGTTTCACTGAGCTCTAGTCTATATTATGTTTATTTACGAGTACCTGTGATGACTTCGCTAAGCTATCTACATCTCTTGCACTCTAGCCACTTACTATACGTAGCTTTCAAGTTCACTAAACCTTAACATCTGCGACTATTATTAAGATATCTGCGCACAAAACATCGATCGATTCATAAAAATACATCAATAAGTTCCAAACACAAATAGTAACATTAGTGTTCAGAGCGAGACCATTCTTCACGCAATGCCAGCTAAGTTTTGCGCAATACATTCCGAAGTGCCGGACTGTCGCAGCTAGGGTTACCATAATTTGCTGGACATGTTAGGTACCTACTTAGTCCAGGTTTTATATTTACTTTTGGTTTTTAGAACAACTTTTTACTAAAATTTAAATAATTGGTATAGTAACTGACCATCAAAATAAGCCAAGTAGAGGAGAGCAACATTTTCATGCTTACATCCGCTTACTACAAAATAAAAGGTTTGTCTGGCATTAAATAGCGATGTGTTTCAATTTGTCTCCTTGGCTTACATTATTTTCAACTAAGGGACAGAGCTAGATTCATATAGGTACAATTTGTAGCAAAGCGACTAGCGCCGTCGAGCGTTTCGCAGAACGGTACTACGAGAAATATATCTAGAAAGTCATAGAAACCAGTATAATATATAGTGTCTCGGCGACTGTATAGTCTGCTACTGTGCTGCGTGCACTCAGCTACGACAACTTAATTTAAAAATCGGTTTAGTGATGTTCTTGTTCAACAAAGTATAAGGCGGTTTTTCTTTTTTTTTTAACCGAAAAAACAACTTGCTACAAATGATATTATCGTGTGGTGACCCTAATTGCGGCTGAATGCCGAAGCAGCGCGCCTCCAGGGGCTATTGTATCTTTGTTACGGGCTCCTTGTCTTGCCTCGTGTGTGGATGCTGAAACATTTTGTTAATATTCATCAGCGCCGTTAATGTCCCAAAGGTTTCACTGTTTCGCTTTGTCATTATTGTTTAAACTTTGCTGCGAAACTTTGCAGCTACACGGTTTTCTGTGATAAGTGTAAACATTGGACATAAATGACGTTACTATTAGTAGAACTGTAGTATAGTTTTAAATTTTGAAGAGGTAGAAAATATGACAGTACAGTTTATGGTATGACTAACGCACGCCTAATGGGTTGCCTGGAAGAGATCGCTTCCAGCGATAAGGCCGCCTAGTGTTGCATTATCTTTAGAATTTCACTAATGCATTTATTGTAAGTTTTATTTAGTGTGTACAAAAAAGAGTTATTTGTATTTGTTGTTTGTTAACGCACCATGTTAGTCTAGAAAACTTCGCCGTAAAATATTATCACGACACAATTGTATTGTACTGTATCAATATTCAATCATTTATTTCACCAAAAACACATACATCTTTTAGTCTAATTTATAAACTTAGAGTTACATATTTATGGACCCTGTTTTAGGGTATTGCAATTGACTTAAACACTAAGGTAATAATAGGAACAGTTATCGATAACGGGTAGGGTCTAATTTACTTTGTCTGATTCGCGGTATCGAAACATTAATCGTCTAAGAAGTCCTGTATTGTGTAGTAGCTTTTGGCTATGAGAATCTCTTTTATCTTTCTTTTAAAAACGTTCTCGCTTGTTTCGTTTCTGATGTTAGTTTGTTGAGGCGGTGAATAGATGTGAGTGTTTTTTGGTAAATATTGCTGCTTCTAATATGTATAGGCAGGATAGAGTCAATAATGTTTGTTCTTTAAAGTGGGGTTTGCAGCTCTCACGTTGTCGGATATTTATAATAATACGAAGGCATTTTTTCTGTTTTATGAATATCGGCTTTTTAACAGTCCGCCACTGAATATAGGCCTACCCACGAAGATTTATTGAGCCTTATCCGAAAGACCACCGAATTTCACGTGTGAACGTTATTGAAGATTGCTTTACGATATTTCCTTTCACCGTAGAACACTTTTCACTAGTAGAACACTTAAAATTGTTTGTTAATTTAGTCGTCCATCTTGATGTTTTAATGATCTACAACATTTTCTTTTTCAGCAGTAAGCAGTTTTCGTAATCTAGTGAATGGCATTGTACGAATCTACGAATAGATAAATTCGTTAGCAAGGTCTCAATCTTGAAGAGCACATTGATTCTTTGAATCTATATTGACTGCGGACTACATTTGGGCATACTATCGATATCGTGTCTACATCGCACACGTGTTGCTTCAGTTCTGAATACACATCTCAAAGCACCTCCGGGACCAATGTCGACATGAGAGAGCTCTAGTAAACTATTTTATAGACATCTATAATTATCGATTTGATTCCACTCTTTTAGTTTGTTCTGCCACACTATTTTCTCTATGATATTTGACGCGATGCAAAAATTGTCACAAGTACGCGCATACCTTTTTCAACAGTCAGAACGTTAAAACTCTCAACAGAAATGGATAAAAGTAGTGAATACATAATGAAAGTATGCAGAGTATTTACTGGTTAGGTCTACTTTTCCTTGCGCTTTCTGGGATCTAGCCCCTGCAAAGTATAAGCAAGCAATATAGAGCCGCATGAATGGCTGCACCTACGCTATGCGAGCAAAGGCCCCCTCTACAAGCCTGCACGAGTTCACATCAAAGGAAAACGGGAATTCAACATTAACTTGCCAAACAATACTATGCTGGACACCATGAAAGTGGCGGCGGCGAGCAAGAGGGGTGCTCTCCCCCGCTTGTTTTTTTGATCATTATAATTTAAAAATTATACAATACATATAATTATTATAAATATAATTTGAGTACAAAATAACAAATGCATTTATGAAGATAAAAAAAAATGAAAGCGAACATTTATCATCAAAATATACCTATACTTTGTTTATTTTCGAAAATATCTAAATTCATCGCTTTGTGCTCAATATACGTAGTTGAATAACTGAATACTTTTCGTTCTTATCTGACGTCTTTACCTGAAAATTATTTGAATAATTGGATATCGAATCGAATTTAAAATGGTGCAAACACCAAGTTTGAAATAGTTTACTGTCTTTGAGATATTCAAATCTGTTGTATAACTCGTAGATAAATAAAAGTCGGATGCTAACTTCGAGCTCGATCTGCTTGAATATTTTCTCATGGTAAGCATAGTACAAAAGAAAACTCGACCGCGCCACACAGAGCATTATCAATAACTATTCCGATGCTCAAAGGACTCTCAGATGTTAAGGAAGTTTCTCGGAAATCTACCTACAGGGATTTTATTATTTTTCTTCCAATATTTCCTGTTGTACTTTACTTTAGGGTAGACGACGAAAAAAACAGGAAAGGTAAGAATAATCTTTTATATTTAGGACGATATTCTAAATAAGTTACAAGATAATTAAGTTTTTATTTAACGACGAAAATTTAGATGTGTGTATTTTTAGAGATTAATAAGTACACGATAAGTGCGTCATTTTCATATCAGTTACTGTTTTTCATATCTCTGTTTTTGCGATGATCGTCCAAAACAAATTCAATCTATTCCGAACTACAAATGTTCAGTTCAAGCAAGGCAATATTAAGTTACCAATAAATTAAACTGAGCTTGTCATCCCAAACCCGATATATTCACTCCTACCCTAATATTTTGATTCCAGATCTCAAAAACTTCGTAAATGTGACCCGACTGCCCTAAAAGTTTTAATTAATGCTTTACGTAACCTGATTCAATTTGTGGATTTGCCCTACTTTTGCTGTGTACCAACGAATATTAGTTTTCACGCAATAAACTACAAACTTCGTGTAAACACGAGTCCTGTGGTGTGAGAAAATAGAAATGACATTACACTCATAGCGTAAGAATTTTATTGGAGTCATTTGGGTGCTATTTCTGCTGTCATCTTGAAATAATGTCGCAGGAAAATACTCGATGCAACTGTCACCTACGAGTAGCAAGCTCTTACTACGCGTCTGGAGACTGCATCTTGCCTGTATAAATAGTATAAGTAGTATTGCACTAGGTAAATCTTTGCAGGTCAAGGGCGAGGTGCCATATTGTAGTTTAGATTTTAAATGTGCGTTGATTTCGATTTATGATATTGGAGGTTTAAATATTATTATTTTAACGTAGTAACTGCATTTGCTATTTTGATATAAGTCTGATTCAAGATCTTGTGTATGTATACAATGTATATTTATCTAAGAAAATCTGGAGTTTTTTTAGTTTTTTTAGTTTTTTAGAGTTACTAAAATAACAGATTGTTGTTGATTTTGTAATGGACCACATTGGCTTTGAATAAACCATAAATATATTTTAACACATCTTTATGATAAGGCCAGCAACACTTATGATTAAACTTCGACGTTTCGGCGTTCGAGATCAAAGAAAATTGACTGTATGACACACTTTATTCACAAATTAGTAAATGAAGGTTATTCTCTATACCTCGTAGCTAGTTTCTTGTTACTATGAAGATTATTGCAACACCCACGAACATCTGAATTACCGATCTGATACGATTGCACGCACGTGACGCCAGTATTAGTGTTTAAGCCAGGCAGGTCACCTTCGGTACCAAACTATTGAGCAGTTCCATCTGGACCATTTCATATGTGAATATTTACTGTTTGTATTCCAAAAATAATTATATTATTTTGGCTACTGATACCACAACAGTGATAATTATCAACCGTAAGACGGCCATCGTTGGACACGGGGATCTCCTAGAGATTTCCAAAGATGATTATAGATAATCTTTTAATAGATTAGCATAATTATTAGATACGCTATAGGTTCGATACATAGTGCATTCAATCTTTTTCAAACGTCGCTCAAAATCTCTTTGTACAAATTAAAATTGTCTGGCTCAATATTTTTATTCCAAAAATAAACTATCATTATGTATGCACAAGGATAATACTGACTAAAAGTATACTCCTTCTACATATAGAGTTATTTATCAGGTATGTGTACATAACGATTATTCAGTTTTAATAAATAATTTTTTTTCACAAAAAATCGCAACACCGACTTCCACCGTGTACAGAATTCCAATAATTTGCACGAATCGATGTGACATTTTTCTTGATTTATCAAAAAGGGACATCACCTCGGATGTATACTCTTTCAAACTAATAAATATTGTTTTACTTCGGTTCACAATTGGCGAAAATATGAATAAACATACACAAAAAAAAATACATACAGACATACAACATAGTACCTCCTTTATGCAAGTTAGTAATAAAAGACCTCGTCATCTTTATGTGAAATATAAAACCTCTAGTAACATCAGTCTAGTTAAGATAAAATACCGAATACTAAGAAAATATTCTCTTATATTTCGTAATTGCGCTTATCACCCAAAGGTTTAATTGTGTAACAGAGCACCGCCTGCCAACGTGGCGAAGGTAGCTTGGGGTAAAATAATGTACAAAGAAAACAAGCTATTTATAAAGCTGTCCGTCGTAGGGTTGCCGTGCTATCTTCCTGTTTTCCCCGGACATTCATCTCTCACGGGACAGCTGAATATCTTTACAAATGGAAACAACATATGATGAACAGATATATTATTCTACGTAAGATTTTGTTCCAGTTTCATCACATTGTTTGATAGAAACATACATTTAAACAATTCTTTCTTTTTCGGTAATGATAGAAAATCTGTGACAATCTAATCCAGATCATATGTTATGCATACAAACGAGAACAATCAGGTATATGTACATAAAATATTAATAGGTAGATACTGAAACAGAGCCGGGTAGAAGTCATTGGCGTCATTGCCCTTTATCATTGCGCTTTTTTATTACGTTACGTATCATATATTATAACCACAAAAAATCTGCTGCAAAATTTATAACAGTTTAAAAAAAAAATTGGTGCGAACTCCGGAACTACACGTTTTCTCTGTCTCTCTGTAGAATAGCCTTAGTCTTCTTTTACTCAACTATTACGAGGGCAATAATATGACATTTTGCTAGTCAACATTTTTACATTTTGCAGTTAGCCATATGTTTAGTAAATTTACTCAAGTATCTATCCCAGGTTTCTAATGTCACGTAGCTACCCTATGAGAGAAAAGCGGCTGAGAGCGCTGAAGCGACATCCTCTCTATTTGTCTCGGCTAACACAACCGCTGCCCACTTCTCGGCGCCTCCGCCTAGTTTGCGTTAAGGATTTTATCGCTTTTTCTTCAGGGATGCGCTTGTTTTGCTTTATTTTTGGGTCAACTGAGGCTCGGACTACACAAAACAGACGAACCTATGTCAGGAGTACGTGTGGCTATGTTTTATAGTCCTTTGTAAGCGTAAGACGTTAATAAATTGATGTTATTTTGTACCTTTGAGAAAAATACCGGTTTTGAAGCTGTGGAATCTATTTATGACGAAATTATCTTGAAGTACTCGTACATACGAAGTAAGTAAGAACCAAATATCAGTTGTTACGCGTAGAATAATGGCCAATACGACCATAAATGTTTATTATATTTCTGTCTATATGTAAAATCTTTGTTTTGAATAAATATTTTGTGTATTTCCGCTGTCTTGTAGTAGGCAAATAAATTTAGGGCGCTTAAAAAAATAGACAAAATATTGAAAATATTTCACTACTAAATAACATCCTTATTCTCACTGCACTACACTCTGCTCGACACGTGTTTCGCCTCTCAACGAGGCATCTTAATTTGCCTACAACAAAATAGCGGAAATACACTAAATATTTATTCAAAACAAATATTTGAAGATGAATTTACGCAAAGTAACGCCTGATTCAATCAACTATCTGTCTATATGCTCTCCATATTTCGAATAGCGTAGCGTAAGACGTCCAAATAAATAAAGAGTACGGACTACGGACAATAAAAACTACAATAAATCAAACCGCATCAAACCGATCTTTATGAAAATCCAATGTCAGCAGCAAACGATCGGCATCACGAAATGATAATGAAGTTCATTGAATATTTCGGAACTTCTCGATTTCCTATAAAATATAAATGAAGCTTCCAAGTTGCTTCCAGCGTCACTATTGGGGCCTGACACCTTGACAACAACAAACGACACATTAATAATGTAACATTCAATGACTTCACGAAAGGTATCTGCCACGTAATTTATTCAAGGAGCAAATTCAAATATCGAAACATTCACAAAAAAACAGCTCGTGATCTGGGGCGGTACTTTATAATGTTCGAGACTACCTTGGTCACTCTCAGTTTTATGACATGTATCGTATAATGGGAGAGACAATGACGGAGATAATCTCTAGCATAAAAATACCTCCCTGAGCGGAAGTGACGGCGCCGCGTGGCCTCTAGCACTGTCTTTTGCACATTGAAATCGATACTCCCCATTATCAAACCCCCTGTTACGGCAATAAGGCCTAAAATATAACGATAGGTGACTGCGATATAATCTTTCAACTCGCAACCGTCTTCGTCGCGAGGAAAATTTCCTTTTATTGTGTTAGCGAATGCTTATTGTATATCCGAACATTTTCCCCATTGTAACGGCGGCGGAGCAGCGCCTCGGTATTACTTTACAATTGTTCGATGACAAATAGCTTAAGCGATACATTAAGATCTCTTCGAACAGGGAATTCGAAGCATTCTAGTTTCTATTGTTAATTTATACGCCCGGCACCGCCGGTCGTCGCTCCGTACCAATGGAAGAGGTACGGCTATGTGGAAATCGGATTAGGGTTAAACTGAACAATAAATAATTATATTCTATTCTATTGTCAGGGGATAAACAAGTTTGGTTTTGACAACAATTTTCAATGCAAAATTACAGTCCCTAAAAATATCAGTACACATTTTTGAAAATAAAATAATAAGTTAAACTAGACCAATTAAGAAACAGTTTGGGCAAACCTTAAATTTAATTTCTGAGCACTATTTTTAACATCAAATACCGAAGTTAATTGAAGTAGTATTACTTTCCTTCGGTTCTAAAACCGTAATTATTTAAATTACACCCCAACAGAAACTTTAAACGTCAAATGAAAAAAATAAAGTGTACATGAAAGTAGTAAAATGGACTGACCTCTTCCTCGGTGGTAGCGGTGTTGACGGAGTCCATGCTCTGGCAGAGCGCGAGCTCCATGTTCTTGTGCTGGGGGGACGCGGCCCGCGGCGAGGTTTGCTGCGGAGGCACCAGCGCGCCTTGTGTCGCTCCCGCGGCTTGCTGTGCGCCTGCGCCGGCTGTCGCCACAGGGCTCGCCGCCGCCTGCAGGCTGTGCTGCGCCGCTGCCGCTTGCAGGCTCTGCGCCGCTTGCAGCGTCTGTTGCGCTTGCAGCGTCTGCTGCGCCTGCAGGTTCTGCTGCGCTTGCAAGTTCTGTTGCGCCTGCAGGTTCTGCAGCGACTGGTGGGCCAGGTTCAGTTGGTGCTGCTGCACGATGCTCTGCTGCACTATGCTCTGCTGCACTTTGATGTGCTGGTGCACCGCGAGCTGGTGGATGGGGTGGAGGGAGGCGGGCGGGGCGGGGTACGGCGGGGAGAGCCGCTGGCGCTTCACCTGCGCACTCTGAAGCGCTTCGTGCAGCCTCTTCACCGGGAGGGGGCTCTGGCCGAGGTTATCCACGGCTGTGCCGGGGCGTGCCGGCCGAGTCGCGCGACTCCGGCGAGCACTTACTCGACTGGCGACAGGACGCGCGACACGCGCTACCGATACCGGCTCTCGACCGCTACCGGCTCTACTCCGCGCTCGACACGCACAGCGAGACTTATCTCTTTACAATATCTTTAGACAGCTGTAGACGACGATTGTCTGATGATCTTCAGCGCCTGAGCACTTTAGTTCTCATTCGTCGAAGCCGATCTTCTAGACGTAAATCACTCCTGAAAAGAAAAAGAAATAAATCAATTAAAGGATGATGCTTATTAAATCCGCAAAAACAATAAAGTAATTGGAAGCATTAATTCGAAAGGCAGCCAGATACGAAAAGAAATACAAAGGATTATTTTTATTCCGAGCTTTTTCGTTGAAAAGTAATTCAAAACATTTCAAGTTTTGTTCGTTCCAATTAGGGAAGGAATCCTCTTATAACGCCTTTTACTAATAAATCGATACGTAACCCTCGAGGGATGTTTCTATCACACTTAATATTTATTTTTAGAGATAAAAGTCTCTTTAGAAGATAATATTTATAGGAAAATGGATGATACTCTCTTTTCAGCGAAATTCAAAGGAAAACTGATAACATAACTGCTATTTAAGTAATTTAAAGTTGGTGTGTTGCGTTAATTGCTTAGATAAAGATACGATATTGATAAAACAGTTGCCCAATGGTGCTGTAAAGTTATCGAATAGAGACCACGTTCTGGCAAATGCAGCGTAAGACATCCACCGGCTAGGTGGATCGACGATATTATCAGGAACACCAGAGATACGCTACATGCAAGCTACTTCCAACCAGAGTTATTAGCGATTTATAGGGGAAGCCTATGTCCATCTGTGGACTTCTTACGACTGATGGATTGGTCCATCCAGCAATGCAAATAAATCTCATTGCTGGGATGTTTAAGATAATAAGTACGTAAATATGTTTGTTCTATGGAAACACTTGCTTTGATGAAATATGTACGTGAATACATAACATTTACATTCAACCAGTTTCTCTCATAAGGTAATGACCAAAACAATAACGATCTAACATTATCATGCAGATCAGAACCAATGCTCTTAAAATAGCAAGATCGTTCGAATGACTTTGATATAATAATTAAGATTAATCACCCATCAAGCCTGACGTCAAAAGAGACTAATTTAAATACAACCTTTAATTCATACGAACATATCTATAGGCCTGATTTTAATTGGCTCTAACTGAGTTGTAATACGTGATGTGTTATTATTTTGAAACTATACTTTACAAAAACAAAACTTTCAAATGCAAACCAGGACTCTAAAGTTCATCCCATAGGGTATAGTATTAATCGTGGCGTGAGAATTATTTTTAAATGTCAAAAAGTGCCGATAGCAGATGGTGTGGGTAGTGGTCAACCGTTTATATGATTAGTCACGGCAATAAACGTCTGAGATATTCTAAATTAAAAGACTACACCGATGATATAAGAACGGTATTTCACGCGGTAAGTAGGGTATCTCAGTATTCTCGGTTTACAGTTTTACAAAACATGGATTGGATAGAGGATAGATAGACAGTTACGTTAGTAGTTAAGTTAGAGATATTCTAATCGACTAAACTGTTATATATCTTATACTACCAAACCATACTCTACAGTTTTTCTAGTATCTAGTCACTAGATCCTAGTGTATCTAGTGTTTAAACTGTAGAATATGATTTGGTAGTATAAGATACTCGTATAAAACAATACCTATAGTCGATTAGTATGATAAGAGAGGGGTGAAAGTCATGAACAAAGGGTGACTTTTGCCCTACAGTAGGTAGAAAAGAAGCAGTGGGTTTGTCAAAAGTTGATTATGATGATGATAGTCTATGTGGAAAGATAGTAGTAGGTTAAATATGGAGTAGTACTACCTACGTAGGCATAAATATGAAGTATCGCATGGTAGTAATCTAGTTGTATAGTCGGCTTAGGTAACCGAAAAAAATAGCAATGGGTTAAGCAGACATCGCCCAGAAAAAGTACGGAATTTAACAACAAAATCATATGTAATTTTTTTAAATTATTGTATGATGACTAAGCTAAATCAAATTTATGTAGACGTATTTATACTTATATTGAGAGTTAAACATGTCCTTCCGTGAATTTGTGCGCCCTACTAATCGAGATATAATAAAACCCATAAGTTTTCTCGAGGACGGTTGATAATAAATAGGTAAGCACACCTTGAAGAAAAGTCATTATGTCAAAATACGATGTCGATCAAGAATTTGTCAGTTTGCCAAGGGGTTTTAAGAGCGTCCAATCGTCTCCTCAGCATATTAGTTTATAAATCAAAATTATCTTGCAATTACTATGGAGATGGAAGACATAGGTACCCTATATTTATTTCTACGAGATCAAATCAGACATAAAGACGACCTATTGTAATAAATATTGTAACCCTCAAAAGTTCGGTAAAACGTGACAAAGTATTTTTTTATTTAACAGATTTAATAACCGTGACTTCAAAATTTAGGCCTCACGTCACGATACAACTTTGTCCGCAAAGAAGAAGAAAAAATGTAATTGTGTAGAAATAATTGTATCTTATTCAAACCGTGAGTTTATTTCTTCTACGGGCTACGAATACTTTTTTTCGCGTATTTTTAACATACTAATGACAAAGTACTAATGCTTCTGCTAAGTACCTAATGCGGAACATTAGATTAAATACAATAATACTTAATTTCAAATCTGAGCGACCTTGCCATGCTGCGAAGTTACCAAAGCAAAGAATACCAAATGGCGCACGATGCAAATATAAGTGACCGAGCGAACAAAGCGAGAGAGTCTCAGTTTTGACTCAATAATTTTGCTGTCAGAACAAATCTTGACGAAACTTGTTAATTTTTTGTATTGTTTTGTCGTTGACGATTTTTGATTGCGGGAATATTTCCTTTATAATGATTTTTTGCAAAAAATAGCATGACTGACTTCACCCGTGTACAGAATCATTACATAGTAGAAAACAAAGTCGCTCTCCGCTATCTGTCCCCATGTATGCTTATATCTTTAAAACTACGCAACGGATTTTGATGCAATTTGTTTTAATAGATAGAGTAATTCAAGAGAAATGTTTATATGTATAATACACCTGTGCAAAGCCGGAGCGCATCGCTAGAACGCAAATATTATGCACGGAGCGATGTAGAATTTTTCACATTATTGTTGATTTATCAAAAATGGCTCAGCCGATTTCGATAAAATTTAAATAGAACCAATTTCGAAGTATACTCTTTCCAATAAAAAATAAGTATTAAAATCGGACTGCTATAAAAAAAGTTATGCGTGGTTATACATAAAAAAAATATACGCGTCGAATTGTATACCTCCTCCGGTGGTTCGTCGGCCAAAAATGGGGAAGAAATTTGCTGTAGCGATATTTTTCAACAGATTTTGTTAATATGTAGCAAGGTTGTTAAGTATCTAAATCCTACCAAAATATGCGAATATGAACAGAAATAGTCAAGAGCAAGTCGAGACATTGGCTAATGAACATTAAGATAAACAAATGCGAGGTCTACTGTTCGGAAAAATACTAGTAATAGCATTACTAAGAAAACTTCAAAGTTATTAGATCACAGGTACATAAATCACTAACAGACCACAGGTTCCACCCAATACTATTAGGTAAGTATGTTATCTTAGAACTTTAACGGGGCATATTTTTATACTAATCAGAAACCAGCTAACATTATTTGTTCCAAATTCAACAACATTTTAACAGCAGGATTTTAGGGTTAGCCAGTTAGGTTATGATAAAAGCTCATAGCTCATCAATAATCACGAACACAATAATATCTTGAAAGATGTTCGTCTCGTCGCCTAAAAAATATTCTCTACATAATCTGCTATTATAGCGTACTCTGAAGAGGTGTTTAATGTTGAAATCGGCGTACAAACTACGAAGCCGGACGCAAAGACTTAATATGTAACAATCACGTGGTCCATGAGCCATTAGGAGCCTCAAGGTTACTACTTTTTGCTTCTACTCTCCGTGACTAAGTACGTACACTCGAGTGCTTAAAAATAAGTCCGAAGTACCGAAGGTAAAGAAACACCTATTTACTTATCTGCACTTAGGGTCCAATTATGAAGGCGCCATCGTAAATTTAATATCAACGTAAAACGTGTTCTCTCTATCGAACGCCTAGAGTGAAAAAAAAAACAGAAATAGTCTTATTATAATTAAGATGGCGCCGTCATATTTGGACCTATTTTCTAACTAAGGTGTTTGTTTGTAAGTTTGTGAAGTTAGAGTTAGGGCTAGTAGAGAAAGGGCGTATAGAGTTAGAAGCTTGGCTCTATATGATAACTTTTAGATACTACCAGTTTTAGTCCGGTCTTAGCAACAATTTAAATATTTTTGGTGGGATTTCATATTTTCTAATAATAGGGCATTAAAGGCAGTGGTGGAATACAAACGTCAAAAATTATAGCAAATACTCAAATCACAAACACTCTGGTGTTTAATGTTTGGTAAATTGCCATCCCTGTTCGAATACAAAGAGCGTGGTACAATGATGATAATAAAATAAGTTATATCTGCAGTTGCAGCTTTTATATATGAAGAAAAAAAACATCAAAACATTCATAGAAAGTTAAACAAAGATACATCAATAAAATTGGAGCAATGGCGAATAAAGAATGTTATATCAAGCTAATAACACTTGTAGATACCAATTAACTAGTGCCTTATTAACGAAAATGAATAACAAAATCAATCAAAAACCGATTAACAGACTGCTAACAAAACAAATTCAAACCAAATTCAATCCTAATGTGTTCTCGCCTGTACGTAAGAGTACAAACAATATTATTATGTAAAAAAATATGACTTGGCTTACAAAGTGACCGCATCTACAGAAACCTATTGTGATGAGCGTGTACTAGCACGACTCGACGTACAAAAACCACACTTGGAAGCAAGACAGCTTTTTTGTTTATGGCTATTAAATGAGCTGGTGTTACCTACTGGCATCATTTAGGCATTATGGTTTAGTCACTTATAGTAAAATTATTTATCAATCAATAAAAACAGGTTAGAATTGTTTATTTGATGCCTTTTTGAAGCTGAATTAGAGTCAACTTTACTGGGCAATAAAGTCTATAACTAACATTCTATATCTCTGTGTAGAAGACGGTAAAAGACATTTTAGGCAAAATGAGTCAACGATGCAGTTTTTAGCAGAATTTAATGCTCTTCCGTTCTATCAATTTAAGTTTCAAGTATATTAGCGTTTACGGCCTTTATCCAACCCAGATATTCTGATATATTTTTGAATATATATAATGACAATTCAGTAATTATTATTAATTCAGTTATAGACAAGACATTCCAAAAAGAGCGTTTAAGACCGTTTACGGATTTATCAGGATTATGTAGAGATATGCTGAATGTCTCTGCTCGCTGACATACTTCTGATCAAAAAAATTATCAGGATTATATGTAGAGACATGCTAAAAAAATTGTAAAGTGCGATATAAAATTACAGTCAAGTCAGGAATGAGTTCCTATGCATAACAATTAAAACAAAATATGTTCTAGATTACTCAATGCACATTGCATTTATTGTTCTAGGAAGTATATCGAGTCCAAAAGCAATCAAGACATAAACTAAACCACGTATAAAAAACTGTGCCAGAGCCCAGTCACCCAGTGGCTAGTGGCTACGATTATGACACACGCACCGCATGACCAAAATATTATTGCTTACGTTTCGCAGTACGCCGGTTTATTATAAATCAAGCTAATTTATCCAAACTTTTTAACTCTGTTTTTATAACAAGGCACGTGTTCGTTCTGAATGACCTCATCCAATTTAAACTGCCCGACTAAAGGTCGATTGAAAGAATTCCGGAAAATTAGAGCAATTCCACGAGTTTGGACAGGACCGCGGTACGTATCTATCTACAGTTTCTTGATACAAATGTTTCTCGGTCTCTGCGAACTTGATAAGGATTACGTTTGTCACAAATTACTTCCTAACTTATTCCGAATAAGTCACAAAGTAATTTGCGTTCTGTTCCTAGGTTTCTGAGAAAAGTAGTACGTTGAACGAATTTCCTCTTTTTGAGATCTTATATAATGTTAGAATAAGTATAATGACTCAGTGAAAGGAATACAGATCCAAGTGAAAATTCATCGTCACAGAACTTATTGTATCTCGTCAATACAACTTGCCACATTTAGAGTTTTCAATGTCAATTAATAATAATAAGAATATTGGTGCATAAAAACAGTATATCAAGTAGGTAATATATACGTATATACAATATCAAGCACCAAAAAATTAAAGGGAATGGAACTATTTGTAACGGTGAAACTGAAAAAATATCAAGATGCGAAAGTTTACATAACCGTTTTGCAATGTACCTACTTAGTTATCTTCGATCAGACTTTTTATCAGGCTGCAAAAATTCAATGATTGCATTACGTTACACAGTTGACAATTACCTATTTAAAAGTGCACAGCGAACAAAAACACCGACTATTGTTATCATGACTGCAATCGTTGCATCACCGCTGTGACAATCTAGGTACGTTTCATTTGCGCGTTGCAAAAAGCATCGCAAATCCGCCAGACATTTACGAAATACAACTTTAAGACAAGTTTGGTACACTTGTATTACCGAAAAGTTGAAATCCCAGAAGTATGTAATTGGAGAGTTGCGGAACTATGAAACTTGTAATTGCAAACAAACCGAAGTTATGTTCAACAGAATTTGCTTTCGGAAATGATTTCGACTGACTGATTCTCTTTTGTCTGCTTGTTGTACTTGTCTGTTTATTCGTGAATTGTTGTGTTGTGAAATTCGGAGCTCATATAAACTTGAAATTGAGTAAGTATATTAAAGTATGATCGCTTACTATTAAGTTATGCTTGATCTTGTTGTATTTGTGGCCAAGTCTTAAAACAGAATAGTATAAAATTACCAAAATTACTTTAACTAATAAGGTTAAGCGCGATAGACATTATAGTAAAAATAACTTGATTAATATAATTATTTTAGCTAGTTAGAAAACTCGCATTGCTCAATACATATAAAAAGCCATCAATTTGCCAATATTAGCTCGATGATTGACGTACGCCGTGATTGATACAATGTAATCGATACATTCACCTCAGACATACACAACATAGGTACTAGAAAACTAGTAGACTTTTACTCTTAGAAAGTGCTCGAGAAAAGCAAAACGCAAGGCGCACTATATTTTCACCGTGGAGCGCTTTAATCCCGTCGTATATTCATGGTGTGGTGTTGCGGGCAAATAACTCCCTGGAAACTCTTCCAGGTTCCATTTGTTATAAGTACTAAGTCCCGGGAGATTCCGGACTTCGACGGAACTTGCGATGTGCAAGTTGGGCCGGCCGATAAGCACTGAACTCTACGGCGACAAATACTAAACAATTCAAAGCAGCTGTGTTTGAAATGAAATGTTGTTTAAACACCTCGTAGTCATAGATTAGAGAGGTAACTGAATACGTTTAACGTAAATGAAACAATAGAATTAAGCAATAAAAATCTTATTCACATTGATTGAATCCAGATAAAAATATATTAACTGCATTTCTACGTTTCCAGTTACAGTTACTTTACTATTCATAATAAAGTAACTCTCTTTTTTTTTAATTTAAATTTATAGCAAAACTATGACAAATCGTTAAATTCAAGCTGTCCATATTGGCCAAAAAATATGTGAAGAAGTGAGTAAAGTGGTCCAGTATGTGAAAATTATACTGATCGAATAAAGGAAACATGAAAGACCTTTTTCCGGTTCAAGCTTTACAGAAGCGTCCTTTTACTACGACTCTACGCAACCTTATGTTGTCACTCACATCCACTTGGGCTCCTTCACGTTCAATAATAAAATAACGAACGTACGTCACAAGATAACGTGGAAACAGTACAAAATCAATAAACACGAGCCACGAGAGAGATAACTAATTCTATATATCCACGGTAAGCGATAGAATAAATACTCCCAAATATAAAGCTCTCTCGCTTTCTATGATTCTAAATATAAGCACTTTGTAATATTTAGATTTGTGTAGGTACACAAATCTAAATATTTGAAAACTTCGAAGTGCTGAAGCCATTGAAATTTCACGAATAACGTGATTATCGCAAAACCATTACATACACACACATGTAAACATTTGTTTATTAGATTAGTTAGTAGAAGACTCACGTGGACTGTTGTCCATTTATTACAATTTGTTCACAATGTAGGAGAATTGGTCAATGAAATCTCTCGAAATGTTGTGGCTACTGCGTACTTTAAAGTATTCACGATGTGCGCCCAACAAACAACCTTAATTTAATTTGAAACTATGGGGTTGGGTATAAGGAAATAGTTTGAGGATTAGTGCTAACTTTAGTATTAGTTACTAAGTCTAGGTAAATATAATAGGATAGCTCATGCAATATTACTTACTTATCGTGAGATACATGGTCGTCTACAACTTTTTTACACATCAAAAGACTACTTATTCCGATTTCAAAGTGAAAATCAGTTTCACTCATGCTGCGTATTACTCTAACTTTACTCAGATTAATTACTATTTTAGTAGGTACCTTACCCACAACAAAAAACAATATTTTTGATAGTTAATACTGAAAACCATCGACATTCCTCTATTTCATCAGTACGGCTCACAAAACATGGCCATTCAATTAACTACGTTCTGTCAGTCGACCGATGGAGCCATTCGCGTAATGAAATTTGAGCGAAATACAAACTTAGCTATGTATCGACAGATAGGTCCCATTGTTCATACGTGTTTACTTTAATTATTAGGAGTTTCACTGACATTCATTTCACTCGACTCTCACGCGCGGAACTTTCTCTGGAAACTGATATCTAATTACGTGCATTAACGAAGAAAATTAGCAAGTTTGTTGAGGGAATTTGGGGTAATTCCACGAAAGGAAGCTTTGTTTCACGTAGCCATATTCATAGAGCGGAGTCCCGCAAATTGAATGTAATTGCCGCAACGAAGTGTTGAATCAGACCGGCGCGGCTGCTGGCCTAAATAGCGCCTATTTACCCACTTAGGATCAGAATCCTATACACCCACAGACCACCTGTTTACGAAGCGCAATTTCCGTGACACAAGTGACATCAGTCGAATGACAAAAGTTGCTACTGAAGGAAACTGAAAAAGATGAAGAAAGTAGCTTCTTGAATTTGTTACAAAGTTTTAACAGACAAACTGTGGGTTACTGCAAAGAAACAAACTTTCACAAAAAATCAACAATGAATTTTGGTATTTATACATTGTTGCTAACGAGCTAGCTCTAGATTTCAGCAAAGTGTAAGACCTGTAGGATGATATTTAACAGATCTTTCTGGTTTACGTATAACACCAGAGAGTCGACGAGTGAAAACGTCCTGTTATATTTAATTAATCACCCAAATAGATTTTATTGCGACAAATATTTACATCTGCCGCAAAGTGAGGTCGTTGAAGCCGACAACGATCCAGTTTATTTTTACGAACTGCCAAACTGCAAACTTGTGAGTTTACTGCGAGTTCTGATGTTAATGCTGTTTAGAATGATTTTTATCGGCTTAACTTTACATTGTTTTAACTCGAATTATTATCGTGGGAAAAGGTAACATTCTCTCAAATCTGGATATAAAAATTGGATCAGCTCGTCATAAAGCCATGACGGTGCAGTAAAAATAAAATGGAATATTTATTTACAACATTTCCCGGCGCTAAGCTCGGCACGGCCTATTGGTGCTTGTTGTGAAAGAGGACGCACCACTGAAAGCGTGACAAAGCAATACTTTTTATTGCAAATCAATGCTATATCCTATCATTTTCCGGAACACACAAAACAAATTGCCAAAGTCGATAAAATGGGTTGAAGCTATTTTATACAAGCACATCCTATACACCCCGCCATGCGACGGTTTCAGGGCCTCTTGCCAAGTATTCATTACCCGCCTTTAACCTTTTGAATACTGAAAAATATTCCATTTTTAGAAAAGACGGATGAGAAACATTCCTGATTACTGAGATTTTACATACTATTTTCAAAGTATATTTGAAGCTGCTTAACTTTTTACACCAAATATCTGCGCTTAGTTTTTTTAGTAGAGTATGAAACTGAACTTAAAATAATTCATGATTTCCATCATTATTTTATTGTACCTAATATTAAATTTTAGTCTCTGAGATAATCTGACTGTGTAGTCAACTATACTTAAGAAGTATTCCATTATGCTCTTGTTATGTCTAACAATACAAGCATAATGGAAGACCTTGAGACAAGTATCTATACTTATATTTTAGATCAGAAAAAATATCCTTCAACTTAGCTACCTAATAAGTAGGTACGTAAGAAAATGTGTATAGAAATATCGCTCACAAGAATTCATAAAAAATTACACTCTTTTTAACGAGTTTAAAAGTAAAAACTCTTCGAAATACGGAAAGTTGAAACGGCCATTATATCTATAATAAAATACTTTGATTGATAAGGTTGAGTAATAAAAGATAATCAAGATAATTTAGAGGGAAAATTCTTTCCATAAGTTAATAAACAGCGAGATATTTTACAAGTGACACGTTCTTTGAGTATCTCTAACAAGCTAAAAACATCTACCTCAAACCAAACTACTAAGTAAACAATTTAATGATATGACCGTTAGATCGTCGAAGTTATCTCTCTTGGAGCATCTTTATATTGAATAGGCATGAAGACTAAAAAAATATATAATTAATCTGTCAGATAGACTATCAAAAAATATTACACATGTATTTTTTCTTTTGGAAATTAAACAAACATTTATGAAGATATAGCCCGTCAAAGTTCCGCGTGACGACACAAGTGCTATACAAATGTATAGACTTCTGTAAGAGACGTGACGTCACGACCCCTACTCCCAAACTTCGACAAGGCGTATCTTTGTCATTTCTTATTTGATAAACAAAAGAAAAAATACGTGTCCAATATTTTTTGATAATCTGACTCACGGACTAATTATAAAAACATTTTTTTTCAATCATGTCTATTGGAACGTAATTATCTAAAAAAATCAACCAAGATAAGCCATCACAAAATTCTTAGCGAATTTGGGGATTCGCGCATTTAACGAAATCAAAAATAAATCTTACTTAAATTAGTAAACCCCTCAAGCTTGCTTTAACTCAATAAATGCCTTGTTCGATCTCCCCATGACTAACACCAATTTGACTACCATTCACGCTGGACTGAGAATTCCTTCATTAATCGAATTAACCTCTAATTTCTTTCGTTAGGGAGTCTAATGGTCATGCTGCCGTTAGGAGGCCTTGGCTTATTGGGATCAATTAGGCAGGGCATTCGAGGGTCGCTGCTTCATAAATCATTTATGTTCGGCGCCGATAGTTTACTCAAGGCTTGAGACGTATTTTCTGTCTACCTATGACACAATTCTTGTCAATGTTGATTAACTCTCTTGATTAGCTAGCAGTTTTGCCAAAAAATCTTAAAGACATCATCAAAACAAAAATACAACTACAAAAATCAGGTTTAGATACTGTTTTTGTACCTGCTCAGCTTTTTGAAATTAACGTGGAAAAAAAATCATTTTTATATTTTATTACAAGTATTCGCAGTTCATAAGAGTACTTAAGTCGTGTCTTTAATGCTAGTGAGCGTTGGACCATAACAAGGCACGCCGGCCATCTGCCCGTCGTACATTTGCGCAACCACCAACCGTGAAAGAAGTCATCCATATACATCAGCTGCTTTAAGCGACGCTTCGAGGGAGACTCATTTGTTTCACATTCTTTCTAGACATGCATTAATTAGCTAACTTAGCCCAAGTTAGTAAATGTCTAAAAAACGCTGTACAGTTCCTATGTAATATTATTGCCATAAAATAATCGATACAGGTGCTAATTGTCATTTCTAAAGGTCAAGAATGCATATTGGGAGTAAAGGAGGTTTTACCGTTTTTCCATAAATATGTTTACCTTCTTAATACCCATAAAATTCAGAAATATGATATTTGCGTAATTTCTTAGAATAAATTATATTGTGGGTGTATTAGATGCAATTATTTGAAACAATATTTTTAGGATTTAATTACTTAAAACTGCATTTTATCAAGCAAAATGCGGTTTTATCATTGAATATTTTAGAAATTAGAATCATTCTTTAAGATTTTCCTTATTATTGGCATCTCATTGCATGTCGGTGCAGTAAAAGGTGAGTATCATTATCTCAATGTCGATTAACCACATTCATAACAAGTATAAATGACTTTTGGAATATTCAAGTACATATTTGCATTAGTAATCAGTCAACAAATAGGATTTACATATTTTAAATTGCATTGTATTCTCGTTTCTGTACTATTAGTGAGATAATTTTTATTATGGATTCCTCAACTGGATACTTCTGTTTGGATTCTTGTTTGAGTTTGGAAATTTTTGTTAACACTCAGTTTTAGTTGAAGATATTTTATTTTACTTAGATGCTGTTCCGCTCTGGTAGTCACATCAAATAAAACAGTAGCTTCAGTGCTTGTTCAATAAAGTCCGCCGCACAATTCATCAGCTTTCTCTCGTCGTGAAACTGGTGTCGACGGCCATTGCCCATTTGCTACGGTTCTTGTCAGTTTTTATTTTAACTCGAGCAAGTTAATCATTTCACAACATGCAGTGCAACCACTACTCTCATATTATCCACAATAATTACTATTGCAATGGCTCTCATTTGATGTTCATACAGTTGAGAGTAACGAATATCAGCGTGTCTCATTGTTATGGTTCAGTACAATGCGTGGTTTCAGAAAGTGCCCCGCTGTCGATACTTGCCAGTAATTTCTACGGTTGCCATTGTTGTGCGCCTCGCTTTTGCGACTTTTGTGTATCACATGAATGACGTGACTTTGTACGTTTCTCGTTTCGGATATTATTTTCGTTTCAGCGTCTCACAAGTCTGCATCGAATGATGATTATGCTGATGTTGTTGTTATTTTATCAACCCATACTTACTTATATTTTCGTGACCGTTTTTCGTTGCGATTTTACTTTTTCTTAAAAATTACTAAATAGGTTTCTAAGTCATTAAATCGTAAAATTCTTAAAAATTTTTAGATGTTTTCTGCGTTATTAGTATAACAACCAACGTTTATACATTTAAGGCTTATCTAAAATGGAGCAAACAATTAACGGATCATAAATTGGTATCGTGCTACCATTACGAGCTGTACGCTTTAGAACTTTGATAAGAGACGCCGCCAAACATTAATCTGCTTTGGGAGGCTTTGCGCGTGCAGCAAGTAACCGGCTAGCTTTTCCGGCGGTGCTTCGTGGGAACCGTAATAAAAGTGAAATTAAAATCGCGCGAACAAGTGCATCAATTAATAACGTCGCATCCGGCTGCATTTTTAAAAACAATGGTCTTCTTTACCTAGAAAACAATAGCACATCTCACAAACACACACACTGCTCTCGTCGGAAAACGCACATGCACAATTTTCCGAACACCGGTTACGGACACTGCGTCGGTCGCGTCAGAGCAAAGGGCGGCACGTACAAACGCTGCCTCTGCGCGCGATAGACTGAATGTGCTCGGGCGGACTCGCGCCGGAGCGGGACGCGCGGCGGGCGTGCCGAGCCACTGCGCGCGCATCCCCCCTCTCTCTCCCACGCACCGCACCATACATACTCTCGTCTCTTGTCCACACGCTTTAGCACACCTTTCGTTCCCAAGACAGGTGTTCCCGTCTCTGTGTGCGTACAGACACACGACGCCCGCATGTGTGCGCGCTTCCTGCGGCGGCGGTGGATCGTTTTTTATGCCCGGCAGAAATTATAAAAAAGTAAATGGAGGGAAAATTAAATAAAACGTTTACAATGAAGCGTTTTCCTGTGCGCTTTCAATGATTCAGTGTGCGCTATTTTTCTGGGTCGGTATCATAGCGGTCGGGATTACGGGGCTTTTTACGGATGTTTGAGTGATGTAGGCGGGCGTAATTAGACACGGGGCGGAAAGGTATATTGATTGCGGTGACGGGGGTTTGTGGAAAAATCGATGTTTTTGTATTAAAGGTGGCACGCGACGTGTCCGGTGCGTCCGTGGATGAGTAAGCGTATCGATCCCGCGCCAACTTTCGACCCTACTTTATGGCGCGCTCTATTACTTAGCGAACCACGCGCGATGCCATATCTCTATCTTGATAGCCTCCCCGCAATACAGAATCACTGCCTGTTCAAAACGTCACGACGGAAACTTATTCTCTACCCCGAGCCCCTAGCATGAGTTTGATAACATACGTGGAAAAAAACCCTAGTTATAAGCCGCGCCACACAAATTCGCGGATGTGAAGTTGGCTTAAAGCTGCGCAATAGCCAATCAACTTTTAAGTGAGCTTCAGTTAGAATTGGATATTGTGCAGCTGTACTTGTACGCTACATTAGACAAAATAGCTCATACAATGAATAGCTCAAATTCTTGTAGAGACGGCTTCACTGCTCGATATCAGTAGCAACGAATGGTCAAACACAAGCCTAGAATCATCATAATCATCATCATTTCAGCCATAGGATTTCCATTTTGGCCAGAAATCAAAAAGAAAAAAGACAGATAGCTTATTTAATTAGTAAGCGGCAAGTTTCACATACCGCCAACTAAAATCTATAGGTCACTACATAGTATAAGACAAAGTAGCTTCCCTGTCTGTCTGTCCCTATTATATGAATGCTCATATCTTTAAAACTACGCAACGGATTTTGATAAGGTTTTATTCAATAGATAGAGTAATTTGAGTGGAAGGTTTATATGTATAATACACCTGTGCGAAGCCGCGGTGGGTCGCTAGTAAACTATAAATGGAAAGCGGTCTGTGCCGGCGCCATGAGAGAAAACCAACAAATGACCACATATAATAATACTAGTTTTTACCCGCGGCTTCGCCCGCATACGCAATATATCATTATAATTTATAGCCTATGTGTTATTCTGATATATAAGCTATATTATTGCAAAGTTTCATCTCCATCCGTTCAGTAGTTTTTGCGTGTAAGAGTAACAAACATCCATACATCCATTCATCCATCCATCCATCCATCCATCCATCCATCCATCCATCCTCACTAACTTTCACGTTTATAATATTAGTAGGGTGACCGGAGTCTTATCTGCAATCCGAAGTACTCCGCGCCATTGCTCTCTCGTTCCCGTGACATATAGTATGTTAATTTTCTCATTTACATACAACATTTAGTTTATATTCTATTCAAGATGTTGCGCGCACTTCAAAAAGCCAATATCCCGGGTAAAACTAGCAAACTGGCAGCACCGAACCACACTCACCTACGAGCCCGTTATCGGGAACGCTTAAACTGAACGCTTTCATAAAACCGTATGCGACGACGTAAGCCCCATAAAAGCAAAATGTAGTCCTTTATGCGACGAGACGAAACTAATAAAACATTTTAATAACATTTCCAGCTTTTCTTTTCGCTTCAAAACGATCGTAAAGAAATAATAAGCCAAATAATACAATACCTAACGCAAGAGCGAGTTACTGATTTTTATACTTTCTGCCGCGTATTTTTCTAATGTTTCATTGTGCTATATGAAATGCTATTTAAAATTGTATTGGAAAGTAATATATCTGAGTAAAATGCACTTTGTGATAACCTAAAAAAAATTATGGAACCCAAACTCATTGGTGACTAATAATTATTTTTCGCAAAAAATGACATGACCGAGTTCAACCTTGTACAGAATTCACGATTAATATCGCAGCATATATATATATATGTAGCATTTTTCACATTATTGTTATTTTATCAAAAATGGCTCAGCCGATTTCGCTAAAATTTAAATGGGGCCAATTAGAAAGTCTTTCTAATAAAAGAAGAATTATCGAAATCGGACTACGATGTAAAAAGTTATGCGTGGTACACATAAAAAAATATATACGCGTCGAATTGAGGAATTGATTGACCTCCTCCGTGTCGTCGGTCAAAAAATTCAATCGAAGAATAATAATAATAAATAAATAATAAATATTTTGGGACATCTTACACACGGCCTTTGACCCCAAACTAAGCAAAGCTTGTGATATAGACATATCACAAGCTTTGCCTAGTCTCTGGCAGCTCCAGAGACTGATATGCTACATATACTTATTTTTAAATACATACTTATATAGGTAGTAACTAAATAACACCCAGACACAGAGCAAACACTTATGTTCATCGCATAAATATTTGCCCTGGGTGGGGATCGAACCCACGCCTCTTTGATCCAGAAGTTAGGGTCACTAACCACTGAGCCACCGAGGCAGTCATGATTTTGGCAATCCACACGTTTTATAAACATAAGGCTTCAAGGTCTAATCTTTTTTAAAACATGGCTGCCTTTTCCATTTCGATCTAATAGACAAAGAGAGCAAAACTTTAAATTACCTAAGTATGTCTAAAGATGTCAAAGAGCCTCCAAAATAGATTCCAATAAGGTAGTAGTTAAACTAATACAAAAAGAGTTAATAATGACCACATCTTACAAACACAAGCTAGGAACAACTAAATACTGTGGCGGGAATTAATCTATTTCGCACAAAGGCTACGTCTACACTAACGACTCTGCGTCTATTAAAATCGCCGCCTAAATCATTAATCTTTCAGCTAGACCCTGAAACTTATTCAGACTAAGGTACAATATATCAGACCCTGCCCAATCGTTTTGGACCTGCCATGCGATACTCACTCGACAATACGAGGAGTAATTATTTGCCACACATTTATTTAACCGCATGAATATGGCATTCTAAACCTGGTAGACGATGTTCCTTTAAATCTAGAATACCGTAAATTCGGAGTAATATCTACTACAGACGAGAGAATTATGAGGCCGAAAATGGTCGATAACGAATACCTATAATTCGTTTTTTTTAATTGAAAATGTATTAAATCACCGACAGCAGAGTCAGTGCCCGTTGTATTCACTAACAAAGGGCACTGACCACTAAAATAATTACTTCACTAAAATAATATTTTCATTTTTTCACATGCTCTTGACACATCTACTTCACACAGAATTTTAGTATGTATGTTTGTTTTTTTTTTAAAGAAAAACTTATTTCAAACGAACAAACGCAATTCAAATAATCAGCCAAGTGCAAATCGGAATCGCGCACACGGAAGCATAAAAATCACGTTTCTTGTATGAAAGCTTCCCATAAATATTTATTTTATTTTAATTATTTACTAGTTTTTTTCCCGCGGCTTCGCCCGCATGATATTTTGATTTTTGACGCAATATCATTATAATTTATAGCCTATATGTGTTATTCTAACATATAAGCTATATTATTGCAAAGTTTCATCTCAATCCGTTCAGTAGTTTTTGCGTGAAAGAGTAACAAACATCCATCCATCCATCCATCCTCACAAACTTTCGCGTTTATAATATTAGTAGGATTTTTAAAGTGAATATTTAAGTAAACATTTTATGAATATTTAAAGCATCTACCTGTCACTGTTATTTATATCTACTAAGCGAAACACGGCTACAAGTTCAAGTTTGTTGTATAGATTAGCCCCACTTAATTTTCTGTTTCTAATGTTTGTTGTTATAGCGGCAAAAGAAATACGTCATTTGTGAAAATTTCAACGTTCTATACTCTATAAAATTTAACTTGATCTCTGCGACATTAGAAGATTGACATTTTTAGAGTTGGGATAGTGGTGGAAAAAATCGATTTTCAAACAATGTTGTAATGAAATCGAATGAGTAGTTGAAGGTGAGAAATTGGATTTCATTTACTTACTATTATTTAAGATCAAGTATGTAAATGTAAATAATGTTATGATATTAATGATATACTCATAATAATGTAACGATAGTATTTATCGACTTTTTCACTATTATCGATGCTAATGTAACATATAATTGGGTTTAGTTTAATTACACATGTAAAAAATGTTATGATATTAAAATATACAATAAAATTAATGATAAATCAAGTTTTTATTTAAAATATCGTCAGTATAAACTATCGATATTTTAATTAAATTAAAACTCTATCTAAAACTCTGTGGTCACGATCATTCGTCGCCCATCACTAATCGGTATGTCCATAAAGTATGACATTGACAGGTACTGTCTGTACTATAAAGAAATTCAGGACTTCATATGCATGATTTTTCTGACAGCTGTCGCAGAGATCAAGTTAAATTTTATAGAGTATAGGTATCTAGTTAGTGACAGACAGACGGACGAACAGTCCTGGTAAGAAAACTTAGTAATAAGGTCCCATTTGTACCCTTAGGGCACCTACGGAACCCTAAAAACGTCAAGCTTTTTAAAAACATTTTTACAAATACTCAACTTTTTGTGCAACTTACAATTTTGTGCAATTTGCTTTTTTTATTTTGTAAACGTAAATTAATTTGCTTTGACGCTATTCTTTTGCCTGGAAAAGAGAATTTTTATTCATAACGCCGCCGGCTGCATAATTAATTATAAGCTTTTTGTAATATTTATATCAATGAGAAGTATTTTGTAATTTGTAGGCAACTTTGCGTAGCATTGCTTTCGACTATATGATATTTATTATCCCAGGATTCACAGGCCATATGTACCTACGGAATATTAAGACATAATATAGCATAGTCTGCAAAGATTCAGTACAGTCTCTTACTTAATACCTTTCTGGCTTTGGAGCTAAGTCTACAAAGACTAGCACCAGACACTAGAAGTAGGCTTAGCGCTTAATCTATATTTGATTGCTTGAGAAATAATTCCTAACAATCTAATAAAGTACCTAAGTGTACTTCCAAGACACTCGTGTCGCGCGTAACTTTCGTTTAAATTTTGATATCATGTCTCCACAGACCGTCTACTTCGTTTTTTACTAGAAATACTTTTTTCTGTGTTGTTTATCTTCAATTTTGTGTGGAGACTTATCCTCAACCTTCCTTAAATCGTTGAAAGTTGTAGCTACGAAGAATGTTATGTAGCTACGAAACACGAACAATTATTAGGTACATAATTTTAGCCCAAAAAATCACGAGTCCACAGCTCTACTCATACGTGCAGGGAAACTTTTCTCCCAAAGCGATTCAATTCCATATTTTTTTTTTACTTTATGCCATAAATAAAAGTCCAAGTACAGAAACTACAATACAAGTACAGGTGTTTAAAATTTTTTCTTTAGTAGAGACTATATACCAGCAGACGTAACATCAGATTTCCACCTACACAAACAGAAAATGACGTCTTAATCAAAACCGTTTGATCATACTGGATGCGAGCTGCTTACAATCAGTCTCTTTGTAAATGAATAGAGGAAACCCACGTCCAATAGTGACTACCCAACGTTAGAAATGACGACGATAAGTAAAAAGAGAAGTAATTGAAATATCAACAGCGACTACTCTTGTATTAAAGAATCTCATTACGCAAATCCCGGCGTTAGAAGTTTTCTACGACATCCACCGGTCTTAAGCAGTAAACGCAATAAATTATACTCTCTCAGAATAACATGCTCCTTTCGCAGCCGGTTTTTTATATTAAAAGCAAAATAAGACGGCTTTCAAGCGGCGCCTAATGTACCGGAGTAATGAGAGAACTACGCCAGACTTGTTGGAAACTGTTTAAAAAGAAACAATTGTTAGATTAAATAGAAAGTACAGAAGCGAGGAAGTATTATCTTTATTTAATAGGACAGTTTAAGCAATTTGATAACATGTCGTATAATTACTAGTAGTTTTCCGAACAGTAGTTCTCGCGACACATCTCTATAAATGAATCTTCATAAGTATATATCTCGACGCGATCTTTACCAATTTGGTTCATACTCGCAAGTCTTGTTTTATCGGATCGGACAGAACTGATATTTAAATATCAGTTCTGTCAAATATTAACGACATTGGCTGATAAATAGCGCGGCAGCATCGAAAATCGCCGATGTCAAAAATAACTATTAATATACATGGTTATTTCAAATCAATTATAATCCTTTTAGGGGTATCTTCTATACACCCTAACTAACAACTTTTGTACTACAACTTTGGTCAAAATTAAAAAAAAACAGCTGTTCCATACATTTTATCGCGGGTGAATGATATTTTTCTATGGAACCAATTTTTGTTTTTAGTTTTGACAAAAGTCGTAGAACAAAATTTGTTAGTTATGATGTAAAGAATAAGCCCCTAAGAGAATGTTTGATAATGAACCAAGTTTTGTCAAAACTCGTAAAAAAATTGCGACTTGTAGACAAAAACTAACATCTGGACAGACGAAAGCAAAATCGTCGTGTTAAAACGGCTTTATTAAAAATAATAACTTAATTTCATAATGTCATTCATGATTTATATACAAAATTTTAGAGCTTCTGGTAGAAAAATTACACAAGCTCAGTCATTCTTGGCAATTTCCTTTTTCTCAACTCAATTTAATCTATTGTAAGTAAGTGCGAAGGATAAATTTACTCATCGTTATTACTTTATACAGAAAAACATTTTTTTATTATTTTTCATTTGTTGTTTCAGGTTTCCTCCCTTGTGAACGATTTATAGTTCATAACGATAAGTAAATCTACTTCCCTTAATTATGCCAAGGATTCGAAACAACGGCTTGCTTGCTATATCAACAAATATGTATCGCACTACAATCTCTACAAAATGTTATTATCACGATGCTTTAGATGTATCTGTTGCCAAAATTATAGTTTCGTAGCACGGAGCGCGCGCTACGAGTGCAAAAGGGCGGAGTGCTACGAGCGTCGAATACGAATAGTTAGGTAAGCTGCTCAAAGCCAGCTTTCAGAATGTTCCAGTTTGACCAGCGTTGCGTACGCAGCGTGTCTCAAATGTGCAAACGACTGCTGCGGTGTGTACGGCGAGACAGTGACAGAGCTGATGTAGCAGTATTTCAATTGAATCTCGAGTGTTATTCCCACTGAGCTGCTAAACCTGTAGGCTCTGTGGTTTTGCTTTCAAAATACGCATGTGCCTGCAGTGGAATGCAGCATTGCTAAAACAGCCGGTATTACATATCTGATCATGAGATAATAATAATAATAAGGTAGGTACAGTAAAAAAACTCTACATTTTGAAATGTCTTAAGTGTGTGACAGAATTAAAAAATGTGACTCTTATTTCATAAATGCTACACATACGAAATGTGTGTGTCAGGTAAAACTGCATATAACTATAAAATAACCATAATATTTCTTTGAAACTTTATAACTGTCTCCCACGTGCTACCAAGAAATAGGAGCGTCTGAAAACCCGCGCTGAGTGCAAGAAGATTGATTAAAACCTCGTATAAATAACTTATTTTAAGTTAGGAAGTGCCCAAAGTTGATTTCAGAGAATATTTTACGTCTGCATATTTATGAGTTTGAAGAATTGAAAATAAATATATTATTTATCTTCTAAGGCAATCTTTGTTATGAACGGGCTATTTAGTAAATTTTAGTTAACATTTCATGTTTAATAACTTTTTTTAGTTTGTTGTGCTCTAAAATTTTACAAATATACAGAAACGCAGTAATTAACTGTCTGGATCCATGATCCACCATTTGGCACTAATTAGTCGCGTAGAAAAGAGCGAGTAGAATCAATGCTTTCTTTTGCGCACCGATCTGTCTGTGTTAATTTAAAATTTTGTATCAACACTACTTTTAAATTTTGACTTATTCTACTTTCTTTTCTATTCAAGTATGATAAGGAAATTGGCACAGCGAGCCAGCATGTCACAACTTTCCTCTTTACCACTAGCAGGCTGCAGCGCACAGCTCTGCAGGTCTTTGTCATAATAGTATTTAGCTACGGGCAGATGTCGAGCACTTAGCGGCTAGCACCGGTTTTATTATGAATAGCAACGGAACTAGTATTTTGCGGTTTTCCCACTGGAGGCAGACAGCCAAATTAATGCCCGGTCTTTTAGCTAGAAATTAATGTAATGCACCCAGGTTTGGCCAACTTGCTGGCATTCAGCGAATTTGGTTCATACTCGTACCCCGATTGTATAATTGAATTTTTGATAAGCCGAATTACAAACGGTGCAATTTGAAGCGGGCCAGAGTACATTTATCGTATTAACGACTTAATCCGCGGATCCTCTTTGAAATGTGGCGGTAAATAATAAAAAATACCAATTGCGGTGTTTTTCGGATTTCGAGAGGGATTTTAAACAAAAAACTCTTTTGTGATTTTTCATATTACCATTATCTACTTATTTGTCCATCATAATCGTCATTAGTACATTATATCCTCTACTTTGTGCCATTGTTGCTGTCTCAAGTTAATCTCATCCATCGCATGACCCGCAAAGAGTGTGATTATTGGTTAACGAAAACCTAGTTTTGTATCAATTATTTGACTGCCTGGGTTGCTCAGTGGTTAGTGACCCTGACTTCTGGATCTAAGAGCGCAAGTATTTATGTGTTGAACATAAGTGTTTGCTCTGTGTCTGAATGTTATTTAGGTACTTTCTATATAGTATATCAGTCTCTGGCAGCCATATCACAAGCTTTGCTTAGTTTGGGGTCAGAGACCGTGTGTAAAATATCTCTAATATTTATTTTACTCACTATTAATAGTTTTACTACACGACTCTTTTACTGAAAGTTACAATCATAAAATAATGTTGTACTTACTGAAAGAAAAAAAACAAAACTAAAGAAACCATAAGAAAGCATAGCTTAACTAAAGGAACGATTTGCTAGTCTTGCCTATAATTTGTGATAAAAGGTCGTTAATATAAGCTAAAATAAAAATACCTATTAGTATATTTCTTAACCTGTTTAGTTAAGTCAAAAGTCTAAGCACTTTGCGCTAAAAGCTGAAGCAACACTTAAGAGATTAAAACGCTTATCGTATGAGTTCCACGCTCGTTTCTCATTCTTTAATTTAAGAGCTTTTACTTTTCTTCCTGTTTACGCGATGCTCTAGGACTTCCGTCATCAACTTTGGGCCCGCAAAGCATTATTTGGCACATGGTACTTTATTGCCCGCAGCATTATCTATACCCAGTTGATTATCTATTGCTGCTTCACAAAATATATTACGTATTGATGCTGAAAGCATAATTTTTCGTGCTGTGATGAAACCGTAGAGTTTAAAGCACATGCATGTATCAAGACATTACAGTAAAATTAAATATTCAGTAAAATTATCAAAAACCTTTAAAACTTCATTCGTTATAAATGTAAATCAAATTAATTCACAAAATCAGAACCTCATCAGTATTATAGTGTACAACTGACACTTAAAATGACAACTGATACTGGAGTATAATCGTGATTACTAAATAATACTACAAAACGTGAATATTTGTTTCAATATACAACAAAATATTGATGTAAGTACACCTGTTTTGTGCAAATTTTTAAACTGGACCGGAAATAAAATTACTTGGCCACGAATGCTCTAAGAGATTAAATCTAAGGCCGTTTGTACGTACTTTACGGCAAAGAATTTGAAAGCAATCCTTTGCTATTTTATGTGGCCTTACAAAACAGCGAAATAGTAAACATTATCATACTCAGATATATCAATCAATCTTTTTGAATCTAATTATCTTCTATTTTACAAAACTCAATGCTTAAATCTAAAGATTTAAAATGCCTAAATAGTACTTACTCTAGAAATCTAAAGTTAGTCATTTATTTATTTGAAGAAATAGAGCAGAGCTGCGCAACTAAATTCTGACCTACAGTAATAATATAGTAAGAAGTAAAACTGTCATCTGTGGACACATAACGTGTCCACCGGACTCAGATTCACGAATTCTCTGTACGATAATAAAGCTGTTACAAATGTTACAATAAGATATATTTAACCACAAACAAATGTCTACTTCTGTCCCTATTACGCGTTGTATTTTACAATCATACTCTCCTGAGATCGACGAGGCGATGTAGATATTTTATGTTACTCTCAGTTTCATACCGCATTTTTTTAAACATGATTCTCATATTTACGAGACATCTCGCCTTACCATAAAATATTAAACCATGATTTAAACACTGATTAAACGTGCAATTTGTACTGTTAAACTTTGTCTAAAGCATGAGTAAAACTTTTGTGGTAAGGCGGATTATATTTAACTTTTTGTGGATAATAATTTATACATAAAATTGTACATCTATACGTATAATATATTTTATTGACACTAGTAGTAAATCTAAGACACGGTTTTTATCTTTGGTAATTAATTTGCCCATTGGCTCTACATATTTATAGATATTTTATAAAAGTACTTAATAAAATAAAATAAAATAAAATAAAATAGCCTTTATTTACTGAAACCCACAACCAGATTACAACTACCTAACTTAATTTATTCTCTTAACTAAATCAATTTATATTATAATAAACATTTACAATTACACACACACCCTTTTTGATATCTGTACTTAGCTCTATTTACAATATGATAATTATTAGATATTTACACACACACATTTTGATTTTATTTTTATAACTAAATGTAAATGTTTGCATTCTGTATATTACAATACATTTACAAGAAAGATGTTAGTCCCGTAGTATATAATAATAATAATTTGCAATGTTTGTTTAGATAATGTCTCTGGTTTCAGTATGCCTCGTGGCAAAGGCCTCCTCCAACTCTCTCCAGTGGGAACGGTCGTTTGTTGCTCTCCTCCAGTATGGCCCGGCTGCCTTCTTTATTTCATCTTCCCACCTGCAGGCTGGTCTACCTCTACTTCTTGTAGAGTCCCTTGGATACCAATTTGTGACTTCTTTACTCCATTTGGCTTCCCTGCTACGCATCATATGGCCAGTCCATTTCCATTTTAGTTGGTCGATTCTAAGTAAGATGTCGGTGAACTTGGTTTGTACTCTTATGTCAACATTCCTGACCTTATCCCTTTTCCTGAGGGCGAGAACGCTTCTCTCCATTGCATGTTGACATGATGCAAGTTTTGCTCTATGTGTTGCTGTTAGGGCCCATGTCTCGCAGCCATAGGTCAGACAAGGGAGAATACATGAGTTGAATATCTTACTCTTTATATTCATGTTGAAATCATTACTCTTCATGATGAACTTTAATGACCAATACTTTCGCCATCCGTTAGCTATTCTTTTATTAACTTCTTTTGTCATTTGATCTTCAAAAGATATAATTTGGCCTAAATAAATATATTCTTTGACATAATCTAATGGTACATCATTTACTGCTATTATCTCTTGCTTGCTATTGGTTAGAAGTTTGGTTTTACTACTGTTCATAACAAGGCCAAATTTTTGACTCTCTTGGGAGAGTTCCCTTATCATTTGTTCTAGTACTCTGGGAGATTCTTCCATCAGTACTAGGTCATCGGCGAATCTTAGGTGATTGAGTCTTTTACCGTGAATGCAGATGCCAAAGTTATCCCATGCCAAGTTCCTGAAGATGCTTTCTAGAACTCCTGAAAAGACCTTCGGTGAGGTGGGGTCTCCTTGTCTTACCCCTCGGTCTATTGGGAACTCTTTTCCAAGTGCTTCTAACTGGATTCTCGCTGTACTGTTTGCATATATGTTTTTTAAAATGTTTATGTATAACAATGGTATACCTTGTTGGTGCAAGCTGTCCCATACTCTATCGTGAAATAAACTGTCGAAAGCTTTATTGTAGTCTATGAACGCTATATATATGTGTTTGTTATATTCTGAGTATTTTTCTAGTACTTGCTTGACAGTATGAATGTGGTCTAGAGTTGAGTAGTTTTTCCTGAAACCTGCTTGCTCTACTGGTTGCTGTTCGTCCAACTTTTTGTCAATTCTGCCTAGTAATACCTTGGCAAAAACTTTGTATATGTTAGACATCAAGCTAATAGGCCTGTAGTTTCCGATGTCGTCTCTCGAGCCCTTTTTATGTATTAAAATGATATGCGACTTGGTCCATTGTTGTGGAATTTTGCCAGTACTTAGGATCTCATTAAAAACTTTTGTTAGAATAGGACTCAGTTCGTCAATCGTGCCCCGGAGTAGTTCATTCGGGATTTTGTCTGGTCCGGGAGCTTTTTCAAGTTTTTGGCTGAGTATAGCTCTCTCCACTTCTTCTAAAAGAATTTCTGGCTCTTGCTCTACTACATGTGGGAGTGGAAGTTGAGAAGATATCTCAAATGTGTTAAATTCTTTAGCATATAGTTGGGTAAAGAAAGTTGTAGCATGTTCCATAATGTTTTTTCTTGCTGTGACATTCTTACCACTTTTATTCAGTTTAGGAATCCACTCTTTGTTCATTTCTTTGAGTTCTTTTAGTGATTTTTTGATCCCTCCTGTCCGGGTAATATGTTTTTCTAAAATGTTAACTTTTCTGCGTCTTCTGTCAGTTCTAAGGTTTTTGGTTATTAATTTACTTAGTTTTGCTATTTCGGTTCTTTTCTTTTTCTTTTCAGGGTCAGAAAGAAGACATTTTCTTTCTTGCAGAAGCTGTTTTGTAGTATCGCTCAAATCGCCCATGTGGTTAGCTTTCTTTTTGATTTTTATTCCAGCTATAAGTCTCTGTTCCAAATTTTGGTAGGATTTTAGTATATTTGTCTTCAATTCTTTGAGTATATTGGGATCCGATAGCATTGTTGAGGTTTTTGTGATAATTTCTTCACTTACTTGCCCTGTACCACTATTGACAATCTGTTTCCTAGATTTTTTAGGCGAGATTAATCTCATATTGCTTCTTACCATCCGATGATTTGTATTAAAGTTTAAATTTTGAATAACTTCTGTGTTTGTGAAAGCTTTTGGATTATTCGAAATCATAAAGTCAATTTCATTTCTATATCTTTGACCTGGGGACTCCCATGTCCATTTTTTGCTGGGTTTCTTTTTGAAGATAGTATTTAGTATAGTGAGATTGTGTTCCAGCAGCATATCTATAAGCATTTGTCCATGGGGGCTCCTTTTACCATGTCCAAAATTTCCCATCACGAGATCTTCTCCTCTCTGTTTACATCCAACTTGTGCGTTGAAGTCTCCCATTAATATTATGTAGTTATTTGAGTACTTAGTAATGCAGTCTGAAAGGTCCTGGTAGAACAAATCCATCTCTTCCGATTTTGTTTGTTCAGTCGGAGCATAGATTTGCATGATCGACCACTTCTTCTTATAACCGGGAAAGTTAATGTTTAGGATTGCAATCCTGTCAGATATACCGATAATCTCTTCTATATTTTTCTTATGCGTCGCTTTTATTAGGAAACCTACACCTCGTTGACCTGGAATTTCTCCTTTGTAATACAAAATATAAAGCTGACGTTCTTCTATGGCTTCACCCAGCCTTCGCATCTCGCTAATGCCAAGAATATCCCATTTCAAGTCTTGCAATGCAATTTCTAATTCCTGTAGACTCTCTTCACTTCGTAGTGTTAAAGCATTTAAGGTTGCTATTTTTAAAGTAGGTTTTCTTTTTTGTTTGTTTATTTGGATATTATTGCCATGCGTCTGCTTCATGGAGCTAAGTTGCGGACATGGTTCTTGGTATTGATATTGATAACTATCAATTGGAGGGTGTTGGTCTACATTTCCCACGGGGACCAACCGTATTGGGAAAGTGGGTTGGAGAGGGCTCTTCTTTCTTTGCTATGCGTCTTTGTTTGAGCTTAGATCTGAAGTACTGTGTGATCTTTCAGTATGCTTGAAAGAATTTATATTTTTCTTACTTGTCATGAAATAGGAAGACATAGAAGCCTTGCTTTTTTTGCTCGGTTGATATGGAGGCTTTGTGTTAACCTTATTATTGTCGTAGTATAAAAGTACTTATCACAATGTAATCTATGATCAAACGTTACCTTGCTACCCACACAAAGTGACGCGAAAATAACCTAAAAAATAAAATAAAATACGTCTTCAATACATCAACGTAATCAATTTGTCACAATAACCGGAAAACCTTACCCCATCCTCCATCAAAACCGAAAGAGTCGTTCCGTTCCGCGAGAGCTCACATTATGTCTGAGCCGCGGCAACATGTCGGAGGCACCGTGCCGTCGGATATGGCAACAATTTTAATAAATAATTATCCCTCTCGGTGCTCTCGGATAAACAGATACGCCTAATTTGAGCACAGCCCCACTTAAGGTCGAAATACGTTGGAACTTGAAGATTAGCGATTCTCGTTTTAAGTGTGAGGGTTTAGGAAAATATCGAATGCGGAATATTTTCGTGTTGATGCAAGTTTTCTTTCTTCAATTCATTCAATATTTCTATTTGTGTGCATAGAATTTTCCATAACTTGAAATTATTTTAAATTAGTAAAAAAGAGGTTGTCGTATTTCACTAAATTTTTAAGGCATGTATTTTTTAAACATTTTGGTACATGAATATCAATAACTCAGTAGTACTCGTACAGAAGGTTATCAGCACCAACGTCAACATAACATAGATTAAATTTAAAGACTCCTACACGACACTCGTGTTGATCACCGGAAACACAAACCCGGTAGAATTTCTGATACCAATGTGATACAATCTGAAATGCTAAAATGGAGGCTAACATATCCCATATATTTTTTTAGTACTGACAGCCTACATTTTATATCTCTATAGAAAACATTTGAAAATCAAATATAATTTAAAATCCAGAAAATGACTCACAGTTTTCATTCCACCATTAAAAATGAGATACATAAATTCACTAATTTACGGTCGTGTTACGTGCTTCATATGCCATTGTAAAAATGTTAGTACCCTCATTAATCAAGCAGACCTGCTTCGTCAGGAAACATTAATTACTTCTGTAATATATTTCATGCACAAACTTTAGGTAAGCATAACATGACATTTGAAAAATTTGAGAGATACTAACAGGTAGATGTTATTATACTACACTTGACAGTTTAATTACTTGACAGTAGACTTCTTCGGTGGCTCAGTGGTTAGTGACCCTAACATCTGAATCAAAGAGGCGTGGGTTTGATCCCCACCCAGGGCAAATATTTATGTGATGAACATAAGTGTTTGCTCTGTGTCTGGGTGTTATTTAGTTACTATCTATATAAGTATGTATTTAAAAATAAGTATATGTAGTATATCAGTCTCTGGTAGCCATATCACAAGCTTTGCTTAGTTTGGAGTCAGAGGGTGTGTGTAAGATGTCCCAAAAATATTTATATTTATTTATTTAATTAATTATTTTTCGCAAATAATGGACCCACCGCCATTCAAAGTGTACAGAGTTTGAATAGTTTGCACGAATCAATGCGACATCCATGTACATTATTGATGATTTATCAAAAACAGCTCAGCCGATTTCGATAAAATGACAATGGAACCACCTCAGGTATGTACCTGAGGTGGTTCCCCATTCGAAATAAAAAATTAGTTTTAAAATCGGTGCACAATTGGCGTAAATATCGATGAAGATACACAAAAAAATACAAACGGACGAACATAGTACTCGTAAACTCGTAAAATCTCGTTTTGTTTTAGTCGAGGTTAAAAGTTTGTTAGGCTACCACATTGCATATTACATGTCCGCTAGGACAAACTATTGAAACCAATCCTTGTAACATCTATGTACTAACACAGTTTAAAGCAATAAAATTTACTTTACTTCATAAATAATTAAACCTTCGGCACCAAAAATAGTAAAAAAATGTTGATTAGTTTTGTCAAAGAGAGGTTACGTAATAAACTAAATCACAGCCTGGTGCTTTTTAAACCGACTTCCAAAAAGGAGGAGGTTCTATGTTCGTCTAGATGTATTTTTTTGTGTATGTTCATCGATAATTTCGCTAGCTGTGAACTGAATCGAAAAGTTATTACTTAGTTCGAAAGGGTATATTTCCGAGGTAGTCTCATTTAAATTGTACAGAAATCGGCTAAGCCGCTTTTGAAAAATGAACAGTAATGTAAACAATTTTCGAATTTTGTTCACGATGGAAGGCGGTTTTGCAATTTTTGCGAAAATATTATTGTAACGTCAATAACAGAATCAGCTGCCAGTGAAGGAAAACATTGTCAGTAAACAATAACTTGATAGAAAAAGTTACTCTCTATTGCCTTGCTATTAACTCACTCTCAAGAAAAATTGTCGGTTCCGTCGTTTTAGAGCTGATTCCCATTCCAAATTTCAAAGTCGCGTCACCTATATCAAACCACTAGCTTGTCAAGTGTTGTTAAATAGCAGATCCCTAAACATTTCGAGCCGCAAAACTAGTCGCGGGCACTCCTACAACGCTGAAGCTAATTGCAGTAAGATTCCGTCCTTTGCTAATACGATACGTTACAGGGCGCGGCTGAAAAACGATGTGTTCCCGTCACAAATGAGCCTGAACCCTTTACCAAGTTCGACTTTAACTTACGCCGCTCTAGAGCTCAGTTTCGAGTGTGTCGATTTAAATTTGGGCCGTTCCTATTGCGACGTGCCTTAATGGAAATTGTGAGCCGTGCCCGTGTCGTTACGCGCTGCAAATGTACATAATGTGTCGTCAAAAGGGTGAAATATACTTTAGTAGGCTGTGATTTCGTTTGTAGCGAGCCGGGGCTTACCGGCTTTCAAAAGTTTTTCCGGCGTGCTTCGCTGTTGAAGGCCGGGAGAGAAGTTAATCCCCGGACATAACATACCTATTTTGTATAATGTACGGTAGCTACAAGATTTGTGTCATCCCCAAAACGATCTCCCAATAACAATCATTGTTTCGGAATGCGACTATTCCCAAACAATTTAGATTTAATTTGTAAACGAATCCTAAGGAGAATCGTATTCTCTTTTGTCGTTAAACGAAAATATTTGATACCTCCTCTAAATATGGCGCTTTTATTAAATTCTTGCGTTTATTAACTTGAAGTAAAATTCCTCGACTTGCAAGGAAAAGCTAAAATAAGAGAAAAAAAGTTTCGTGTTTCTTTTCTGTGGAATTTTATTAATGTTGCCAACATTGTTGGTTGGTGAAACATTATTGTAACACCCGCCAAGTTTCATCTCGTCTTCCTGATGAAAAGTAATAAACCATCTCGGCTGAAACCTCGACTCGTTAAAATTCCAACCTTCTTACTAAAATTAATGTGTGAGCAACTCAGCCCTAACTTTTGATTGCAGGTGTTTTAAGACTATTTTGAAAGAATTTAAACTAAAATGTTTCTATCAGGTTATCACAAATCTGTTCGTATTTTATTTAACTCTCTATTTCGTGTCTGCAACCAAATTCAGAGGCCTTCAGGCGGCCTCAAAATTCTGACACCAGGGCTAGCCACCCAGCCTATACGAACTTACTTAACCAAAAGTTACCCGTATAGTTCTATCTAGTCTACTATCTATTGTTATGGTTTTCTCACAATATTTTCCTTAAGTAATTGAAAACATGGGTTTAAGTAGTTCATTCTATGTGCGAACCAAACATGGCAGCCAATGGCCAAATTACATAATGAAATAGCTTGACTTACGAACTCTCAATTTTTATAACTTTTTAAGATAACATAACATGTATTCTGTAGTTTGTGCATTGTGACTGTATAAACCAAAAATGAACGAAACCGCAATTTACTTAAATCATTAAATTAAATTGGCCCCTAAAATTAATATTATTCATCAACGTTATGTCAAAACCAAACCAAAACAGTCAAACCTAATTTTGTTTGGTTTTAAATTATATTCCATTAATATTATTTTGATGTTCTAATCCAATGCTCACAATCACTAACCGCATTTAATATTCTCGCATTTAATATGTACTGGCCTTTTAATTTTAGCTGTCCACTAGTTAACATAGGCCTATTCATGAGCAGCGAAGACGCAGGTAATTCATAACTATACAGAGTTATTGGTAGTTTACGTACAACCTCTTTTAGGACGGCAAGGTAAACAACTTTTACTATGACATACTTAAACCCTAAAATTGCAAAAAAAACAACGGGTTGCACTCCGGCAGTGCCGGCAGAAGTGAAAACTTGAACATATTATAAAGAACTATCATTTATGTGGTAAAATACAATATCACACTCGGACAAGCTCCCTGCGCCGACTTACGAATTTTTGATCAGGTCACGTGTCCTGACACGAGTTTAACATTTTTACCCATCGCAAAAAGTGCAAAACGTCGCTAAAGAAGTTTTCACTTCAATATTCTATAGTTGCCTACGAAGAGGAAAAGCTCCTTGTACGCAACTAGTTGCGAACATTGGTTGCGTACGCGGCCGAAAGCACACAGTCATTCGTTGTACATTTTATCGAAAATCTTTACGTGATACCGAATATATAAAGTCTTATATTGTTGGTGGTACTTTTACAACCGACCAAACCCATACTAAGCTTAATGTAATGAAAAATTATGAAATTTATTTGATTTATTATTGACATTATTACTATTTCATGTAGGTAAGTAATCGCATAAAAAAATGTAATGTATAGTTTTTGAATATAATACAACTATTATATTCAAAAACAACTATTTAGTTTTTATTTTAAGTAGGTTAATTTTAATAGTTATAGTTTTTAGAATTCAGTTTTGATGTTTTATAAGTTTTGTTGTGATAATAAATAAACATTGGTATACAACTATAATTACTATGTTACCTATTATCTACATATTTTATGATACAATTCATCGATAGTTAAAATATCTAATTTAGCATATCTATTCAAATTTCTAGGTATATGTATTCGATAAGCAAAATTTTCATGGACGTTACGTAAAATGGTATTTCGACCTAATAAATTCGGTCAAAAGAGCAGGGTATTGCCATCCATAAAAATATAATGAACGGCAAAATATTGACTCGCTATTTCCATTAGACTTGATGAGCCATTAAAAGATAGATGCCTACATAATTTTATTTACTAGCCTCTTTAGGGCAAACTAAACTAATTGTGTTTAATAATAGTACTTCAAATAAATAGCTACTTGCTGAAATATAATTCTATCTACTTACATTAGCAAAATTATTTTAATAAGCAATGAACAGTCTGTTCCACTCGTTGCACGATGTTTTAAAACTTAACTTAAATATTTTAAGGCCATTTTTTCATTACATTTCCAACATTTGTGAGGCATTCAAATTATGTACTAATAAATGTATTTATGACAAAGCGGGACATAATTAAGAGTAAAATTGTAATTACTTTACCATTGAGTTCAAATCAATACCAAATCAAATATCAAATCAATAGGATACACTCACCACCATTCTTAACACCCCTTTGGACGACCGTGCTTGGCGCCAAGCCTCACTGCCTGTAAGGTTTGGTGGTCTCGGTATACGGAAAATTTCCAGTGTAGCTCTGCCAGCTTTCTTGTCCTCAGTTTTCAGCACTCAAAAGTTAGTAAATGACATATTATCATCGTCTCTTCCAAATTTAGAAATCAGCAATCTGAGTAACGCTGTTGAGAGTTGGAAAATAGCCTGCCCAAGCCAATCTTTGCCCAAGGCTCCCAATTCTCAGAGACAGTGGGACGGGCCGCTCTGTGAGTTAGAACTGCAAAAACTAATACAAACTTCAAGTTCTACCACAGAGCGTGCTCGCTTGCTTGCCGTTTCGAGATGGGAGTCGGGGCTTTGGTTACATGCCATACCTTCAATAAACGTTGGCAACCTTTTAGACAATAACTCTTTCCGGATATGCGTATCCCTACGTTTAGGTGCTCCATGTCTGGTCGCGCACTGCTGCCAATGCGGTGAACAAGTCGACCGTTTTGGCCACCATGCATTGTCATGCGTCAAAAGTGCAGGGCGCCTTTCGCGACACGCCAGTTTGAATGACATCATCCGTCGGGCATTCGTCAGTGCCGGCGTCCCGTCGGTCTTAGAGCCCAACGGACTGTTGCGAGACGACGGTAAGAGGCCCGACGGAATGACATTGGTGCCATGGAAGATGGGACGACCTTTAGTGTGGGACGCGACTTGTGTCGACACACTGGCGTCGTCTCACCTTCCTGTCACAGCAATTGGGGCTGGCGCTGCCGCAGTTAAAGCCGAAAACCTCAAACGGCACAAATATGAGTCGTTGGACAGAATATACCTCTTTGTGCCGTTTGGGGTTGAGACTTTAGGTCCATGGGGGCCGGACGCCCTATCACTTTATAAAGACTTGGCCAGGCGGTTAGTAGAAGTGACGCGTGACCAGAATGCTGGCGTCTACTTTGGTCAAAAGCTCAGCATTGCCATTCAGCGAGGCAATGCTGCCAGCATTCTGGCCACGTTTCCTTCTACAAAGGGGCTTTTAGATTAAGTTTTATATGTTATAAATTTAGTTTTGTATATATATTAGTTTGTGATATTTGTATAAGTTTATTTTTAATTATGTAGATAGCTGTAAATAGTACGTTCTCCAATGTTATTTAAGTTTGTTGCAATAAAGTCATCTTCAATCAATACCTACTCAGATACCTACATAGTTTCGTTGTAACGCAAATTACGAACAGAGACGTTTTCAAACTCGCTTTTTATTATTAGACAAATAACTATGTTATTTATACAGGGTTATTTCTAATCAATTAGCATCCTTTTAGGGACTTATTCTGTGCATCAAAACTAACAACTTTAGTTCTACAACTTTTGTCAAAACTCGAAAAAAAGTCAGCTGTTCCATACATTTTGTCGTGGGTGAACGATATTTTTCTATGGAACAACAATTTTTTTTTTAGTTTTGAGAAAAGTAGCAGTACAAGGGTTGTTAGTTTCGACGTACAGAATAAGCCCCTAGGGGATGCCAATTGATTAGAAATAACTCTGTATACTTACTACAAATAGTTTTGATTAGTACAAAATAATTTCTGTTCTACATTATCACAAAACTATTTGTCTTATAAGTATTTATCAAAATCATCATCATCGTAAGCCTGTAAACGCCCACTGTTGAGCCTAGGCCTCTATTCTTGTACGCCTAGTAGGTATTTCCTTTACGCGGCAATCAGAATGAAAGCACAGGTAATACATTTTATCAAGTTATCATCTGGTAATGTTCCAAAAGTGTATAATGGTATCCGGGCCGGTGCCGGGTGTGGTACGTCCCGCTCGGTATGATAAATGTCAAAATCAGCCGCATTGCAGGCCCATACGAGCGCTTTGCCAACTGCTCGTACTGTACGCCGTTTCTCAGAAAGGACTAATTAAGCTCTCTTACATGAAAGGTGGTTGAAATTGTGAAAACAGCGATGTCTATTAATAGTTTTATTTTCAGCTCAAGTTAAATTATAGATATTTTGCAAGCACTAGAATTGTACACAACAATTGCAATTTGAGTTAGGTACTTAATGCTTTCGTAGCAGTAAGTACCTAATATGGATTATATGTATATACCGTAGAAGTTCGGGATGCACATTCCGCTGGGTCGTTTAGGAATAAATTAAAATGTTGGCTACATGACCAACTATTTTATGACATAAATGACTTTTTGAAATTACTTGAATTGTATTAAGATTTTGTGACTAATTTGGTAATTGTCAAGTTCTTCTATTTTTATTTTTATTTTGTGCTATATTGTATAGTGCCCTAATATAATGTTTACTTATTGACTTGTAACAAACGGTATTATGAATAAATGACTGTATGACTATATGATTTCATCGTCGTCTTGGAGGAAGTTATGATGGACTGGATATAATAACAAAATAACGGAAAATTTAAAAAAATTGCTGATGATGTTTTGATTTCCGTTGAATCCTCATTAGCGCTATATGTCCTACTAAGCACGGGCCTTAATGTCTCATTATGAAAAAGTAATGCTTTAGTCTATCTACGACACCAACAGAATGCAGTTCCATACAATTTCAAGAACACGAATAGTTCTCAAAATACAATGCTGGCTCGCCGAGGCTCTCCCTCACCGCTTAAAGCAACTAAAGCAACTATCACTTAACACTAACAATAGTTATCTTTAAAAAGACTAGAGATTACCTGAAAATTCCAACCTAGGATTGAAATCCAATGGGCTTCCTCAGCACACCGTAACACCGACCATTGAATGAGTAACGTCAATGAACCTAAATTAAAATTAATGCTTTTACATTATAGCCTTGTTCAAACTATGGCATCGGCAACAATAGCCTGCCGCATAATGGGGAACTACAACAAAAATTATCCTTTTGTATATGAAAAATCCTTTGAAAAGGAAGCCATTTTGCTTTTTTTACGTAGAACTCGACGCAACAATTGCGATTGCGTTGGAACGGATAGCTTCTATTGAGGAAAACAATGTCTTTGTTAGCGTACGTTTTAATATTTTATCCTTTGCGTTTCTTGAGGACAGATTTTTTCAATTGGAAAATTATTCGGGAAAAGTTTTTTTTAAACAAATATTATTTTACAAAATTAATTCAATAATGTCGTACTGTACATTTTTGTACAACGTTCGCTTGTGCAGTAGGAATCTGCCGTAAAAATTTTTGTACGCCGATCTAAAGTCTAATGTAGTTATGATGTCAGTCAGTCTGTTAGTACCTACTCAATAGTATAATTACTAAATTACTAAGGGTGATTTATACTAAATTGTAATAGTAGTAATCATTCAGAATCTAATGTAACGTAGCATAACCCATAGTAGAGCTCATCCATAAATATTTTTGTCAGAATCCAAAACATACTAGGTATAGGTATATATCGCCCTTTAGACATATTATGTTCAGGGCTTTTGGTAACGAGTTTTACACAGAATATTATGAGCGATCGACCGGCGTTAATCGACCTACACTATCAACGCTACATCATTATGATTATAAGTAAGTAACGACGTAAATTATACCCGTACATGTATCATAATAGTTATCAAATAAAATAGTACATAATTATGAGTTTATAACTTTGAATATTTAAATTTCTTTGGGTGACCCGAACTCCTCTAACAGACCTTCAACAATGTCACCATCGTAGTCAAGTTCATAAAAGTAGAATGATACATAAAATCAAGTTTTAACACAAGAAAATGTTAACAATTAATTACCTGACGAATACAAGTCCGTGCATACGAAAGTGTACCTCTGAGATTTGCATAAAAACGAGCAGCTCCCTTCATAATTATCTCTTTGATGTTCAACATATCACTCCACTCGTTCGCTGTTGAAATATTAAAAGCTTCGTACAATTGGATACAATTTTATAGACGATGTTCATTAGTTATTGAATAATAGATAAAATAATTATTTAAGATTTCCATCTTACCATCTTTAATAATTATTTTTCGCAAGAAATGGCATGACCGACTTCAACCGTGTACAGAATTCGCGAATATTTCACAAGGATCGATGTAGCATTTGTCACATTATTGTTGATTTATCAAAAATGGCTCAGCCGATTTCGACAACATTTAAATGAGACCAATTTTAAAGTACATTCTTTCCAATAAAAAAAGAATTATTGAAATCCACTATGTAAAAAGTTATGCGTGGTAACACATAAAAAAAAAACGCGTCGAATTGAGTACCTGCTCCGTTTCGTCGGTCAAACAAGCTGTAATAAAAAAGTTTTTTCATATTTGTAGGACTGCTTTTTGGGTAAATAGCTTTGCATGTTGAGAGTTATCAGGGCTAAAAAATGAATTTTCATATAGAGATAAATCCATTTATGATTAAGTGTATTTATGACCATCAGTATCTCACAACTTATTATCTCGTATACTTCTATGGTCAGGATCTACGACTGTATTTATTCCTTTATTTTTATTAATAATTCGATATTAAATTCGATAATAAATGTCCGTTACGCTATACTATACATAGAAACTTAAATACACGCTTCATCAATTCATTAACAGAAAGTAAACATTTATTTCAGCCCATCGCGTGTCCCTCCTATATTCACGGTAGTGCCACGCTAAGACGAGCCAAACAAGGCGCATATACATACATATACTAGTATCTGTATTTTTGAAGCGCTTCGTCGTTTTTTGAACCCTCATAATTTGGGTTTAAACACCAGATAAAAAAATGTCAATAGTAATATAAAAACTTTCAATAGCATATAACTTATTCATCATATTATGTTACTAGTTTATGCCAGCGGCTTCGCGTGCGTGATATTTTGATTTTTGTGCTATCCCATAGGAACCTTTTTTCTTTTTCGGAATAAAAAGTAGCCTATGCCACTTTCTGTCTTTCAAACTATGTCTTTGCCATCCTATGCCATATTCTATTCTTCGTTGATGCGTGAAAGAGGAATAAACCAAGAAACCAACAAACACTCTTTGGGATTTTTAATATTAGTAAGTATAATAATAAGGAACTAAAGATAAGGATTGATATCTAAATCGGATCCCAATTTCATTAACGGCTAAGACACATATATTTCGCCCTGGGTGTAAGTTTGTGAAATTAAGGCTTGTAGAAGTTATTAAGTCGGAAGCTTGACTTTACAGGAAGCCTGATAATTTTCTGCAAGCGACACGATCTCGTCTTGGCAACATTTCCACGGAAATGTTTTGCTGGGATTGTTTATTCTCTTCCCCCGTGGCATACGTACACTTTTTCAAACCTTTCTCGCTGCTACTAGCAGGCTTAGAGTAGGCATACGAATACAGGACACAGGCGGTATCTACACGCATTCCGCGAGTTACGTAAACGAGAATTTAATCATTCATGTCGGATTTTTAGTTATCACGGAATCCTAATATTTTTGACAAAAATGTAACAAATAACTTTAAACCATAGACTTACGTCATTTTTTAAACTGCTTCAAAGTACAGTATACTTTTTGACCGACGAACCACCGGAGGAGGTATACAATTTGACGTACATTTTTTTATGTATGACCACGCATAACTTTTTTCATAGTGGGCTGATTTCAATAATTATTTTTTTATTGGAAAGAATATACTTTGAAATCGGATTCATTTAAATTTTATCGAAATCGGCTGAGCCATTTTTGATAAATCAACAATAATGTGAAAAATGCTACATCGATCCGTGCGAAATATTCGCGAATTCTGTACACGGGTGAAGTCGGTCATGCTAATTTTTGCAAAAAATAATCTTGTTATCAAAGTATATTCACAGTGTTTTTCTTCAATTTATAAATGAATATGAATTTATAACTAGATTTTTTTAAATGTTATTATTGTAAAAGGTGTTTGTGACGACAGAGATCTAAGGTATTAAGGAATTATAATATGTCAGTAAAAAGTATGTGCTTATCAATTGAGTACTTTTGCCTTTTTATACTGGCATTCACGTGCAATATCAAAGATAGTAGATTCCTCTCGGTTATAAGTTAAAATATTTTTGAAATGTTTGTAATGCTATCTTTTCTAGTTTATTGCACGCGCTTGTCATTTTTATTAGTGTATCATTAAACGTGCAAATAATAAGAGACAATTTGATGCATTGTTCGATCCAATGATTTCACTTAGCAAAGATCTAAAGCCCGCACACACTACTCTAGTCGCCGCGGAGTATCTCACAATTTACTTCCATTTAAATGTATGCAAACACTCCGTGGCAACTAGTCTCCGAGACTAGGAGTCGTATTTACGAGATGGGCCTAAAACGTACCTTGACACATTTTCTAACTCTACATATTTCTAACACCAGCTCAATCTCTCAAATGCTACCTAAATGTTTCATCTTGATGTACTAAAACACTACATGAAAGTTAGAAATAACCTTGGGGGTGTTTTAATAAAAATTGTAAAATGTGAATTTTTCTAAAGGAATCCCAAAGGAAGGAAAGTCAAACAGTACCATTCCATGTCCTGCAGTGTACGAACGAAGCACCTGTAACGTGAAGTATTCATAAAGGCGAGGACGTCAAGAACTAGACTAGACTTTGTAACATAGAGATGGGACATTCGTATTAGCTGCAAGATTTGACATTATGTAACGTTGTATTACATTTTTCGAATCAGAATTATTTATTGACATATCGAGCTTAATACTGTAATTAAAAATACAAAATCTATATAATGTGTATAACACAACTATGGTATAATTATATATAATACCGCCAACAATAGGTCTCGTCATCCAACAATTCGTGGTTTGTAATTGATATTATTGTATGCGATACATAATTTTATAATTAAATTACTTTGGATTTATTTTAATGAATATAAAAAATTCAAAACATTCATTCGAGATAAAATCTATTAATTTTATAAATCGATTAGCTGCCCGCCCCGGCTTCGCCCGTTTATAATTGGCTAACGATTAGCTTTTTGGAAATATAGGTACTGTACCTGTACCAGCCTTTTTAATAGTCCACTGCAGGACGTAGGCCTATCCACGAAGGGTGATTGGGCCATATCCACCACGCTGGCCCAGTGCGTGTTGGTGGATTCACATACGCCATCGAATTTCTTCTACGGACGTATGCAGGTTGCCTCACGATGTTTTCCTTCACCGAAAAGCCAGTGGTGTGAAATTCCGTACATAAATTCCAAAGAACTCATTGGTACGGGACCGGGGATTCGAACCCACGACCTCACGATTGTAAGGCGGGTGTCACTACCTCTAGACCACCACGGCTTTATAGGTTACATAGCCTATATTACCCACGGATAGTGTAGCTTCTCAGTAAAATAATTTTTCAAATCATTTCAGGAGTTTCGGAACCTATTAAATGCAAACAAACAAACTTTTCTTATCGAATCTTTCTTCTTTATCATATTGGTATAGATATTAGTCAATATTGTTTCACGAGTTTTTAAGCCTTGATTTGTGCTTATTAGTTATATCATATTATCATTAGTATAAAATTTAAGGAGAATAAAAAATCTATCAGATGGATATAAAAATCAAGACGGATTTCCACTAAGTAGGCACAATCAGGCAACGTTAATAGAAGCAATCGGCACACCTAAGCTGACTTCGAGTCAGAGCTGACCCAACATGAAAAACTAACACCAATGATTGGAATCGATGTAAATAATACTTCGTTCCCGTGTGACCTTAACAAAGAAACTACGCCATCTACTGCAAACTAGCCGGAAAACGCAATAACCTAATCTAGATACAATTTTTGAAACCCTTAAAACGTTAGGTGGTAAAGGTACACGAGTACGTTATTCGCTCCACGTCCGCACCCCTATAACACTGACAGTGTTACGAGTCGTCACTAGAGGTCGGCGGGTCAGCTGAAACGTTAGGGGTGCAGGGGGTTGGTAGGGGGGGTTGCCGTGGCAACCGCGCCCCACAACACGCCGCCGCGGCGCCAGCGTACCTACCTTATTATGTATGTTTTATGTTTGTAACTCGGATTGCAACGGGTCTATCTATGTGGGCGTATAAGCTGTATAAACATACGCATGGGAAATAGAGCAAGCTTTAATATTTAAAAAGTGTATACGTGGCGCTTCGCACCGTGTTGCCTGAAGTTGGCTAGGGTTGTAGCCCTATTATGTTACTCGTAGAAAAACCATTTAATGTATACCTGAAATAACAAACAAAAGTGTAGTTAAAATGATTCATTAATAGTGTCACGACATAGTATATAATTAAAAAGACCAAAATTATTTCAGCTTTTAGACTTAGCTGTTCAGTTTTTAGACTTTGAACTAGCTCAAGTAACCCACAGTGAATGTAATTTGATATTTTCTTTACGTAAGTTTGTTGGTTCCCCAGAATCTACTTTCAATGAACTTAATCTAAGCAATTGGTAGTAATAAGTAGGCTTCTACCTACTGGTAGACACCCATTTTTTATATTATCAATTGTTGTAGCACTGTTCAAGTGTTTAAAATTGGTAGTGCAAAATAATCATTGGCCGATACGCCTAGTTACGCGCAGAATAATTCGCAAAATGGCACACGGGGCTCAACATGACTAATCCGCAAAAGGCAATCTACCGGTTCCTAAAAAGGTTTACATACGTATTTTCGGTGATACAAAGTATCGACTAGTACCAACATTTTTAGTTTTATATTTCTATAATCCGTATGTAAGTATAGAGGTAGTAAGGAAAAAAGTCAGTCTTACACAAAATAAAATATAAAACTGGGCTTGGCTTTATATATAGGGAACACTTGTGTAGGGAACACATAAATATGTTCTAAAATATTTTTTAAAACTAATTATTACTTGTATTGATTTATAATCACCCTACTAAACATCATAATGGTGCATACAATTTTTTGTAAATCATCATCATACGCCATTTGCAATCGACGGTGATACTATAGTCAAAAATAAAAAAGAATAACCATTAATCATCCATCATCATGAACCATCTGAGTCGCTTTTTGGAGCTGATTGTGAATATTGTGTGTTCTGGCTCAATAGCGTTTTGTATTTTGCCAAAATTACTCGAAGTAATTTCGATACCAGTCCTCAAAGGTAAATAAAACCATGTCAATACATTAATGCTAGTTTTATCGAACAATCTGTCTATAGGCAGAAAGGCTTCAGGGGAATTTATCTAATCAACCTACGAGTGTGTTTGTAGAGTTACCATAGTTTGTTTATGTTAGCCATGTTAGGTAAATTACCTGAAATCTATTTACAGTCTCCTACAGACTTTCCACGAAACATGCGAGTTAAGTTCCCCAAGTTTTGCTCTCAAGAATTTGACGTGATTCATATTTCTGTTTCCAATACGAGGTATACGAGATATTGGAAATAGTCGTTTAGAGTCTAAATTAATTCTTAGATATTTTTAGATATCGGCTCATTGATACAATTCTTGTACAAAATTTGGGTCTCGGTTTGGTATTTAGAAAAAGCTTTTTATTCCAAGTTTATCTTTATGGCGGATAGGTATTTTCAAGAAAACCTGTTTTGCAAAAAAGTCACAAAAGTAAAAAGATCCATTGCAAGTTTATGTCGATAGGAAATGGTTCCGGGGCCCTGTTCTACTAGTGCCCTAATCTGTAGGAATGGTATGGTAACATTCCCTTTTACGCTGTCATGTAAATTAGCCCAAATAATAGGGAGTGAAAAATATTTATGATATTTTTTCATTTAAGTTCAAACAACCTTCATTGTTCAAGCAGTCACATATGTGGCATTGTACAGGGCACGTTTTTATGTGAGCGTATTACGTCTTAGACCACATTTTCCTTAAAATCAACCAAGACGTATATGGCAAGCCTATTTTTTTCTAAATGAAGTGTAATGAGAAGTGGAAGACTAAATTTTGCAGGTGCAATTTTGCTTTCTTTTGATTTTATTAATTTGCAGCACATGATTTCATTGATATCTATTTTGCGATTGGCTGGCTCGTATTTCCTAGTGTACCTACTGTTGTGTACTGTAGTACACACACAGAGTATTGTTTACCTAATAATTATAATCACCAGCAAGATAGGAGCATAATCTCTATAATCACGAAGGTAGTTTCCGCCACAATGGTGTGTGCGCCTATTATTACCCCAATCTCGTCAGCCCTGGCTGGCCTTAACTGGGGTAATTACATTACCACTTGAGGTAGGAAACGGAAGATCAATAGTGGGTGATAGTAACAATCTTTCCTAATTTACTACTTAGACCACTCGCTCTAAGGCCGGTAAGCGTTGGGTAAAAACTGCGTGGGTGCTACGCGCAACGTATTTAAATGCTACGACATGTTGCACGTAGCATGAAAATACAACGACACGTTTCAAGTAGCACGATAATGTTACTATACGTTGCATGTAGCAAATAAATGCTACAGCACGTTGCACGTAGCATGTTGTTGTTGGTGCTATTAGACGTTCCACGTAGCATAAATAATAAATGCTACAGCACGATGCAAGTACCTGGCGCGTATGCCACGTGCAAATTGGTTGCGAGTCGATAAGACCAGCAACCGGCAATTCATACATTCAGCATTATCAACTACGATTAGCAGTACTACTCTTCTTGCAATTACTTGCAACCGGTTCTTTTGGAAATTTATAAAAGATATATTAAGATATATTCTACATACATAACAAACAAACCAACAATATCTTTATTGTACACCATATAACAGATAAATTAATGTAGATTTTTACAGATGTTGTACAATGGCGGCCTTATCGCCTTTGGCGATTTCTACCAGGCAACCTTTGGATGGACTGGAGAAAAATTAAATAATAGGAATACATACTATGCCTATGTATGTATATTTAGTCATTTAGAGTAGCGGATATTCTACACTTGATGATAAAAAATGTAGCAGTGAAGTTTATGCTTTAATTTTCAACTGTAGTGAAAATCAAAGCATAAACTTAAAAAATCAAACAGATTCAATACGGTAAAATAAAATACTTGTTTTTATGCTCTTACACTCTACATAACTCAAGACACTGTTAGAGTGTTTAATATAGTACGGTGGTAGGTAAGGAACGTCTACACTTTTCATTCAGTTCAGCCGTAGTAAAAAGCGAACACTATCTACTAATCCTTTCTAAGCCTCCTAAAACAACTTCAACTTAACGAAGGTCTTCAAATCTACCAACATCTATAGATATACTCGTAATATAGATAGCACCTAACCAATTCTAATCTAGTTAATTCACCCGCACGCAGAATACGCGGCAGTCAGTACACAGGCACGCGCAGTGCCATTAGACATTCTGCGGCATTGGCTACAAGCCTCGAATATCAATGGCCGCACTACTGGAAGAGGGTCGGGTATCCTCTCAATTTACGTAACAAGGAATTGCAGCAGATACGAGTGTCTCACAGAAATTGCAGATACGAGTGTCTTCACAATGTAGCGGTTACATTTCTACACTGTAAGCCTTGATATTCCTGTCAGTACCCGATTCAAATATATTATTATGACGTACTGATGAATTCTGGTTCCTTGAAATTTTTTTCATGTAAATCCTAATATGAGTTATGTCACTACTATCATTCATAAAGTTAATCAATTTCATTGAATCATTATTCACCTATCAAAAATAAATTTAAAAAACTGGTTTGACTGATACTTAGTTAATATTTGAGTTTCTCAAATACAATTTCAATAAAACCAGGCTTACAGTAAAAAAAAAACATATTTTTTGGATTGAAAAAGAGAAAATTAAAAATTTAACAACAGGTGAGATATCTCTGGAAACATATTTCAGAAATACACACATTTCATTCAAAGGACATGTCCACAAAATGAATGGAGGCTGGTATAATAATAATCAAAAATTCTAACCACAACACTCGTTACATTTCGAGAAAGTTCATATTTTTCTGAGTCAAATAATTTAATTAATTTTCCGAGTCTTTCTTGAGTCATGCAAAAGTTAAAAACAAAAAAGAGCCCTCCGATTTTTTTAAAATTAATTTTGATTTTATTAGAAAAAATAAATATATTTCGCTCAATAGGTAGTTTATCTCTAGAACCCTGATTGAGTAACCTCCAAATTGTTAATTAAAAGCATTTTTACCAATTAGACACACTCTGTGTGCTTCACTTCTGTCACGCTTTTGAATTATTGTATAGCATGTTGGGGCAGTGCACCCGCAACTTACATCATACTAGCTGAGCGAGCACAACGCTCAGTACTGAAGGTTATGATGAAGAAACCACTAAGATATCCGACCATTGACGTCTTCAAAGACAGCGGAGTGCTGAGCGTTAGACAATTATTTATACTGAAATCTTCTCTCTCCGTTCATAAGACAGTTCTTTCTGCTCATGACTATGACGAGAATTCAAAAAAGAGAATTCACAAACTACATTATCCTAAAGTTAATTCTAGTTTCGCCCGCCGTTTCGGAGACTTTGTTAGAACTCATATTTATAATGTCGTAAACAAACACTGTAATTTAAAAGAAAAAACTCTGTATGAAGCTAAAAAAGCTATTCATAAATTTCTGTCTGAAATGAGTTATACAGAGACTGAGAATTTGCTAAAAATTATGACATAGTTAAGAAATAATATTCTATTCTATAATTATGAGATGTAATGTATTCATATATTTTATTTATGTATTTATAAGTATCAATATGTATATATTTAATTTATTACTCATATGTACGATTTATTTATTTATTTTTTTTATTATCAAAATATATCTAAAAAATTCGTACTTTGTATTTATTAGCAGAAATTTAAACACAAAGAAAAAATGTCAACATATTGAGGTTCCAATTCACTTGAAAATCGTATTAGATTTCCGCGACACAGGCTTAGCCTAGTGCGGAATCACGGTACTACGTTTTGTTTGTATTAAACTGTCATAAGCATAGGTAATAATGTTTTTATTAAATGTAGCGTGTGTGTAATTTTTTCCTATGGTTGTGTTAATAAAAATATTTTCATTTTCATTTTTCATTTTCATTTTCTGTAAGTGATTTTTTGTCACATTGTACCTACTAACTGGTCACACTGGTAGGTTATAATTTTTAATTTTAGCAAATTAAGAGATGAATGTGGAAGAATTAGCTACGAATGCAAGTAAAATAACGATAGAAGCATTTTATTATTGCTAAACTAGAAAAAATAATAAGCTGTATTGTTATTTTTCATACAATTTATTTATCGCATGTAAAAAAAATTGGAGGGGGTGAAAATATCTAAATTAAATATTTTTGGGAAGCCCATAAAACAAGCTTTCAAATGATGTATATATCATCTTGGTTCGATTTTTCTCTGAATAATATGCCACTTGTGGACGTCACCTTTTCATTTTCGTTAAACTTTTTTTGAGCGGAAAAATACGAAAACAAGATCATAAAGAAATCTCACATCTAATTGCATTATCCCACCCCGTACTCGGAGAGTGTAACTGTTTACGTTTACACCAGTATCCATTAATTCCCTATTCAATTATCCAAGAAAGCCCTTACCTAATGTTTAGGAGTACATTGGGAGGTAATACAAGAACGTTATGGTACCTATAAGGTACTAATTGACGCCATAAAAGGCAGTTTTCGCGGCGAATGCCGGATACTATATATAATAAATGGACTATGTATACTGACCACACGCACAGCGTTGGCATAGAATAAATCTATCCAGTACGCCAACTCTAACGTCAAAGTAACTACTCGTAGTTTTCATAACCAGGAAAAAAATATTCCATGTGCAAGTATTTTCAATTTTGAATTTGAGACTCTTATGTTTTAAGCAACCTTCTGTTAGTCATGTTATTTGTTTCAAAAAATATTTGAGTAGTTCTTTTTATACAGCATGACTTTTTATTCAGTGCACAAATTTTTATCGCGCAATAGATATCATAAATAGAACATATTTTTCTCATAAAAAGATCGACGTTTTTTCATCAATTTTTGTCAAACTATTTCAAAGAAAATTATATTGCATGCACCTTACACTCCAGATAATAACTACCTACCAAAACGTCTCGGGCGTAGGTACGACGCGGCCACGTAGGTACTAAGACGTAGGGTGATATTGATTACTCCGTATATCTGTATACTTTCTCTTGAAGTTATTTCAAATGAGTATGCAAAGTATGAGCACTGGAAAAAAACACCCTGTATAAACAAAACTATGATAATATTCTTTGATAAAATCATACTTTCCTTGACAATTGCATGCGTTAAACATCAATAATCACTCAATATTCCAAAGTAAATAGTGTTAAAAGTACGATTGGAAATTACGTACTCGTACTTGCTTTAAAATGGCCTATAAATACCAAAAAATATATAAAAAAATCGCTTTTATGTATTATATAACGTTTTAATTAAAACCATATGAGGCATGTATCTACATTGCACACAAACTACTTGCGAACTAAAAATAATACCTAGGTGGGTATATACTGCTGTTATTTTGCTCTGTGACAGCCTGAGTCATGCTAAAAATGAGTATACTTAATATATGTAAGTATGTAGCAATGCGTTGCGTGTTTATTAAAAACGGAATGCACTAATTAAAAGAGTAAGTAATGAGATCAAGTATTTCAAGAGTATTTCAGCAGCAGTATTAAGCAAACTATAGTTATAGCAATCTGACTGAATCTACTTGAACAAATTAAAGAAAGTTTTAGAATTCCTAAAACATTATTGCAAATTTGAAGTAATTTTGTTTGAAAAAATCTACTGAAAAATATTGAATGATAGATAAATGATACCTATAATTAGTTTTCGCAACAAATGGCATCGCCTACTTCCACCATGTATACTCGTAAAATATGCATAGCTTGCACGATTTCAATAAAACTTAAATGGGACTATCTTGAGAGTACGAGTATATCCTTTCAAAATAAAAATATGTTTTAAATCGGTTCACAACTGGCAAAAATATAGATAAACATACACAAAAAATACATACCTATAGAAGAACAAAGTACCTCCTCCCTAAGTACTTCCGATAAAGTCTGTAAAAAATTGACATGATTTTTTGACCGACGAAACGGAGGAGGTACTACTCAATTCGAGACGCGTACATAAATCTATTTTTTTATGTATAACTTCGCATAACATTTTACATAAGGGTCCGATTTCAAAAAATATTTTTTTATTGGAAAGAATATACTTTGAAATTGGTCCCACATAACTTTCATCATAATCGGCAGAGCCATTTTCGATAAATCAACATTAATGTGAAAAATGCTACAGCGAAACATTCGCGAATTCTGTACACGGTTGAGTTGGTCATGCCATTTTTTGCTAAAATAATTATATTTCAGAGTAAACTTTTGATCAAACCTCATCTGATCATAAATAAAGTCACTTATATTTCTTTAAGTGAGTGACTAATGACTATGGTGAAGTAACTTGTTTCCAGAACACACTATTACTATTAGTCTAATACGAGTACAAAGAAATAAATACACTCTACATACACAGCTGACTATGAATTAAATTATTAAAAAAATATATTAGAAATTAATTAAAAATTAGATAGAGCAATATGCATCTGAAACAGAGTGCAGATTTTCTTTAATGTGGTCACTCTCATTTTAGCATAATTTATTTTAGTTAGTGCAGCTACAAATTAAGCAATAGGAAAACGTATTTTATGCGCTCTCTTTTATTTTTTCAGTTCGACAGATTTACGAGCATCGCTATTTTGCAACTATAAAATCACCAACAAAATAAAAAACATGTGCTATAAAAGTAACTAATAGGTCAATAAAAAGAAACTGTCTAAATATATCCTAAATCCGTCAACGCATTTCAACGGAAGCTTCTAAAAACTTAAATATTAATATGTTGAAATAATGGTCCAAATACTTGAGTATCATTTTAACATCCATTATATGAAAATTTTATTTGTAAAAAGTTGCTCCATTATGTGACATACATTATGATCTGTTAACTGCTATAATATTTTCTATCAGGCCTACACCAAGATTTGGGTGCCCTAGTTAAAATAAGTAAATTTAATTTTAAGAATAAATTAATGTTAATATTATGTTTCATGTAACTTTCAAATTATGTAAGTAATCCAAATGTTTATAATTATTATTAGGGGCTAATAAAGGCTATTTTATTTTATTTATCAGGCCAATAGAAACAAATATAGTAAGAGTATCTACTCTATTTTTTTATTTCACCTAAACTTCTAAAACTGCTTCCACCATGCTACAAAACCGTTTCGATTTGCCATATATCACCATATCCACGGTGTAGCCCATTCAATAACTCATTCCCAGTTTTCCCTTGGTTTTTTCCATAAAAATAACAGTCGCATGTGCATGTCAGATTTTTTTATTTTTCTGTTTCCACTTTTATGGTGTTTGTCAACCGTCTGGCAAGGAGGTTGGCTGAGTATGCGTGTCACACGCAAAATCTTAAAAGCAACTCCGATTGCACACGCAAAGAACTGAAAGAAAATATAAGAACTGATTTTATTTATGAAAATAAGTTATTACTAGTGTGGGCTGAAATGTTCACAAAAGGTTTATAGGTGTTAGCGTATAAGGCAGTGTTTCTTAAAGTGAGAGACAGCCTTTCTTGTGGATCATGAAAACTATCAGTCCTGATAGTTTTCATGGTTTTCATGGAGTACCACCATAGGTACTAACCTATGGTGGCTCAGTGAAAATTAGGAGGCATCAATGCTGTTTGAAGGTATTGTATCCTGGAATTATCTATTACTGTTCAAAAAATACAACTTCATGATATTCGGACGAACGGGAATAGGCTGTATAGAGGACAATAACTGGAGCTAATAAAATTAAAAGAGCGCACAAATTTAAGACACCATCACTGTATTAATTGTAAAGCAGAAGTGAAGACAGGAAGAACAAAAGAAAACTAAAACATTCTACTTGTTCAAAAATAGCATAAAAAAAACATAAAGTTTACGGAAAAGTATTTACATTAAAATACAATAAAGAGATCGCCAACAGGCTGCATGCGTGTGATTTTTGGATTCGGTATTCAAAATCAGAAACTAACGAATCGATAACGAACGATATTCCGAATTCAGAGACCAGTGAACAGAGCGCATGCGGACAAATTCTGTGGAACTATTTAGATAAGCACAAGATTTAAAAAAAAATTGTTTGCTAAAATAGCATAAACACCTTCCATCGTGTACAAAATTCGAATATTTTGCTCGAATTGCTTACGTTATCGTTGATTTTTCAAAAACGGCTTAGTCTATATCTGTAAAAATTAAATGGAACCACCTCGGAAGTATGACCTTTTGAATTAAAAAGAACTTTTCGATTCGATACACAATTGGAGAAATTATCACTGAACATACAAAAAAAAAATACATATAGACGAACATAAAACCTCCTCCTTTTTGGAAGTCGGTTAAAAAACAGAATCGTATCGAGAATCTTCTCACATTCGGAAGTCTATCAAACGTACCTTCCGATTCACACGAATCACTGACAAAATAGTGAAATCGCGAATTGATTCCTCAACAATATAACACCGACAATAATGGCATCAATCCAGTTGCACAGCGGCCGGAAATTGGCCCACTGTGCACGGGTCGGCGCGTACGCAGGAAATGAAATCGCGTCCGACGATGCGTCGACAACACGGTTGCTCTATTGTAACTGTCCAAACTATTTCATATAGGTACTAGGTGTTGCTTGTCAAACCGCAGTGAACATCCAATGTATATTGCTAGTAAGTTTCCGAAGACTAGATCTTGTAGCACATCTCTTTAACTGAATCTTCATAAGCCTATATATAAGCCTATCTCGACTCGCCGATAATCTTGTCAAATATTATCAAAATCGGCTGATAAATAACGCGACAGCATTTATCCCCATTTTTTTAGGGAAATAAATAAACAAATACCTTTCTAACCGAGTAAGTATATGTGTAAGCACTAATTTATCTAACTAGCTATGATCCAAGACTATCATAAATAACAATTTAAAACTATTAAAAAAAACCTAGTAGTAGAGTAGCTGACTCGCGCACCTAGGGTTCCGTACCGTATGGAAGCCCCCTTAATATATTTTATTTAATTATTTATTTTTGAAGAAAATATTCAACTAAATGTACTCTAAATAAGTATTTTTTTTAATGACTTAAAAGGCCTCTGAGGCCTCTACAGCTTACCAGACTTGGGCGAGCGCAGAAGGCAGCTGAGCCCTAAGAATAAGTTATAGGGTGACTAGAGCAAGGGCACCTGAGATGGTACGGACCTCGGCTTGGGCCATCACCCGGCGGAGGAGTTCAGCGGCCTTATTTTGTAAGCGCTCTGACGTTCGGCTTCGCTTTTTCTCCTGCTCGCGCCAGTTACTCACGCCGCGAGAGCGAGCGCGAGGAAAAGCGAAGCCGAACGCCAGAGCGCTTACAAAATAAGGCCCCAGATCCGTGAATATTTTAAGCATCTTCCTATTGCCGTTATTAATATCGAGCATAAAATCAGGTTTGTTGTATGGGAGCCCCATAAATATTTATTTTTTTCTTCATTTGTTGTTATGACAACATAAATATGTCATCTGTCAAAAATTTCGTCATTCTAGCCTCAGAATAAGGTAACTAACGTTATAGAAACCGTACTTAAATAGCAAGAGATATACATCACTTTGACCCATTTTAAATATGAAATTTAAAAGGTGGCAGAAAAAGATGCACATACACCCGAACTTATGTAATTTCAAAGGGTTTCACAAACTAGCATTGAGCTATCTCGACTGTCCAAATTCAAAAAGGTAAAACGTAGAAAGGTAAAATGATAATAGATTTGAACCTTCTGCTGAAACTAGAGAGTCCAAATTTCCGATTATCTCGCAAAAGAAATTGGACCAAATTTAAACCATTTAGACATTCCGCCATGTAATTTTGATGTTTGCCGACAGACAATACGTTTTTTTTTGTTTCACTCACTCTCGCGTATGCTGTATAACCAGATATGAAATAGACAGCTGTAACGTAGTTTTAATTTGAGTAAAATTTAGCAAGGTTTCTATAACTTGTCATTACACTGAGGCTCTAGCTATCATGATTCTTGAAATACAGCCTGATGACAGATGGACTGACAGACATACGGACAGAAGGGGTCTTAGTAATAGGGTTTTCACCTTTTTTTGGGTACGGAACCTCAAAAAAGACCTCAGAAAGCGATTCATAATAACATTTGAAATTCAATTTTATTATTGCTCTTTGGAACGTTGCGCACAAAGTAACTGTCATGTAAGCTATGGATGCGCGTGCGCAGGATTTCAAATCGCAACCGTCCAATTATGGAACTCTTTGATGCGTATAAAAATTACGATCAAACCTCCGTTGTTAGTAAATTGATAATTATACCATTTTAGTACCTCTAGTTATGTATTTGGATCTTTATAATAGGCTTAGCTTCCTACGAATCAATTTTTATGCTTGCCTCGTTATCGAAGCAAATCTTTTTTGGAGTTTCATTATGCTTATCCAAAATCCAATTCCCTTTTGAAATCGATAAGCCATTCTGTCGAGACCTCATAGGAATTACCCGGAACATACTCGTATAAACAAATAAACAGAAATTCGTTCGTTGAAATGCTGGATGAATTGGGTTTTCAAATACTCAATACAGGATCCGAACCCACGTTTGACGTCTATCAAGGTATGACGAGATATACAAGCCATGTCGATGTTACAACGTGCTCTCTGAACATGCTTAGTAGAGTGGAAGGTTGGCGGATAGCAACAGAAACGACAAGTTCTGACCACAATGCAATTTTGTTTGAAATAAACTTTGAAAAATCTGTAGGCATTCACAAAAAAGGGATAACAAGAATATACAATACTAAAAGGACAAATTGGGAAGAATTTAATGACACATTAGCCCAGTGTTGGACAGATAACAACATTAATAGAGAAGAAATAGCTTATATTAATAGTGATATTGATCTAGAATTATTTATAAATAAATATACAAAAACAATTACTGAAAATTGCCTGAAAACTAAGCCGAAAATAAAGAATAAAACTCTCAAAGAACTGCCATGGTAGAATAAAGAACTTGGAAAAGAACGAAGGTTTAAAACGTGATATGTGCACCAAAAAACGTCGAATCCAGTGTGCCTTGGCGATCCGGAGAAACTACGTAGTGGAACAGTACTTAATAGCAAAAGACAAGACTGCTAATGGCTGCGGAAGCTTAGGTCACTAGTTGGAAAGACTTATGCTGCAAGCAAAGTAAAGAAAGTATGTGGAAGGAAATATATAGAGACCTAAATCGAACCTCTGTCAGGAGTGAAGACATCCCAATAGTGCAGAATGGCAAAACTCTGGGCAACGAAGAATCTGCGAAATTTTTGGCTGAGACATTTTATCCTGAGGATAAACCAGACAGCGATAATGCAGACCATCAAGTGACAAGAATGAGAGCCATGAATATAAATGAGCAAGTGCAAGGTGAGACATGCGACCCTCCATTTACAGCGGAAGAACTTAGGTGCGCGGCTGAAAGTTTTAATCCGAAAAAGGCACCAGGTCACGATGGATTTACGGCGGATATATGCAGAGCAGCAATTACACTAGACCCAGACTTTTTTTTGATCTACTGAACAAATGTCTATAATTATCCTATTTTCCCAAAGAGTGGAAAGAAGCTACTGTAGTAGTACTTCGGAAAAATGGGAAGGAAGACTACACACATCCAAAATCGTATAGGCCAATTGGGTTACTGCCTATACTAGGCAAAATATTTGAAAAAAATGGTAGTGAGGAGAGTTAGGTGCCACACTTTTTCAAAGATGGGCTCACATCAGTATGGCTTTACACCACAGCACAGCACCGAGGACTCCCTCTATGCCATGATCCAACATATCCGAGATTTTCTTAATAACATTAGTTTCATTAGACATAGAGGGAGCCATCGACAATGCTTGGTGGCCTGCCATTGAATGTGAACTGGCGGATTCTGAATGCCCAGCCAATTTGAGGCTTCTGATTGATAGCTACTTCAGTGGCATGAAAGTCAGAATTAAGTACCTACGCTCGAGGGGAATGGGTGCAAAAAACTGAAAAAGGTTACGTACAGGGCTCTGTGGCTGGTCCTACTTTCTGGAACATTCTCTTGGACCCCTTGCTAAAAGGACTAGCATTAAAAGGGTACTACTAGAGATAAAGATAAACATATCAAGGCACACGTGGGGCTGGAGGGAAACGAAAGAGTTGACTCATTGGCTAAAGAAGCCGCCCTACATCGGAGAACCAAAGCAGATTACAGATATTATCCGGTATCATTCGTCAAGCGTCAGATTCGTATAAATACGCTTGACGAATGGAATCGGCGCTACAAGGAGGCTATTCACAGCCTCAACCACAAAACTCTTTTTCCCGGACGCTGTATAGGCCTATCCTATACTGAAACGGATGGAGCTTACTCCAATTATGGTTCAAGTGCTTACGGGGCACGGCGGATTCTCTGCTTACTTGAACCGATTCAAGCGCAAGGATAGCCCGGCGTGCCCTTGTGATCCCGACTAAGAAGAACCTATTGTACATATATTAACAGATTGCCCTATTTTAGGCGTAGATATAATTAAATAAATAAAATAAATATTTTGGGACATCTTACACACGGCCTCTGACCCCAACTAAGCAAAGCTTGTGATATGGCTGCCAGAGACTAATATACTACATATACTTATTTTTAAATACATACTTATATAGATAGTAACTAAATAACACCCAGACACAGAGCAAACACTTTTGTTCATAAGATAAATATTTGCCCTGGGTGGGGATTGAACCCACGCCTCTTTGATCCAGAAGTTAGGGTCACTAACCACTGAGCCACCGAGGCAGTCAATTAATATAGAATTAGAATTAGGAATGCAGATCAAAGTACAATATTTTATAACATTAGTGTCTCATATAGATTACAGAAGTCGATTTATGAAATAATTGTATAACTAGTTTTTACCCGCGGCTTCGCCCGCATGATATTTTGATTTTTGACGCAATATCATTATAATTTATAGCCTATGTGTTATTTGATATATAAGCTATATTACTGCAAAGTTTCATCTCAATCCGTTCAGTAGTTTTTGTGTGAAAGAGTAACAAACATCCATACATCCATCCTCACAAACTTTCGCGTTTATAATATTAAGTAGAATTACAGCATTACGAGTAATAAATAATAATAAATAGAAATCAATGGCTATAATGTGTATATATTAAGAATAACCGAATATGTAATGTAAAAAAATTAGGAAAAAAAACACTACAAAAAAAATACAGAAAGAAAAGTAAAAAAAGAAGAAATATACCTATATATATAAATTTGACAAAAAAAATCTTGTTTAACATCTTTTATTTCACCCCACGATAATTGCATACACGTTTATAAAATCTTGTATTGCTCGGCTTACATCATAGTAAATTTGCATCAATCGCAAGATGATGTAATAGTGTTTGTTGCTAACGTCTCCGACTTGTGTTGGAGGAGAAGACTGACGAACATACAAAAAAAAAATAAACAGAAATAAATTGTTTCTTTATAATCTTAAGATAGAGTAGTTACGTGTATAATAGATAGATGTCATAGAATTATAGACCAGTATTAGGTAGATAATATTGGTATAGATCAATTGAATCTGCTACTATCGAAATGGTATTTGTTCAACTTTTCATTTAAATATGTTTGAAATCAAAAATGTTACACTAACTATGGAATTGGCCTTCACGTTTCAACGAATTTAGCGTGACCTCTATTAGAGTCACTTAATAGGGTAAATTCTGTGCGTGACCTAAAAACGTCCAACAATAAACATGCGAGCCCCATTTAATAATGCCAGCACAATTCGATTATATATACAAGTACTCTAAACCGTCCAGTCTCAATTATTCGTTCAGGGCAATGAGAATTGCTGAATTACATCAATAATACAAATGCAAAATTTGGGTATGAATCAGATACAAATACTTATGAGTTTAACTTATGTACCTATGTTTGATAATTCTCGGTAACGGCTCAATCCATTTACTTTAAAGTTTATATTTGATTTATGACGATAGAAATTGTAGTGAGAGCGTCCTGAGTCTTTGATAAAATACCAAGTTGGATATTGCATCTAAACGCTTGATCGCGTAACATGCAAAATACCGCCAACGTGTTGTGTGATTTGCAAATAATAATATAATGCAGTTACTGAATTAATCATGATCCTTGATTTAGTTTCTGTTGATTAAAAGGGATACCGTCTTTTCCACATATTTTATGAGCAAGCTGTCAAGCACAAAGCATTTCGATTCAACACAGAGATATACTAGTCTATGTTTCCTTTCAAATACTTACAGCAGTGTGGAGATACTCAAGTTTTAAGGCTTAAAGTTAAAGGCTCAAGTTTATGGTCAAAATTGAACTTTAAACTTGGAACTATTGCATTACTTTTTGAGTCAAGCATCACGTACCTACAGTTACAAAGCATAGAAATGTATAGCTGGCACGACTATTACTTATACTTATCTTACAAAAATGTTTAGCTACTTTCGCGGTGTATGATGTGCGATATCCACTAGATATTTTATCTGATAGTTTTGCGGGTAAAATCGTGCGGCGCAGCTACCATACTTAAGACCTACCATAATTTAGGCTAGTTAAACTTGCTGGAAATACAATATCGGTTCTTGGAAAGCTTTAATACTGAAACACGAACGTCGACGGTATAATGAAAAAAATGTTGCATGTTGGCAAGTCTTTCGTCGAACTAAACCTTGGTTTAACGCATTGAGTGCCTACACGAGCATTAAAACTTTAAATGCCATAGCTTTCCATATTTTCAACATATTTTAGCTGGTTTTTGGAGAGCAAAGAGAGTAAACTCCATAATTTTGAGTTTATGAAATCGAGTGAAAAAAAAGTTAACCGATCGAAGTGAATTAGTTGCATGCAAGTGAATAGCGGCCTCGTAGTTCAGGAAGGCTAATATTCCAAGCTAGCTAACTACATATGTATAATATAATGTATAGTATACCTAGATTTCACTCTCCTGTTTTCATTGCAATGAGACTTGAGTGGCAATAAAAAAAACTAATTTAAGCTATTTTTTCATATGCTAGCCTCCTTTATTTTATACTTACTTATCGAATTGTTCATATTTATCTATCATGTGGGTTCGGAACCAGTTAATCCCGTTAATCTTGAAATTAATTTTCTTCTGACAAGGCGCTTAGGAACTTTTATTTATTTTCTCCACCCTACCATGCCCTTATCAATAAAACATTTTTTATTGTACAAAGGTTAAGAAGCAAAAGTTGGGTAGGTACAGCCCTAATCGGCAAGCCGCCCTAAACATGCGAGGGCGGTCGGCACGTGAGTCGCGCCCAGCCTTCCACTGTGCGTTTTATGGCTGAAATAACTTCGCTTTCTTACTGATTGCGAGAACGAACCGACGATTTCCCTTAAGAAACTTTCTTTTTACAGGCTCTAACATACACGACTCGTGTAAAAATCAAGAATAGGTTTTATATGCATATAGAATGTTGTTCCGAGCCTTCTGCTGAATGTTTTGTTTCCTGTATTATACAACCGTGGTTTCAAAGCTACGGAAAACAGAAGTGACTTTGAACGTGGCTTCTATACCTATACAGTTATCATTCGATGCATTGAATCCAGACTCCACCTAAATCTAACATTTGTTATCTGGAGTTAATATCTGTAGTAGGTAGTTACATGGGATGTGGTCAAATGCCAGCCTATCTAGTTATAAAACAAATAAAAATATTTTGATCTTAATCTAAGTGAGTGATTAAAAAGTAATTTCGTATACTTATCCTTGTATAGTCCTGCAGTTTAAACAGATATATTTAAATACCTAATACCTACCTAATCACAAAAAGTAAAAAGTTCTAAAACGATGATTCAACGTTCCATTATCTACCGTTTTTCCAACCTTTATACGTTTGACTCCGGCAAACAGAATACAAAGTTTCCATTCAATATAAAATATTAACAGGTAGCAAGCTGCCAAACAGCGAAGTCACGGAAAAACGTAATTTGAATTCAGTGGAGCCGGCTCTACGCACCTTTGTTTGGCTTCCTGTCGTTTACCAAGTTTTCACTTTGTCGGGGAAATGCGTCTATATTAGGCAAATAGAGTAGATACCTACCTAGAGACACCTACCTGTTTGCCTTGACGACTGACGTATAGGGCAGGGGTTATGTTTCATGCTGGAAGTGGCAACAATTTATATTTTTTGTACATCTATTAATGAGCTATAAATTGCTGCATGGGTGATCGCGTGGGACATTTTCCAACTGAGCGCTACTGTGGTTTGGACGACACGTGAAATTGTAGGTCCCGATTGTTTTAACCGTTTATCCATGTAAGAGGCCTTCAGGCGGCCTAAAAACTTTGACACCGGGGCTGGCCATCCGGCCTATGCGAACTTTTTATTTGAAATATTTTGATTTAATTTTAATGCTCTTGTCGTTATGTCATAAGGATATATGTATAATAAATATCATTTAAAAACAGGCAAGATTGTCGTGTACGATAGGATTTGGACTATACGTATGTACATACGAGCGTACAATGGTGTAACCATACTCAACTCAAGAATAATTTGTTGATCCTACAATATAAATTGTGACACACAATTATATAACCTAATTGCTTATTCGTCTGTTTATTATAAAGACAAAGAAATACAACTTCGTAATTTTCTACGCCGCGTCGATCGGATCGGATTGGATTCATTGCCCGAACATTTCCAAAAATTAAATATTTCTAGTAAATGAGAGTATAGCAATTTGTTCTCTCTGTGAGATTGAATCAGGAATGAGTAAACCATAGAAGAAACAAAGTTGCCGACGTAGCCCGGCGGATTGGAAAGTTGAAATTATAGTGAGCAAGGCACATAGCACGGAGAACTGATGACCGCTGGAGTCAATAGGTTCTCGAGTACCACGTACCGGCAGGCGAAGCGTAGTAAGTACGTCAAGCCATAAGGTGGACGGATGACCTCATTAAGACGGCAGGATTGCGCTGGATACAAGCCGTTACGTACGAACCGGTCTTATTGAAGATCTATGGTGGAGGCCTAGCTAGCCAACGTCGTTTCAGCTACAAGAAGTCCATCAGTGGACTTCTTGTGGAATAAAACTGAAATCAGTATTGCGTTTTAATGAAATACACAGTACATTGTGATCACAGATGAGCTATATATAAAGTAACTAAATAAAGATGACTTACCAAAAGGTCCATTATGCTCTTCCACAAAATTGTAAAATAGTTCTTTGGTAGAGTCAACGATTTTCCCTTCCGCAGTCTACGCGTTCCAGTAAATTTATATCAATGTATCGAAATATGAATAAAATACTTATAACGTGTAAATATAAGTGATATTTAAAATATACAGGCACAGTAATGATATGTATTTTCGTTTGATTTAATTACAAGCTACATCAGTCCTGCATCAGCACGCGCGCTCAATGCACGTTTGTTGTGATGCATAACCCGCCATGGAACTCATGACAAAATTACACTAAGTCTTTGAATATTCAACCATAAGTCAGTCTCTGAAACACTCTCGAATCCATAATTTAACAATCACTGTCCATTGCCGCTGTAATCACTTTATTTCACAGGTATTTTGACCAAATTATGGCGACTTGACTAGTTTTGGTTAGTTCAGAAAACCGCCTACAAAACAATTATAGCAACTGGTAATTTTACTGAAATCGAAAGGAAAATTTGAAGAAAATTATTCACAGTTCATTAAATAGAAAAATGTTTGCGGCTTTGCTGAAGCTAAAGGTGTTTTTAGGGAGTATTGCTTCGCAGATTTTCCGAGTGTCTTAATGTCAGAGCTGTCATTATCGCACATGCGCACTTTGGGGGTGTTTGAGAATATTTGTGCTTTGTCGGTAAAGCAGAGCCTCCAGCTGAAAAGCCTACAAAGTAGGAAAATGCAAAGTGGTTACAAAGTTTTAATTTCACTTAGGCTTGAAGCTATCATCAAGGGTTTTGAGTGGTTAAGGTGAGAGTATGTATAACTTCTCTAGTTACTTATAATTCACTAAGGCAGCAGAATCGAAAAAAGCATTAAAATTTCCATGTACAAAAAACATACCTAATTCACAAAAATATGTAAGTACCCATTTTTTATACATCAACATTAACCATCTAGAATGAACTTAACTTGACCTGGCTTGACTTGTGTTTGCATGCCGTGACAATTGAGTTATTTTTTCACATTTCTACCATTTCTAGCGAAAAGGTGGAGTAATGTAATCCTGTCGTTATTTTACACGGGCAAAGCTCTAGGTTGCGTGACAGTTAAACCTTTATTTTATTTATTTTGTGGTTTCTAAAAGTTTGGAATGGGTAATAAGACTAATAAGTACAGGCAGTGTAGCTAGCCCTGCTGTTAAAAAGTACAATGCGTGGGATTAATCCGAATAAGTAGCCTGATTGTATCCCAATACTGCATGGTACTTATCTATATTGCAGATTTGGCCCATTACTAGTCTTAAAACTATCTTTCACATTTAAAACCTTTTTCAAATAGTTCAAACTCAAGTAGGTAGGTATTCAAGTCTCCCAAGCAAGACACGCAACCCAATAATAAAGGTCGTTACGCACGGTAGCAGTGCATTGTTCAGATGTACGTAATAAACAGTCTTCGCATAATAGTTTATTGTTCTTTGTGAGCGGCCAATGGATCGGAACTGGCTTTGTTGCGATACAGTTATGATAGCGGCTGGTTTATGGGATGGCCGTGTCACGTGACGGGTTGGGTTTAGGCCTGTGATGTTTTCTAACTCATCTTTTTTGAAGCAGAATTTATACTCCGAACAAGATGATTACGAAAATAGGCCTTCTTATATAGAAGGCCTGTTGCGTTACAGGGGCCGTATTGGGTACGCGTTCTGACGTTTGGCTTCGCTTTTCCTGTCGCTCGCTCACGTAGAGTGCGTAACTAGCACAAGCAGGAGAAAAAGCAAACCCGAACGTCAGAACGCGGACACATTACGGCCTCAGGTAACCTTTTTTTACCTCCAGAAAAACATAGAAAGTAATGTTTTTGTGTTTCTGTAATTTAAAAGGTTTTGGTTTACTTCCAGAATAGCATACCCAGGCTTTTACAGTAATATTTTTGACCGACGGAGGAGGTACTCAATTCGTCGCGTATTATAACCACTCATAACTTTTGAGGTAGTAGTCCAATTTAAATATTTATTTTTTGTTGGAAAGAGTATACTTTGAAATTGGTCCCATTTGAATTTTATTGAAAACGGCTGAGCCATTTTTGATAAATCAACAATAATGGCAAAATGCTACATCGATACTTGCGAAATATTCGCGAATTATGTACACGGTTGAAATCGGTCATGCCATTTTTTGCGAAAAATAATTATTATGATAAACTATTCACCTCACACTCAGGCAGCAGTCTGGCGCTCGCAGACTTAGTCTTGCAAGGTATTCAAAATTTGTAGCGTTGTGAGAAACAATGTTACGAGCCCGTGATCCATAGCCTTTTACGATTTACAGAATGGATAGTCTGAGAATCCATTATAAGGTCCAGAGCCCTCGACTCCACCAAAGAGGAGCGGGAATCTGCGGAGCTGAACAAAACATTACAATCCGAAACTCATAGTAGAAAAAGAAATCCGCATATCCTCACTTTGGTAGAGTCAGGTCCCAAGGCCAAACCTATTGCGTAGGACTTCCTTTTTATCAAATATTAACGTGTTACTTAGATACACGTAGACAATTTCTAAAAAGGGAATTAAGCTTATTTGCCCGTTGTTCCCTGATAAAGATCGCCATCCATAATCGGTATGCTTAAAATACATGGAGGAAAATTCTTAAAATTCTGGTTAATATGCTCCTTGTTAAAATTATTATGCAACGGTCTACGAAGGTCTACGACGTAGCAAAACTTTCCCGAAAGAAGAGTAACTAAAAATACATCATTACAACTGTAATATGTACAAAACGTCTAGAAAAGAGCCTCACTGTTGCGAGTGAAACTAAAGTCGATACTTAAAACCTTACGTGTGCCTCTGTAGGTATTTCAAAGAAAATGTGCGTAGGAAATCACAATAGTTTCCATGTACTGCAATGTACTGACCTTTTAAAAGGCCACTATGACCACTGAACATAGACCTAACCAAAAAGGGCCGCTGGAACAATTCCACCATGCGGGCCGAGTGCGGGATGGTGGATTTAAATACCTACGCATACTATACACTACAATGATTTTTTTCTACTATATACTATAGTATGATATATAGCTTCCTCACGATGTTTTCCTTCACCAAAAAGACAAAAAATGGAAAAAGAACTCATTAGTACAGAATCGGGATTTGAACTCTCGACTTTACGATTGTAATACGAGCATTAGTAACACTAGGCCTCCACGGCTTTCCAAAACAAAATATATATACTCGTAGGCATTGGATCAGTAAAAACGCTTATTCTTTTTCATCTTGACACAGTAACGTACTCGAACCGAACTATAATATCATTTTCGTCTATACTTGTTCCGAGTTTTTGAGTGTACATCCAAAGGTTACCTGGAATAGATCGCTTTTAGATAAGGCAGCTACTTCTTACTGTCTTAATTATATATAATTCACATATCTTTCCCAGGCAACATAAATAAACAAATTCTTTTCTTTTATCTTTTTCGTACCTACCGTTAATCTTCACTAATGCCTGAAGCCACATCCCCTTAATCTTTCTATCTCACAAGATCCGAGCGATCGTGTCTTTTTGCAGGAATTCTGGATTTCCTACAAGTACAAGTTGTACTTAATATTGTTTTATGTAAGCATGAGCGCTCTTGATTTATGAGAAATGTTATCTAGATATTTTACCTGCGTAGTACCTACGCTTTTCATCATTCATTAGAGAAAGAAAAGTAGGTAATTAAGGTACAAAATAACGAAGATATTCTTTTATTTAAAAAATAATGTTCTGCGTCGATTTAAGTCGTGTTTTTAGGGTTCCTTACCCAAAGGGTAAAAACGGGACCACCTGTCACCAGATTGTATCTCATGAACCGTAATAGCCAGAATATTGAAATTTTCACTGATGACGTATTTCTGTTGCCGCTATAACAACAAATACCTACTAAAATTATGAAACAAAAATCTAAGGGTTCATCTCCCATACAACAAACCTGATTTTTTTGACGTTTTTCGCTCGATATTAATAGGTGAAATATTCACAGAATATTTAGTTAAATATGTATCTACTTTAAAAATAAATTAATTAACTAAGATAAATATATATTATTAAGGGGACTTCGATCCGGTGCTCTCTCTCTGCTGCAGTCAACTCGCACACGAAGGGCTCCCTCCCTTGTGCTCGAGTCCGACTCGCACTTGGCCAATTATTTTTAACTCCCGATTCAAAAACGATGGGGTGTCACGTGAGTGTCTGTGGCATCGTAGCCCCGGAACGGGAGAAGAGATTTTGAATTTGATTTTGTTTGAAAAACGGATTAGTCAGGATTGTTCTTAGATAAATTATGTTTCATCAAAATGGGTTGAGCCGTATTAAAGTTTTCAATGCTTTGGTGTTTTTTGTTTATTTTTTATCTAATCTTGTTTTTGTGTGGTGAAAATAGGAATTTTATTAAAGCGTCAAATTAAACTACATTATGTACAATATAATTATAAAGAAATAAGATATATATGAAAACAAAAAAAATTGTGTTTCAAAACAAAACAAACTTGTTTCCTTTTATAGCTGTTGTGCCTCCAGCAAATATAAGATATATGATTATAGTGGGTACCCACCTATATTGTAAAAAAAACTGACAAATGCGAGTCAGGCTCACACACCGAGGGTTCCGTACCAATCCAGAAAATTTCACAAAATCGGGAAGTAAGTTGTTAAAATCTCTATACTAAAATCATCAAAATATTTATTTTCAGTTTTCTCGTCATATTTTGTAAATTACATTTTTAAAGTAATAAAAAACATGTTTTAGCATGTGCACTACATGTGCACTACATGATACGATTTACTTACTTTGAATTTTCAACCCATATTTAGTGAATCTAGGCCCTATTTTTTTGTGTTAAAAAAATGTACAATTTCCAGATTTATTTCTATATGTGTACTCTGAGACAATGCTTCTCACCAAATTTCATAGTTCTATGTCAACGGGAAGTACCCTGTAGGTATTGATTTTTGTGAGTGTCGAAAAATGCGGTTTTTTACGACATAAACGCCTCTAACTTTTTTATACGATAACTGAGAAGTTTTTTTTTACACAACAGCAAGAGACCATATACATATATCATGTAAATAGTTTAAATTTCAATTCAATATCCTTACGCGTTCCCGAGATAAAGAGTCTTGACATACAGACAGACGAACAGACGGACAGACGGTCAGACAGACAACAAAGTTATCCTATAAGGGTTCCGTTTTTTCCTTTTGAGGTACGGAAGCCTAAAAATAAATAAATAAAACTAAAATGGTCAAAAAGTAAATTGAATAATAAATAGATATGTGTAAGAAACTACTTAAAGCATGCAAATTAATTTTCAGTACCTACACTAATACATAAAGATAGCTAGGTAATTCTAAATAAACACTTTGTAATTGTTTATGTGGCTCAATTTTATGAAGCTAAATGTTTTTGGACCAGAGAAAGGAAGTAAAATTTTAATGTCATCGTAGCGAGGTTACCTCGGGGGAACGTGTTATATTTTCATACGAAAAAACCTCTAAAGCAACCGCGGTAAGCCGAAACGTCACACATAGCCCCTAAACAATTACGTTCTGTATAAATATTGAAGAATAGTCTAATATCTGTGTGCTAGTAACGATAGAGTAATAAAGGACGTACCTTGGTGAGATTTGGCTATTCTTCGAGCTAGTCAATACTAAAGTACTCAATCTATTAACTAAACATAAGAAACACGATTGCCGAGAGGACTGGATCTATACTTGAATGTACTTACATATTCGATGAACCGTCGTAGGTACAGTATCGATTTTGTTCAGAATTACGATAACAGTTAAGAATTACAACGAAATACATATATGTATTTCGTTCCACTAATTTTTAGTTAAAAATGTGCATTAGGTACTGCTCTAGCAGCATTTTTTTTTCAGTCAAAAATAAGTATTTAGTCCATTAATCAATGCGTTCATTGCAATACAAATCACAAAACAAACATAAAACTAAAAGGACTGGAAAGAACTAAGACTTGTACCTACATAGGTACCTACTGTGCTTTGCTTTTTACTAAGAAAATCAACAATTTAAAGCGCTCAAACATAACCTACATACTTAAGAATAAGACTAACAGAATGTGATAGATAAACATCTCGCTAAAAATTCATGATACAGAATCTATATTTACAATTTCAATTTCATTTCAATGCTAAGTACAATACCTACTAGTCTATCCAATATAATGTACGAAACGAGCTCGCTTTTTGGATACTTTCGCAATAATTACATGAAACGTAATCTCATGCCTATCAAGGCTATCAAAAACATTAATATTGATATAAATCATCGTAATAACGTTTGTATCCATTGTTTGAAAGCGAATTGGTTCGACCTTGTACTGGCTGGCTGTAGGGACGTAACACGTTCAACTTATCGAGGTTATATATCTGCCTCGAAACATTCAGTGAAACAATTATATTATTTACTTACTAACATAAATTGTTGCTTATCGATGATAATTTGGACAGAACAGGTTTCGCATTCAAATAATGAAACGTGAATATGCTAACTTAATAAAACAGCTTTGGCATCCAAAGCTAATTAATGCACTTGATCGATTAAAAAAGGTATCCGATAGAAATAAATCGAGAATAAATGAGCCTGTCACTTTTGCCGAAGTTTCGACGGGGTTAATAATAATAGTTACTAGGGGCCTCAAACATAGTGTACCTCTACAGTTAGATATTACAAATGCATTTTAATATACATCCAAGGTGCAGGCTTCGCAATGCTAAATAGCGAAGAAAAAGAACAGATTTAGAGTTGTTTGTAATTATGAGTTTAAATAGCTCTGATAATTTCTGCACTCTGGAGAACAAATGCTATATGATGAGTATGTATAAGTACCTACTTCTCTATATATGTGCGTCTCGAAAAGCAGCTTCTTGAATATATTTAGTATTAAATATAATTAAATACCTAGCTAAAATACCTACCTATTTTATTTATTTATTTTTATTTTTTATTTACTACATAGAGTCAAAGACTTACAGTCATATGCAGACCAAACGTTTTTGACTTAAATATTACACAATAACTTAATTATTATACACATAATTCATATAAATTCTCTTAACTACTTCGTACTATAAAGTACCAACTACACAACATCCTTACAAGAATCACAAACAGATAACAATACTAATGTAAGTATATTGATGATCTAGATTATCGATAATGTTTATGACATCCCTATTTCCAACGCTAAGAGAAACAATTAGAAATCCAACTCAAACGCCTTTGCGTGCTACCGAAAACAATTAGACGAGCAATCTATGTAGGTAGCCAGGCCAAGAAGACGTTAGCGCAGTTAGCGCTGCTCTGCGAAGGTAGGAGCACCAAATAACCTGTACCGGCTGATAATTATGTTTCAGTTTGTTGTTAATGGAAAAACAGATATAGTAGGTATAATCATTTTACCTATCCTCGTGGGTAAAAAGAAAAGCTAGTTGTACTCGTGTACAACTTGCTTTTCTTTGGATCTTGAAATACTTTTCTAGCAAAACAGCTAAAACCCTAGGTCCGTAAAATCATTACAAATACAAAGTACCTAGTAGATATGTACTTCACTGTGGATAGCATCTCGAGTTTGAGCAAAAAAATATCGAAGTACGTATGGACCGATCCAATTGCTATGGTAGAGTTTGTGCAAAAAGAGAACCGTCATGGTGTTACGGTCAACTAACAATAAGATTTTAATCAGCAGCCAAGGTACCCACTACTTGGTAGACGCGAGTCTACTGAAGTAAACCGACGTTACGGTGAACTAACAATAAGATTTTAGCAGCCAAGGTACCAACTACTCTGTAGACGCGATTCTACTATATGATGAAAACCGAATTGGTGTCTACCATCAAACACTTTTATACTCTATAAAATTTAACTTGATCTCTGCGACAGTTACATATTGACATATTTAGAGTTGAGATAGTGATGGAAAAAATCGATTCTCAAACAATGTTGTATTGAAATCGAATGAGTAGTTGAAGGTGAGAAATTGGATTTTATTTACTTACTATTATTTAAGATCAAGTATGTACACATGTAAATAATGTTATGATATTAATTAAATACTCATAATAATGTAACGATATTATTTATCGACGTTTTTCACTATTATCGATGCTAATGTAACATATAAGTAATTGGGTTTAATTTAATTACACATGTAAAAAATGTTATGATATTCAAATATAGGTACAATAAAATTAATGATAAATGAAGTTTTATTTAAAATATCGTCAGTATAAACTATCGATATTTTAATTAAAACTCTATGTAAAACTCTGTGGTCACGATCATTCGTCGCCCATCACTAATCAACATCCCCATAAAGTATGACATTGACAGGTACTGTCTGTACTATTAAGAAATACAGGACTTCATAGGCGTGATTTTTCTGACAGCTGTCGCAGAGATCAAGTTAAATTTTATAGAGTATAGTTGTACTAGCAATGACAGAGCAGTGTTGTCAACGTAACAAAATTAGTAAAATGGCACACGGGCGACCTCACCTACGACGCTTCTCTTTTTGCACATTATTATCAAGACATGGGTTCAGAGAGTTGAATTATGGGTGGTTTTAAAGATCCTGGAGGCAAATTAATTACCCTACTCAACTATCATTAGTCGGCAAAAGCAGAATTTAATCGGTATGAAATCTAAGAATTACTCATAACTTTCATCAGGATTCCAGAGCGAACCTCATTAAAACCGAGAGTCAATGAATTCTAAAGCAGCGTTCCAGCGACTCGTGCGCAACCCAATCCGCGCATCCAAGATGGCGCGTAAAGCACGGCGCACGCTCCATGTCCGTCACGCTCCGCCGCCCAAGCGTGAAACGTTATTTTTTTCTACACAAACAGAGTAGAAACCGACGGGCGTGACTGCGGCCATTGTTGTACTGGAGCTAAACGCCGTGGATATCAGAGCGTGGTGCGGTTTAAATAAAACATTATGTTTTACAGATTGTAACTGTCAAACGTCTGATGAACAGGATGATGGGTCGGTGAATCTATGTAGAGGCACAGAGAACAGCTCGTAAGAGGAGTAACATTGCATTGATCAGGGAGGTCATATAGAGGGCTCGTTGTTTAGAGCAAAAGAAATAACATTTCCACCGAGAATGTAAAACGTCAGCAGAGAACTGCCTAGATCAATGGCGTAATAAGAGGCGTATGGGCAATGGCAATAGATTCTTAAAATAAAAATTACACGAGCACGAATTTATCGACGCTTGTTCACCTAATAATGGCGATGATGTTATCATGATTTATACTTATTATATTTTATTTTTTAATACCACTCACCCAACTATTTCTTCCATCAGGCCTATGAAGCCGCAGCGTTCTCGAATAATTGCCGACCATGCACCGTGCACCATAACTACACATTAAAAATAGACTCGAATTGATAACCTCCTTTTTTAAATTCAGAAGAAAAACAAAGTCTATCTATCTACTAGGCATTTCAATAGTCCACTGCAGGACATGGGCCTACCCAGAAGGGCGACTGGGCCATATCCACCACGCTGGCCCAGTGCGGGTTGATAGATTCACATACACCATCGAATTTCTTCTACGGATGTATGCAGGTTACCTCACGATGTTTTCCTTCACCGAAAAGCCAGTGGTGTGAAATTCCGTACCTACATAAATTCCAAAGAACTCATTGGTACAGGACTGGAATTTGAACCCACGACCTCACGATTTTAAGGCGGGTGTCACTACCTCTAGGCCACCACGGCTTCTTCACGGCTTATGACTCCTTATGAAATTAGATTAATATTCTGTACCTAGTACCTACTTAATAAACAAGTAGGTACCTTAGTATTGGTAAATTATCACTCGTCGAACCCGTTTGTTTATCACTTCCGGTTGGTGTATTAGTTATCTTTTGTTCGAGCTAATTCGAGCGCATCTATTCAAATTACTCGATATCGATGCGCATACGCAATGAGCCCGTATTGTACCTACAAGCCTCATTACATTGACAAGGCACAAGCTTGTATTGCATTCTTGTTGGAATAGAAATATGGTTATTTATGTAGATGGTTTTATACAGAATAGTTAAAGAGTTGTTGGCAAGAAATAAGAGCAATGAACCGATGGGAGTTGTAATATTCACATATGAAGGAATATTGGGGAATTAAGTTTTGCAATTGTTAGGTACGTAGGTACCTATCTAAAGTTTTTTATAATAATTCATCATCATTTCAGCCATAGGACGTCCACTGCTGGACATAGGCCTCTCCTAATGATTTCCAATAAGACCGGTTGATAGCGGCTTGCATCCAGCACGATCCACCGTCCACCTCGTTATAATAATTGATTGCACTTATCTAATATGTTAAGGTTGATTTAAGCCTCCCGTAGAATAAGACGGGCAATGACTTAACATACCTACTACCAGGCATTATGGGTGAGGCTTTATAGGTACTACACTACAATAGTGTTCCTTGCTCTAATTAACATTTGCAAATCCTGACCAGAAAGCTACTTTTGTCCCTCTAAACTGGACGGTATTTTTATCTGAAAACATGTTCTACTCGTATTAAGTGGCTTTCCATAAAAAGGTTTTTAAAAAGGTGGGTATTAGTATACATACCTTCCTATCTACATCATAGAAGTTTTTCTTCATTATATTGTCAAGTTACCAGCAGTTAGTCTATCCAGGTCAGCGCTATTATAAAATCGATGGAGCATCGACAAAGGCGCGTTTAGGCCACATATATTATTTAAAACACTGCAATGACACGGGTTCTTTAATAGCAGGGCAGGGCCATGCGGGTGTCTTCCACGCACCACGTGCCGATTCCCATGGCACAGCTAATTTTACCCATGGATCGATAGCACTCGTCTACTTTTAACAAATCCTTTGTTCGCAGGTAGCTATTGTAATTAAATACCTAACCCGTTGATGTAAATTTAGCTAGTTAACACGTTCACTGTCCAATGACTCCAAAAGGAGTCACATCTATACCATGTCACACGTCCACGACTCTAGTTGGACTCACAATTTATAAGTAAAATTGATGATTTTGATTTGACTGGACGTATGAACAAGAACAAAAAGAGTCTCATGGACGTATGGTTATGTAATTAGGCTACCAAAAATTTTAAAAGAGTCTCCGTAAAATGTTGCCAGTTTTTTCAAGCTAGAGTGAGATTGTAGGTGTACATATGAATACAGTTCGTAACTTTGTACTGGGACTGTGAAAGTGTTAATTACAAGTAACCACCTAACGCACACTTTTTCGAACTCTGCTTTTTATTAGGTTGGTAGATATTCTAAGATTTATTTTACGGTTTATTTCTATTAGGTATTAGTGAAAATACGCTGGTAGCTACATACTTATAAATAGTGTTTTAAGTTCAAAATGACTTTTGACGATTCTTTTTAGTTTCAGGACGGGTCTGAGTACTAAGAATGTGCTAGAATTATGGTTGACAAAATCAAGAGGAAGCCATAGCGTGTTGGGAAGGTGCAAAAACACAGTTGCCAGTAATAACGAATCGCCTCCTTTTCGCTAAACTTCGCACTTCAAAAGTAAAACTTTATTCTTAAACTTCGTCAAATAGGTAGGTACCTAACAAGGGGTAAGATTTTTAAGGTTTTATAAAGCAAAGTTTTAGTGTATTTTCAGTCACAAAATTCCCTTGACTAGGTTTTGTACTTAGGGATATAAAATTCCTAATTTAACCATACTTACGAGTTTTATGACGTTCAAAAAATTAGTCCTGCGTTTATATCGCCATTATAAACTGCCTCTAAGAACTTAAGTAGGTAGGAAAGGTTGGTGATAGTGTTCTGGTCTGGCAGTCTCACCTGGAATCCTAAAAAGTAGTTCTTATTATCTGCTACCTACAGGTGCACCTGCATCAGTTTTGAGACAAGACAGGAAACAAAAACTACATCCCCACTATAAAAAGATTCTGATATATTGATAACGATCGAAGGCTGTGATCGAAGGTATAGGCAAAGAGCAATCATAGTCAAAAAGGAAAGCCTTAGAGTATAAATAACTAAAGTACTTATTAATTATGTAGTTACTTATTAATACTCTAAGAGGAAAGCGCTATAAACAGAAGAAACAGACTCCTAAAAATAAGAGATGTGGAATATTTCTAAAGAAAGAAAAAATAGTTCAAGTAAATACTGATTTATAGTAATAGCATCGTAACTCTTAAAACGTTTTAATTTTTAAGTTGAAAGGTCATAGTCTTCTTTGAGTGTGTTAACTGTGATACCTACTAGAAAATCTGATCCCATGTACTTAAAACATTTTCATGTAGGTACCTAACATGATGTCATGACTAAGTATAGCTCGCTCTATCAAAAAGTTATCAAAGCTTGTATAGAGCCAAGCTTCCAACTCTACAAGCCTTACCTTCACAACTCTACACTTTAGTCAAAGTTGTACAGCTTGCTTGGCCGTTTGATAGTGAGCATTGAATAAAAATATTCACCTTACGCCTTTGTGACGGTAGCGAAACAGCCAAGCCACATATATTAACTAAGGTGTGGAATTTGTGCAGTTAGGGCTTGTAGAGTTAGAAGCTTGGCTCTACATAAAATCTGATAACTTTTTGTTAGTGCGAGGTCTTTACAACATTTTACATGAAAATGTTTAGGCGGGGCTCTACCGTACCCCCAGATGTCAAAACTCAAACTCAAAATTATTTATTGCAACATATGAAATTTACATGCAGTTCTTAATAAACATGTTTGTATAGTTATACATATGACCCTATAAGGGTATGGCAATTTTATTATTTGTATTGGAACGATTTATTATGATGTTGTCTAGATTATCGTTAAAAAAATCGTCTAATGTGTAATAATTTGGATAATAGAATAATTTTTAGTTGTTTTATAAAACAGTTTTCCTTTTTGATATCTTTTAGATTATTTGGCAGTTTATTAAATATTTTTATAGCCATAGAATGCGGGCTGGAACTTTGCATTGCTGAGTTGGATTTTGATCCCACGAGTTTATGTCTGTATTGTGAACTAATTTTGAGCGATTTATCAGACGCTTTGTTAAATAGTCAGGGTGCTTTTTGACATATTTCAAATATATAGATAGACAACAGGGACATAATTTCAAGTTTTATAAAATATGGTTCATGGAAGTTCTTTTTGGTTATGTCGGGAGGTGTAAAATTTGCCAGAATACGAATACATTTTTTCTGTAAGTATTATAAATATTTCTTGCGCGTTTACGTCAGCATTGTCAGCAATTCCTAGTTTTTTTTAGTTTATACCTTATTATTACAAGTTAAATTTAAAACTCTTTGAATACCGAGTATACTGCGTTCCATTGCTCTTTGGCAAACCTGAAGGCGAGACTTCTGAACATTGGTGAGCGACCACGTTTGTGCACCGTACGTTAGGATGGGCAAGATACACATGTCGATGAGTTTTCATTTCAGGGAGATTGGTAGATTTTTTTTTTTTTTTTTTTTTTTTTTTTATTTCGAATAGGTTTGCGTTTGACTACACACTGCCTGATGTTAAGCAGATGTGCGGTCTAGGATGTAGCACGCTTACCTAGAAGATACCTATTTACTCGGGATTTGAAGATACTCACGTTGTACTTTAACGGGAAGACAGACCCAGGCAAAGTATTCCACATTCCGGCTGTTCGTATGAGGAATGAGGATTCGAAACGCTTGGTTCTAACGCGCGGAATGTCCACCATAAAAGGGTGACGCTTTGGTCGCGTCCGTCTAGCCGTACGATAGAAGAAAGGGGCAGGGGGGACCAGATTGTGCAACTCCTGGGCGCACTCTCCGAAGTGTATCCGGTAAAAGACCGACAAACACGCTACCTTGCGACGATGCTCAAGACTTTGCAGCTGCGTCTTAGTCAAGGTGTCGTTGTCAATCAGCCTCCTGGCTCGTCTCTCAATCGATTCCAGAGCCTCCAGTTGATATTTGGCAGAGCCATCCCAAAGGTGAGAGCAGTATTCCATGCAAGACCTGACTTGTGCTTTATAAAGACTAAGCAGTTGCTCAGGTGTGAAATACCGTCTCACCTTAGAGAGAACACCAAGTTTTTTGGAGGCTAATTGGGCTTTGGACTCTATGTAAGAGCCAAAGTGAAGAGAAGATCTCCTTTCATTATCGATTTCATAGACCAGAAGCTCTTCCAGGCATTGTCTATGCGACGACTGATCCATTTGTCTTGTCTGTTGTGGAAAGATACTATCTGACCCAAATATGTGTACTCATCGACATAGTGTATTGTTTGACCATCTACGAGTATCTCGACCCTACGCTTCGTGCTATTCGCGTCATAAGTTGAGTTTTAGACCAGTTCATTTGAAGTCCCACTCTCAGGCTTGCTCGGCTAAGGTCTTGGGGCATGCTTTCCAGATGGAGTAGATCGCGTCCGAAACACCACACTGCGTTCCATGACAGGCGTAAGCGACGTTGGACTAAAATCTGCAAAGCTCAAATGGGAGTGGGCGGGACACGTGAGTCGTATGCACCCAGACAGATGGGCAAAGGTCTCAACGGAGTGGGTTCCTCTGTCCAGTCGACCCCGAGGCCGTCCTCCAACACGATGGTGCGACGAAATCGAGAGGTTTAAAAAGGATTGGACGGAGGTAGCACAGAACAGAAAGGAATGGAAAGAATTGGGGGAGACCTTTGCCCAGCAGTGGGACAGTACAGGTTAAATAAAAAAAAAAAAATTTAAAACATAAAATATTAGAATATTAGGTATACCTACAAGACAAGAGAGACAGGTAGGTATTAGAAGCACGAAGCACTATGCTCAATTCAAAAACTTTCATAAGTCATAACGTAAAACGGTGAATAGCAAACATAAAGTTGACGAACAAACGTTTGTTCTAGTTTGATAACGTCCCATAAAATACTTTTCACTCGGTTGTTTCAGTTTTTATACAGACTTTGAACACGCAGAGTATTTTCTGACACGAAAGTCGGTGACCGTTGCCGCATGACTTGTTACAAAAAGCTAGTTAATAGGGCAGGTCCCTTGGCAGTAATTAACAAGAAATGGAAATGCCTACCGAACCGAAGTTAACTACATACTCACACTGTAAATACTACACTAGTATCTTATTTCTACAGCTTAAAAAGATTAAAGAACGGATTTTACAGAATTCAATTGCTTTTTTTGGATACGAGAATTAACTTTTTTTTTGGATTCTAGCTTTTAGATCAGCAATTGTGCCTCTAAAGAGAACTTGTTTTTTCCAATGCCTCAATCTGTTCCCTAATGCGATATGCTGTGGCTCCGTCTGAATAGTAGATACCTACTTTGACAGCACTTGTAGTCAAATTCTGATGACGATGAACTCCAGCGGCCTTAGCATACGGACCATAAAATAAAACTATCGACGTGTCAGAACGTGACAGAGTTATGATAAAGCATATATCTGTCACCTTTGCACACGTCGGTAAACTCTTGTCGTGGTCTTGTATGCTAAGCTAGCAGGCCATTTTCAGCCACGGCGACTATATAGCTTCTTGTAAGATTACTCGATGGGTCCTCACATGTCTGTAAAAGCAATGTCTATAGCCAATAGGCATAGGTATAGGTAGGGGAAAACTAGGTAATACTGGTCACTTAAGGCAAAATGAACACACTGATATTATAATTCAACATTCATTAAATTAAGTAATCTCAAACTAGTCTATTTATTTATAATCAATCCAAGAAAATACATCCAACCCAGGATATATTTTCTACATCTTGTAATGCTTTCCGTGTCACTTAATTTAGTTCTTTAGTTTACTTACATTCTAATTAAACCAGTCAGCAGTGACCGGCATTACCCAATAGCATATTGCGCACGAAAAAAAACAAAATATTGAAAAGAAATACTCGCTAATGGTACAAGTAATTCGTTTACATTTGTGTATGCTTAGGTACAATGTAAAAATTACTCAAATAAACAAGTGTTTGTGCTAGTACCTAAATAACGTAGTTTAGGTGAAAATGTCTATTGACGTCTAACTTTCAAAATGGGGTCAAGTCTGAAATCGAAACAAAATTGCTGTTCATATAAAAAGTTCGTTAAGCGTCAAAAAATGTATGGACAGCTTTTTTTTAATTGGCTGAAAAAATTACCTGTAATCTGTAATGACATTAGGTGCCTAGTAAAAACGAGCACGACTACTTCCTAGACATCGACTTGGCATTTTTTTTTTCATATTGATGTTCCTAGAGAATTATGAGTGACCAAACCTAGTCCGTATGAACAAGATATTCGTAATTCGTAAGTAAAACTTTAATTTTGATAAACTTGTGAGAAAGTCTGAATACGCCAAGCCATTTTATGTCCAAAGCCCGATGGATATTTACGCCGAATACCCTCTATTTGGCTGGCCATAAAATGTGGACGATACGGGACGATAAACAAGGAAGATAATGTCACATCTTTGAAGGGGAACGTTGACATTTTCAAGCACAATTAGATGGTTTAGAGTGGAGGGTTGAAGCTCGAACTAATAGCCCAAAGTTGGTCAGACCAACTTTGGTCTATAACGCTATAATGGTAAAGGTAAACAGAAAAGACTAATTAAAGTCTATTCAACTAAACGTAGGTATTTTGAGTAGGTTCGTCGACATACATTCATGATAATAGGTATGACGACTGGGTAAAAAAATCTTATTATAATTAGTTCGTCAGTTAATTTATCAAAAAACATTGGACACGTATTTTTTCTTTTGTTAAATCAAACAACAAATGACAAAGATAAACCTTGTCAAAGTTTGGAAAAGTCTATACATTTGAAAGGCACTTGTGACGTCACGCGGTTCTTTGACGGGCCATATCTTCATCAATTTTTGTTTAATTGACAAAAGAAAAATACGTGTCAAAAGTTTTCGATAGTTTATCTGACAAAAAAATATTGTGGTCAAACAACATGATTTATATAATTATGATGCTTTGAGAGATATTTGTCGTAGGAAAACGTAAAAGATAAACTTAGCCATGCGTAGGTATAGCTTTGGGATCAAGTTACTAGAGCATCGCGTGATTGGTGAACGACCTTAAGGGTAAATATAGCTTTTTCAGCTCTTGGTATAGAATTATATTTAAAATGTTTGAGTATTTATAGAGCTTTGTACTTAGTGTACATTTTTTCTAATTCTGCCGTCTGGGGTCTCAAAAAGATGTCACCTGAAGTGTTAAGGAGTTGTCCCACTGACGCTCCTTTTTAGGTTCTGCGCAATTTACCAACTACCAATTTACAAAACGCTATGTTGTTCTAGACACTGTTTATTTCAGCATTGCTAGGGTTATTGCTAAATACATACCTACTTACCTATATGAACAAGCACTGGACTGGACAACAGTCCATGTCGCATCAAATATTAACCGCTAACCTAGTTACTACGCTCCCTGTAGAATACACGAACTCTCTAATAACCGTGTACTTAATAACACACCAGTTCCTATGAAACTATTAATACTATAATCATTTTACCAAGAAATTATAGGTTCTCGAAGAAAGTACGATTTCCACGAAGTAATATCGATCGGTTAGCAAGGTTGGAAGAATATTAAACTACATATAGAATTTGACAGCATAATTTTATTGTTTTAAAACACAACATTTGTTTCTAGATAAAGGTGGGTTCATATTTGGGGCATTTCGTGACCGTCACATAAAATAACGCGAGTCAACGACTGCAAACTGTAGACATAACATCACAACACAGGACTTAGCTCTTATCGCTAATGAATTGTCTGAAGGTGTTCTTTCGCACATGCGAAGGACATAATACAAAATATGTTACGTCACAATTAAAACAATGAGTACATTTTTTTTGTAAAGAGTTGGAAGTCGCTGATTCAAGAAAATATTAATTTTGTTTACTTATAATGTGATAATCACAGGTTGGCAATAAAAATACATTTTATCTTTTCTCTCGTAAATTAACGCGATTGATGGTGATCATAAACATTTGCAGGTATTTTGTTATTATAAACATTTTTTTTCTCTTTTATGCCGACTTGTGCCTACCCCTCTACAGCATAAGTTTACCGATTTTTTTTAATGGATATTTACGCCGCTAGTTCCGTAATGGCAGTAGCGAAAAGAATACATATTAAATACGTGAGTTGTATCATCAATAGTACTACTGAAGTTTCCCTTTCATTCGTTTTTTTTTCAGAGAATTATTATTTTTTGTGGAACCTCGGATCTATGTAGTTTATTATCTAGATAGTTAGAAACACGAAAACCCGCATTGCCACCTCAGCACTTTTAAAGTTTTTAAACGTATAAAAGAAGTAGGTATTAAATTTTTTTGGCGCTTAGTTCTTATTTTTCAATTTAGCCTATATCTAGCTAATTCTAGCCCCTTTTTAGCATTATCTTATGTTGAACCTTTTTAAGACCAAGGTGGAAAATGAATATATCCCTGTATCTCTGAAACATCTGAATATGATTTTCTAATTTAGATGTGATTCACGAAAATTGGAGCGCTGTTATTCATGAATAATAAATACGGATACATAATTATTATTATACAGAATGTTTATATTGCAAAGAGCAAGAAAGTTTAAAAAGGTGTGTTTTCTTATCATTATGAAAAACTTTTACTATGAGACCAACTCCGAAAAACGCGAAACAAGATCAACTGTCCACTATTAAAAGTTGTCTGTCACCCTCGACAAAATGTGCCTACGGAGCAACTGTTATTTTCAGTTGGTCTCACAGTGAGAATTGTTCATAATGATGACCAGAAACACCTCTAAGAGGTACATCGCAAAATAACACAGTACGTTGTACAAACCACAGAATAGAGCTATAATCTCTGTGGTCCAATTTAGAATTAATTACAAATTATATATCCATTATAATTCGGTCACTAAAGACTAGACAACAAAATATATTTACTGATTAAAATAACTTACTAATAAGACCATAGAACAAATAACGTGTGTACTATACAACAAAATTATAAAAATATTACAAAGTCTGAAAATACGCCAGTATGTAACTGTACATTAACATGTACAGTTACATACTGGTTACATGTACAGTTACGTACTGGGTACATACTGATTGTATAACCATTGTAACCAATGGTTATACAATTTTGAAATTTAGTAAGTCGATTATGGTAACCAGCATGGTTGATACACATTTTAACTTAAGACAGAAATTACTCGCTCATTGGATCGCATTTGGCGATCTTTTTCAAGATTGGAGTACCTACTAGCTCGCGGACTCGTCTCGTATAGCAGTGCGAGCCGCGGCGCGCAGCGCTCGTGACAGCGGGCGGAGTATGTTGTAGCGCCGACGCGCACTGAAGATCTTCCTTGTCGGTATCCCGGTATCCCTCAGGAATACTCCAGCACTCCGAATTCGCTACGTCTCTGCCAGCCCCGTCTCTACTGAAGTTAGTGCGTCTACTAATTTCAATGGCCTCCCTAACTTTGCGGGGAACTAAAAACTTTCCCCTTGCTGACTTGCTTTCGCTCTATCGAACCTAATATAACGTCTATCTACTTTAAAAAGTGTGAGTAATTCCTGTGTTAAATTTAGTAAGTTGTTTATAAAAAAGATAGACCAGACTACGAAAAAAATAAAGGTGACGTCCACAAGTGGTATATTATTCAGAGAAAAATCGAACCAAGATGATATATACATCATTTGAAAGCTTGATTTATGGGCTTGTCAAAAATATTTAATTTTGATTTTTTTGTCCCTCCATTTTTTTTTAAATGTGAAAAATAAATTGTATGAAAAATAATAATACAGCTTTGTATTTTTTCTAGTTTAGCAATAATAAAGTGCTTCTATCGTTATTTTACTTGCATTCGTAGCTGATTCTTCCACATCCATCTCTTAATTTGCTAAAATTAAAAATTATAACCGACCAGCGTGACCAGGTAGTAGCTACAATGTGACAAAAAAAAACCCTTATAAACTGTGTCTAATTAGTAAAAATGGTTCTATTTAACAATAATGGAGGTTACTTAACCAGAGTTGCTAGAGATAAACTACCTATCGAGCCAAATATATTTATTGATCCTAATAGATTCAAAATTAATTTAAAAAAAACGGAGGGCTCTTTTTTGTTTTTAAATGATGTAATAGTCTACCCGTGACCACGGTCGATGCAACTCGGCCGAAACATCGGGATGAGGAGGTATTTATTAATCTCGTAATTTTAATGCGCAATTAGTCCCGTAGTATATAATAATAATGTGTTCAAATCGCGACAGTTTAAAAACAACATGTAATAGACTCAGAAAAATATGAACTTTCTCGAAATGTAACGAGTGTTGTGGTTAGAATTTTTGATTATTATTATACCAGCCTCCATACATTTTGTGGACATCTCCTTTCAGCCATAGGTCAAGTCGGCGGATGTGAAGTTTGCTACAGGCTGCGCGAAACTTAATCAACGCGCAGTTATGTTTGCTTCTGTCTGGATTGTATACTGCGCGGCCTATAGCTAACTTCACATCCGCCGACTTGTATGATTCGGTCTATACATGCATAAATAAATCTGTTCGACCGAATTTAGACTATAATGTTGCTTCAGGTTCGTTTTACAATGACTTATTTTGCAGTCTTAACACGTTCACTGTCCAATGACTCCAAAAGGAGTCACATCTATACCATGTCACACGTCCACGACTCTAGTTGGAGTCACAATTTATAAGTAAAATTGATGATTTTGATTTGACTGGACGTATGAACAAGAACAAAAAGAGTCTCATGGACGTATGGTTATGTAATTAGGCTACCAAAAATTTTAAAAGAGTCTCCGTAAAATGTTGCCAGTTTTTTCAAGCTAGAGTGAGATTGTAGGTGTACGTATGAATACAGTTCGTAACTTTGTACTGGGACTGTGAAAGTGTTAATATAAAGTAAAAAAAAAAAAAACTGACGAACTAAACACAGTTCAACCACGAACTAAACTCAATACAAAATAAAACAAATTGAATGATCACATGTCTTACATATAATCATGGTATCACAATTATTTTATAATTGCTATATGATTTAGTATATTCCCACACATTGGTATTTAACCTTATAACTGCCACGCCTCCATTTTTTGTAATTTTCTTTTATAGGTTCCGATTTTTTGACGACTATAGACATGTTGGCGCCCGGAAATGCTGGTCCAGTGTACTTAGACAAAAGGTTAAGGCTCTCTCACTCAACTGGCGTTCAAAAAACTTTCAGCATACGTAAGGGACAATACCGCATAACTAATAATGGTTCAATTGTCTACATCAGCAGGGTGATCCTGCGTGAATACTAACACGTTGCATGCCCCAATTTTTTTATTTCAGAATTTTGCGTGCATGTTTATTGTTTTAAATTTAATTTTAACTTTAACGTCATAATTGGTATAAAAACATTAATGCAAACGAAATTTTTGTAAGTAAAATACAAAATAGTAGATTGTATATGGGATCAAAATAATATTTTTACGGCGAGGACGCTTTTTTGAATCCAGAGCGAAGTGAGGGATTCTAGAGTAGAATTCTGAAACGTAGCGAGGGATTCAAAGTACGTCGAGCCAAAAATATATTTTGAGCCCGAGTGGTACACTCTACTTTTCATCACCTCTATTAGAAAATAAAAGGCGCCTCATATTTTATTGTAATGTTATTATTTAATAAAACATAGAGTAACAACTAAGGTAGGTCAGGCATATAAGGCCCGGTTGCAAACTAGGCCCAGTTTGTAGAAATAACAGTTGCATAAAAATCTATTCGCTTAAAACTCACGCATACATAGAAGTCGCACATACAGCGAGCTGGCAACAACGCGCTCTTCCGCGCGGCCCTCCATTTCGTCAGTACCGTCCACACAGCCACAGAGAGAGGTCGCCGCTGCCGTACGTAATATTTTTCGAGCGTAAAGAGGTTCAGTTTTCATCGAGTTTTTTGTTTTAATCCGAGTTTTTACCATTTCAATGTGAACTATTCTTGTATTGCCCCACGGAGAGACATAAGTACACATTCTAATTGCTATTTTTTTACTAAATATATGACACTGATTGTAAAGCTTGCTCTACGGCTAAAAAGGCCCGGCCCTTGCGCAGGTAATAAGGCCCGGGCCTTATTACCTTTAGATGAACCTCAATTTAATTTAAGTACGAGCATTACGACTGATTTGAAATCTAAAGAGTACCTTAATATTATTTATTGCTTTTTTATTAACTGTTCTAAATTTAAAGTTGTAAAATTTACCTTTATATTCGTTGAATCTTCAGTATTTGAAAAGTCTTTAGTGTAATAAGGCCCGCAGAAGTTTTGTTAGAAATCAAATTGTTAGCGATTTTGTTGTTGTTTTTTGAATAACTTTAATTTAGTAATATTATACTTACCTAATGTTCAAATTTGTGTTTGGCAACATATTCTAAAGGAACGTAGGACATTTTTAATACCTATAGATTAATAAGGCCCAAGGTCTTTTATTTCTAATAATTAAGAAAATACTCATGTTTTAAAAAGACCAAATGTTGTTTTTTGTTTACTGTTATAGTTTAATATCGTTTAAACTTGTTAATTTTCTTAGAATGTTAATTTATATTTAGGGCCTTTTTATACTCATAGTGTTCAATAAGGCCCGAAGTGATGGTTTTAAAAAACACTTCATATTTCAGAAATAACGTTATAATTTTATGTTTTTTTATTTCATGACGGAACTTAAATACATTTATAATTCATATGTGGAGACTTTTGTTTATTACCTCATCAATGGGTAAAAATATTTTAATTTTAATAAAGGTGGGCCTTATATGCCTGACCTACCTTAAATTGTGTTTAGTCGCGGTCAAGTCCAAACGTAGTCCAAGTCATACCTACCTCAGTAACGCAGTGGAGATTTTACTATAGGCGTCTATGTGGAGTTTGGTAACAACACGGAACGTCACATTATATCACTTGCCTACACTTAAATCAGCTCATAATCAACGAAATACCACAATTTTTCACTAATTATCACTAATAAAAACACAAGTTTAACAAAATAATACAATGAGGCGACATGACTTTTCCGCGTTCCTGCCAAAACTTATATTTACATTCTTTTTATTCATTTTCTTGGCGTTGAACATTAACATTACAAATACTTCCAAATTCAAAAAGTGCGCAGCAAAGATCATTCCGGAGCACTTATTTGTTCCAAATTCAAAAAGTGCGCGGCAAAGATCATTCCGGAGCACTTATTTGTTCCATATTCAAAAAGTGCGCGGCAAAGATAATTCCTGCGCACTTGTTAAGTTCCATATAGAAAACACCACCTTTGGGCGCACTTAAAGGCGAACCAAGTAGTCCTTTTCGAATAGATGTGATGAAAAGTTATAAGTATTATAGTCGATAATAAACTCGGATACTAGATACAACAAACAATTGTTTGTTATTCATGAGCCTTATTTTATTTTTGTTTTAACTGAACAAAGTGACGTTTTCTTAGAATTTTTGGTACAAGAGCCTCGAAAACAGTTTGTGCATGATTTCAAGAAATCGGACGTCCAATGGCAGAAATGTCAATTTCAAGAAATGCCATAATGTTGAAGAAAAATATCACTTGAATCAGTCTGTCTGGTCTCAATATCGACGAATTACTCGTATTATGCTTCTAAATCAATTTGAGGCGATAGAGAACACTAAAGTATACTAAGCGTCACACAAATCGGCGAATGGGAAGTTATGCGCAGAACGCTACGCAAAAGCCGAAATATAGGTATGCGCGGGAGCCAGAGAGACGAGACACCGGGGCACACCCGCCCGCCAACCTCATACCTCACGCGCGCTCTCTACGTCCGTGCTCAACACTACGTCACTTGCGTCGGCATTGTGCACACATGCGCAACATCTGCGGCAAACTTGTCATCCGCCGACTTGTGTGGCGCTTAGTGTAAATAAATTTGAGGCGATAGAGGACACCAAAGTATGCGATTTAACCCACGGTAAGCTACCATGCGATCCAGGGCGGCTGGTTCATCTTGTTGAGGCGAACGTGCGTCATGTTGACAGGTAAGTTTATAATGGCATAGCTTCTCTTAATTTTCTTCAGCGTCCGAAGTATGTTGTATCCGCTTCGACCGAGCAAAAACCCCGCCGGTATGTTGATATCGACGTCCGTTCTGGAATTTAAAAAATAAACATCAATTTACTGACGAGATGTCTTGTAAATTGACGAACGTCGGCTGCACGCACGAAAGTGTGACATTAAAGGCCAAAACACACACACGGCGGGCGCGGGTCGGGCGCGGTGCGGGTCGGGAGTACGGCGTGTCTATTAGTACCTACCTGTTTCAATGCACGACAACACACAGATCGCGTGCGCGGGTCGGGCGCGGGGCGGGCCGAGCGCGGGAGCCGCGCGCCAGCCGCGCCCGTCGCCCGCCACTACAGACAGAGCGCGGGACGCGCGGGTCGGGCGCCGTTGCATTCGTTGGATTTCGTCGTAATACAAGTATTCACCAACAAGTGTTCAGACAGAGAGCGTGCGCGGGTCGTGCTCAGCGCGTGTTGTGAATACGTCAATGAGATTTTGTATATTTTTACAATTTTGCTATGGATCTCAATGAAAAAATTATTGAAAGTAAACATGCTTGTTTGTACGAACCAAGGGACAACAAGTACAATAATGCTGTTCTGAAGGCAAGGATATGGCAGCAAATTGCAGATCAATTAAATGAGAGTAGTAAGTGTTTGAAGTAACGAAAAAGTAGTTCTTCTTCCGTGTCCGAATCCTCCGACATTTTCAATCACACTGAGTTTTCACAGCAATCGATGCTGCTAACAAGGTAGGTCGACCCGTCCCGACACGCCACCGACCCGCGCCGTGCCCGCGCGACGTGTGTTGATAATGGAACAGCGCGTGTCACGCGAAGAACACGACCCGACCCGCGCCCGCCGTCTGTGTGTTTCGGCCTTAAGCCTGAGCCGCGTGCCAGCAAGAGCGTGGAACAAGCGATACAGAGGCACGATCGGCCTAAAGCGCTCGGTTTTTTTAAAATTGTTACCACCGAATATAGATGAAAATACCTTAACTAAAAATAATATTCAACAGTCCGGTAGAATAATGGACGGCCTTATCTCCTACAGCGATTTCTACCAGGCAACCTTTTTGTGGATTGGACTTACTTATCATCGCACATGGTCGCCGCCAGAATTATATTCAGGGGTGCAGTGCGTCTCAGTGACCGCAATCCTGGGGCGGTTAGCCTTCAGCATTACCAAAAGGACCTCGCCGTCCTCGAAATTCGAAATCTTAGAAGTTCCAGCGCGGAGCCTCTAGCATCACCTCAATTTTTTTATGCACTTTCTTTCCTGCCAGGGCCAGGGGTGCAAGTGCAATTCCTTGCACCCCTTACCGGCGCCCAGGCTCCTGCACCTTCTATTTGGTTCACTTACTTATCTTTCTATTTGTCTTGTGCACAAATGTATTTAGTTCACTTACTTATCTTACTATTTGTCTTGTGCACAAATGTACTTGGTTCACTTACTTATCTTACTGTTTGTCTTGTGCACAAATGTATTTGGTTCATTTACTTATCTATTTGTCTTGTGCACAAATGTATTTGGTTCATTTACTTATCTATTTGTCTTGTGCACAAATGTACTTGGTTCACTTACTTATCTTACTATTTGTCTTGTGCACAAATGTATTTGGTTCATTTACTTATCTATTTGTCTTGTGCACAAATGTACTTGGTTCACTTACTTATCTTACTGTTTGTCTTGTGCACAAATGTATTTGGTTCATTTACTTATCTATTTGTCTTGTGCACAAATGTACTTGGTTCACTTACTTATCTTACTATTTGTCTTGTGCACAAATGTATTTGGTTCATTTACTTATTTATTTGTCTTGTGCACAAATGTACTTGGTTCACTTACTTATCTTACTGTTTGTCTTGTGCACAAATATGTTTGGTTTACTTACTTATCATCCACCATCTCAATGAGATGGTCGAGAGACTCGTCCCACTTGTCGATGGACTCGGTGATGATAATCGCTCTGGCGCCGGCCTCCTGCACACGCGCCGTCTTGTGCACAAATGAGCACTCCCTGAAAGTTACCAATCAATTCATGTGACGCAAAATTCATTTAGTAGAGGGACAGACCGAACTGTTAAGGAGTGAAATAATACCGGTCTGTCCCCCGATGATCAACCAGGGGACAGACAATATTTTTTCATAATCAGAAGCAACAAATATTTTACGCCAAAAATGGCACAACTGACAAAAGTAAAATAGATGCAGTCTATGTACAACTAATAAATGCATTCGATTTTTAGATTATTGTTGATTATTCAAAAACTACTGAATTGATTTTGATAAAATTTAAATGGGGCCACCTCTGAGGTATGATCTACCAAACAAAACAATAATCATCAAAATTGGTTCGAAATTGGCGGAGAAATGGCGTAACATGCATACCAAAAAAAAAAAAAAAAATCGACAACCTCCTTTTTTAAATTGGTTAAAAACCCGAGACTGACGGTATGTCTCAATGGCTCAATACAGATTCTGAATTGAAGAGAGTAGATTGTTCTACATAGTCCAGTGGATTAGTATGCTGAAATAGCAGTGATTAGGGCACACAATTTGAAGAACCGATGGCCGAAGCCGTGAAGTTCTTGGATGGAGACCATGTACTGGCATGCATCCCTGACTAGTTGGACTGACATTATAATTAGGATCGCAAGAACACACTGGATGCAAGCCACTTCCAACGGGATTTAACCACTTCATACGGAGGGGCCTATATCCGGCAGTGGACGTCCTACAGCCACAAAAGCGGGGACAAATGTCGCCATAGACACTCTTGCACGAAATATAGTGAAGGCATTTTCGTCTGCTGTCAACATTTGTTTGAGCCTCATGTGATTCATAAATAACAATTCTACCTCGATTATAAATATTAATTGCTAGCAATCACTGTATTTTTATTTCATTTAATACAATAGACTAAAGTTGTTTTCCAACTCATCCCAGCCCGGGACGCATGGCAAAGGGACAAATTGTTTTTTTTACTATTATATCCCCTCTTTTATGTACGCACCGATGTTCCGCAGATTTCCGTAAGCGCCGGTTGACACGTCAGTTTGAATCACAAGACTGTCTTTTAGAACTACCCTCACTTTAGGTTAGACACAACACCCTCGAAGAGGAAATAAAGCATGGATTGACAATGACAACTGACATTAAAAGCTCGATTACAGAAGCGCCAGCGTAACTATATTAGCTAAATAGCATAGTTCTGTTTCTTTTACATACCCTTCAATAAGGGGCTCATCAGAATACCAGCGTTGAGTGTTGGGTCCTTCCAGCACTCAACATTTTATAGCTGAGGTGAGTCCCTTTCGACACTTTTGTTTTTTTCATTAGTTATATAAGTTTTTTTTGTACGTGTTATGCATGTGTCGAATAAAGATATTTCATTTCATTTTATTTTTCACTTTAGGCATTCGATAGAGAAAACGCTTTTTACGCTGCTATTTAATTTACGCTGGCGCCTCAGTAATCGGGCTTTAAAAGTGTATAAAATGGTTTTCTCCCTTTGCCGTGCGGTAGCACGGCAAACCTGTTGCCTGTTGCCTTGTCTGAGATAGTTTTACTAAAAAAAATCAATCTTGAATCTCACCCTCTCTCCGACAAGGCAATGTGACCAAGAATTTCCTCATGATTGATAATGTCAGAGCAACTGTGCAATGGAACAGTAGGCACTAATCTTGCATTTTTGAAATGTAGACTTTCATTCTGAAATAAATAACAGAAAATTATATCATTATCACAATAGGAGATTAATTATTATTATTTTGAGTCATTGCTATCTAAGTCAAAGATGTTCCTTTACAGGACAAAGGTATTGACTGCCTCGGTGGCTTAGTGGTTAGTGACCCTAGCTTCTGGATCAAAGAGGCGTGGCTTCGATCCCCACCCAGGGCAAATATTTATGTGATGAAAATAAGTGTTTGCTCTGTGTCTGGGTGTTACTAGTTACTATCTATATAAATATGGATTTAAAAATAAGTATATGTAGTATGTCAGTCTCTGGCAGCCATATCACAAGCTTTGCTTAGTTTGGGGTCAGAGGCCATGTGTAAGATGTCCCAAAATATTAATTGATAAATTTATTTACTATATCTTTTATTTTTAAATACATACTAGGCATCACAATATTTAAATATGACTTCATTTCTTTTTACCTCCATCTACATCTAGCTACGCATGCGACGTGTGAAAAAGTGACAGATATATACTCGTAACTTCGCCACAACTTTGTCTCACTCTGGCACATTAAAAGAAATATTTTTTGGTGCTAGCCCGGCCCGGCATGTCTATAATACTTTTTTGCTTCATATTATGTACCCCAGTTTGTTGTCCTCTATAGACATTGTTTCAGCCCTGAATTGCTGGTCAAGTATATCTCACTTTGGCAGTCAAAAGATATCACTTCATTTATTTCATAAATAACATCTACCATTACAGTTTAAGAGTCAAATCATACAAGGCATATAATCATCTGCATGATCAGTGGCATACAAGAGGCCTATGCTCAGCAGTGGGCGATTACAGAATTACAGGCTGAAAATGATATTGTCAAATATAAATTGTATTTCCATTAATTGTGAACATCTGGATTTTATCAACTTTTTTTTCCTGACAAATAGATGTTGGAAAGTCCATAGTTCAGGTTTTAGATTGAAGCTGTTAAAGAAAGCTATTTAATAGTTATCCTAGTTAATTGACAGAAGGTAACTAAAGCTATACTTACAAAAGGCGCACCAAAATCCTTAGCAGGTCTTATCCTATAAGAATATCTCAGTTCTGGTGGATCAATAATTTCGAAAAAAACATCGCCTGCTATAATATCTGCCATTGACGATCCATCATAGAAGTGAAGATCATTCGCTGAAATCAAGATGTTTTTATACTGATGACGAGTTTATTAAAAAATAGGGTCCAGCTAGCTAAGCAAGCGACTATGAAAAGCCACATAAAAAACTCTTTTTGACGTATGAAAAAGTGACAGATTATACTTTGTTATACATATATGTTTTATGTATACATATACTTTTTGCCATAATGCTGTCACATTCTGACACATTGATAGAGAATATTTTGTGGTGAGCATCATAGAATTAGAACTAAAGTAATAGAATACTAACTAAATTTTGCTCTAATAAAAACTCTGTTACAGCTGTCTTACTCATATATACAGCATACGTGAGAGTGAGTGGAACAAGAAAAATGCATTGTCTGTCCTTCTAGCTTATATACTTACATATATGAGTAATGAGACTAAGTAATAAAACCGAGAATTCTTGACTTTGTGCTGGCTTATCTAATGCTAATATGGGAGCAATAGAAAAGTATGCTCTTAGTATTTTTATATTATGCTGATATTAGTCTGACATTCTTAAAATAGCTTTTACCAAGAACTTTATAAAATCAAATGAACTTACAAAACAAGGCTATAAGAACAATTATTTTCAAGTGCAATGAGTCTTCGTAAATGTTATTTTAGGAGTAACAGGCATATAATAGTATTATAAAATGTGCCATACATATATGAGACTAAGTATAAGACATAGAGCTCTTGAGTCCAAAAAAGCTTATCTAAGAGTAATATAAGAGTGATAATATGTTCTAAATTATAAGAGAGCTAAAAGCCCACCATTCTTATCCAAGCGAAATCCAAGACATTTTTGCTAGTTAGGAATTCTGGTAAGCATCCTAGACCAGCAGGCTACACTGCAAGTGGCATGCCTAGCAGCAACAGGTAAGTTCACTTTAATAGTTCATCCCAGTGAACTAATACATAGCATGTAATATGTGCAGCACACACACTCACTTAATGGGTTGCTAGGTGCTTCCCTTCAATCAGACTTGGATGCATTACATGTGTTGGATTATGGCAGGGCCACACAATGGACAATGTCTTGTGTTGAAGCTAAGCTAAGAAATGAAATAGCCAATCAGAGTCAATTATTGTTCGGTTGGCGTCCAAGATCAATCCACACATTGGAGTGTTGGGACCAAAACTACAGTTTTTAGCCAATGGGTGGCCCCGGCTTTACAATAAGATGAGTCATACAAGCCTTCAGATTAGCTACCTACTTGCTTTTAAGTGTACCACTTGCAATCAGACCCACACATATACAAAGTCTGCTTGGATTACTATTGCATATGAAATGAAAACAGAACATTGTACTAATGCTATTAGGATTTTTACACTTGGACTTTTATTTGTCAGTGACCTCCATAGGGTAATGAAGGTTGAGGCTGGCACAGCGACAGGGACACTCAGGGCCAACTGCAGTTTTTGGGAGGAGCCCACTCAGAAGTCAGACATGGTCATTTAGGTTCAAAATGAGTCAAAGGACTAACCTTCCACTCTCAGGACATAAAGCACTTTCCCCTCATCCACCCCACCCCCTCCAATGCCCGTTTTAGGAATGGTATAAGTTTTTTGGTAAAATAATAGATTTAAGTGCCTCCCTTTCGCCGACTGACATGTTGTACATACATAGCCCAAGCAATAAAATAGAAATAGGTAGATTCGAAGCAATAAGAGAACATGAAGGCATAGGTACATGATAAACTCTGCTGTAAGCGCTCAAATAGATGATGATAAAAATGATGGAAAATATTACATACCTCCAGGTGCAACAGCGGAAATAAATGTGGCGAGTAAGAGAAAGGAATATAGGGGGAAAACATTTCCAGTGGATATTTGGTATAAAATTTTATTCTCGCACATAACGCCGCTGCTTTTCACTCCAAATACCGTTTTAAAACTAAACTGCAAAGAAAAGATAACGTCGATATGCAGGTAGATGTGGGGAGGAGAGGTCTTTCATTTAGTTCTGTAAATAATTACCTATCAAGATTCTAGAAAACAACAACATTTTTTTAACCAATTCAATCAATCCACGTTTAATCACGTTTAATTTACATATGTAGCACTTATTTTCATTTCGGGAGCCAATAATGTACGACCCAGTAATTCCCGACATGATAATGTACAGCCTGATATTGTACGGCATGATAATTTGTGTCCCTGGCCATGGAATATAGGCTGTGCAATATGGGGCTGTGAAATACAGGCTGTACATTATCGGCCTGTGTCGATAATGTACGGCACAGTATTGCACAGTCCGATATTGTACGGCCTGATAAATTGTGTCCCAGGACCTTGGTTATTTTATGTCAAGGTATGAGTTCTCTACAACCTGTCCTTAGGCAACAACCTGTCCCTATTACGGATTAAGGATACTTTAAAGGTATGCACGGGAGCCAGACAAACGAGACGTCAGGGCACACCCACCCGCCAACCTCATGCCCCCCCATGTACTCCTTTCACCCGTGCTCAACTCTACGCCACGTGGCGTCGGCATTGTGCACACATGCGCAATAATTAGCGAATCATGGCAAAGTGTCATCTGCGGCTAATTTCTCATCCGCCGACTTGTGTGGCGCTTAGTATATCTCTGTGGTACTGACAGAAGTCCCAGATAGGAGCAAAAATTCTTCGTGCCAATAATGTACAGCCCATATTTTGCGACACAATAATGTACAGCATGTAATTTTGTGTCCTTTTCTTCGGGACACGTTTTATCATTCTGTATAACGGGACAATAGCTTTAAGTTTATTTTTAAATAGTGCCACTTAGCATAATTTCGAAGGACTAGGAATGGTAGTGGCAACATTCCTGGGGTAACGCTTGTGACGAACGCTGCTGAGTGGTTCCAAGGAGGTTTCAAGTGCATCGCATGACTGGCCGATGGGCGGGAAAATGCGATGATGACTTGACAGATGTCACTAGTCAGTTGTAAGGAGAGCTTGTTCGGGAGAGGTTATGGTGAACTGTGTTTAGAACAGCTCGAGTTGTGATTCTTGATAAAATGGTGGCAGCGTGAGTTACGCTGCGGAACGCCATGTCCTTCGCTTAAAGTTTTCTCTATAATTGTGGTCATACGTAATCTTCTGTGAAATAAACTGATTGTTCGTGACGTCGCAATTTATCTCCTCGCCCGCTTAACCCACGCCACGTCACACTGAAGCATTGTTGGGTCAGATGGTATAAAATCATTACCACATTGAATCACCATAACTGATGCGGGTCCTTTTATGGATTCGACATGTACATTATTGTGTCGCAAAATACGGGCTGTACATTATTGGCACGAGGTGATAATGTTCGGCCAGTATTATAACTTTCAGCTCGAGCTCTCAAATAGCTTTGCTTGCCTGGAGAACTTTGCGTCGATGGACGAGATCAATAACGGGCTCGTAGAAACTGTCCAAAGGGTGGGTTCTAAGTTCTTTAGACCCCGCCGTTCAGATAGACCTAAGAAATTCTCCGATCATATTCTTAATCTCATGGCCGAACGACGCTCGCTAAGACTGCAGTCTTCCGATGATGTAAAGTCATACAGGCGGCTCAATAGACAGATTTCAAAATCGGTGCGGTGCGACATTCGTCTCTTTAATACTAAACATGTTAAAGAGACAATAGAGCGGAACAAAGGCTCCAAAGTGTTCGCGAGGCATTTTTCTATTGGGCTGTAATAAAGATAAATACCTCGTATTTAGGCTTTAATTAGCAAAAATGCACTCTACATATTGACATCTTATGATCTTACTGACAATCGTTAATAGAGTAGAAACTCCTGCACGAAAACTATTTAGAAACGAAGAAGGATAATCATCACATTCTCCCCAGCTAATATTTATTCCGTGACATATTTTGCGAGATGTGCTGGTGGGTGGCGCACTCTGTGTGAGCGACGCAACTCCGGCTCTGTGTCGTCTTCTATTACAGTTTGATTATCAGACGCATCTACAAAGTCCTCCTCATCGTTTGACTCGATAATATCGTCTGTCTCCCCAGCTGGAGCCAGATGTCTATTTGAAACCACCACTTCTCTCCCAGTGCTCAGTCGGACTCGTGAGTGCTGCGGGTTTGTTTCAAGGGTTTCTACTTCCTCGACCATCGAATCATATTTATTACTTCTGACATGCTTTCGCATTAAAGCTTTACCTGGAGCAATAAGCCAGGTGGGCATCGATTGACCATTTGAGGACCTTCTCGGGTGGGAGAACATACGTTCGTGAGGAGTGGCGTTAGTGGCTGTACATAACAGCGATCGCACAGAGTGCAGAGCCTCAGTCAAAACTGTTTCCCATCGTGTTATAGGTAGGTTACGGCTTTTCATAGCCAATTGAATTGTTCGCCAAATTATGTCATTGTATCTTTCTGTTTGTACATTCCCTTGTGGATTATATGACGTTGTGTAGCTTGTGGCAATGCCCTTGTTGTGTAGAAACTCCTTCATTTCTTTCGACAGAAAAGATGTGCCTCTATCAGAATGAACGTAGGTCGGCATACCGAATACAGAGAACAAGTCCACTAATTTTTCAATTACCGTATTGGTACTCAAGTCTGGGCATGGGTATGCGAAAGGAAAACGGGAGTATTCATCCACGATAGTCAAAATGTATCGGTTTCTCCGAGTTCCGTCTGAAGGAAGCGGTCCTTTAAAATCTATAGAGATTCGTTCAAAAGGAGCCGTCGCTTTGATGAGTTTTCCGACATTTTGATGAAAACGAGGTTTTACTTCAGCACATATAGAACAATTCGAAGTTATTCGTTTAATTTCGTCAATGGAGAAAGGCAAATTTTTGCTTCGAACCCAATGTAGCATCCTTGTTATACCGGGGTGACATAAAGTGTTGTGTAACTCTTTCAATGCGTTTTCATGCGACGATCCAGTTGTAGAGGCTACGAGTGGCGTTACAGCCCTTGATAATGCATCGGCTGCTACATTTTCTCTTCCAGGGCGGTACACAATATCAAAATTATATGCAGAGAGCTCTAACCGCCAACGTTGAATCTTGTCATTTTTTATCCTTGAAGTATGTCTCTGATGAAACATAAAGGCAACCGATTTTTGGTCTGTTATTAGCTTGAAGGCTCTTCCGATTAGGAATTGTCTCCATTTTCGGAGGCATTCAACAATGGCTGCAGCTTCCTTTTCTATAGCAGGGTGGTTTCGCTCACTGCTGTGAAGGGTTCTAGAAAAGAATGCAACAGGACGGCCATTTTGCGATAAAGTACCCGCAATGGCATTATCAGACGCGTCCGTCTCTACCACGAACGGTATTTTGTCATCAATTGCGTTTACTGTCGAGGACGATATCTCTTGTTTCAAGGCTTCAAAAGCGCTTACTGCGTCAGATGCCAGTGGAAAAGTTTGCGATAAAAGAGGTTGAATTTTCTCCGAGAATTTTGGCACCCATTTGGAATAATGAGCGAAAAATCCCAATGCTCTACGCAGCGATGCTTTGTCTGAAGGCAATGGTAGCTCCGATAGGGGACGAAGGCGATCTGGGTCAGGTTTTATTACTCCATCACAAATGTTGTAGCCTAAGATGTTTATGTTCTTTAGCGAGAATTCACTCTTATCTAGGTTTAGGGTAAGATTATACCGCTTGGCCACGTCGAGAAAACGCTGTAGTTTTGTATCGTGATCTGTCTGATTGTTGCCACAGATAGTAATATCATCTAAATAGGCGTAGACACCACGCAGGTTCTCTTTCTTTATGATTCCATTGATTGATCGTTGAAAAACTGCTACTCCATTAGTCACCCCAAATGGTATACTACGAAATTGATATAAGTTACCTTCGGCCTCGAATGCCTGGAAGAAATCGCCATGGGTGATAAGGCCGCCACTTTATAATCATATTTTTGTCGTATATCTGTAACTAGTGTTTATTTTTCTTATTGTGGTTGTAAATAAAGAGTTTTATCTGTCTGTCTGTCAGTGTAATTGATCGATAATTGGAAATTGATGGTAAGCGCTCTTTAAGTCTATTTTGCTGAAAACCCTGTGCTTAGCGATATTAGACACCACATCTTCTATACATGGCAGCGGATACGCATCAAGTTGTGTATATCTGTTGATGGTCTGTGAGTAATCTATACACATTCTTTTCTTATGGTTCTCGTTTCTCGTTACTTAGGGCGCAAGTATTCGCCCTCCATGGCGACAAGCTAGGTTCTATTATCCCGTGGTCTAAGAGTTTCTTTATCTCGTCTTTAATGAATTGTTTGTCGCTATCTGAAAATCTTCGTGATTTAGCAGCTATTGGCTTACAGTTTGGCAAGAGATTCGGGAATAAGCTTACTGGCTCAATGTTGGCGTGCGTCAATGTACACAACTTCAAAGGCGCTCGGAGTCCACCAAAATTTACCTCTAATGTCTTGTGTTTTTCCAGAATATCATGGCCGATTATTACGTCAGCGCATAGATTTTCCATTATTAACAAATCTGCTTGAAAACTGTGACCTTGCATGTCGATATTTACTGAACATCGTGAGTTAACCTTTCTTTGTAGATCTGAAGGCGCCATTGTTATATTTTGATCACATGAATTCGTTTTTATTCCATATTTATGAATAAGACGTTTATCTATGAAACTTGTAGTGCTTCCTGTGTCGATTAAGGCATTGGCTTTGTAGCATTTGTCAATAGTGATTTCTAATTTGGCTTTTTCAAGATTAGCCGTCCCAGCAACAACGTGTGACAGTAGCTTTTTATCTTCCTTTGCAGCAAGTGGTTCATTATAACCGGTGCTTGCACTCTGATGTAGATCAGCACTTCTGCAAACCTTTGCAAAGTGTCCTCTTTTATTGCACTTCAAACAGGTGGTACCAGCAGCGGGACAGTTTTGTCGTGCATGTCTCTTATTACCACAGAAGTAACAAGTTTCCTGTATACTTTCTCTTTTACTGTTGGTAATGGCTGCATTGACAAAAGAACTGGTAGAGGCTTGCTGGTAACTATCGTTATGTATACGCGCCAACTCTAATGCGCGTGCTTGTTTGTGTGCTTCATCTAACGTGAGTGTGCTGTTTTCTAGTAGCCTTTGTCGTACAGAGGACGAAGAAAGTCCAGCTATGAATGAATCTCTTATAAATTCATTTTCATTCTGTTCGGCAGTTATATTTTTGAAGTTGCATCCTTTGGAGAGCAGCCGTAATGCTTGTAAATATTGGTCCACAGTCTCACCTGTTTGCTGCGATCGTTTTGATAGTTTGTACCTGGAGTAGATTTCATTTGGTGGTTTGAGAAACAGTGAGTCGAGTTTTTGTATTGCGATGTCGTAATCGGTACAATCTTGTAGGTACACAAATATTTTAGGCGATATGTGATTGGCCAAAAGTTGAAATTTATCAACTTTTACTGAAGATTTTTCACCGGAGACAGCTGTCAGAAAATTTTCAAAGGTTTTTTTCCAGTGCGTCCCCTGAGGGGACAAATCTTCATTCGAAGATGGATCTTCGTCAAAACGATCAGGGCGTAAATATTTTTCCATTTTGCTAATTAAATTGTAATAAAGATAAATACCTCGTATTTAGGCTTTAATTAGCAAAAATGCACTCTACATATTGACATCTTATGATCTTACTGACAATCGTTCATAGAGTAGAAACTCCTGCACGAAAACTATTTAGAAACGAAGAAGGATAATCATCACATGGGCAAAGCCAGTTGACAAAGCTGAAGAGAGAAGATGGCAGTATAGCGTCAACCAAGGCAGAGGTACGAGTATTGCAGGAGATCGAAAGGTTTTACGGACAGTTATACGCCTCGGTAGCAAAGCCTGTAAACAGCGCGGCCAAAGACCCAAGAGCCAAGCTGACCCGACACTTCACCGAAAACATCCCGGACATTAGCCTATACGAGATTAGGATGGCCCTGAACCGACTTAAGAACAATAAGGCGCCGGGTGACGACGGAATCACTTCAGAGCTTCTGAAAGCGGGTGGAACGCCGGTACTAAAAGTCCTTCAGAAGCTTTTTAACACCGTCGTCCTCGAGGGCATAACGCCAGAAGCGTGGAACAGAGGCGTGGTGGTGTTGTTCTTCAAAAAAGGTGACAACACCTTATTGAAAAACTACGGACCCATCTCGCTTCTGAGCCATGTTTATAAGTTGTTTTCAAGGGTCATTACGAATCGTCTCGAACGCAGGCTTGATGACTTCCAGCCTGCCGAACAAGCCGGTTTCCGGAAGGGCTATGGCACCATGGACCACATACATACGCTGCGGCAGGTTATACAGAAGACCGAGGAGTATAACCTGCCACTTTGCTTGGCGTTTGTGGACTATGAGAAAGCCTTTGATTCGGTTGAGACATGGGCTGTGCTTGAATCTCTTCAACGATGCCGTATTGACCATCGTTACATTGAAGTGCTGAAGTATTTGTATAATAACGCCACTATGTCGGTTCGAGTACAAGAAGAGAGCTCCAAGGCGATTCCTTTGAAGAGAGGCGTAAGACAGGGAGACGTAATATCTCCGAAAGTGTTTACTACTACTCTGGAGAACGCCTTTAAGCTCCTGGAATGGAAAGAATTCGGCATCAACATCAATGGCGAATACATCACTCACCTTCGATTTGCCGACGATATCGTGGTCATGGCAAAGTCGATGAAAGAACTCAGCACGATGCTCGAAGGCCTTAATCGAGTTTCTCAACAGGTGGGTTTAAAATGAACATGGATAGGACAAAGGTCATGTGTAATTCTCATGTTGTACCCACCCCTATTTCAGTTGGGAACTCGGTTCTTGAAGTCGCTGACTCGTACGTCTACCTAGGACAAGTAGTCCAGTTAGGTAGGTCCGACTTCAAGAAAGAGGCCAATCGCCGAATCCAACTCGGTTGGGCAGCGTTTGGAAAATTGCGTAACGTCTTCTCGTCCGACATACCTCAGTGCCTCAAGTCGAAAGTTTTCGACCAGTGTGTGTTGCCAGTGATGACTTGTGGCACAGAAACGTGGTCCCATAGTGAGAATGGGCCTTATTAGTAAGCTCCAAGTAGCCCAACGAGCCATGGAGAGGGCTATGCTCGCAGTTTCTCTGCAAGATCGAATCAGGAATGAGGAGATCCGTAGAAGAACCAAGGTTACTGACATAGCCCAGCGGATTGGCAAGTTGAAGTGGCAATGGGCAGGGAGGGCACGCAGGGCGCGGAGAACTGATGACCGATGGGGTCGAAAAGTTCTCGAGTGGAGACCACGTACCGGCAAGCGCAGCGTAGGACGTCCACCCACAAGGTGGACGGATGACCTTATTAGGACCGCAGGATCGCGCTGGATGCAAACCGCTATCAACCGGTCTTATTGGAAATCATTAAGGGAGGCCTATGTCCAGCAGTGGACGTCCTATAGCTGAAATGATGATGATGATGACACTTCGCCGTGATTCGCTAATTATTGCGCATGTGTGCACAATGCTTATGTAAATGGCGAAGTAGTGAGCTTGGGCGTAGGGAGCGCACGGGAGGCACGAGGTTGGCGGGCGGGTGTGCGCCGGCGTCTCGTCTCTCTGGCACCCGCTAACGTCTATATTTTGGCGTTTGCGCAGCTCTCTGCGGCTAACTTCCCATCTTTCAATTTGTGTGGCGCTCAGTATATGTGTATTAAGTTTTAATTTTTGTTGTATATTTTTTTGAGATTTTATCAAAATAATCACTGTCGTAGTCACGTCATAAAGTCGCGGTCAAGTCCGTAGTCCAAGTCATACCTCAGTAAAGCAGTGGAGACTTTACCAGAGGCGTCTATGGAGTTTTGGTAACAACACGGAACGACATGGTACGTCACATTATATCACTTGCCTACACTCATGCACGTAAATCAGCTCATAATCAATGAAATACCACAATTTTTCATCACTGATAAAAACACAAGTATAACAAAATAATACAATGAGGCAACATAACTTTTCTGCGTTCCCGCCAAAAAACCTTCGATTTCGTTCGACAGCGACCAAGGAAGTTTCCAAATTGAAGTTTCATACGAGAGAAACTTCTTCTTCTTAGTTTTGGCGTCGCATTATTGTCGCCAGTGTCAAGTATTAAGTATTAGTAATTTTTGATAATATTTTATCAAAATAGTCACTGTCGTAGTCTCGTCATAGTTCAATAAAGTCGCGGTCAAGTCCAATCATAGTCCAAGTCATACCTCAGTAAAGCAGTGGAGACTTTACTAGAGGCGTCTATGGAGTTTTGGTAACAACACGGAACAACATGATACATCACATTATATCACTTGCCTACACTCATGCACGTAAATCAGCTCATAATCAACGAAATACCACCATTTTTCACTAATTATCACTGATAAAAACACAAGTTTAACAAAATAATACAATGAGGCGACATGATTTTTCCGCGTTCCCGCCAAAACTCTCGTATGAAACTTCCTTGACAGCGACAGCTTCGGTGAGATAAGGGTGAGATCAAGGACTTTGTATACTATCTGGACTGCGCACAGACGAAATTTGGCTCAAAGTTAGTTTAGGAATATTCAACCTTAATGCGTTGTGACAAAACATATATTCCTTTGAAATGGCATAAGAGAGACGCTGTGCCGAGTGAGACTTCCCAGAGTGATGAAGTTGTCCCGCTCGCACTATTGCCATTTCGAAACGACACTTATATATGGTAGAATTATTACCTGTAAAGCCGCGACTGTCTTAACCATTTCTTAGTTTTTTTAACAATGTAGTTTGAAAAGATTTTAGTTAAAATTGCGAATAGATGTCAATAAAACAGAGTTTGATATTTATTTTGTATGAATATACCTACGTCTATGATTAACGGTTATTTTTTATTTTTGACTAGAGTATCACCGTCGATTGCAAATGGCGTACTATGGTGTATACATGGATTTATCATATAAACAGGATTGAGTACTGGCAAAGAAAAACGTGCCGACAAGGATACCACATCAGATGATTGTGTCTCTTTTCCAAGTAGGATGACCAAAACATCTCGATCATCTCGGGATATAATATTTCTTTGGAATGTTACTGCACGCAGGAATCGCAGTTATCTTACCCCTAAATCGTCGCATTTCGTCATCGTCGTCGTTTTAGCAACAGGACGCCTACTGCTGGGCATAGGTCTTCCCTAAAGATCTCTATAAAACCAATCCCCATAAAAGCAATGGTCTAGAAATAATATATACGGAGATAATTCAGTTTCAAGTTTGACAGCTGTTATCGGAAATGTAGATCTCGAAGAGTTATTACACCTTTGTTAAGAAAGCAATTATAGTCTACAATTGATAATGATGGAGATAAACCACTTTTAAGTTTGACAACTGTCATCGGAAATGTAAGTCTCGATGAGTACTTTCACTTTTGTGATGACAGTAATAGTCTGGAATCCATATTTACGGTGTTAAACAACGTTTAAGTTTTATAGATGTAATCTTAACACATATCACGCAATCCGTGTCAGTACTTAACCACAAAAAACTTTGTCTCAAATAGACTTTATCACGAAAAGATCTTATCACGTAAAATCTTAATCACGAAAACTTTTCCACGAATAGACTTTGTCACGAAAAATCTTAATAGGCTTTATTACGAAAAGTCACAATCATTTTTAGGCTTCCGTAGTAAACAAGGCATCCATTTTGAAATAAAAAATGGCGGACTCACTTTTTTTAAAAAGTCGTCACGGTTGTAGTTTTCGAGGTTTTTACCTGGGGGCGCCATCTTCAATTCCAAAATGAATGCCAATTTTGAAATATACACCCCCAAATTTTCAAAAACGACATCATTGACGACTTTTTCAAAAAAGCAACACCCGCCATGCCATATCTTATTCCAAAATAGATGCCATTTTTGAAATCTACACCCCCAAAAACCTATTAAACGACACCCATGACGACTTTTGCAAACAGTGACATCCGCCATCTTTAATTTCAAAATGGATGCCATTTTTGAAATCTACACCCCCAAAAACCTATTAAACGACACCCATGACGACTTTTTGCAATAAGTGACATCCGCCATCTTTAAGTTCAAAATGTATACCATTTTTGAAATCTACACCCTCAAAAACCTATTAAACGACACCCATGACGACTTTTTGCAATAAGTGACATCCGCCATCTTTAAGTTCAAAATGGATGCCATTTTTGAAATCTACACCCACGACTATACACCTAATTGTACACCCAGCATGTCTAAGAAATATGTCCAGCATAGTCACCCTACCACTAGACTTTGATTCTTTGTATAACACCATAGTACGCCATTTGCAATCGACGGTGATACACTAAGCAAAAATAAAAAATAACCATTAATCATAAAGACGTAGGTATATTCATCCAAATAAATAAAAACTCTGTTTTATTAGCATCTATTTGCAATTTTAACTAAAATCTTATCAAAATACATTGTTATAAAAACTAAGAATTGGTTAAGACTGTCGCGGCTTTACAGATAATAATTCTACCATACATAAGTGTCGTTTCGAAATGGCAATAGTGCGAGCGGGACAACTTCATCACTTTGGGAAGTCTCACTCGGCACAGCGTCTCTCTTATGCCATTTCAAAGGAATATATGTTTTGTTACAACGCATTAAGGTTGAATTTTCCTAAACTAACTTTGAGCCAAATTTCGTCTGTGCGCAGTCCAGATAGTATACAAAGTCCTTGGGTGTATACAAAGAAGTGTAGTAGGGTGACTATGCTTGACATATTTCTTAAACATGCTGGGTGTACATTTTGGTGTCGTGGTTGTCATTATTTTTTTTTTTTGGGTTGTAGATTTGAAAATTGGCATCCATATTGTAATTAAAAACGGCAGACGTCACTTTTTTGAAAAAATCATGGGTGTAGTTTTCGAGGTTTTTTGGGGTATGTAGATTTCAAAATTGTCATCCACTTTGGAATTAAAAACGACAGACATCACTTTTTGCTGAAAGTCGCGATGGGTGTCGCTTTTGAGGTTTTTGGGGGTGTAGATTTCAAAAATGGCATCCATTTTGAAATTAAAGATGGCGGACGTCACTATTTTGAAAAAGTCGTCATGGGTATCGTTTAGTAGGTTTTTGGGGGTGTAGATTTCAAAAATGGCATCCATTTTGAAATTAAAGATGGCGGACGTCACTATTTTGAAAAAGTCGTCATGGGTGTCGTTTAGTAGGTTTTTGGGGGTAAAGATTTCAAAAATGGCATCCATTTTGAAATTAAAGATGGTGGACGTCACTTTTTTGAAAAAATCGTCATGTGTGTAGTTTTCGAGGTTTTTGGGGGTGTAGATTTCAAAAATGACATCTATTTTGGAATTAGAGGTAGCAGATGTTGCTTTTTTGAAAAAGTCGTCATAAGTGTTATATTTTGAGAATTCGGGGGCTTATATTTCAAAATTGGCATTCATTTTGGAATTGAAGATGGCGAACATTACTTCAAAATGGATGCCAATTTTGAAATATACACCCCCAAAAACTACACCCATGACGACTTTTTAAAAAAAGTGAGTCCGCTATTTTTTATTTCAAAATGGATGCCTTGTTTACTACGGAAGCCTTAAAATTCTGTTAACTACGGAGGTCTATTCGTGGACAAGTTTTCGTGATTAAGATTTTTCGTGATAAGGTCTATTTGTGACAAAGTTTTCCGTGAAAAAGATTTTGTGAAAAAATTTTTCGTGGTTAAGTACTGACACGGGTTGCGTGATATATGTCAAGATTACATCTATGAAATTTAAACGTTGTTCAATACCGTAAATATGGATTCCAGACCATTACTGTCGTCACAAAAGTGAAGGAACTCATCGAAATCTAAATTTCCGATGATCTGTCAAACTTAAAAGTGGTTTATCTCCGTCATTATTAATTTTAGACCATTGCTGTCTTAACAAAGGTGAAAGAACTCTTCAAGATCTACATTTCCGATAACAGCTATCAAACTTGAAACTGAATTATCTCCGTATATATTAATTCTAGACCATTGTTTTTATGGGGATTGGTTTTATAGAGATCTTCAAGGAAGGCCTATGCCCAGCAGTAGGCGTCTTATTGCTAAAGCGACGACGATGACGAAGGACGACGAGTTAGGGGTAAGATAACTGCGATTCCTGCGTGCAGTAACATTCCAAAGAAAAATTATATCCCAAGATGATCGAGATGTTTTGGTCATCCTACTTGGAAAAGAGACACAATCATCTGATGTGGTATCCTTGTCGGCACGTTTTTCTTTGCCAGTACTCAATCCTGTTTATATGATAAATCCATGGGTGAGATAGATTCGTCAGTTGTCATCTGTCATGTCATGTCAAAATCTTCTGTTATGTTTTGGCGTCGCATTATTGCGTGCATTTGCCGGTGTCAAGTATTAAGTTCTAATAATTTTTGATATTTTCAAAATGTCGGTCAGTCGTAGTCACGTCTTAGTCCAATAATGTCGCAGTCAAGTCCAAACATAGTCCAAGTCATACCTCAGTAAAGCGGTGGAGACTTTACTTGAGGCATCTATGGAGTTTTGGTAACAACACGGAACAACCTGATACGTTACATTATATCACTTGCCTATACTCATGCACTTAAATCAGCTCACAATCAACGAAATACAACAAGTTTTCACTAATTATCAATGATAAAAAAACTAGTTTAACAAAATAATACAATGCGGCGACATGATATTTCCGCGTTCCCGGATTTCAATAAACACCAAACGCTCTATATTGTCTACAGAAGTTGCGAATTCATACTACTTTAGTTATGTATACTCTAAGCCTCAAGCGGTTGTATTATTAACTCTGTGGTGTGTCTGCTGGTCTATCCGCGACCACAAACAAACATAGCTTGTTTATGGTTCGGGAAATTCCGGATATTATTGTTCATTTCGCGTTCCGTATTAGGTTTTAAGGCAAAAACTAGCACAAAACAAATATTTCAAGAAATTAATACTAATTTGCGTTTATTGAGAGTTGATTGATAAATTATCTTTTTCATTACATTATTATGTACATGGCTGACGTTTTTCAAATAATAGTTTAAATCAACTAATTTTACATGAAAAAGATTTATTATTTCGCTGATTAACAGTTACGTGTAATGGAACCCAAATGTCAATTTATGGAGATACCTGTTTTACAAATCAACCCTAAAATCAAGGATAGTTATTTCATTTAATAGTTTTTAAAGAATTTATTGAAATTGGATACATTTATAAATAAATGCCAGAATAATGTGATTCATGAATAATAAGGAAGTTTCCCATATCCTGGTTTTATTTTTATTAAATTACACTAAGTCTGCAATAAATTATGGTGTTTTTATTTTTTAATTAACTCCGTCATATATAATGACGGAGTTATGAATTTTTCAACATGACCGCACGAAATCAAAAAACCTCGCGACGGATTTATGCGTGTGACGTCACAAGACACAGGAGCCGCGCCGTGGATTAGGCGGGAATAAGGAAAATAGAAAATAAAGTGTACGTGTGATACGTTCTAGGATATAATTTTATTGTACTCATCTTTATCTTATGATCAACATTTTCTATGGGACTAACCCCCAATAATACCTACGAATACCTAATGATTTATTTTATGGGAAAGAATGACATATCGTATCACAGCCTTAATCCTAGTCTTATCATCACCCATCTATAGATCAGCCATCGGACCCCCTTTAAGCCAGATTACAGCGGCGCCATCGCTACTATATTAGCTAAATAGCATAGTTCTGTTTCTTTTTCACTCGAGGCATTCGATAGAGAAAACGCTTTTTAAGTTGCTATTAAATTTACGTTGGCGCCTGTATAATCGGGCTTTTTGTTGGCATAGGCCTTCCCTATGGATCTCTATTGGAAGTTAATTACCACAAATGAGATGTTGGGGAATATAAGCTATTAAGCTGGCAATCTACTCAATGAATGTTTTCCAAGGATTTTGTATACTATCTGGATTGCGCACAGACGAAATTTGGTTCAAAGTTAGCTTAGGAAAATTCAACCTTAATGCGTTGCAACAAAACATATATTCCTTTGAAATGGCATAAGAGAGACGCTGTGCCGAGTGAGACTTTCCAGAGTGATGAGGGTGCCCCGCTCGCAGTATTGCCATTTCGAAACGACACTTATAATTATGGTAGAATTATTACCTGTTAAGCTGCGACTGTCTTAAGCATTTATTAGTTTTTATAACAACGTATTTTGATCAGATTTTAGTTAAAATTGCGAATAGATGCTAATAAAACAAAGTTTGATATATATTTTGTATGAAAATATTTTTTTTTTTTTTTGACTAGAGTATCACCGTCGATTGCTAATGGCGTACCATGGTGTGTACAAAGAAGTGTGGTAGGGTGACTATGATGGACATATTTCTTAAACATGCTGGGTGTACTAGGTGTATAGTCGTGGGTGTCGTTTATCATTTTTTTGGGTAGTAGATTTCAATAATAGCATCCATTTTTAAATTAAAATGGCGAATGTCACTTTTTGCAAAAAGTCATCATGGGTGTCGTTTTCTAGATTTTTGGGGGTGTAGATTTCAAAATTGGCATTCATTTTGGAATCAAAGATGGCGGATGTCACTTTTTGCATAAATGTCGTCATGGGTGTCGTTTTTGAGGTTTTTGGGAGTGTAGATTTCAAAATTAGCATCCATTTTGGAATTAAACATGGCGGATGTCACTTTTTGCAAAAAGTCGTCATGGGTGTCGTTATCGAGTTTTATGGGGGATTTTTTGTTTGTTTTTAAAAGGCCTTTATTTAATTTTCAAGTATTCATAGATTGTACACATCTCTAATACACTATGTAAGAAAATACAATAGGTACGTTTGCAAGCTAGAATTTATATAAACTTATGTCAGGAGACTAAACAAAAGATTTTAAATTACATTGGAAAGTGGACTTGGCGCATCAATAACAACAGAAAAACACTTAGTAAGCGAGCCAAGCATGTCGAGAATGAGGCGCAACCGCTCGTTGCCCGCGACGCTTCGCGTGCATGGCGCTCGCGATCCGCATATCCTAGGATAATACGTGCGAAAGTGGCGCGCGTGGCGGTGACCATTGGCGGCGCGCGCCTGCGCTGCGCACTGTACCTATTCATCGCAGTCGAGGAACCAGTGATGCGGTAACTTATAGCGGTTACATTTATCGATATAACTTAAATTTCCTGTGTGAGTCTTGCAAATGTTTTTAACAAGATTGTTTTTATTCATGAGATTTTCATGTAAGTAGAATGATTAAGATTAATTTATACATGTATTGTTATATGTTGGGTAATTTTTCAATTAATTTTATTGAGATTGGTGTATAAGGGTGTAATAAATGAGTATTTTACGGCTTTATTTTGGAGGACTTGAAGTTTGTTTAAGTTTGAAGGGCAGGTACTAATCCAGACGGGGCAAGCGTAAGTTATGCACGGTTTAACAAGGGTGCGATAAATACTCAGTTTTGTCATGCTACTGAGGCAAGATTTTCTATTAAGAATTGAACTTAGTGCGTTAAGGACCTTTGTGCCTTTTAGTCGCATTTTATCAGCATTTTCTTACCAGTTGAGGTTTTTATCCAAGATTAAACTTAAATATTTGACCGACCAACTCCATGGGACATGATAACCGTCAATTTGCAGCTTGCGGGTTGGTAAAGAGCGCTGCCTAGAAAATAATATTGCTTCAGTTTTGGACGAATTAATTTTTAGTTTCCATGTCTGGAAATATGCTAAGAAAAGTTTGATAGATAACTGAAGCCTTCCTATTATCAAATCAGTTTCTTCCGATGATGTGAATGACACAGTATCGTCTGCGAAACAAGCGATATTTGTACGTGGTTGTATTGGGATATCGTTAATGTATACAAAAATAGGCGGGGCCCGAGAATGGAACCTTGGGGTACTCCTGCAGGCATGATTATTGGAGACGAACAGCAGTTGTTTATATGGACTTGGAATGGTTGATCAGAAATGTAAGATTTTATAATTTTTACTAATTGTATCGGTTGAGTGAATCATTTTGTGCAGTAACGCATCATGCCATACTGTATCGAATGCTTTTTCTATGTCGAGCAGGAACATACCAGTATATCGTTTCAGATTTAGGTTATGCAACACTGCTTCTGCGACTCTAGCTAATTGCTGAACTGTGGAATGCCCTGCTCGAAAACCGAATTGTTGATTAATCAGGATATCATCAGAGAAACTAGCCAACCGTATCCCTTTCACTGTCCCAGCGCTTTACGGCAAAAACGCTATCTTGTCCAGCCACGCGCGATTTTTTTTTTTAATTTCCGCCGCTACCTTCTAAAATCACGATTTCTCGTAATTTTTGTATGAAAAGTCCCAATAAACTTTACATCATAGGAATTGTCTTGAATTCAGCTATTAGAATCTATTTATAGAATGTGTAAATTTTATTTCACGTTATCTTTAGGAAAGTAGGAAGTTGAAAAAAAAATCGTTTTCCTCTCTCCTCTCTCAAAAATTTGAATTTTTTGCAAAATACCTCTATAATCTATTGCCAATGCATTAAAAGTATAAATAACTTACCCTCCCCTTACCCTTCCATCATTTAATTAGAAAAATGGGCATCAAAGCCACATTCGCACCAACAAATTGACCATTTTTATCACAAACGCAGACGGTTGGAAAACTCCGATGCGCGTCCGAGCACGTGTGACGACTTGTCGGCGAAATTAGACGAGGTCGAAGTAGGAATCGAATAAAAAGTCACGACACTATATTTTTCTCTGTTTTCCCTATTACTAATTGGTATAAGTTAAAGCGTAACAGCACAATAGGCAGACGTCCAAAAAATTGCTAAAGAAAAAACGGGCGATTAACCAGATTCTGGCGGCTGGGCGAAATGGGACAAATTGTTCGTCACCAGAATCTGGTGACTGGACAGTTGAAGGGGTATGTAAATAATCTTTTCGAATAGTTTTCCCAAGCATGGAAGCAAACTAATTGGGCGATAAGACTTAGGGTCTGTAGGATCTTTGCCAGGTTTGAGAATAGGGATAACTTTAGCAATTTTCTAGGCCGTTGGAAAGTAATTAAAGGTTAAGCAATCATACAATATTTTCGTTGTCATAACTATTTCCTTTTGAGATAGGTTTTTGATGAGTAGGTTAGAAATTTCGTCTGCTCCGGGAACTTTGAAAATATTCAAACTAACACTTTTTTAACTTCAGCTGGTCGGACTAACAAGGACTTATCACTTTCTACTCTAGTGTCAATCTATAAGGCTGTCAGTGAGCTCGCGGCTGCTTCAGAACTATGCGCCATAAGTCTGCACTAGAGTTGTCAACTGCCAATAATTTAGGATACCATTTTATATCATTTTATTTTTAAATTGAGGGCTGAGTTAATCTCGACTTGCAATTTATGCACTTTTTGATTTAGCTGCTTACGTATCAAGGGTACTGGCTCAGTGGCAGCAATGAAATGAAATGCAATAAAATCGTAACTTTGTCCATCACTATTTGAAGTAATGTAAACGTATAATTTATTTGCTTTTCTCAAAATTATCGTTTTATGCTGTGTTGTAAATTAAAATAGATAGTTTTAAACTTCATTTATAGTTCCTGTACTGAACACTTACTCATATTTTAAAAAAATAGACGTGAAAATACAAAAACTACGACTAACCTAAAAATTATAAACTTTCGCTTTTGTTCTTAGAACACGATTCGCAGCCCCAAACACAGCAGGTAACCATGGTTGTTTTTTATTGTTTGTGCCCTTATAACATTCTATTTATTTACACGTTTAATACAATATTTGTAGAAATCACAATCAGCTTTGCTATAGCCAAAACACAAATATGAAGATCATTTTTTATTGGTTGGATGGTCTCAGAATTATGACGGCAACAACTGTCAAAAGCCTTTCGGGGTATAGTGGATGGCGGGTGTCGAAGTATTTGATTAATATATATTAATATATATATAATATATATTAACATATTTATAATGCCATAATAATATATAGGGAAGCAAACAATAAAATTAAAGCAATGAGGTGATGTAATGAGATTTGGAGGGCAAATATCAGAATATTAACCACGCCCTTCGTTCCTACAGGACCTCAAATTAGCAGACGGAGATATATAAGAAAGAAAGAAAGAAAATTTTTTTATTTACCAAAACGTGATTAAATTAATAATTTCAATATAATTTGCCTATTACCAGTATTGTAGTTAGTTATATACATAGTGAAATTAACAGTGGGTCCCAAACTCGGCTAGGCCGGTCTCTTGGGAGCCCTTACAAGTGGAGTTATTATAACGAAATTCGCGCTTTAACATTTAAAAAAGGGTCTTTGAAAATTATATTAAGAATTAGATAGTATAAATAACATAAAGTCGGAATCATAATTAAGTGAAATTAAAATACAAATTAAATGAAATAAATCATATCGATTTAACATTTAAAAATTAACACATGAAATTATTCAATAAAAATTGGAATTAAAATTAATTGAAATCAAAATTAGAATAAGGTCTGAATCTTTGCGGGGAGACATAAGAATTTACTTCGTATAAGAATATTATATAATAAAGAATAAAGAATATTATATTATATAATATTATTATCTAAGTTAAGTACTGACACGGGTTGCGTGATATGTGTCATGATGACAGCTATGACACTTAAACGTTGTTTAACACCGTAAATATGGATTTCAGAACATTGCTATCTTAACAAAGGTAAAAAAACTCAAAAAGATCTACATTTTCGAAAACAGCAGTCAAACTTAAAACTGAATTATCTCCGTACACATTTAATTTCTAGTTATTTCTAGTCAATTTAATCCTTTTAGGGACATATTCTGTACATCAAAACTAACAACTTTTGTTCTACGATTTTTGTCAAAACTCAAAAAAAATTATCAGCTGTTCCATACATTTTGTCGCGGGTGAACGATATTTTTCTATGGTAGAACGAATTTTTTGAGTTTTGACAAAAGTAGCAGAACAAAAGTTGTTGGTTTTGATGTACAGAATAAGCCCTTAAAATGATGTTAATTGATTAGAAATAACCCTGTATATTAATTCTAGACCATTGCGCTTATGGAGATTGGCTTTATAGAGATCTTTAGGGAAGGCCTATGCCCAGCAGTAGGAGTCCTATGGCTAAAACGACGACGCGACGATGCCGAAGGACGACGAGTTGAGGTAAGATAACTGCGATTTCTGCGTGCAGTAACATTTCAGTTTCAACATTTCAACAGTTTATTTTTTTCAGCAGTTTATTCAGTTTTAACATTTCAACAGTTTAAGACGAGGCACCGGGCCGAGAAACACGAAAACGGCAAAAACGAGTACTTTTGAATGCGCGATGTGAGAGGATGAATGATATCGATTCAAATTTAAAAAATGTCATAGATAAGGGAAAATCTTAATAAATTGAATGAACCGGACAAAATTTTGAAAAGTAACCGGCTTTATTAAAAAAAAAATAAAACAAATTGCTCACCAAAAAAAATTTAGTAATTCGAATGCTCAGAATTATCAGCGACAACACCCCATTATTTTTTACGAATAAAATAGCCAGATCCCTTTTCTTTATTATAAACCGAGAATTTTTTTTTTTTAAATTGTATATTATGAGTAATTAATTAAAAACTCAATCAAATCTCTTCGCGCCTACTCTAGTTTAGCTTTTACTCTACAGTGTTTGCTCAGAATATTTGATCAGGCACTATCTGGGCCGCCGCCGCCGTACCGGTGCGACGTTGCGACTCCGACGAGCGCATGATTCGCTCAGCGTCGGGCTGGCAACGCCGCAAAGTACGGACGGCGCGAGATGCGTGCTGTTTGTTTTTGGTTATTGTCTTCTAGGTACTCTGTGCGACGACAACCGAGTAATTTACTTCAGAATTATTTTCAAAATTATAAGTTAGACTTTAGTGTACTATATTATATTGTAGCTTTAGAACATTATTATAGTAGGTAGTAAGTTAGGTAGTATTTTTATTTGGTAGTGTGTAAATAGTAGTGAACAAGTGTGCATAGAAAATGGGGAGGAAAAATAAGCGGAAAGAATTGTTTTTACAAAAACGAAAAAGAAAACCTAAAAAAAATGACGGAATGTTTGGGTAAGTCGAATTACATATATAATAAACTTGCAATAAATAGTTGCACTCTAATGCCCTAATAATAAAGTCTATATTTGGCAAATACACATTCATCTACAGATTATGGATTATCACATTCTTACTACCTAGGTACTTCAATTTTTCTGCATTTACCTATATTTACAATTTTTTAGGTCAAAAAAACGGAAACTGCAACCTGACGATTGTCAATCCACATCCTCAACAGGGCCAGTAGATAGAGAGTGAGTCCATGCCAAGTACCTATCTATCATGTCAGCAATCAATTTAAAGTATCTAGTAATAATACTCCGTCTATTCTTTATTTTCAAGTGTGTACCTACTAAGATTTGTCTGTACAAACTAACCATACTGTAGGAAACAAATATCAGAACAAAAAGCTATGGAGTCGTCTCTTGATATTTTAGAAACCTATCTAAAATAATGATATTTATTAGGTGATGTTCTATCACCTAAATAATTGTGTTAGCTTTAACTTTTTAATAATTATATAATTACATCATTTTATTTTGTAGCCACCCAGAAATATCACCAACATACGCAGAGTTACACAATGTGTTGCCGACATCTGGGGATTCAGAGGAAACGGTAAATTTAAACACTTTTTTTAAATTATCACGGTTATAGTATTGTCTTTTACCGACTTCAAAAAAGAGGAAGTTGTCGATAGGGTTATTATTTTTTCTTCTTTTAAATAAACGAAATTAAAATTATTCACCCTGCTTTATCACAAAGTTTTCCAGGTATTTAGTGAGTAGTTAGTACCTATACCTCCGCCACTGTACTCCATTTTGTACATGTCTAATTCCTTTAATAGTAATGTAAGTAATTTAATTTCAGTTAAAAGAACCAAATCCTGAAAATGAAGAGTTACAAAATGTGTTGCTCACATCAGAGGATTCGGTGGAAACGGTAAACTTAAGTACCTTATTAAACTATCGCGATTATTGTCTTGTCTTTTTACCGACTTCAAAAAAGAGGATGTTGTCGATTTGGTCATATTTTGAAAATGTCGTTTTTTACTTCGTCTGCAAGTTAAACTTGTGTAATTTTGTTTCAGTTAAAGGAACAAAACCCTGAAAATGAAGATATTCCATACATATTCGAAAGTACCTCTGAAACTACAGTAAGGATTTTGTTATAGCTAAGGCATGTTTACATAATAAGAAATTCAAACTTAATAAATACTAAAATATGTGCTTAAATTTCAGATTCATACAGAAATACCCGACTTGGGGCATCGAGTAATAGATGTTAATCATTTTACATCACAACTAATACAACTCTCTCAACATGAATCTCTGTTTGACTGCGGATTAGCCTCAATGAAATTAGTTTCTGAACATCGAATTGGATTACAATCGGAATTTACATTTGTCTGCTCTATGTGTAATTATAAAAACAAAATAAAATCATCTTTGGCTGATGTAAACAAAGATGCTGTTGCAGGAATAATGGCAGCAGGTTGTGGTCACGCGCAACTGAAGCAGTTTTCCGCAGCAGTAGGATTACCCATTATGTCTGAACACACTTACAATAAAATGCAGGACGATGTTTGTGACGATTGGGAAGAAACTGCGTGGGAGGAAATGAAAATAGCCGGAGAAAAAGAGAAAGAAGCAGCTGTTATTGAAGGCAGGGTTACAAAAGATGGCATTCCCATGATTGATGTCATTGTAGATGGGTGTTGGAGCAAACGCTCATACAGAACAAACTATGCTGCATTATCGGGTGCTGCAGCCATAATTGGCAGACGTTTTGGCCAAGTTTTGTACATGTGTGTCAAAAATAAGTATTGTTGTATTTGTGCCCGAGCTCAAAACAAAAAAGAAAGTCCCAAAGAACATGTCTGTTATAAAAACTTTGAAGGGGCTTCTACTGCTATGGAATCCCAAATAATAACTGAGGGGTTTAAACAATCCATTGAAATGCACGGTATAATATACGCGCGACTTATTGCTGATGGCGACAGTAGCACCTATGCCAAAATAATAAATGCTCGGCCATACCCAGGCTTAACAGTGTCAAAAATTTTCTGTCGGAATCATTTACTGAGGAACTATTGCAATAAGTTACAGCAACTTACTTCAGACACTCATTTCAACGTTACAGACAGGAAATATTTGACACAAGAGAAAATAATGCGCTCCAGGAAATATATTTGCGACGCTATAAAACTTCACAAGGAGAGCCAAAATACAGATGGTTTATATAAAGATATAAACGCATCTATTGGCCATGCGTTTAACTCTCATGAAACTTGCAACCAGTTATTATGCAAAAAACATATGCAAGTAGACGCTCCTAATCCGTTTTTTGGGAGTTTGCTTTGGCAAAAAATAAAAACTCATGTCGCACGATTGGCTGAAAAAGCCCATAGTTTAATTGAAGATGTCGACAGTAATGTAGTGGAAAGATTTAACGGAGTCATTGCCAAACTTGTTGGTGGAAAAAGGGTAAATTATTCTCAAAGAAGAGCTTACCAAGCAAGATGCTCTGGTGCAGTAATATCTTTTAACACCGGCAACTTGCTGTCGACTGTCGAGATGCAGGTTCATATCCTACGAGCTCGTCAATTTTTGAAATGTTTGTCACAAAAAGAAAGTTTCTATAAACCAAGTGTGTGAAGCACGATAAAAATAAGTTCATTGATTATGATACCTGTACATAATCAACATTAATTTGTATACAGGGTTATTTCTAATCAATTAGCATCCTTTTAGAGGTTTATTCTGTACATGTACATCAAAACTAACAACTTTTGTTCTGCAACATTTCTCAAAACTAACAACTTTTGTTCTGCAACATTTCTCAAAATTAAAAAAAAAAGCTGTTCCATACATTTTGTTGCGGGTCACGGGTAGACTCACTATTCTACGGAGTGTCTACCCTTGACCACGGTTGATGCAACTCGGACGAAACGTCGGGATGATGAGTTATTTATTTATCTCGTAATTTCAGTGCGCGATAAGTCCCGTAGTATATAATAATAATGTGTTCAAATCGCGAAAGTTTAAAAACAGCAGTTGAAATAACCCTGTATTGTATGAAAAAAAAACATTAAAAAGATCAAAATAATTTTTGCCTTTTTTTTAAATTGTTGATTAAGGACAAGGCGACTCCATGATTATCTATGCTCTAGGCAAATTGAGTTGACGCGTGCCGCCGCCGCGCCGTTAGTAGCGCCACGTACGCTAGCCCAGCGTTGCCGCCCGCCGCTCTGGCGTGATCCTGTCAAGTGAGACCGCGTAAAATTTTGTCCGAGTGAAGGGGCGCGGTACTCGATTTTGAAACTATAGTTTATCAATGCGTCACCTTAACGTTGAAGTGCTGTAAGCTACATTTTCTGTAAATTTCAAAGAAATATTATATCCCGAGATGATCGAGATATTTTGGTCATCCTACTTGGAAAAGAGACACAATCCTCAGATGTGATATCCTTGTCTCACGTTTTCTTTCCCAGTACTCAATCCTGTTTATATAATAAATCCGTGAAGGTTTCCATAAAAAAAAAAAAAAACAAAATAAACTCAAGAAAGAAAAATAGTTTCTCTCATAAATCTCTCATTTCTTTCTGTTTGGAATAGAACTGAGGTTGGTCAGGTTTTGTGGTGATTGTGAATGTGAATAATAACAAAAATGATGCACAGATAGATGCACTAACTTTATTTATAATATCAATTTCAATATACCTACTTTTTACAATAAAGTGTGTTCCGCTCGCCGGTAATTCAAAATATTTTGTTTTTACAGAAAGAAAATAATGTGTGCATTTTGTGAGAAGACAAATTAAACCGAATTATCCAAATATAGGTAAGGAATAAAATACCATATTACTAATTACATAGGTACCTTAAAAGTACATAGGTGTAATACTTAGATACTTTGTAAATCATTTTTGGATAATATAAATGAAATAAGTGATTTGGTATAATTTTTCTAATATTAATCGTATAATTTATTTAACATACTTTTGTATTTATCACATTTCAAATATTTAGGCATACACCTATCTATTTAATGTATATCTGGAGAATTAACCATAAAATATATTAAATTTACTAGTGGTATTCATAAACTAAGCATCCCTGACCAGTACCTAGAATGAAGCTGTTATTGATGCACAAGATGATGAAATCATTTAACTGTTGTGAAATGTTGACTGCCTACATACACAAACTTTCAATAATTTTTCAATTTTGTTCGTAAGGTAAAGTTTATCTATACTTCCCTGCCACCAATATTGTTATCATGTGTACAAGTTTGTAGGTACTTAAATAATAGGTGTTGATACTACTTATTACACAAGCAAGACATTGAGCCTGATTACAGAGGCACCAGTGTAACTAAATTAGCTAAATAGCATAGTTCTGTTTCTTTTTCACTTAAGGCATTTGATAGAGAGAACGCTTTTTATGCTGCTATTTAATTTACACTGGTGCCTCTGTAATTGGGCTTATTATTTATCTGGATAACAGGACAAGGGTTTGATGTGACCATTGTGTATGAAATGTTTTTATTTTAGACCATCATGGCAGAGGAACTTGTATCCCGGCCTTATCAGGTGCAGCTAGAGGAGATTGCTGCAAAAAAGAACACCATAATTCATCTTCCAACTGGTAAGCTAAGCATTTTCTTCTTTGTCATTGTATCGATGGTCCTTGACATATTATTATATGACTAGTTGTTCTCCAAACATTATACCTCACTCATCTCTTTAACTGCATCTTCATTAGCCTAGGTTTATCTCGACTCGACCAATATTGACTGATTTGGTTCGTACTCTCTAATCTGGTTAGGATAAAGATAATACTTATTGATAAAGATCATACTTGTTGACATTTTTAAACTGATAATGACATTGTTATTTTTCATGATACTGATACAATTTTATTTTCGATTTGTATTCTAATATATATATTTTTTTGTGTACCTAATGATACTGTTTTGGTAAAATTTAAAAAGTGTGCTCATTTATTTATAGTAATAATTTAATTAAGTTGAACTTTTAAAAATTGTAACTAGACGATTCCAAGTGCCTGTATTGTGTCTACGGAATAAAGAAATTTTGACTTTGACTTTGAAATAAATAATGATGCCAAATATTAATATCAGATGACAAATAGCGCGACAGTAATTTTACCCCCTAATTGAGGGAAGTACCGCGATTCATTGAAAAATGCGTCCTGTAGAAAAAAATCAACATCTGGACAGGCAAATGAAAAATCGATCGAGATCGAGAAAATCGAGAGACAATAAGGTTTAGTCGTCAGGCGATTGCAAGCAGACTACAACGCCGCGCGATGCCTTTTTTTACGAGGGGGAAATCTAAAGATGCAGTCGGGTTATGTGGGATTGTACCCACTAAAACCCCCTCGGTGGCCAGCCTTTGTGCCTTCTCGGGAGCTCCGGGATCTTCAAAGGAACGCACCGGCGCTCCTAGCACTTTATACGACTACTCATCTGGTGATAAAACCAGGCTCGTTCTGTCCTTTACGGCAGCTTTGCCACACACGCTGCCGTCCTCCTCGGGTCCGCTTGAGTGTATGGCCAGAGCCCGAACTCTGACCACCTACGAGCCCAGGGGTCCCCTTTTAGTAGGCTCTTACGACAGGCAGGGGATACCGATGACGTATTTTAGTGCCCATCAGGGCATGCGGCATCAGGGCAAAACGCCGCGCGATGCCTTAGTGCTCAGTTTACTAATTAGGTGACACATGTAACGTCGAGATTTGAGGAATCGGGTTATTGTGAATTATTTAATGTCAATATCTAAAAATTTCTTACATTGTTTCATCTGTTCAATACAATACTCGTTCTTTGTAATTAGTCTTGTTGTTGTACTTGAACAACACAACTATCTAATTTGTGTTTGTGAAGTGGGAAACCCCACAATTTGTTGTTTTACCTTTTCCAATTAACCATAACTCTTTCCCAATATTCTGGTAATCATGAAAAAAACCTCACAAAAAGATACAATATTTGTGCTTATTTAAATAAAATAATATGGTTAATTATGTTTGTAATTAGATAATAACGGCAGTTAATTTAGTGGTGATGGCAAAAATCCTATTCCAAAGCAACTTTTATTTTCCATTTTGAACTGAAAACTACTAGTCCAGCATGCAACCACGAAAAGATCTCTCTGAGATATGTGGAAAAGTTTCAGATGCATACTTTGCCAAAACACTGTCTCGTTCTAACATGTCAAAAGAATTATTACTTCGAGCGCATCTTAGCCCGGCTGGACTGGATAGATACTGAAAAATGCCCAGTAATTTCTAATTTGAACTGCAAACTGGACAGATACTGAAAAATGCCCAGTAACGTGGGAATCCCCCTAACATGACATACATACATCACATCAGTGTACAACTTACATGCAAAGTAGTATTGACTATAGGCCGAATTAAACTTCTTGGGAGTTGTGATGATAGCTACAAGCTGTCCAAAACCTAATCCTCGCGCAGCTGTAAGTGAGCTCCACAGCTGCCAAAACGTTTGATTTACGCCTATAATTATTATAGTTGAACCTTAGGCATACCTCCACATTGTAGGTAATCATCTAAAAAAGTTCTACAGTGTATTGAGGCACCGGTGTGAAAATTATATTTATAAATGGGTTACAAAGTTTGTAATTTCTCCCTTAAAAATGTGCGGCGGGAAAAGTTATATGGAATTTTATTACTGCCCTCTGAAGCAGGGCAGGAATGTTGTACGAAAATCCATTACTGCCCGGCTAGCTTTCTTTTGTTTTTTAGCAGCTAACATAAAAAAAATGCAAACGTCAAACCTCAAAAAGGTTTTGTATGAAATAATTAGAAAAAGAGGCGGGAAACATACCTCAAATCTCAAAAAGGTTTTATATCAAATAATTAGAGTAAAGAGGCGGATTTTTTACATACCTCAAATCTCAAAAAGGTTTTATATCAAATAATTAGAGAAAAGAGGCGGATTTTTTTTGTTTTCTATATTTAGTAAAATGAGGATGGCAACCTTAATCTGCATTGCGAAAAAAAAGCACGGCAATTTATTTCGTTGCGTTCATAGTGAAGAATATAACTAGACAAGGCGCTAAATAATAATAATTACAAAAGTAAGAGAAGGCGAGATGTGCAAGTATAAAGAGTGAACAGGACAAAAGTAATAACTTTTGTCTCTACTTGCGTATACGTTTTTTTTTGTCTGACTATTACGCACTGCCTAGACGTAGTAGTCAGACAAATGTTTCGCGCCAAAAACTACTGTTGAATTTTTGATGAGATTCTTAAGTAAATCAACATATTTATGACCTATTACCTATTTTCTATCATTTCTATTAGTATTATGCAGGTTTTTACTATCTAGAGTCTAAATATGATAAAAATTATAACAACGTGTATATAGCTATCTAAGTATGTATAGCACATCTTTTTTCTCACACCCTATACGCGACTGACGATCCTAGTCATACTTAACTTTGTTTTTAACTAAGTTGATAATTTAACAATACCTAGCTTTTAATTTTCTAAATAATTTTCCAAAATTTCATCTGATAGTGAAAGTGACGATTTTGTTATGATGACGCCACCAGAAATAAAAAATACAGCCCAAGAATACATAAATAACTTATTTCCTAAACTTTAATTAAAGAAATATTGTATTTTATTTTCCTCGTAGGTGTAGTATAAAGCGCTATGTATCACTCGGGAGAAAGTCTATTTCTGTTCTCAAGTTTAGTTAAACATGCTCTCGAACAGAAATAGATCATTTTCTCCCCTCGGTGTACATTGTACTATTTACTAGCGACCGGACGGGTTTATATGTATAAACCCTTCTCTTGAATCACTATCTATTAAAAAACCGCATCAAAATCCCTTGCGTAGTTTCAAAGATATAGGTAAGCATACATAGGGACAGACAGACAGGGAAGCGACTTTGTTTTACTCTATGTAGTGACGACCATTAACACTGCAGTATTTTTCAGGCTCTGGGAAGACCTTTATAGCAATCTGCATCATCAAAAGATTCAGAGAGGCGCTGCAGAAGCCGTGGGGACAAGGCGGGAAACGCACCTTCTTCCTCGTCAATACTGTCCCTTTGGTCACGCAACAGGTACCTGCCAATTAACAAAATTATCGTAATTATGGCAAAGCTGATTTTTTAAATATAAAAAATATGTGACCGAAAAGCGCTACAGTAAATTTAATACAGGGTTACATACATTTTAATACATACAATGAAGGCGCGCGCCATAGTAATAAATAGTAGATTGTATCATATGGGAGCCAAATAGTATTTTTACGGCGAGAGTGCTTCTTTGAATCCAGAGCGAAGTGAGGGATTCTAGAGTAGAATCCCGAGTATAGCGAAGGATTATTTAGTAGAATCCTGAACGTAGCGAGCGATTCAAAATACGTCGCCCGAGCCAAAAATATATTTTGCCCCCGAGTGGTACACTCTACTTTTCATCACCTCTATGAGAAAATAAAAGGCGCCTCATATTTAATTGTAATATTATTATTTAATAAAACGTAAAGTAACAACTAAATTGAAATTAAATGGTATTTATATAATAATAAAACAAATGGAAACTTACTCGTATATTTACATTCTTTTCATTCATTTTCTTGGCACTGAACACTAACATTACAAATATTTCAAATTCAATAAGTGCGCGGGAAAGATAATTCCGGCGCACTTATGAAGTTCCAAATTCAAAAAGTGCGCGGCAAAGATGATTCCGGCGCACTCATGAAGTTCCTTATAGAAAACACCACCTTTGGGCGCACTTAAGTAGTCCTTTTCTAATAGATGTGATGAAAAGCTCATTTGCGCACTATTCAGTAAATTCAGTTGTTGTCAAATAACTTCCTCGCCGCCAGAATCACTAATTTTAGGTCGTTCGCTTATTTTCAAGTTTCTTGTTTTTAACATAAGCGTTTCAGTTAATTCTGTTGGTGTCAAACAAACTTTCTCGTCGCTAGATTCACAAATTTTATGATTTTCAGTTATTTTCAAGTTTCTTGTTTTTAATAAGTATTAAGGCAAATTAATAAAAAAAGTATACCAAGGAGGTTACGAGTCTAAGTTTTCAAGAAATTAATAAAAGATTGTATGATAAATTCGGCGCCATGAAGATAGAAGTAAATAGGTTTAATTATGTTTCGAATTCACAAACTTAGTGCACACGATGTTCTAAATTCAATTTTACTTTCCTCTCTAGCGGATAAAGATGACTTTTGCACTCAGAAATCGAAGAGAAAAATAGTCTTTATACCACACCCACTCGGAAAGTGTCTTATTACTCGTTCATAAGCGGGTTACAAAGTTCGTAATTTCTCCCTTAAAAATGTGCGGCGGGAAAAGTTATATGGAATTTTATTACTAACCTCCGAAGCAGGGCAGGAATGTTGTATGAAAATCCATTACTGCCTACATCCATAGCTTTCTTTTGTTTTTTAGCAGCGAACATAAAAAAAATACAAACGTCAAACCTCAAAAAGGGTTTGTACGAAATAATTAGAAAAAGAGGCAAACATACAAACCTCTAATCTCAAAAAGGTTTTATATCAAATAATTAGAGAAAACAGGCGGGTTTTTTTTTTTTTCGATTTTTAATGAAATGAGGATGGCAACCTTATTCTGCAATGCGAAAAAAAAGCGCGGCTATTTATTTCGTTGCGTTAAATTTAGTTTTTAGCTAAATTCATAATTTAACAATACCTAGCTTTTAATTTTCTAAATAATTTTCCAAAATGTCATCTGATAGTGAAAGTGACGATTTTGTAATGATGACGCCATCAATAAAAAATACAGCCCAAGAAGCCATTCTTCCTAAACTTTAATTAAAGAAATATTGTATTTTATTTTCCTCGTAGGTGTAGTATAAAGCACTATGTATCACTTGGGAGAAAGTTATATTTCTGTTCTCGAGTTTCCCTGAAACATACTCTCGAACAGAAATAGATCGTTTTCTCCCCTCGGTGTACAATGCACTATTCCGAGATGGTGGTACGAAAAAGAAAGATGACGTCCACAAGTGGTATATTATTCAAAGAAAAATCGAACCAAGATGATATATACATCATTTGAAAGCATTATAGAAAATTATGGGCTTCTCAAAAATATTTAATTCTGTTTTTTTTTTATATATCCCTCAATTTTTTTAAAATGTGATAAAAAATAATAATACAGCTCTGTATTCTTTCTAGTTTGGCAATAATAAAGTGCTTTTATCCTTATTTTACTTGCATTCGTAGCAGATTCTTTCACATTCATCTTTTAATTTGCTAAAATTAAAAATTATAACCTACCAGTGTGACCAGTTAGTAGGTACAATGTGACAAAAAACACTTATAAACTGTGTCTAATTGGTAATAATGCTAATCAACAATAATGGAACCAATGGAGATTACTTAACCAGGGGTGCTTGATATAAACTACCTATTGAGCCAAATATATTTAGTTATCCTAATAGATTCAAAATTAAATTTTATAAAATCGGAAGGCTCTTTTTTGGTTTTAACTGATGTAATAGACTAAGAAAAATATGAACTTTCTCGAAATGTAACGAGTGTTTTGGTTAGAATTTTTGATTATCATTATACCAGCCTCCATACATTTTGTGGACATGTCCTTTAACTTGTATTGCATACGACGTATATGAGTTAAATCTCCTTGCTGCAATTAATAGAATAGTAGACGTGCTAGGTTAGCGTACGGCCAGGAAAATAGTTTTGTCGACTTGTCAGATTGAGACAGAGTTACGGTGAATTATCTGTCACTTTTTCACACGCCGATAAAACTCTTTTCGTGGTCGTATGCTAAGCTAGCAGATATAGTTCGTACTACATTTGCCTTAGAAACGGAACGTCGGAAAACGCTAGTCCGATTCCCTGGCGGATGTTTAAATGACATTAAAATATCTGTTCTAGGTGTTAGTAATGTTGTCATTGTTGTGTGCGATGTTCCGTAGCATCCTGCTAGCTTAGCATAGGACCACGAAAAGAGTTTTGTCGACGCGTGAAAGAGTGAGAGAAATATACTTCTCTATAACTGTAATTCTGACACGTCGAAAGAATTATTTCGTGGTGCGTATTCTAGCCCGGCTGGACATAATGAGGCAAATAAAACAGTTATAAAAATAATTTACTGTATGCTAAGCGCCACATAAATCGGCGGATGGGAATTTATGCGCAGCGTTCTGCGCAAAGGCCGAAATATAAGGTATACGCGGGAGCCAGAGAGACGAGACGCCGGGGTTCACCCGCCCGCTAACCTCATGCCTCCCGCCCGCTCCCCACGCCAGTGCTGACTACTTCACCATTTGTATAGGCATTGTGCACACATGCGCAATAATTAGCAAATCGCGGCGAAGTGTCATCTGCGGCTGACTTCTCATCCGTCGATTTGTGTGGCGCTTATTATACTAACGTTTTTAACTGTAATTTTTGCTAAAATTTGTTTCTTACTAAAGATAAGGCACAACTTTTACTATTGCGAAATATTATTTTTCGTCCTCAGATAAAAGTGGCTTATTCGACCATAAACAGCCATTTTCTATTTACAAGTTTGCTATCGATTTGATAATTTTGAAACTTTATACCTGTTGACCTAGTAAAATCTTGCGAATGTATAAATAATTCTGAGATATTGAAGAAAAAATAAAAGTACCATTTGATGTAGTTACATTGCGACCACAGAGTTTTAGATAGAGTTTTATTTAAAATATCGATAGTTTATACTAACGATATTTTAAATAAAACTTAATTTATGATTAATTTTACTGTACATTTTAATATCATAACATTTTTTACATGTGTAATTAAATTAAACCCAATTATATGTTACATTTAGCATCGATAATACTGAAAAACGTCGATAAATACTATCGTTACCTACATTATTATGAGTATTTAATTAATATCATAGCATTATTTACATGTGTACATACTTGATCTTAAAAAATAGTAAGTAAATAAAATGAAATTTCTCACCTTCAACTACTCATTCGATTTCATTGCAACATTGTTTGAAAATCGATTTTTTCCATCACTATCTCAACACTAAAAATGTCAATCTTCTATGTCAATGTCACTGTCGCAGAGATCAAGTTAAATTTTATAGAGTATAGTAGCAAAAATGCGGAAAGTCGTGGTGACCTACTTGTTACTTGTTACTTGTTGTTGCGGGCCTTTTCCACAATTGAGCCCTCCAGGGGCCCGTTTTATGTAGGTCGCCCGGCTGCAGCTAGTTCAGCCACCCGGTGTCCTCCAGGAAGTCCAGCAGCTCGCCAACGCCGGCGCAGGCTTCCCGGAGTGTCCTCGGTGCCCCGAGGAATTTCTTGCGTTGTTCCGCCACACTGCTGCATTCAAGCAGCATATGCGCGGTTGTTTCTTCTACCTCCATGCAACCTCTGCACAGAGGGCTGTCTGTAACACCAATTTTAAACAGGTGCTTGTTTAGAGAGCAATGTCCCGTGACTACTCCGGCTATGAGTCGGAGTTTGTCTCGTTTAAGGTTCAGCAGGCGTCGGGAGTATCTCGGATTTAATTCCGGGAAAGCTTCCTTAGACTGCTTACAACCCTCAGTACTTGCCCAGTATTCCTTGTGTTGTCTAGCTGTGTGTTGGCGTATCCAGGATCTGACTTGGCTGAAGGGCAAAGGGATCATCGGTCCAGGCCCTACAGGGCGCCTACCTGCACCTCTCCTGGCTAGCTCGTCCGCCGCGTCATTCCCTCTGGACCCGCTGTGTCCTTTGATCCATTGAAGAGTGACTTTATTTTTCTTACTTACTTCTTCCAATAGATCATGACACTGTAAGGTTAGCCCTGAGGAGTGTTCATATCGTTGTAGTGCCTTGAGCACCGCAGCACTGTCTGAGAGGATTCTAATATTGTAATCAGTTACCTTTCTGTTGAGTACTGCTGTTGCAGCCTGGATGATACCTACACATTCCGCTTGGAAAATTGAGTTGTTTTCACCCAGGGTTGTTGCGATGTGTATATTCAGGTCTTCAGAGAATGTACCTGACCCTGTACCTGTTTCAGTTTTCGAGCCATCCGTGTAAATCCTCACTTCTTGTATACCTGAGCTGTCACTTTTTTCTTCATGCAGCTGTATTGAGTAGCTCTTTGTGAAAATGAGTTTTTTAGGCACCCTGTCATAGACCGAGAGGATTTCGCGGTTGCAATTTGCAAATTCCTCAATTATGGTGGTGTGTGTTGCTGTTTTGTCGTGTACCCAAAGGTTTAGTGATAGTAGTCTGTAGGCAGCTGCTCCTGCTTCTTGCTGTATGAAGAGATGCAGCGGCATCTGCCCCATGAGGGCTTCTAGTGCCGCAGTGGGTGCAGATCTCATGCAGCCCGTTGTAGCTATGCAAGCTGTTCTTTGGAGTTTCTCTAGTTTTTTGTTTACAGTCACTAGCTTGGTTCTGGGCCACCAAACTATTGCCCCATAACATAATGATGGTCTGACCACGGTATTATAAAGCCATTGGGTTATTTTGGGTTTCAAGCCCCAAGTTTTACCCATCATTTTGCTGCACTGCCAAAATGAGATCGTTGCTTTCTTTATTTTGTTGTCCACATGTTGTGTCCAATTCAGTTTTTTGTCTAATGTGATGCCCAGATATTTCACATCTTCAGAGAGTTTCAGTTGTTTACCATAAAAGGACGGTAAAGTATGTGGTCCAAGGTTCCTTTTATTTGTAAACATCACTAGTTCTGTTTTCTCTGGGTTGGCAGATAAACCGTATTCCCTGCACCACTTTTCCACAATTTTCAGTGCATGGTTCATAAGGTTACAGGCTACACTTGCAAAGTGTCCCGATATCAGGATAGCCAAGTCGTCTGCGTAGCCCACTGTGAGGAATCGCTGCGCATTAAGTATAGTGATTAGTGTGTTTACTATCATGTTCCATATAATTGGTGATATCACCGCTCCTTGTGGGCAGCCCTTCACTACTAATCCTCGAGTTGTGCTTTTGGGGTCTGTTCTTACTGCCCTTAGGCTTAACATGTTTAATATCCACTCTGCTAGCGTTGGATGTACCCCATGTTCTCTGAGTACTTTACTTATGCTGTCAAAGTTTGTTTTATCAAAGGCTCCTTCAATGTCTATGAATGCTCCTAGACAAAGCGATTTACTGTTGATATCATGTTCGATGGTTTGTACTACCTTGTGCAGGGCTGACTCTGTTGACTTGCCCGAGCTGTAGGCGTGTTGTTGAGGGTGTAGTGGGATTTTGTTAAGTACCTCGTCTCTTAAGTGCCGATCACAGAGTCTTTCTAGAGTCTTCAGCATGAAAGAAGTTAGACTAATTGGTCTGTAGGCCTTCGGGTCTGTGTAGTCGCTTTTGCCCGGTTTGGGGAGAAAGAGGACTCTGACTTCTCTCCAGACTAGAGGTATGTATCTGTATGCTATGCAGGCTTTTAAGAGGATAGTCATTTTCCCGTTTAATAATTCCTCCCCCCATTGTAGGAGTCCAGGGAAGATTCCATCCAGGCCTGGCGTTTTGTATGGTTCAAAGGACTTTATTGCCCATGTAATTTTTTCATTTGTTACCACTTGATCAGCGGCAAACCAGTCTGTGTCTGATGCCAAAGTTGTTTCACTATCCTGCCATTCGGTATGTTTTGTCAATTGGCATCCTGGAAAGTGGGTTTCTAGTAGCAAGTTGTGTGTCTCTTCTAAGGTTTTCGTGTAGGAACTGTCCGGTTTTTTAAGTGTGCCTATCTCACGCTTAGTGTCGGCCGCTAGGATCTTCCTAATTCTGTTTGCCTCATGGTTTGATTCAATGTTTGTACTGAATTTTGCCCATGATTGTCTCTTTTTCTTCCTTACTTGTTTCTTAAATTGTCGTTGAGCCATTATATATTTATCCCAATCACTGTCTGAGTAGGTGTTCATGGCTCTGTTGTAAAGTTTTCTCATCTTCTTCCTGAGGTTTTCGAGCTCCCTAGACCAGCTCCAGGTCCTCCCGCCAGGTCCGGGGGTCGTCAGAGGGCAAGCTGCTTCAAAACTCTCGATGATGATTGTTGTCAGTTTGGTCACGTTTTTTTCTAATTCTGTAATATCTGGTATTTGTGCGGGTATATTGTAACGGTCTAATTTCTCTTTAAGAGACGAGAGATATTTTACCTTGTCAGTTTTTCGTAGGTTTCGTGTTGGTGTTGTCGCCTTGCGCTCGAGTGTCAGCTCGTATCTGATCCACCTGTGGTCTGAGGCAGAGTGCTCGTTCGAGACTCTCCAGTTGTTTACCAGTATACAGTTACCTGAGACAAGGGTGAGGTCTATTATAGTGCGGGATCGCTTTGTGACAAAGGTAGGCTCCGCTCCTGTGTTAGCTATTAGGAGGTTAGTGGTTAATAAAAAGTTTACCAACTCTTCTCCTCTCTCGTTTGCGGTGGCCATTCCCCATAGTGGGTGGTGTGCATTACCATCTGTAGAAATAATTAGTTTCGAGTTGTTTAATTCACAAAACCAGATCTGCCACAAGTCGTGGGGGCGCTTCGTCGTCCTCATGCATGTAGGCTGATGCGACTATTACCTCCTCCTTTGAGTCTCCATTTATGCCTAGGAGACTGGCAGTGGCTAAGTCTCTGGAGCAGAATTGTGTTATGGGTGTAGCCGTTAAGTTACATGGGATATACATACATGCTCTTGTATTGTCACTTGTATAATCGAAAATCAGTTTACCTTTCAGGTTGTTGAGACCACATATACGTCCTCCTCTGATCCACGGCTCCTGAATCAAGGCGATGGTCTCGTTGTTGGACTCCAGCAGTCTGCGCAGGTTAGCCGTAGCCGCAGTGCTGTGCTGGAGGTTTGCTTGGACGACATTAGTCGTCGGAGGGTGGGTCGACCCCATCTAAGCTCACCCCATCCTCCCCGTCTGTCAGTTCCAGCTCTTCTCCGGTTCTCCAGGGCCCGACTGCCAGTCCGAGATCCCCCTCCACACCCTCCATGGCCGCACTCGGCTTTGGAGAAGATTGCGGTGGAACATCTCGGCCCGACGCCGTGCCGCTGGTTTCTTCAGGGAAGAGCCGGGTATTTGTTTCTGCAGGTTGCGCTGGTTCCGGTGGCTTATCATGTGATGTACCATCTGGAGCCAGGAAGCGCACGTACACGCCCCCGAGTTTGTGTGACAGTTGTCTTCCCCTACTCATCAGTGACGGGATCACACTTTCTGGGATGCCCAGAGTAAGGTAAAAGGTGTGATCAGCTGACTTTCGGTGTGAGTACACAGTCCAGGTGTTCACTTGCGCCCATTTGTTCTGGAAATCTAGGAACTTTCGCGTGATCTCCAGAGTGGCGTCTGCGCAGTCCGGAAGGGTCAGGGATGCCCGAACATTCCTGGACAGTTCGCTTTGCTGTTTCACAATGAGTTTGGGGCATTTTTTCAGAGGAAGGCTGTCCATAGCCTTAATAAGCCACATACGTGTAGCCTCATCATTGCACCACAGTTTCAAAACTCCATCACTGCTGATGGGTTTGCCTTTGAAACCGGGGGCAATGGGGCTGGCGTCTAAGAGGTCTGCCAAAATTATGTCCTCTAGGAAACGCTTCACTACTGTGGCTTGTTCCTCTGTAATGTGTTGGCCATCGTCCCTCAGTACCGCTACACAGAGCTTATTACCCACTATATCTGCATAGGTGGTAACTGGACGGTCCTCGTTGTCAGTACGTTGTTTTTTATGGTCCCCTCTGGGTGAGACTGTGTCGTCTAGACGCAACCGCTTTAATGGCTCATTGTGGGCTGGAGCTAGTGAGGCCTTTGAAATGGCAATCTCAGCGCGCTTCTTCCTATTAAAGCGGTTGTTATGCGGTTTTAAGCCATGTCCTCTGCAACCAACTGGCCCAGCAGACACAGCAGGCATGTCTGCAGCATCCACCGGTGGGGCATGTGGCATCATGGAAGAACCAGCAATGTTGTCCTTGGTTTTTGAAAAGCTGGGACCTGGAGTAACGTGGCTGACTTCCTTAGGTTTGTTGACCTGCGGAGACGCTTTGTTATTGGCCAGCTTCCTTTGCTTTGCTTTTTGTTGTCGAATCTGTTTTTTGATCTGGCTCCTGCTGAGCTTCACCCCCGGGACGTGAGCCACCTCGGGGTGAGGTATACTAGAGCTGGGACCTCCGGCTTTAGGCCGTTTCCCCCCAGTCTGGTTCCCCTGCTTGCCTCTCTGATTTTTTACGGTCCATCCCGCGGAGTGTACATTCTGGCTGGCAAAAGCCGCCACCATGTTATCAACCGCAGTGTGGAGCTCAGAATGGCTCACAGAGTCAGAGGAGCATTTGTTCGCTGTGTTTGGGTTGGATGAGCTGTCCATTTTGTTGCTCTTGAGGTTTCGTCCCACAGGCTCCCCACCCTCCACGGAGCCCGCACCAGGGGGATGTCGGGTTGCGACACCAGGGCTACCTGTAAGGATATAGAGAGGCAAAATAAGTAACACCCGAGCACTAAACGGCACCATCACAGTCCAGCGCCAACCGATGCACCAGAAAGCGACGTGCACCGCCGGCTGCGCGCCCCATAATTCCACCTCTCTAGCCGGGCAGTAGCAGAAGGCTGCCTGCCATGCTGTGTTGTCATTGGTGGCTAGCCAGTGACCCCCCGTTTAGGGTGAAATCCACACCAAAGAGGAGTGTTGCGGTGGATGGGTGTCGTAACTGACCCACCCCACGCTCAGCCTCCAGGACTGTATCATCCTCCCGTACGAGCCCCCATGCGCAGCATCAAACACATGGGTGGTCAGCCCCCCGCACGTCGTCACTCCTATTTGGGATGACGTGCCCACGATAGCCTAACCACGTCGCTATCGTAGCTGTTTGGAGCAGGATAGATACAGGAGTTAAGAAGGCGTCGGAAGGCCGGGCGCGCCAAAAACGCATACGGCCACTGCATATTTAAAGTAAGATTACTTACCCGCTGTTAGGTCGATGTTATTGCCGTTCTGCATCCCGGACGTTTGTAGTTCCCCGATAATCCACCGAATTTGCACTTAATCACTGATTTGCGTGGCAGTTATTCGCACAATGACGGTCGTTTTGAATTGGTTTTGAATAACGAAATCGTGTAAAGACGGTTACGGACGATAGGAAGAAACACCAAACGGAAATACGAAAGCTAAAACCGGTAAACTGACATGTAGTCAGACACGGCCATGACAGTGACAGTGACAGTTAGCACTTAAACATCTGACTGCCGGATCCGGCATCGGGCAAAAGGCCCTCGCTACTCGTCTCGCGGGTTGCCATTTTAGCGCGCCCACCCGTCCTTCCCCGTTCTTCGGGAGTTGGAGGGGATTGGTAGGGGAAAAACAGTTTCGTCTCTAAGTTTTGGTTATATCTGTTCCTGAAGGGACCAGACCAATAACAGGCGGCAACCGCGAGAAGGAGACTTATGAGACTTGTTATAGAGATCTTCGCGACCTGCGCTCCATCCATAACCTTTCGCCTAACCTGCTCATCGGTCAGATGGCAGGTTGAGGTTAGCCCCAAATATCATTCTCGTTTCAGGATATGATATAGTTCTAACCTCGTGGTGACCTAGTGATGATAACGCTCGCTTTACAATCTTGAGGTCGAGAGTTCAAATCCTGGTCCCAAAATAATAAGTGGATTTTATTTTCAATGGCTTTTCGGTAAAGGAAAGGATTGCGCTTCCAGAGGCAGGCTTTCCAGGCCGCCGTTCGTTTTAAAACTAGGTTAAGTGACTCTAGGGATGTTAACACTAATCACAAACTAATATAACTTAGTAAATTTATTAAAAATGGTTTTAAATTCTATATTTGTAATCTGTTGTCACGTGAGTTCAAACGCCGATATTGGCTTATTACGTCACTAACCACAAAATAAGCTGTCAAAGACTTACTTCTCTGCATTTTATAATATAGTTTGCCATAGAGTAACTTATGTTTTGCGGTCTGTGACGTCGTGTCACGTGACAGTTCTTGGTGTTTTAGCGGGAAAATTCATACTAACTGTATTTTTGTATATTTTCTCATCGAAAATACTAACATTTTTTAAATCTAATATTTTTATGGTAAAATAGAATCAATCTTCAAAATGACAGCAATTGTTAACATCCCTATTGTATTATTTTTTTTCTGTGATGGTTTGAAACAATAAATATTTATTTATTTTTTTATTATTTTACTGTGCTATGACGTTGGGAGCGACAATGAAAGACGTTGTGTCTGCTTGAAATGAAATGAAATGAAATGAAATGAAATTTATTTCGTGATAACTTACATCGTATGTCATTAAGTAATCAAAATCATATTTACAGAATCGAGTTCCAGATTGAGATATATTGTTACCCACGCTAGGATTGAACCTGTGTTATGGATATAACAATACTCTCCGCCGGACGAGTAGTGAAATTACATAATGTTGATATATTAGACAAAACTTAACAAAAACTTACTTTCGACTTGAAGGCAGTTTATTGACTAAATTCACTTAACTAATACATTACACACTACATCAATGGGGTTATTAAGAATTAAACTTTTTTTTGTAGTTGCAATTTCCTATACTTACCTTTCTTATTTCTTCCTTTATTATTCTAAAAATATATATAATAATTCTATAAAATTTAATTAATCAAGTAGAATGTAACATAAATGTAAAGTATCATAAACTTTCTTTGTTTTACTTTAGCTAAGTTGCATGAGCTTCGGTTTCGTGTTACGTTTCAATCTGAATGATTCACAGTACCTATACAATTCAAACAGTATGATAACTCGCTTACTTTTAAACATTAGGTTACATAGGGCTTAGTACTATTTTTATGAACCTTGTCAATTTTATTTCCTATCTTTACTGGTACATTAGGTTCATTTTCGCTTAACACAACATATTTATAACAATTTATCTAATTTTTTACCAGTTTCATTTTTTATTAATATTAGGTCTCCTTTTTTATACTGAACTGGGTTACATTTCCTACCCCAAGAGACTTGTCTCTTATTTTTACTTATAACTAAATTTTTATACGCTTCTTTAGATGCTACTTGTAGCCTATACTTAAGTTCTAGTGCATAGAATGTCATGGTTATACAGCAGAATGGAAGCCAGCGGCTGGTACACTTATCCCTACCGAGCTATCCCCCCTGGTAGGGATAAGTGCACTTTTTGTAGATTTAGTTCTACCAGTAGGGATAGGTGCACTGACCATTTGTGTAGTGCAGTTATCCCTACCGAGCTATATTTGGTAGGGATGGGTGCACTGCCTATTTCTACTAATTTTGTACTATTCGTATTATATGCTATTACTAATCGAATACAATAATAGGGAATGTTGGTTTTATTGAAAAAATATTTTTCTGAAAGAAGTTTCATTAGGTACACAACTTTTTGCCCTAACATTTTTTTTCTATGACAGATGTCAAAGTGACAGCTGTCATATCCTAGGATTATCTCCGTAACTATCACATATAAACCATTGTTGTTCTAACAAAAGTGATAGAGTTCAACGAGATCTACATTTTGGATGACAGCTGTCAAACTTAAAAGTGGATTATCTTCGTAACTATTGTTACACAAACTAGTTATTGAATATACTTCACAATTACAAAATACGAAATAGATCTCGTTGAACTCTATAACTTTTGTTCAAACAACAATGGTTTATATGTGATAGTTACGGAGATAATTCATTTTTAAGTTTGACAGCTGTCATCTGAAATGAAGATCTTGTTGAGCTCTATCACTTTTGTTAGAACAACAATAGTTTATATGTGATAGTTATGGAGATAATCCACTTTTAAGTTTGACAGCTGTCATCCGAAATGTAGATCTCGTTGAGCTCTATCACTTTTGTTAGAACAACAATGGTTTATAAGCGATAGTTACGGAGAGAATCCGCTTTTAAATTTGACAGCTGTCATCCGAAATGTAGATCTCGTTGAGCTCTATCACTTTTGTTAGAACAACAATGGTTTATATGTGATAGTTACGGAGATAATTCATTTTTAAGTTTGACAGCTGTCATCCGAAATGTAGATCTCGTTGAGCTCTATCACTTTTGTTAGAACAACAATGGTTTATAAGCGATAGTTTCGGAGAGAATCCGCTTTTAAGTTTGACAGCTGTCATTCGAAATGTAGATCTCGTTTAGCTCTATCACTTTTGTTAGAACAACAATGGTTTATCTGTGATAGTTACGGAGATAATCCACTTTTAAATTTGACACCTGTCACTTTGACACCTATCATGCTGTTATAGTACCGATTCTAGAATATGACAGCTGTCACTTTGACATCTATGATTAAAAAAAAGTTATGTACCTAATGAAACTTCATCATTTCAGCAAATTAATTTTTCAATAAAACCAACGTTCCTTAGTATTTTCTTCGATCAGCAATAGCATATAATATGAAGAGTAGAAAATAGTAGAAATAGGCAGTGCACCCATCCCTACCAGAGGAGATAGCTCGGTAGGGATAAGTGCACTACACAATTGGTTAGTGCACCTATCGCTACTGGTAGAACTAAATCTACAAAAAGTGCACTTATCCCTACCAGGGGGGATAGCTCGGTAGGGATAAGTGTACCAGCCGAAGCCAGTGGCTCCATGTTTCTGGATGTCCATCACATTGAGTTCGCAAGAAGGCTGCAAGATGTTTATGAGTATTCTCTAACGCGCCTATGGACTCGTGGTGGTAAGCAGTGGAGTTTACCTTTTTGGTGTGCAGTAATTTACATACTTCCGCCAATGTTTCGGACATGAACTCGGAACCCCTGTTGCTTCCGATGACGTCTGGTACTCCATACTTTAAAATAAACTTATTGACGAATGTCCTTGCTATACTTAGGTACTGTATCTTTTCGCTGCATAAGATATGCCTCGACATACAACCAAATTTTATATGGACCAGAGATTCATAAAGAACTGGGCAAGCTGATTGCAGCACATTGCATTTGCCGGCCTCAACAAAAGAGTTCCAAAAATTACACTTACTCGCATCTATTGGGATGCTCTTGTGCTCCCAATATGTTGAACCCAGATATAAAAGCCGTATATGGCTAAAAGACACCGAGTTTGGATACCTGTAAAATCTTGTGCGATATCCAACATTCAGGTTCTACAACCAGACGAATGTTCAGCACGTCTGTGCTCAAAAAAGGCGTAAGACTTGCATTAAAAGTCCAAAAATTCTTATACGGTGAAAACCTACCCGACGCACTTAAATCAGTGAAAGTCTTCTCCAAGTCGAGCGCCGAAATAACAAGATTATTTTTTGCAAAAATTAGCATGACCGACTTTACCCGTGTACAGAATTCGCGAATATTTCGCACGGATCGATGTAGCATATTTCATATTATTGTCGATTTATCAAAAATGGCTCAGCTGATTTCGATAAAATTTAAATGGGACCAATTTCGAAGTATACTGAACCAGCCTTTTAATAGTCCACTGCAGGACGTAGGCCTACCAACGAAGGGTGATTGGGCCATATCCACCACGCTGGCCCAGTGTGGGTTGGTGGATTACAAGCTTTTAGTCGACTCTTCATAAGCAAAACATTCTTTTGTATACTAACGTACTTTTACTTTTATTTTTTAATTTATTTTCGTGAATAAAATTTATCTCTACGTAATCACTTAGTTTTCTTAGTATTTCTGCGATCCGTGGTTTGCCAGCTATACAAGGATACCTCATGCTATCCTTATCCCCTTTTTGTTAAATGAAGGATTATTTAACAACTTTGCTCTTTGGGCTCTAGTCTTTACCATTGAAATTAATTTTTCGTTCATTGATTTTAATTTAGTAATAAGGACTTAAGACCAGATTCGGAAGATTTAAAATCAATCTGAATCAATCAAATCTAAAAAGTCTCTTATTTATAAATACTAAATTGATAATTTAACACTAAGTACCTAGCTTTTAATTTTCTAAGTAATTTTCCTAAATGTCATCTGAAAGTGAAAGTGACGATTTTGTAATGTTGATGCCACCAGAATTAAAAAATACAGCCCAAGAAGTCATAAATAACTTACTTCCTAAACTTTAATTAAAGAAATATTGTATTTTATGTTCCTCGTAGGTGTAGTATAAAGCACTATGTATCACTCGGGAGAAAGTTCTATTTCTGTTCTCGAGTTTCCTTTAAGCCCTCCGCTGCGCAAAGAAATATTGTATTTTATGTTCCTCGTAGGTGTAGTATAAAGCACTATGTATCACTCGGGAGAAAGTTCTATTTATGTTCTCGAGTTTCCTTTGAGCCCTCCGCAGCGCAAAGAAATATTGTATTTTATGTTCCTCGTAGGTGTAGTATAAAGCACTATGTATCACTCGGGAGAAAGTTCTATTTCTGTTCTCGAGTTTCCTTTGAGCCCTCCGCAGCGCAAAGAAATATTGTATTTTATGTTCCTCGTAGGTGTAGTATAAAGCACTATGTATCACTCGGGAGAAAGTTCTATTTCTGTTCTCGAGTTTCCTTTAAGCCCTCCGCAGCGCAAAGAAATATTGTATTTTATGTTCCTCGTAGGTGTAGTATAAAGCACTATGTATCACTCGGGAGAAAGTTCTATTTCTGTTCTCGAGTTTCCTTTGAGCCCTCCGCAGCGAAAAGAAATATTGTATTTTATGTTCCTCGTAGGTGTAGTATAAAGCACTATGTATCACTCGGGAGAAAGTTCTATTTCTGTTCTCGAGTTTCCTTTAAGCCCTCCGCAGCGCAAAGAAATATTGTATTTTATGTTCCTCGTAGGTGTAGTATAAAGCACTATGTATCACTCGGGAGAAAGTTCTATTTCTGTTCTCGAGTTTCCTTTAAGCCCTCCGCTGCGCGTCACATACTCATATATCACATACTCTCGAACAGAAATAGATCGTTTTCTCCCCTCGGCGTACAATGTACTTTGTACCTTACTAAATGTTTCTCCTCTCACTCACTAATTTTTCCATAAACGTTTTACTGTTTATTTAACGCGCACTTTTTCACTTTTTTTCACAAGGTTTAATTTTCTTCGTCCTCTCTTCTTTTGAAGGATTTCCTCATCCTTTCCAGTGCTCCTCTGTTGTCTTGGGAATCTATCCATTTAATGTGTATTTATTTATATTTTTTCACCAGCCAAAATAAAATCAAGGCCATTACCATTGCCAACACTATTATAATCAGGATATAAATGTTTTGTACTTGATTTTACATACTGGTGTAATTCGCTTTGTTTCCAGCATTTGTATTTTGCGTGAATGAGTTTGACTGACACATCCTGGATCATAAATAGCTTCTTCGGGTCGGTAAAATGCACACTTAAAAATATTCATATAATTAATTGTTCTAACTTAGTGCACCGAGGCACACGGGAATGTGCTGATTGGCACTTTTCGCCGCGCGCCGGCCCGCCGGGCCAGCGCTAATGCGTCAGGCAATACCCAGAACTGGCAGGGTCGCCATATTATCACGTTGGGAGCGACAATGAAAGACGTTGTGTCTGCTTGAAGGTCTTATTGACTAAAAAATCCACTTAACTAATACATTACACACTACGGTGCCAGTAGCCTATCGTTATTCGCGGGTAGGCATACGTACAGCAGTAGCCTATTAAAAAGCCAGTATAGGCCGAATATAACTACTTGGCGACTGTGAAGTTGCAAGCTGCGCATAAGCGCTTCCCTTCTTGCGTCGCTAACATATGAATTTATTGCTACTGTGCAACCGCTCGCCTCTTGTTGACTTGTTCACAGGCGTAAAGAGGTTTGAGTCGCCATATACAGTATTACAGTACAGACTGTACGGACAATACAGTAACAGCGCAGCAGATTCAATTCTAAAGCGGCTGGTACCAGCCTCTACTTTACAATAACTACCTTATTGTTAGGTTTGTACTCAAGAGCTCAGCCGTGACTGTTACAATAATATTTTCAAAGCTACCATAAATCAAGTGTTTATGAACTGGTACGACTATGTACCTAATAACAAAGAAAATACTTATTTAGTCATGCTGACCATATTTTACAGAAACTAAAAATAAGTTGTTCAGTGCGTGTGGAGATACGCGTATGACAAAGCTTCCGTAGATGGTGACAACTTTGATGATAATAAAAACCAATTTTAATAACGACATTAGATGGCTGACTGCTATAAAAAAAATAATAGGCCAAGAAATATTTTTGTGAGGTCAACGACTTTATGATCAGTGAGCAAAAATGTCTAAAATTTCATCCCCTCTCTTTACATGTATAGGAGGTTAATACCTCTTATACGAGTACACTGTTTTGAAAATTTTACTTATACCTCAGGAAAAAAAAGATGTTTTTTTCTCAACTTTACACTAAATTTCTGATCCAATTTTTTTTTCATGTTTAGGATCTCTTACTGATCATAAAATCACAAAATGCTGACAGATTAAGGTGGAGCTTCAAGCGCCATCTTGAAACAATATTGTGGTCGATATCTCGGAAACTCAAACGTTTACGTTTATTTGCTCAAACAGTTACATTTTAGAGTTAGTAAATGTTGATGATGCTTAAAGTAGTGTTAGTAGGTAGGTATTGAGATTAAAATTTACAAACTTCCAGAGTGGAACCCTAAATCTCACACTAGGGTGGTCCTGTGTTGTGAGATTAATGTCTTCCGCTTTTAAATAAGACATCTCATAATGTTTACCTAATTTAATGAAAAGAGTGACTTAAAAATGAGTTCTTAGTAATTTACTTAAGTACGAGTACAAGTGATTTCCATTTTTCGATTGCGTAATGAGTGTGAGTGTGTGGATGTATGTTTGTGGGTGTGTCTGTACAGTGAGGGCTATGCTGGATTGTATACATTAAAGCAGCTGACATATTTAACATTTTTTATTTATTTTTTTATTTTAACAGATAAAGATAATTTTGGGACGAGTTTTTAGTGTTTTTAAGTTTGTCTTACGTGGCAGATTGGCTCACGAGGACATTGCTGAGTTTGAAATAAATTCATTGGACATAGCTGGTTTTGCTTCACACTTTAATTTTAATCTAGATATCTATGGGATTATGCGAGTTTTGTTTAAAAAGTAAAATCATAAAATACGTTATTGAGTTTTTTGAATTTGCGACCATAGATAACTCAATTTTTGTCTATAGTAGACTTTGCGGTTTTTGATTCTAGTAGATTTTTGATTTATAATGTTGTCAATGACTTTTGCTATAAAGTGCATAGTTTAAAAGATATGGGCTAAAAACGTTTTTTCAAAATTGCGCTTGAAGCGCCACCTGGATCTGTCAGCATTTTGTGATTTTATACTCAGTAAGTGAACCTAAACGTTTTAAAAAATAATGGATCGGAAATTTAGTACAAAGTTAAATTCTTTGTTTCCTGGGGTACTATATACTATTATTCAAAATTGAGATCTAATAAAAAACTAAAATAATATGCTAAAACTATCATAATCTGAAATTTCATGCAATTCGGTTTATAAATGTGCCAAGTACTTACAAGGATGTAATATTAGGACGGACGGATGGTCGGACAGCGAAGTTATAAAAGTTCCTCGTTTTACTGCGGAGTCTTGAAAATCTGAACACAAATTAATGTTCGAGGCCGATTGTCCTTGCAGCAATTCGATCGTTTATTATATTTATGTTTATACTAGCGGATCCGGCGAACTTCGTTTCGCCTAGAAGTCGAATGTCAAATCATCGTCAATAGTCACAAAACCGACCAAGAGATAGTCTATTAGTATATTTTTCTGAGAGATTTTCTTAATATTTGTTTCCGGAAGAACCTTGTACAGAGTATTAGAAAACTACAAAAAAAAATAAGCCAAATCGGTCAAGCCGTTTTCATGTTATGTCGTGACAACGGAAAACGGGTTTCATTTTTATATATATAGATATTAACATTTTTAATTGATAAATGTTTCAGAGAAAAGTAATAGAGAATCTGTGTCCCGTGAATGGAGTCGGAGGGTACAGCGGAGAAGATGGCGTCGATTACTGGGATAAAGCCAAGTGGGACTACGAGCTGGAATGTAATCAGGTCATCATCATTTTAGTCATGTAAAGGACGTTCGTTGCTGGACATGGGCCTCTCCTGTAGATCTTCAAAAAAACCGTCTGGAAGCAGCCTGTATCCAGCGCCATCCTGCAGTATTGCGAGCCGCTTCCAACATATGAGGTCGCCTTACCATCTTGCTGGGTGTTTGTCTATCGATGCTGACTCGATCTCGCAGGAAGACTTAAGTTCAGCAGTGGGCTATTAAGAATGCCACTTCCACCGACTTGTATTATTCGGCCTATACAGTTGTACACAATTGTCAATATTTAAATTACATACTATTCATTGTTATTTTTAAACTTTCTCGATTTGACATTATTCTTATACTATGTAGGACTGATGACGCACTAAAAACGACATAAATAAACCTTGACCACGATCGATGCAACTCGATCGAAACCCCGGGATAGTGAAGCATTATTTCGTATTTTTAGTACATACGCGATAAAGTAAGTTCGTATAGACCGGGTGGCTAGTGGCTAGCCCTGGTGTCCATAGTTTTGCTCTGGAGCCGCCTGAGGCCTCTGACATGGCTAAACGGTTAAAACAACCGGGGCCTACGATTTAACGTGTCATCCGAGCCACGGTTGTGCTAAAAGCCACCCGCGGTCACACATCCGAAGACTGACCGTGCTTGTGAACGTTGCTTAACTTCGATGATCGCTAACGATCACCTCATGAAACTATGCTATGAGCGCTACAGCCGACAGTGCTCGAATCGCCACACAAGTCGGCGGATGAGAAGTTGACACTTCGCTAATTACTGCGCATGTGTGCATAATGCCTACGCAAGTGGCGAAGTAGTGAGCTCGGGCGTAGAGAGCGCGCTGGAGGTATGAGGTTGGCAGGCGGATGTTCCCTGGAGTCTCGCCTCTCTGGCTCCCGCGCCAGATATTTTGCCTTTTGTGCAGCATTCTGCGCCTAACTTCCCATCCGCCAACTTGTGTGGCGCGGATAATACCATACTTAGTATAAATTGATTGCCTTGGTGGCTCAGTGGTTAGTGACCCTGACTGACTCCTGGGTCAAAGATGCGTGGGTTCGATTCCCACCCAGGGCAAGTATTTATGTGATAAAAAAAATATATTTGTAGTATATAAGTCTCTGGCAGCCTTATGACAAGCTTTGGTGTCAGAGACCGTGTGTAAAATGTTGTTTTTTATTTAATGTTCTCAACGCGATCGTCCCTTCCAGGTATTCGTAATGACGAGTCAGATCCTACTGGACATGCTGGCCCACTCGTACATCCGCTTGCAAGATATCAATCTGGTGATATTCGACGAGTGCCACCACGCGGTGGACGACCACCCTATGAGGTCCATCATGAAATATTTCGAAGGGTGTCCGGCGCAGGATCAGCCCAGAGTCCTAGGTAATTATTAAATAAATAAACAATAATCATTTATTTCACAAAGCTTTACAGAATTATTATGTTGTGTTAGATATTCAAAATGTAAAGTTGTCTCACTGTTAAAACTAATTATATATATATAAGTATAATTTACTAACCCACGACGCAAAAAGGGGTGTTAAAATATGTTTGACCGTTCTGTGTGTGTGTGTCTGTGTGTCAGTGTCACCGTAGCTCTGAAACGGATGAACATTTTTTATTTTTTATTTTATTTTATTGGCACACAAAACAAAATACAGTTACAAAAAATATAAAATTAATATTACATAAGTTTAGATCTAAACTATATTTCTAAATATGTGTACACAACATGATTAGACTTATAAAAGCAGAAATTTATACAAGATTAAATTTAAAATAACTTAAGTATCTATATAACATCTTGTGAAATAAATTATATGTATTACTTGTCACTGTTATCTTATGACGTGAAAACAATGTTTCTGACGCCTCTTTTGAATTTACTTAGGTTTTGATCAAACACATCAATAGACGCGTGATGTTTTTTCAAGATCTCATTGTATTGGCGACTTATTCTTACTATAGGATTATAGAACGAGGTATTAATTTTATAGACTTGTAGTATAAACGTTTTAGAAAAGCTATCGCGAGTTCTAGGTTTAGTGTTTAAGTTTATATTTGAAAGAAGTGAAAGAGAATTGATCTGGGAATGTAATATTTTGAATAAGCAAACTAAATCAGCACTTGACTGTCTGGATTCAAGGGTTTGTAACTTATATTTGGCTAATCTATCCGAGTATGATCGAAGCTTACGTTTAAGGCCTTGTCTATAGCATAGTATATTTAGACATTTTCTTTGTACGCGTTCGATACGTTTTATATGTACATCATAGAAGGGAGACCAAATGACTGAATTATATTCGAGTATGCTACGGATCATTGTGAAGTATAGATTTAAAAAACTATGAGGGGTTTTGAATTGTTTAGTGATTCGTGATATGAAACCCAAGATTTTGTTACTTTTGTTTGTGATATAGTCATAGTGGTCTCGAAACGTAAATTTCTCATCGAGTACAACCCCAAGGTCCCTAATCATCGCTTTTCTTTCTAGACTGTGATCATTAATTCTGTAGTCATAAACTATTTTGTTAATTTTTTTTGTAAATGATATAACAAAGCACTTTTTGACGTTCAAAGACATATGATTTTCTGGACACCATTTGGCAAGAATACCCAAATCAGTTTGTAGAGCTTCAGACTCAGATTTATTGCGAACTTCAGCGAACAATTTTAGATCGTCAGCGTACAAAAGACATTCAATTCAATTCATTTATTTCGCAAAACACTGGTGTTACAATGTTCATGTGTAGTAGTCAATAAATATAACGATCGCCATGTCTTAACCAGTATGGTATGCAAAATTTCAAAATGTAGGTACATTGTTAATAATTCATTAAAATAGTAATATCAAAACTATTTGGTTATGAAAAAATAAATGGAGTCACATAATTATTATTTCTTACACTAAAATTATCACAAAAAAATATACACAGTCAGGTCATAAATTCTGTCACATGTTTAATATAAAATAATTGAAATAAGTTTATTTATTATGTAACCATTTATATACCAAAATGAACTTAACAAAACATAGATTCTTATGACAATAAAGTTTATTCAAAATGACCTCCGTGATTTGGAATACAGGCCTTCAATCTGCGCGGCCAGTCGTCTATCGCAGGACGAACGAGGTCCATGTCAATATCGGCGGCTGCCTTAATCAAGGATGTCTTGAGTGACTCCAAATTGGGATGAGGCTTTGAGCACGCTTTTTCCTCCAAGTGTTGCCATATCTTGTAATCTAACGGAATCAAATCTGGACTGGAGGAGGGCCAGTCTTCGTGCCGGATGAAGTCGATTTCCCGCGCCGCCAGCCAGTCTTGTGTGCTCTTCGCTCTATGAGCTGGCGCCGAATCTTGTTGGAATACCCAGTGCCTGTTATTGAACATGGTATGAGAAACAGGTTCCACAAGGTTCGTCAGGACTGTATTTTGATACACAACTGCATTCGTTTTTACACCTTTCTCACAAAAATGTACCTCTGTTAAGCCCCAATAAGAAACTCCCAACCATACCATGAGCGAGGATGGAAAATGACCTCGTTGGACACGCGGAATACGGTTGCTTGCTTCTTCACTACTGTGTGCGTACACTAGGGCATGCAAAAACCGGGTGGTTTTGATAAACCGGGTTTTTCGGTTTTTGATTTAAAAAACCGGGTAAATCGGGTTTTTCGAGTTTTTCGGGTTTTTTTTGGTAAGTATATGAAAATACTAAAACTAATGGTTTGTTTGTTAGTTTATGACCCTGTACTGTCCCATTGTTGGGCAAAGGCCTCCCCTCGAGATTTCCAGTTGCGTCGGTCTTGTCCTGATGCCTGCCAATTTGGATTAAATGTATTCGCGCTATCTAATAGAGAGTGCAGACTCTCAATTAGATAGGCCTCTACGAGGCCGCACCGAGTTGGGACCCCATTCGGAGGTGATTTTATCCCAGAGGTCTTCTGGCATGCGACTGACTTACTCGGCCCACTGCGACTTCAGTTTAGCGGCAGTGAAAGCCGAATCTTTGATTTGAGTTCTGGAACGCAGTTCGGTGTTTTGTACTCGGTCTATCAGCCGGTCACCGAGAATACTGCGCTCCATCGCTCTTTGGCAAACCTTGAGTTTGGACTTTTAGACTTTAGTTAAAGACACCTGTTTGTCAAAAACAATGTTTGTACACCATAAGTCAAAATGGAAAGATTACATACATCTTGCGCTTTAGTGTGATCGGAAGGTGTCTGTCTCTTCATATGCTTTTTCATGGCCCAATAGCTCTTCCAAGCTTTCTCTTTTCTTCTAGGTCTTGTCTCGTCTGGAAGGTGACTATTTGCCCAAGATAGATGTAATCGTGAACGTATATGTCTTCGTCATCGACAGTTACCCGACGTTTGATGCCATTGGTCATCACTTTGGTCTTTAACATGTTCATCCGCAATCCAACCTAGAGGCTTGCAGTGGTTAGATTTTGTGGCATTGATTGCAGCTCTGTGGCTGAGGAAGAGAAGATAACGATATCGTCTACAAAATGAAGATTAGTTAACCTTTTTTTTATCGATATCAACACCACTTCTATCCCAGCTTGCCGCCAGCTTTCCGAAAACTTCTTCGAGGACGCCCGTGAATATTTTCGGGGACAGTAGGTCTCCCTGTTTAACATATTTCTCAATTGCAAATGCTGGGCCAGAAGATTGTAATTTTGTTGCAGCGGTACTTTGAGAATAGATGAGGCGGAGAAAATTAACGTGTGTGACGATATCAAATGCTTTTCAACCGAAGAAACAGAGGAGGTACTCAACTCGACGCGTATATGTATAAATATGTTGTGTATAACCAAACCAATAACCTATATAACCAATAGCGCGGCCAGAGATCCAAGACCCAGCTTACCTGACAGTTCACCAAAGTTATCCCGGACATCAGCCTGTACGAGATTAGAATGGCCCTGAATCAGTTTAAGAATAACAAGGCGCCGGGTGATGACGGTATCACATCAGAGCTGCTGAGAGCGGGTGGAACACCGGTACTAAAAGTCTCCCTAAGCTTTTCAACACCGTCGTCCTCGAGCGCATCACGCCAGAAGCATGGAGCAGAAGCGTGGTGGTGTTGTTTTTCAAGAAAGGTGACAACACCTTATTGAAGAGCTATAGACCCATCTCACTTCTGAGCCATGTTTATAAGCTGTTTTCAAAGGTCATTACGAACCGTCTCGAGCGTAGGCTTTATGAGCCTTCCGAACAAGCCGCATTCATACGCTGCGGCAGGTTATACAGAAGACCGAAGAGTATAATTTGCCACTAAGCTTAGCGTTTGCGGACTATGAGAAAGCCTTTGATTCGGTCGAGGCATGGGCTGTGCTCGAGTCTCTCCAACGATGCCGTATTGACTATCGGTACATCGAAGTGTTGCAGTCTTGTATAATAACGCCACTATGTCGGTCTGAGTACAGGAAGAAAGCTCCAAGGCGATCCCTTTAAAAAGAGGCATAAGTCGTAATTTCTTCGAAACTGTTTACGGCTACTTTTGAGAAGCGTTCAAGCTCCTAGAATGGAAAATATTGCATCAATGTCAATGGCGAATACCTCACTCACATTCGGTTTGCCGACGATATAGTAGTCATGGCAAAATCGATAGAAGAGCTCAGCACGATTCTGGAAGGCCTCAATCGGGTTTCTCAACAGTCTTAAGATGAACATGGTCAAGTCGAAAGTCAAATGTGATTCCCATGTTGTACTCTCTTCGATTTATATTGGGAACTCGGTTCTTGAAGTCGTTGACTCGTACGTCTACTTAGGACAAGTAGTCCAGTTAGGTAGGTCCGACTTCAAGAATGAGGTCAATCGCCGAATCCAACTCGGCTGGGCAGCGTTCGGAAAATTGCGTAGCCTCTTCTCATCCGACATATCTCAGTGCCTCAAGTCGAAAGTTTTAGACCAGTGTATGTTGTACGTGATGACTTATGGCACATAAACGTGGTCTCTCACTATGGGCCTTATTAGTAAGCTCCAAGCAACCCAACGAGCTATGGAGAGGGCTATGTTCGGAGTCTCTCTGCGAGATTGAATCAGAAATGAGGAGATCCGTAGAAGAACTAAAGTTACCGACATAGCCCAACGGATTGGCAAGTTGAAATGGTAATGAGCTGGGCACATAGCGCGGAGGACTGATGACCGATGGGGTCGAAACGTTCTCGAGTGGAGACCACGTACCGGCAAGCGCAGCGTAGGACGTCCACCCATAAGGTGGACGAATGACCTTATTAAGACCGCAGGATCGCGCTGGATGCAAGCCGCTTCCAACCGGTCTTATTGGAGATTCATAGGGGAGGCCTATGTCCAGCAGTGGACTTCTTATGGCTGATGGATGGATGGATGATATTTCTTTTGTTTGTTAATTTCAACAATCGAGCTTTCCTTTATGTATAATTTACAAATATTAGACAAACGTGCAAAATATATCACGCTTAGTTTTATTACTTAGCGTAGCAGAGACTGTCAGACTAATGTAACAATACAAAAAGGCGGCGCTTTATGTATAATTTACAAATATTAGACAAACGTGCAAAATATATCACGCTTAGTTTTATTACTTAGCGTAGCAGAGACTGTCAGACTAATGTAACAATACAAAAAGGCGGCGGTTGATAGCATTTCGGTCAAGACGAGACAAAACGCGTCCCGTTACGCTTATAACGCTACAGCGCTCTGCCTATATGACGATACTCACTAATTCACTATGTAAAGCGAGAGAAAGAGAGAATGAGGACTTTCGCACTTGAATTTCATCCTTAGCACGTAGTTATATAATAGTCATTGGTCAATGGTACATTAGGCGTAATTTTATACATAGAAAAAAGTGTTAGAGCAACTAGATGACAATAATGTAATACGAATAATGTATTACGAAGGAGTTAATATGTGAATTTTAAAAAACCGTAGAAAAACCGAAAAACCCGAAAAAACCGGGTTTATAAATAGAAAAAACCGAGTTTCAAATGCGGTCGGTTACCCGGTTTTTTCGGTTTTCGGTTAACCGGGTTGCATGCCCTAGCGTACACCGTATCATTTTGTTTGTTGTAGCTCTCTTCTACGGTAAAAATGTTTTCATCCGAAAAAATAATTTTATATATTTTTTTCCCGCGTACCGCTTCAACAAAGCGCGGCATCTCTTCAGTCTCAGATCCATTAGACAAGCATTTAAACGATGTCCTGTTTTTCTTCGATATGCCCGAAGCCCTAAGTCTTCATTTAACACCCTTTTCACCGTGGTTCTGCTTAACCCCATCTGAAGGGCCAACAGTTTCTGCTTACATTTGGGATTTCTTTGAATTCGCGCCTTCACAGCTTTTACCACTGCTGGAGTCCTAACAGACCGAGGGCGACCACTTCTTGACCTGTCATCTTCACTAGAGTCTTCATTGTATCGTTTGATGGTACGATAAACGAATCTTTTGGTTATATTCAAATTTTTCAGTATGTCAAAAATTTGAATTGGCGCGTAACCGCAACGATGCAACGCAATAACTGCAACACAGTCTTCTTTAAGCGTCCACTCCATATTTAAAAATGAGTGAAATTCTAAAAAGCATACGTTTTTATTTTCATGAACAATTCGAAATTCGAATTCAATAAACTTTTTTATGGCCAGCATTCTAAAAGAAAAGTTTCTACTGTGTGACAATACTTATGACCTGACTAGGTATATGTCAAACTGATTATCAAATTATTATAATCTTTCTTTCAAAAAATCGTCAATGGAGTAATATGCCTTCTCAATCAGAATTTTTTTAAGTTTAAATTTAAAAATATTTGTATCATGGATGTCTTTTAATGACTGAGGCAATTTGTTGTATATTTCTACCCTTTTTACAAATATACTCTTGCTATAAAGAGCTTATCGACATTTTGAAAAACATAATTTATAATTATGTCGATTAATCGTCAATGTGCGGTAGCTTTCTAAATTATTTTTTACTAAAAGGGCCGCTTCATATATACATATATACCGAAGAAAGAGTCAATATTTTTAGTTTTTGAAAATACGGCTTGCAAGAGTCCCTTTGTTTCAGACCACAGATCGCACGAATACATTTCTTTTGAGCTCTAAATGCAGACATTTTCTCTGTAGAGTTTCCCCAAAACAGTACTCCATATCTTAAAGTGGAACCGACATAAGCATGATAGGCGCTTAAAAGTGCCTTTTCATTGGCTACTTTACGCAGAATGTATAACGCATACGAAAACTGATTCAGTTTTGTACATACACGCTCAATGTGCGAAGTCCATGATAATTTTGCGTCTATATTGATACCTAAGAACGTTGTTTCCTTAATTTCGTCAATATTTTTACCCTTATAATATATGTTGAGTTTGTCAAATTTAGAATTAATATTTTTGAATGTCATTATGTGAGTTTTATCCAAATTAATTTTGAGGTTATTATAATGTAGCCAATCACATGAGTGATTTAGCTTGTCTATAAGATCGTTGATGAAAGCAATGAAAAGCAATGGACCAAGATGAGAGCCTTGGGGGACTCCAGAAGTGATTTCAACAGGCGATGATAGAAAACCTTTGATTGTGACCAGTTGGGTACGTCTTGAGACATGACTCTAACCATCTTAATAAGTTGCCATGAACTCCATACTCAAATGCTATTATGTGAATTAAGATTCTGTGCGACACTTTATCAAAAGCTTTTGAAAAAATCTGTATATACGCTATCAACCTGAATGTTCTTGGCAAAGGCACAACATATACACTTTTTGAATTCAAGCAGATTCGAAGTGGTGAATCGATTTCGAACGAATCCATGTTGTTATGGATATAAGTGGATCTATATGGTAATATAGAGTGTCATACACTATCGACTCAAATACGTTTGCTAAACAAGACAATATACTTATTGGTCGATAGTTATTACAACAAGATCTATCGCCAGACTTAAAAACAGGCACAATATGAGCAGTCTTCCATACGGTTGGAAAAATTCCTGTGTGAAGCGATGAATTAAATAAAATACAAAGTGGTACCGATACCTCCTTTGAACACTTTTTAACTACTAATGGGGGTATCCCATCTGGACCCGCTCCGTTGTTAACGTCTAGTGTGGCAATTTTAGAGAGAATAACTTCTTGCGTAATTATTAAGTTATTAAGGATTTTTGTCGTTTGTACAAGACTCAGTACTTCTCGCACTCGAAGAAGTAGGCGGTTCGAAGACTGAGCTGAAATAGTTAGAAAAAAGCTCACATATTTCCTGTTGATCCGATGACATTCGATTTTTAAGTCTGCGTGCTTTATCTTCGACCACAACGTCGTATCCCATCAGGCGAGTTGGAAGTCAAGCGTCGACTTATTGACGATAAAAAAGTAAACTAAGTACTGTAAACACATTGCATACAGGATTAAATAAAAAATTAAATTAAACCCTCAACTCAATAAGATTCGTACCACAACTAACAAAAGATCTGATATTTTTGAAACGCCTGAACCGATTTTGATGAATCATATCTAAGAACCATCACTAGACAATCTGCTTTCAAATAAAAAAAACGCATCCAAATCCGTTGCGTAGTTTTAAAGATATAAGCATACATAGGGACAGACAGAGAAGCGACTTTGTTTTATACTATGTAGTGATGATATAGTTTAAAAGCTTATATTTCGCAGGAGAAGCGCTGGTAAAAGCAGATATTTTATTTTATTTTTTAGGATTGACAGCGACACTCTTAAACTCCAACGTGACGATGGGCCAAGTGGAGAATACTCTAAAAGATCTGGAAACCACTTTCCACGCGACGATCGCTACCGTCAATGAACTGGGCGAAGTTCTCACGTAAGTATTTATTTTTATGAAGATTTCCTTATAAGCCAAATTAAACTTCTTGGCGGCTGTGACGTTAGCTACAAGTTGCGCGAAACCCAATCCTGTTTCAAGCCCGCATCAAAGCTGCGCGAGGTTTTGCGCTGTTTTTTAGGGTTCCGTACCTCAACAGGAAAAAACGGAACCCTTATAGGATCACTTTGTTGTCCGTCTGTCCGTCTGTGTGTATGTCAAGATTCTTTATCTCGGGAACGCGTAAAGATATCGAGTTGAACTGTACACGTATATCTATGGTCTCTTGCAGTCGTGTAAAAGAAAAACTTCTCAGTTGTCGTTTAAAAAAGTTTATGTCGTAAAAATCTGCGTATTTCGACACTCACAAAAATCAAAACCTACTTCCCTTTGACATAGAACTATGAAATTTGGCGAGAAGTAATGGCGGCAATTCGGCGACATTCCACGAAACTATAACTAGTCGCACTAAAATTTTTAATTTAGTGCAAAACTAGCAAAAAGCTATTCGGTGTTTTCTTCGAACTTAATTAAAACCGATTTTAGTCGTCCACCATAAAGAACTAAGTTAAGTAACGCCAGTTACGCCATCTAGTGTTGAGTAGCAATATTAGTTCGGAAATAGTTCACTAGATGGCACGAAACATTAATTACTGTTTTTATTTTATCTGTGGCACATCTATAGCTGCCAAGGATTTAGTATTACATCCATGAAAGCTGCTCCCAATATGTTGCCATATCGATAACAAGTGCTCTTTTCTATTTTAAGTTTCATGTCATACTTAAAATCTGTTACGATAATTTTGATTTGATTTTACTCCAAAAACGGCGCAACGCGCTTTATTTTGAAATAAGACTTTTACATTATTTATTCCCGTGGAATGCACTAGCTTTTATATCTATGATATGATTATAGGTTTGAGGTAAAATACAACTTGTTGGCTTTTATCGCAAATTTTGGTAAATTACTCTGGCAACACTATATATTGTTTACATTAATTTACAAGTTCACATTTTCACAAAAACTGCAAATTCTTCGCAAAGAAAGAGTTTCCAATATCACTACGTTAGACTTTGACAAACATAATAAGAAACGCGCCAACAAAAATCACAGGGAGATGTTCTTGGAGCGATTCCACGCCAGCAAGTAAGTAGGTAGATCTCTTTTTGATAAATCTTGTAACCACTAGGAGTAATTTTCTTTAAAGTTATTTGGATTTACAATAGTCTTTAATGAAACTTTTTCAGGTAATCAAGCTGACAAACAAGCTGTTGAGTTCTTAGCAAATCCGGCCAGTGAACTCAATGTCCTGCTGCAGCAGGACGGTGCAGGAACCTTGAACCTTGTGGTGCAGGAATGGCAGCATGTGTACGTTTTCAAATTGTTAGTTCTCTTGTATAACATACTACCTAAATGAATATCACAATATGGTTTTAATTTGATAAATATTGTCTAAAGGTACAACAACTGGTAATTTATTTATTTTTACATTCAATTAATAAAGCAAGTTACTTGAATAATCCTTATTTATTAAAGGAATCATGTTAACCTCTAATATTTATACTGTATATGGTGAAGGAAAACACCGTGAGGCAACCTGAATATCGGGATATAGTAGCATAGTCCGGAGAAGAATTTCAATGATGTATGTGAATCCATCAACCCGCACTGGGCCAGCGTGGTGGATGTGGCCCAATCACCTTTCATGGGTAGGCCTACGTCCTGCAGTGGATTATTATAAGGCTGATACAGTACAGTACATATATATGTATATATATATAGCATTTAATAGTAGTACATATAGCAGTATATGTATACTGCTATTAAATTAAATTTAGTAAAAATATTTTTTTTTTCACAGGGTTTACTGCCATTACCATCTGAGCAGACAATCCCTGCACTAGGTACATCAGGATAATGGGATCTTTCTACTAGGATGAACTAATACCCATACAACCTCCAGCAAGACAATCTGTAGAGTCAGCCTCAAGCCAGCCTGTAGCATGCAAGTCGACACAAAGCCAGCCCACAGCGTGCCTGATCTGCCACAACCAAGTCGTGATAGATCCAGTTGCCCAAGATCAAATGCAGCATTAGTCCTTAGCTATTTTTTATGCATTTCTACAACATGGGTATCCAATGAAAGCACTTGTTAAGAGTAACTTGAAAAATAATGTGATGTCATTCTATATCATACTAATATTGTAAATCCGAAAAGTTTGTTGGTTTGTTCCTCTTTCATGCAGCAACGGAGCAACGGATCGACTTGATTTTTAGCATGGATATAGTTCAAGGGCTGGAAAGTGACATACGCTACTTTTTATCCCGAAAAAGTAAGAGATTCCTGTAGGATAGCACAAAAGTCAAAATATAGGCACGGGAAAAAGCTAGTCCAATACAAATCATTTCTAGTAAATCAGTGTTCACCTGCTAAATATCTAACTCTTAGATGAAAGACAAAACTAATATAATTAATACAACTCGATAAACCTGGTGTGACAGATTCCACATACAAAATGAAGGTGTAGAATCTGTACCACCAGTGGGGCACCTTGGTGCGGCAGAGGGTAATTCACCAGATAAATTGATTATTTTTATTTTATATTTATAACTACTGTTTAATTTTTGTTGGAACAAATAATAAATCATATAAGTACATTTTTATGATGTTTTTATTACTAAAATAATCTAGTACCTAATTAAACTTAGGCATATCGATCTCTCAATCTGAATGGTCTCTCACTATGGGCCTTATTAGTAAGCTCCAAGTAGCCCAACGAGCTATGGAGAGGGCTATGCTCGGAGTCCCTCTGCGAGATCGAATCAGAAATGAGGAGATCCGTAGACGAACCAAAGTTACCGACATAGCCCAACGGATTGGCAAGTTGAAATGGCAATGGGCAGGGCACATAGCGCAGAGGGCTGATGACCGATGGGGTCGAAAAGTTCTTGAGTGGAGACCACATACTGGCAAGCGCAGCATAGGACGTCCAGGACGGATGACCTCATTAAGACCGCAGAATCGCGCTGGATGGAAGCCGCTTCCAACCAGTCTTATTGGAGTTCCATAGGGGAGGCTTATGTCCAGCAGTGGACATCCTTTGGCCGATGGATGGATATCAATCTCGCTTCCAAATAGAAATCTTGATCTTCATTTATCAGTCAGATGACACATCTATCGCTCCGAGAACTAGTTAAATATGCTGCAGTTTGTCTTCAGTACCATCCTCATTGTTATCTGCAATGTGATTTAATATAATTACTGTTTAATGTTTGCTGGAAGAAATAATACCTAAACGATATTAGTAGGCATATTTTCATGTTTTTATTATGTATTAAAAAATATAGTGATTTTTGTTGGAACAAATAATAAACTATGTAAGTACATTAATACATTTTTATGATCTTTTTATTATTAGAAAAATCTAGTACCTGATTAAATTTTTGGCATATCAATTCAGCTTCCGACAGGAAATCTTGATCTCCATCATATCTTTTCTATTGCACCAAATGCTGGTTCAATTTGCTACAGCTCATCTTCCATACCATCCTCATTGTAATCTGCAATGTGATATACAATATGATTATACAGATAATTATCAATCTTTATAAGTTTGTTAAGCTCCGCTAGCGGAGCAACCACTAATCCTTTATCCATGAGTTAATTATTGTAAGGATCTATCTGACTGTTGGATAATTAGGTAATTAAGGACTTATCAAATGGTTTGAATAAAAAGAGTTCTCTGTCATTGCAGTTTGTCAGCTGGCGTCATTGGGAATTTGATGATTTTAGGGCACAGTTGTGAGACGATTGCATTACTGTGACCTCAAGACATCTGCTGATGGTTGGCTGGCTTAAGCCCAAGAAACTGTCTAGGCCAACAACAGCCTGATAACTGCCTCGGGCAAAAAAGTGAATAGCACTAAGAATCCACAACAAATGATATTTGATTACAATACTCAGTTTGCTTATGCAGACATGCTGAATGGAAAACCATGACATACAACCTCTATAATTGTTTTGGGTTGCCTTTTCGAGATGTGCTTCTCAAATTAAGATCATTTATTAACTGTTGAGCTCCTGTCTTTGGAACTCTATACAGTTTTTTCCTCTTCTATCAGAAAATAATTTGGAACTAGATGAACCACACAATTAACTCTCACTTGTTTAGTCAATCAAGCAAAAACAGGTTTTTGGGTTTTTTACTTACCTTTCCAATAGTTGCTGCCACAATAAATTCGTCCATATTTCAAGATTAATTGCGAAAATCGACGATAAAACACATGCAACTTCCTCAAACTAATTTTAATCGCCATGTTTTTCGTGACGACTATTTTGACATTTGACAACTAAATTTTAGACGTATATCACACTAAAATGTGGGCCGCCGAATGCACTTTGACCAAATTGAGTAACTAAAATCGATTTAGTCGATTCGACCTAAATTTAGTTTAATCGTGTAGACATCCGAATAGCAAAACCTAGTTTGACAGGACTAAACTTATTTTAGAGACAACTAAACTATAAATGTGTGTCGCCGAATTGCTGTCATTGACAGCAATTCGGCGACACACATTTATAGTTTAGTTGTCTCTAAAATAAGTTTAGTCCTGTCAAACTAGGTTTTGCTATTCGGATGTCTACACGATTTCGCAATTAATCTTGAAATATGGACGAATTTATTGTGGCAGCAACTATTGGAAAGGTAAGTAAAAAACCCAAAAACCTGTTTTTGCTTGATTGACTAAACAAGTGAGAGTTAATTGTGTGGTTCATCTAGTTCCAAATTATTTTCTGATAGAAGAGGAAAAAACTGTATAGAGTTCCAAAGACAGGAGCTCAACAGTTAATAAATGATCTTAATTTGAGAAGCACATCTCGAAAAGGCAACCCAAAACAATTATAGAGGTTGTATGTCATGGTTTTCCATTCAGCATGTCTGCATAAGCAAACTGAGTATTGTAATCAAATATCATTTGTTGTGGATTCTTAGTGCTATTCACTTTTTTGCCCGAGGCAGTTATCAGGCTGTTGTTGGCCTAGACAGTTTCTTGGGCTTAAGCCAGCCAACCATCAGCAGATGTCTTGAGGTCACAGTAATGCAATCGTCTCACAACTGTGCCCTAAAATCATCAAATTCCCAATGACGCCAGCTGACAAACTGCAATGACAGAGAACTCTTTTTATTCAAACCATTTGATAAGTCCTTAATTACCTAATTATCCAACAGTCAGATAGATCCTTACAATAATTAACTCATGGATAAAGGATTAGTGGTTGCTCCGCTAGCGGAGCTTAACAAACCTATAAAGATTGATAATTATCTGTATAATCATATTGTATATCACATTGCAGATTACAATGAGGATGGTATGGAAGATGAGCTGTAGCAAATTGAACCAGCATTTGGTGCAATAGAAGAGATATGATGGAGATCAAGATTTCCTGTCGGAAGCTGAATTGATATGCCAAAAATTTAATCAGGTACTAGATTTTTCTAATAATAAAAAGATCATAAAAATGTATTAATGTACTTACATAGTTTATTATTTGTTCCAACAAAAATCACTATATTTTTGAATACATAATAAAAACATGAAAATATGCCTACTAATATGGTTTAGGTATTATTTCTTCCAGCAAACATTAAACAGTAATTATATTAAATCACATTGCAGATAACAATGAGGATGGTACTGAAGACAAACTGCAGCATATTTAACTAGTTCTCGGAGCGATAGATGTGTCATCTGACTGATAAATGAAGATCAAGATTTCTATTTGGAAGCGAGATTGATATCCATCCATCAGCCAAAGGATGTCCACTGCTGGACATAAGCCTCCCCTATGGAACTCCAATAAGACTGGTTGGAAGCGGCTTCCATCCAGCGCGATTCTGCGGTCTTAATGAGGTCATCCGTCCTGGACGTCCTATGCTGCGCTTGCCAGTATGTGGTCTCCACTCAAGAACTTTTCGACCCCATCGGTCACCAGCCCTCTGCTCTATGTGCCCTGCCCATTGCCATTTCAACTTGCCAATCCGTTGGGCTATGTCGGTAACTTTGGTTCGTCTACGGATCTCCTCATTTCTGATTCGATCTCGCAGAGGGACTCCGAGCATAGCCCTCTCCATAGCTCGTTGGGCTACTTGGAGCTTACTAATAAGGCCCATAGTGAGAGACCATTCAGATTGAGAGATCGATATGCCTAAGTTTAATTAGGTACTAGATTATTTTAGTAATAAAAACATCATAAAAATGTACTTATATGATTTATTATTTGTTCCAACAAAAATTAAACAGTAGTTATAAATAAAAAATAAAAATAATCAATTTATCTGGTGAATTACCCTCTGCCGCACCAAGGTGCCCCACTGGTGGTACAGATTCTACACCTTCATTTTGTATGTGGAATCTGTCACACCAGGTTTATCGAGTTGTATTAATTGTATTAGTTTTGTCTTTCATCTAAGAGTTAATTAATATAAATTATTAAATATTTAGCAGGTGAACACTGATTTACTAGAAATGATTTGTATTGGACTAGCTTTTTCCCGTGCCTATATTTTGACTTTTGTGCTATCCTACAGGAATCTCTTACTTTTTCGGGATAAAAAGTAGCGTATGTCACTTTCCAGCCCTTGAACTATATCCATGCTAAAAATCAAGTCGATCCGTTGCTCCGTTGCTGCATGAAAGAGGAACAAACCAACAAACTTTTCGGATTTACAATATTAGTATGATATAGAATGACATCACATTATTTTTCAAGTTACTCTTAACAAGTGCTTTCATTGGATACCCATGTTGTAGAAATGCATAAAAAATAGCTAAGGACTAATGCTGCATTTGATCTTGGGCAACTGGATCTATCACGACTTGGTTGTGGCAGATCAGGCACGCTGTGGGCTGGCTTTGTGTCGACTTGCATGCTACAGGCTGGCTTGAGGCTGACTCCGCAGGTTGTCTTGCTGTAGGTTGTATCCTAGTAGAAAGATCCCATTATCCTGATGTACTTAGTGCAGCGATTGTCTGCTCAGATGGTAATGGCAGTAAACCCTGTGAAAAAAATTTTCATTCATTTTTACTTAATTTAATTTAATAGTATACATATACTGCTATAATATGTACTACTATTAAATGCTATATATATATGCTAAATGTATGTACTGTACTGTATCAGCCTTATAATAGTCCACTGCAGGACGTAGGCCTACCCACAAAGGGTGATTGGACCACATCCACCATGCTGGCCCAGTGCGGGTCGATGGATTCACATATGTCATTGAAATTCTTCTCCGGACTATGCTACTATATCCCGGTATGCAGGTTGCCTCACGATGTTTTCCATCACCGTATTCAGTATAAATATTAGCAGTTAACATGTTTCCTTTAATAAGGATTATTCAAGTAACTTGCTTTATTAATTGAATGTAAAAATAAATAAATTACCTGTTGTAATACCTTTGGACAATATTTATCAAATTAAAACCATATTGTGATATTCATTTAGGTAGTATGTTACACAAGGGATACTGGAATTGTTTTTAAAGAAATAACAATTTGAAAACATACACATGCTGCCATTCCTGCACCATCCACGAGGTTCAAGGTTCCTGCACCGCCCTGCTGCAGCAGAACATTGAGTTCACTGGCCGGATTTGCCAAGAACTCGCCAGCTTGTTTGTCTGCTTGATTACCTGAAAAAGTTTCATTAAAGACTATTGTAAATCCAAATAACTTGAAAGAAAATTAGCGACTACTTAGGATTTATCAACAAGAGATCTACTTACTTGTTGGCGTGGAATCGCTCCAAGCGATGGATCTCCCTTTGCTTTTTGTTGGCGCGTTTCTTATTATGTTTGTAAAAGTCTAACGTAGTGATATTAAAAACTCTTTGCGAAGAATTTGCAGTTTTTGTGAAAATGAACTGAAAAAATTAATTGTAAATAAAAGTGTTGCCAAAGTAATTTACCAAAATTTGCGATAAAAGCCAACAAGTTGTATTTTATCTCAAACCTATAATCATATCATAGATATAAAAGCTAGTGCATTCCACGGAAATAAATAATGTAAAAGTCTCATTCCAAAATAAAGCGAGTTGCGCCGTTTTTGGAGTAAAATCAAATCAAAATCATCGTAACAGATTTTAAGTATGACATGAAACTTAAAATATAAAAGAGCACTTGTTATCGATATGGCAACATATTGGGAGCAGCTATCATGGATGTAATACTAAATCCTTGGCAGCTATAGATGTGCCACAGATAAAATAAAAACAGTAATTAATGTTTTGTGCCATCTAGTGAACTTTTTCCGAACTAATATTGCTACTCAACACTAGATGGCGTAACTGGCGTTACTTAACTTAGTTCGTTATGTGGACGACTAAAATCGGTTTTAATTAAGTTCGAAGAAAACACCGAATAGCTTTTTGCTAGTTTTGCACTAAATTAAAAAATTTAGTGCGACTAGTTATAGTTTCGTGCGAATGTCGCCGAATTGCCAGCATTGTCTCAGAATACACATCTACACTATCTACACTTCTACACTAATATTATAAAGAGGAAAGATTTGTATTTTTGTATTTTTGTATGTAATGAATAAACTCAAAAAGTACTGGACCGATTTTAATAATTATTTTTTCATTAGAAAGCTACATTATCACTGAGTAACATAGGCTATTTTAATTGCAAGAAAAAAATAAGGATCCCTATTAAAACTATAATAATGTTACCCAAGGTGTAAAAAAATGCCTAAAATATTCTTTACATCGCGTGCGCTGCGAAAACTATTGATGATGGAATAAAATAATGTACTACGACTTTATAGAACACACCATAATTTACAAAAAATGTCGCGACAGCATATATCTAACTATTATGGTTAAGCCGTAATAACTGTTCTTTTATTCGTAATAATTAATTGAAATACCGTCGCAGGAAAAGGATCTTAATTTGTATGTTGGTATTAATCCTTATCAAAATAAATTATTTCTTATTCAAGACTGTTTCAATAGCTTTATGCAACTTTTTAAATTATTTAATTCAGACATTTTATTACAAAGATATCACAAGTTCAAAAATGTAAGTATTATAAAAGTTCCGTTTCGCCGCTCACCCCGCCTGGCAATTCATGTACTTTGTACAATGTACATAATACAAAATTCACTTCGAGCAAATATCTATAGAGTCACAATCGTGAAAAAAAGTGTCCGAGCCAAAATCCTGCCCAAGCTACGTAGTGGGCAGGCTTTTTAGTTAGTCGTAAGGCGATTCCAAGCCGACTACAACGCCGCGCAAAAGATTTAAACACGCTTTAAACACTATTTAGCCGTACAATTTGAACTGTTAAACATTGTCTAAAGCCTGCGTAAAACTTTTGTGGTAAGACGGTTATTTATAAGTTGTCACTTTCTCCTAGAAATTGACCTAGCCAAACAATTCAAATGAAATATACACTTTTCTTGCCTTTTTTTCGGGAAATTGATGATTGATAATGAATAGAATATAATTACCTATATCAGCTAAGTAAGTCTAGCTGAAGACGATTTCAGTTGTTATAAAATTTCTGCCTCTTATGACAACTTTTGGAAGAATGCTTAGCCCGGGAAAAAAAAGAGATGATTTTTTTTCGGGAAGCACGAGATTAAGTGACATTGTAGATAACATTTTACTAGGTTTTGCTTACACACGTTAAGGCCCCTGTAGCCCGGGAGCCCCGTATTATTGACAGGGCTGATACTACGGTAGCTACGCCCCTACACATAGGTAGTATGTGAAACGAATTGTCGATGGGACCTTAAAGTTCTCGAATGTAGACAATGTATTGGCAAGCGTAGCGAAGGTCTTCACGTGAATCTAAGATCTGTTCGTGACGTCCGGAACACGTTGGATGCCAGCGCTTCGATTCCTTCCATCACAGCTCTTTGGGTTAGCAAGTTGAAGAGGCCTTAGGCAGGGCACACAATTCGTAGAAGTAGAACTGATGTCCAATGTTTTTCAAAGTTCTCGAGTGAAGACAAGATCAAGAAACTAACTTACATGGGTAGAATGTATAGACTGTGGGTCTCTAATATTTTAACGTCGCTTTCATTCTCATCATTGTCATTTTCTGAAATCAGGGCTATATATTATGTACAGCCACCCGACACATACGAACTCACTTTTATTTAGATATGCCAATACCTACTAGGTATCCCTTTTTCATAAACTTCGAACAGTTTAAGACTACGGAAACTCTCGCGATTTGGGTAGGTTTTAACTCATCATAATGGTTCATCCGGTATGTTTAGCATGTGTGTGTGGCGCATACCTACATTACGTGGTAAGTATATGTATAGCCAATCATACCCGGGCAAAGCCGGGACGGGCAGCTAGTATAGGAATAAATCTGAAAACTGTACATTTTTATTTAAATCACAAAAAATAATATAGCCTAGATTCAAAAAAATTGGGTTCCAAATTCAAAGTGAGTAAATTGTATCATATAAAAGAGCTTCATTAGCACATGCTAAAATAGCTTTTTAATAAATTTAACAATGTGTATTTTTTGATGGATGACGAGAAAAATAAAAAACAATATTTTTAGACAGTTTTGTATAGAGATTTTAACAACTTACTTCCCAATTTTGTGAAATTTTCTTGATTTTTACGGAACCCTCGGTGTGCGAGCCTGATTCGCACTTGTCCGGTTTTTTTTTGTTCCGACCTATGCTGTCCCACTTCTGGGCAAAAGCTCCCCCACTTTCTTCCATTTATCATTTGGTGTTTTTGTAGTTTTGCGCTTACCTATACGATTCTATTTTTGCTACTAAGTCAATAGTGGCTTAGTAGTTCAATCTGCTGTTCAATTTTCAACCCCTGACACTGACTTGTTAGGGAAGGGTGAAGTAAAGTAAATTAAAAAAAGTGGCTTAGTAGTTCACAGCCGCTATAAAGTTTGATTCAGCCTATACGTGCAGTTTATGGATCTTTCTAGAAAAGTGATGAATTATTATTTGAATAAGTAAGTGTTTCTAAATCGAGACCTCTCCATTAGGTGCGATTCCTACAGCACTTAATACTAGGCTTTACATTTTTTATCCGTAAAGACTACGAATTAAAAAATTAAATAAAATAAAACAGAATAAATACAAACATGAATTAAAAATAATATGTACAACAACGTGTTATTATTTTTTTACGCTAACTATACCTACCGTTCCATTTTAGAAATATTTGAGATCACAATTTGACTTCTTCGCAATATGAAAGAATATTCTTAGCAATTATTGTTGTCCATTCGTCGGCAAAGATGTCTACTAGCGGGTGGGAGGCGCTGAGGGCATTAAGATGCTGGTGTAGAGATCATATAATGAACTGATGTACTCAGCCGAAAGGTTTACTATAAGGCCAACCAGGAATTTGAGGAAAAAAAATCAGATGTTTCATATATTTTGTCGATTCCGAGTTTCAGTTTTGTATGGAACAGCTGATTTTTTTTCTCGGATTTCGGGTTGGTCTCGTAGTAAACGTTCGTAATGATAGTCTCAATCAACCAATCATTTTGACTTAGTACAGGGTAAACAGATAACCCTGTTTATAATAATATTTAAATTTCTGATTTATCCCACCTTGAATACAAATGATTTCTGTCATCCCCATCTGTCTTTTATTGACCTTTCGACGGTATATACTTAGTGTTTTGTAGATTGTCCTATTACACGAAGTTACTGTATGGTTACACTAGTAGACAGAGATACAGTCCAATGTTGGTGCTTTACTCTTCGGAACGTTTTTGGGATGCACGTAAGTTTTCCAGTTCTCGTATGTAACTTCCTTGGTACAAAGTTATTGCTGTTTAGGTTGTAGGTATTTCGGATCGAATCCCAGATTGTACTAGTAGTTCTCCGAACAGTAGACCTCGCATCTGTTTAACTGAATGTTCGTAAGCCTATGTTTGGACTCGATTTGATTCATACTCGCAAACCGATCTGAATATCAAATGATCTTGCCAAATATCGCAATCGGCTCATAAATAGCGCGACACAATTTTTCCCCATTTTTGAGGGAAATGGGCATTAGTAAGAAATCGCCGACGACAAAATAAAACTGGTTGCACTCCGGCAGTGCCAGTAGAAGTGAAGACATGCTTCCTCTCTCTTACGAATTTTCGATCAGGTCATGTGCCCTGACGCAAGTGTAACATGTTGCACCTATCCCAAGCAGTGCACAACGCCGCTGAAGAAGTTTTCACTTCATAAACTAAAAATACAGGGTGTCTCAAAAGAAATTTCATATTTAGTGGATTGATTAAAAAAAAAGGAAGCGGTATATAGAAAAAATGTTTATTTATTGTTAAAATACACTTTTTGGGAATTCATTTCTTAAAAATAATATCGTCTAAATGTAAACCCTCACGTTGTTGGCACTCATTTAATCGAACAGTAAAATTACTTATGACTGCTCGACAGGTGGAGTGAGGGATGGCTGCCATTTCGTGACGGATATTTTCTTTCAAATGCGCCAGTGAAGTTGGTTTATTGGCGTAAACTTTAGATTTAAGATAACCCCATAGGAAAAAGTCCATAGGGGTTAAATCTGGGCTACGTGGAGGCCAATTTATGTCACCTCTCCGGGAGATCAATTTTCCTGAGAAAATTTCACGAACACGTGGCAGAGATATATTGGACGTGTGTTTTGTGTGTAATTCTTGCACCAATTGAATTTTGTAGGGGTGCAGCTTTAGATCTTTGTGCATAATGCGATGTAATGATGATATATGCACATTTAAAGCACTCGCGCGCTTCCGAATTGAAAGGCTCGGGTCGTCACGTACAGATTGATTAACACTCTCCACGTTTTCTACCGTTCTTGATGACCTAGGTCGCCCGGATTTTGATTTATCCAGCGTTGATCCAGTCTCTTCAAACTTTTTAACCCAATGTCGAATGAGAGGAAGGCTTGGCGCATCATTTAAGTGGCGAAAACCTCGAATACTGCAATTTTCTACGCGCGACATATGTCGAATCACCGTTCTTGTAAAACTCTCGCACGCACAACGCGCGGTCTGCTCCCGAGAAACGCTCCATAGCGACTGAATCCCCAAGAGCCAAGCTACCAATTGACATAACCCCCGCACCCCTCAAGTACGCAGCGTTCACGCAGTAAGCTAAACAAATATAAAATTTCTTTTGAGACACCCTGTAGTATCGTTTCGTCAAGACCCGTTGAAATATTCCATCTGTGGACAGCCAACATCCGTACAGATGAAGAAAATTTTACCAATCTCGCGTCTATGCTTACGCTTCGCTCGCTTGGTCAATTAAAGCTCATATCAGAATATACAGGGTTATTTCTAATCAATTAGCATCCTTTCAGGGGTTTATTCTGGATATCAAAACTAACAACTTTTGTTCTGCAACTATTGTCAAAACTCAAAAAACAATTTTAGAGTTCCTTAGAAAAATATCGTCCACCCGCGTTTTTTTTAAGTGTTTGCAAAAGTCGCAGAACAAAAGTTGTTAGCTTTTAGATGTATAGAATAAGCCCCTAAAAGGATGCTAATTGATTAGAAATAACTCTGTATAACAACCCTATATAGGTACTATACAAGGTTATTTGATTACGCTGTACTAAGCCGATAGGTGATGACTAAGGCCATCATGATTATGAACAAGTTTTAATATGGAGCCAACTTGGAATTCGAGAAAACAAATCAGCGGTTGTATACAAATTTGCAATTCGAATTCGACAAAATGTATGAAACAGTGCTATGCGAGACGAGCCAGCGTGCTAGAACCTTAAAAAGATCGCCAAATGCGATCGAAACTTTAGTAGCGAATATCTAGTAAAATTACGCGTGAGTAACACCTGTGCTATACCTTAATTAAAACGTATGAAACAGCTGATTTTTTCTTTCGAATTCCGGGTTAGCCCTGTACTAAAAAATGTTCATAATGATAGTCTGAATCAATTAATTTCGGTATAGTGATCCATTTCAGAATAACCCAGTATACCTATTGAAATTTCACATTTTTAGATGAAAAACCTGACAACAGCCACCAAATCGAGATTATCTTTCATATCTCTTTCTAACTCGTACCATATTAAATTGATACATCTTTCAGATTATCTATCGAGATAGAAGTGGTCGATCGCGACCACATTATCCCTCGAGTATTTCTGTGCATTTATAGTGGCTTATTGTTTTAGATATTCGACCAATCCTCACGAACTGGTTCAGTACTACGAGCCCCCAGTAATGACGAACGCGGCCGCAGAGGCGATCGTAGCTCTAGAACACCTACAGAGCCTCATCATGTCGGTACAACTGCCGCTCAAAAAGGATATTGATCTCAATCTGTCGCGCTATCAGTTTGATATCACCACTGATCCTAAGAAGGTGAGTTTTGTCACAGTATAACATTAGGTAAACGTATTTGTCGCGTATAAGGGCAATTTCACAATAATTAATATTGCAAATTACTATTGAATTTTTTTTCTATTGTCTTATGTGTGAATAAAGGCTTTTTATTTTTACTAAATTTATAAATTGGTAAAATATTCAATCATAATATGCTTTTTATTGCATAAATTTAGATCAAGTGCTGCTTGTTATAAAATATTAACTAAAAGTAAAAGTGACAACCCTGGGGATCAACGCAAGAGTAGGCTAATAACTTGGCGGGCGGCCTTAGATAACCTACTGTTATGTATTTACTGTGGTTTTGTTCTTAACCAACAAGAAAGTGAGTTTTGTTTTTAACAAACTTAAAAAAGTAGGTTCCAATTCGACTGTATGTTTTTGTTTGTATGTAGGAATGTTACACGATTACTCTGCCAATTATGAATCTATTTTTGACCCACGAAACAGAGGATGTACTCAATTTAACGCAAATATTTTTTTTATGTGAAACCACGCATAATTTTTTACATTGTGGTTCAATTTAATTTTTTTTTAATTTTATCGAAATTGGCTGAGCCATGTTTGATAAATCAACAATAATGTGAAAAATGCTAATCGATCCGTGCTATATATTCGCGAATTCTGTACACGGTTGAAGTCGGTCATGCCATTTTTTGCGAGAAAAAATTATGATGATTTTTTTTGTTTGATAGATCATATTTCAGAGGTCTCATTTAAAGTGAGTTTTTGAGATCAAAGACCGTGTATAGGATGTCTCCTAATATTAAAAAAATATATTGGTTGTTATTTCAGATAGTGAAAGCAGTGAAAAACATGGTGGTTTCAATGGTGGAGTTTATTCAAGAGCTGGGTGTGTACGGCGGGACGCTCGGGATTTTAGCCTATATCATACTGCTGGAGAGGCTCAAACGGAAGGCCAGCACTAAAGAAGAAGAGCTTTTATACAAGTTCACTATAACACATGCGACCGCGTGAGTTGTATTTATTTTACCCTATATCATACTGCTGGAGAGGCTCAAACGGAAGGCCAGCACTAAAGAAGAAGAGCTTTTATACAAGTTCACCATAACACATGCTACCGCGTGAGTTGTATTTATTTTAGCCTATATTATACTGCTGGAGAGGCTCAAACGGAAGGCCAGCACTAAAGAAGAAGAGCTTTTATACAAGTTCACCATAACACATGCTACCGCGTGAGTTGTATTTATTTTAGCCTATATCATACTGCTGGAGAGGCTCAAACGGAAGGCCAGCACTAAAGAAGAAGAGCTTTTATACAAGTTCACCATAACACATGCTACCGCGTGAGTTGTATTTATTTTAGCCTATATCATACTGCGGGAGAGGCTCAAACGGAAGGCCAGCACTAAAGAAGAAGAGCTTTTATACAAGTTCACCATAACACATGCTACCGCGTGAGTTGTATTTATTTTAGCCTATATTATACTGTTGGAGAGGCTCAAACGGAAGGCCAGCACTAAAGAAGAAGAGCTTTTATACAAGTTCACCATAACACATGCTACCGCGTGAGTTGTATTTATTTTAGCCTATATTATACTGTTGGAGAGGCTCAAACGGAAGGCCAGCACTAAAGAAGAAGAGCTTTTATACAAGTTCACCATAACACATGCTACCGCGTGAGTTGTATTTATTTTAGCCTATATTATACTGTTGGAGAGGCTCAAACGGAAGGCCAGCACTAAAGAAGAAGAGCTTTTATACAAGTTCACCATAACACATGCTACCGCGTGAGTTGTATTTATTTTAGCCTATATTATACTGTTGGAGAGGCTCAAACGAAAGGCCAGCACTAAAGAAGAAGAGCTTTTATACAAGTTCACCATAACACATGCTACCGCGTGAAGTAGTAAAGAGATGTGTCGCGAGGTGTACTGTTCCGAAAACTATATGTGTGTTACGCGATCAATCCGCCAGTTATTAATCGATTTTGAGACATGTTTTTTTGTTTGGCTTTTAGTCTTATCATGATAAAAATATAATTAGTGTGTATTTTAACGTAGACCCACTAGTATAATATAATTATCAACATTTTATTTCTAGAGCGCGTCTCATCCTGCTCCAATCAATGGAGGAAGATACTGGTTTCACGAAAATCCTAAAGCATTCCTCGCCCAAGTTTGTGCAGATGCTCAATATACTGAAGGAATACAATCCTGATTTGCTGGAAAAACCTGGAGGTAGGGTAAATGTTTATAAATACCTTACAAGGCTATCCACCTTGCTTGCCTGGCTTGCCTCCTCCCGTCAGAGAGCTCAAATCGCTTTATTCTTTCCGGTTAAAACTAAAACAATATTTACTATCAAAACAGCTTCAGCACGGGTTGATAGTGTACGATCAGTCCTTCATCTGACTCTGTCTGTCTTCGCCTCGTTGTCTGCTGGTGTCTCGTGTGGGATAATAATTGCCTTTTGTACAAGTTTCAAAGTGGTATTTCTTTTTATTTATTGTTATTTATTTTATTTTCTTTTTTGTTTTCGTTACGAGTAAAATCTTTGTTTTTTATTTTTTTTTTGTATAGTGTCTTTCCGGTTTTATTAAGTTTAAGTATATTTATGTATATTGTATTAATATGTGTAGTTTATTTATAATAATTTTACATATTATTGTTTGATTGTAGATCTTTTTGTTATTGCTTTTATACATTTTCTATTGATGTTTTTTGATATCTAAGCGCTTTGTCACGGGTTAGTTATTTTTGTCTGTTTAGTATTTATATATTTTATAGTTACACATACCCTTCAATAAGGGGCTCATCAGAATACCAGTGTTGAGTGTTGGGTCCTTCCAGCACTCAACATTTTTATAGCTGAGGTGAGTCCCTTTCGACACTTTTGTTTTTTTTTCATTAGTTATATAAGTATTTTTTGTACGTGTTATGCATGTGTCGAATAAAGATATTTCATTTCATCCAGAACTGGTGTACTAAGCCGAAATGAGGTGATACAGACCATCGTCATAAACAACTTTCACTATGGGGCCGCTTAGCTTCAGCTTTCATACATTTTGTCGTTTCCGTGTAGCAAATTTTGACTGACGAAATGGAGGAGTACTCAATTCGACGCGTATATTTTTTTATGTATAACTTTTTACATAGCTGTCCGATTTTGATAATTCTTTTTTTATTGGAAAGAGTAGCTATACTTCGAATTTCGAATTAGTTCGAAATTGGTCCCATTTAAATTTTATCGAAATCAGCAGAGCCATTTTGATAAATCACCAATAATGTGAAAAATGCTATATCGTCCCGTGCGAACTATCGCGAATTCTGTACATGGTTGAATTCGGTCATGCCATTTTTTGCAAAAAATAAAATGATGTATGAAACAACTGATTGTTCATAATTGTGGTCTTAATCACCCTTTTTAGCTTAGTTCAGAGCAAGCAGATAACCCCGTGTTAAACCGACGAATCCACGACGCTATTTTTCATTTTGCTTATTTTGTAACTGTACTGTACTGTACCAGCCTTTTTAACAGTCCACTGCAAGACGTAGGCCCACGAAGGGTGATTAGGCCATATCCACCACGCTGGCCCAGTGGGAGTTGGTGGATTCACATAAGCCATCGAATTTCTTCTACTGGCTTATGCAGGTTGCCTCACGATGTTTACTTCACCGAAAAGCCAGTGGTGTGAAATTCCGTACATAAATTCTAAACAACTCATTGGTACAGGACCGGGGATTTGAACCCACGACCTCACGATTGTAAGGCGGGTGTCACTACCTCTAGACCACCACGGCTTTTTCTATATTTATTTATGCGGATGCTCATCGATATTTTCCCCAATATTGGACGATTTAAAATAATACTTTTAGTTCGTAAGAATATACTCCCGAGTATACGCCTGAGTTGTTTCTGATCAAATATATTAAAAAAAATTATACATCGATTCGAGTAAACTATACGAATTTTGTACACGATTGAAGTAGGTTGTGCCATTTTTGGCGAAAAATAATTATTTATTTTGATATTTCAGTGCTTCAAAAAGTGAACTACGCAAAAAAGCCACTGTCGGCCATCATATTCACAAAACAGCGGTTCACCGCGAAGGTTCTATACAATCTTCTGAAGGATGTGAAAGAAGCGAATCCTGAGGAGTTTGGCTTTTTGAAGCACGACTTTATTGTCGGCTTCAATTTGAACCCCATGAAGAGCACCAGGGAACAGCATTATTTGAAGAAAGCGAGCCAGAAAGCGCTGTTAATGTTTGGCAGAAAGTAAGTCTTATTTGTCTTTATTTCATGTAAGGTCACCCGGGGCGAAAGCAACTAAAAATAATAAAATTGGAACTTTACCTCCCTCCACCATTATCTACTTAATTAGGAAGGTTATTTAAATAAACTTACTTAATTCTACGCCTTTCACTGAATAGTTTCGACATAAAGTACGTTAAAAATAGGTTTAGGTTTTTCTATAATTTACATTATTGTTGAATTAGAGCACTAAAAGTTACATTTACCCCACCTTGAGGTTAATGCAACTATGTGGCACAACCTTGTTGTAATCTATAGCTAGATGTTAGGAAAAAAAATATAATTGTAGTTTTAGACAACAGCTATCTGAAAATGGTATCTAGTCGCTGGGAAAAGGGCTCAGTTTCCAGAAAATTCCATATTTATTTTTTATGGGGCGAATGGGACTGTCTTTCATACTGGCTAGTGGTGTGATAGGTCCATACTACTTATCGATAAATCTTCGTAAAACAAATTTTCAATTTGTCGTAGGTATATAAGTACTGATTGATTGCTCGTTATAAATAGATAAGTTAATAGGTTCGTTGCCACTAGTACCATTAACAGTAATAAGATGAAATTTTGTAAAAATAAGAAGCGAATAAAGCTTTATCACTTATTTATTTATTTTTCAACAACTTCAATGTTTTCCGAAAACCTGTAAAGTTCTCCTACGCAATCAGGCTGAGGTAGCATCTTGATTATATCCGTCAAATCTATTATTGATACGTCATTTTTAATAAAATTAAACGTATTTTTTTGTTTGAAAGTTTTCATACCTTTCACGACAGCTTTATTTTCAGAAATATTTTCAATCAAGCAAACATACTTGTCAGTTCTCTTTCCCAAAGCAGAGCAAAATTTTGCTAGTATAAAGTCACCTTCTTTTGGAATAAATACAAACTCATCTTTTGAAGTAGATGGTACATCTTCAAACTTATTATAAATTATACGCTGGTTTTCTTTTTTAATCAATCTTTCTGTTTTGTTACTTATCTTCATCTTTTTTTCTGTTAAACATGGTTTAACAACATGGTTTCGTTATGTCTTCTTAGTTTCTTCTTTGGATATTTGATCAATTTTTATTGTTAAATTAGATAGATCTCCTTCAATATTTATAGAATTATTATCCGAGTTATCTTCCACCAATCTTCTGTAAAAAGTTTCTGCGGTCTCGCTCTCTAACGAAACGTCACTTTGGTACGAACCACTTGTATTACTAATATCGACTCATATAAATATCGACACGGAACGTCACTAGTGATTTGTATTTTTCATACAAATACGATGGGGCGATTGTAACTACAAAAATAGTTGCAATAACCCATCTGTACAAAAATTTGAGGTTATTGTAACTGTATCAATAAAATGTCAATTATGAGACCTAGCTTTTAATAAAATATACCAAAAGCACTTACGTTTTATCTTAATATTAGGATGAACTTGCAATTTTGCTGGAAACGACGTTAAATATTTTTATGGCACAAAACTAAATAGAGGACACCGCTAAACGGTGCTTAAAAATGGCGATTGTCAAAAAATGCTATGTCGGTACAACAGTTAGCGACCTAGAAGCGCCATCTACACCTTATAATAAAAAACAATAATTGCTCTACGTTTCAACAGATGGCACGTTTTACAAAAATCATTATATTGAGAAAAAAATCAATCAGTCGCTTTAGCCCCATAGTTGCTTTCGCCCCGGGTGACCTTATTCGGTTTCGGTTTGTGCTATATTACCATAAGAATCTTTTATTGTTCCTGAGTAAAAAGTAGCCTCTGCGACCTTTGTACTGCACTAGCCTTTTTTAATAGTCCACTGTACGACGTAGGCCTACCCACGAAGGGTGATTTGGGCCATATTCACCACGCTGGCCCAATGCGAATTCGAATTTCTTCTACCTACATATGCAGAGCCGTGGTGGCTTAGAGGTAGTGACACCCGCCTTACAATCGTGAGGTCGTGGGTTCAAAATCTGGTCCCGTACCAATGAGTTCTTTGGAATTTATGTACGGAATTTCACACCACTGGCTTTTCGGTGAAGGAAAACATCGTGAGGCAACCTGCATATGTCCGTAGAAGAAATTCGATGGCGTATGTGAATCCACCAACCCGCACCGGGCCAGCATGGTAGATATGGCCCAATCACCTTTCGTGGGTAGGCCTACGTCCTGCAGTGGACTATTAAAAAAGGCTGATACAGCACAGTACAGTACATATGCAGATTGCCTCACGATGTTTTCCTTTACCGAAAAACCAGTGGTGTGAAACTCCGTACATAAACTCCAAAGAACTCATTGGTACGGGACCGGGATTTGATCCCACGACCTCACGATTGGAAAGCGGATGGCACTACCTCTATACCACCACGGCTTCTTTCACCACGTCGAACTTCCATCCAACATCCACATCCAATAGATGTGGGTCAAAGTTCATGCCAAAAATCAAGTAGGTATAGGTTAACTTTGTTACTGCGTGAAAGAGTATCAAACGGCTAACAACTACACCAGACGCTGGAAAGTATGCAAGTCTGGACTCGTATGTATTTTGCTCTAGTATTTTAAAGCTATGTGTATTTTAATTCAGAAAATCTCTGAATAGGTATACAGTTTGCTCTTCAACTACAAAGGCAAACTGCGATCGAACTCAGAGCAACTACAGTCTGAGTCAGTATACAGTTTGGCAATACGCTGCCCGGTCCGCTGACGGGCATCCCCGTCCGGACAGTTGATCAATGCTCCTCATATTGACCGACAATGTTGTTCATACATAATGCGGGCTGCGTTCAATTTGACCTGACCGAAAACCGCAGAACGCATCCAGTGTGGCAATTCCTTTGATACATTTTGGAATTGGCACTTTATATAGGCCGACTCAAACTTAACGACGTCTACAAACTGCGCAGATCCCCGCTCTTTACCGCTGTTGCCATATGAGTTTGCTATTGCGCAATCTCGCTCCGCGTGTTCACAGACGCCATTAAGTTTGATTCGGCCTATACTTCAGTTTTACTAATTAAATAAAGGACATGTCCACAAAATGTATGGAGGCTGGTATAATAATAATCAAAAAATCTAACCACAACACTTGTTACATTTCGAAAAAGTTGGTATTTTTCTGAGTCTATTACATCAGTTAAAAACAAAAAAGAGCCCTGCATTTTTTAAAAATTAATTTTGAATTTATTAGGATAAATAAATATGTTTAGCACAATAGGTATTTTATCTCTATCAACCCTGATTAAGTAATCTCCAAATTGTTAAAATAAACTATTTTTACCATCTAGACACACTTTTTAAGTATCTTTTTGTCACATTGAACCTACTAACTGGTCACACTGGTACGTTAAAATTATTAATTTTTGCAAATTATTTGATGAATGTGGAAGAATCAGCTACAAACGCAAGTAAAATAACGATAGAAGCACTTTATTATTGTTAAACTAGAAAAAATAAAAAGCTGTATCATTATTTTTCATACAATTTATTTTTCACATTTAAAAAAAAATGCAGGGATGAAAATATCAAAATTAGATATTTTTGAGAAGCCCATAAAACAAGCTTTCAAATGATGTATATATCATCTTGGTTAGATTTTTCTCTGAATAATATACCACTTGTGGACATCTCCTTTAAGTTGTGTACTAAGTAACTTAGTTTCAAGTGTATAATTTTTATATTTTTTTCTACTGCATGTTTAAAGTTTTGAATAACTTTTCAGCGAATTGAACTGTCTGATATCGACCAGTGTGATCGAAGAAGGAGTGGACATCCCGCAATGCTTGCTGGTCTTGAGATATGACCCGCCACAGGAATATAGATCTTATATACAGAGTAAAGGTAATATATTGTCCTCCCTTAATCTCTTTATTAAGAGCAACAAAACATAAATTATGATTAATGTGAATACCGGAGCTGATCGCAAGTGAAGCATGGGAAAGTAGAATTTATCATTTAATGTCTTTGATGCAATGAGCACATAAAATAAACTGTGTCTTGAGTCCTATTAGGTTTTCATTCCAGCCGGGCTAGTATGCACGCCACGAATTATTTCTTTCGTAGTGTCAGAACGAAACAGCGTTATGGCAATGTATACAGGGTTACTTAGAAAACACCAGCAACCACGCAGGACTAAATACCTAACACCATAAACAACAACATTTGTTCTACGACTTTAGTCAAAGCTTAAAAAAAATTGTTGTTCCATAGAAAAATATAATTCACCCGTGACAAAATGTATGGAACAGCTGATTCTTTTTTGAGTTTTGACGAAAGTCGTAGAACAAAGTTGTTTATGGTATTAGGTATTTAGTCCTGCAAGGTTGCGGGTGTTTTAGAAGTAACCCTGTATATCTGTCACTTTTTCACACGTCGAAATTAGTTCTTTTCGTGGTCGCATGTTTGACTAGCAGAAGACTATCAAACATGAACATTTAAACAGCCTTGGAACATTGAAATTTGACCTAATGTCAACGACTCAAAGACCGTTTTCTGTTCTTTTAACGGTAGAATTAATGGCAAAACATATTTGAATGTTTTACTTAAAAAAAATATAAAATAAAATTACGGGACTAATCGCCATCTGAAAAAAGTGTGCGATCCAGTTTATTTATTCGACAAATGAGTGTGACACACTTTTGAATAGTCGAAAAATAATTGACATGTATCTACTTACCCCTTAAATACAGTCATCAAATCAAGCTTAACAATCCTCAAATTTAAGTGAATTCCAGTCAATTAATTAAAATTGTATGAGTGGTGAGAACCTACCAGACCAACATGGATGTCTTCAAAATACTTCAAATCCCGAGTAAATAGGTATCTTCTAGGTAAGCGTGTTACACCCTAGACTGCATATCTGCTTAACATCAGGCAGTGTGTAGTCAAATGCAAACCTATACCTACGAAATAAAAAGACCCATCCATTTTGGTAGATTTTCGACAGTCTCCCACAATACTTATAAGAATAGTAATTAACCATTAAACAGAACCTAATTTATTATTAAATTCCAGGACGAGCCCGCAGTAAAGACGCAAGCTATGTCATTATGGTAAAGTCACAAAACAGAAGTAAGTTCTCTCAGAACTATCTCGACTTTCAACGCATAGAGCAGTATATTCAAAGGGTAAGTTTAAATTTCATATACTTGATGCCGACAGTGTTTTTAGGTTTCCGTGTCCAAAGGGTAAAAACGAGATCCTATTACCATAGACAAACCTCCTCAAGTAGACCAGCAATCGCAGTACTGAACTGGAGCGTACGTCGCTAATTAGTTACATTCTAGACCACTAGATGTCACTATGTGTATCTAACTAACTTTACAGATCTAAAAAATACTTTAGTACTTTAGGACACAAATTGCATCATAATAATTTATTTTTATCGGAGCTCTGTATCGAAATATATATTCACGGGAATATTTAGCAGCGCCAGTTACAAATAATACATATTTTCGAGCTTTTTGCGACGTACGATCATAAGTATGGAAATTGCGGGTCTACTTGAGTAGTTAGTTTATGCTGTTACTAAGACTCCGTTGATCGTCCGTTCGTCTGTCTTTCGAACTGACTGTATCTGATGAACCGTCATAGCTAGTCAGTTGAAATCTTAACAGATGATGTATTTATGTTGCCGCCATAACAACAAAATACAAAATAAAAGCATAAAAATTATTTAAGGGAGCCGCGTCACACAAGTTGGCGGAAATGAAGTTAGCTCCAAGCTGCGCAATATCCAATCCTGACTGAAGCTCACACAAAGTCGCGCGTTGATTGGTTATTGCGCAACTTCATTTTCGCCAACTTGTGTGACAAATTCTATGACAAGTAGACTCTTAAAATATTCACAGAATATTTTGTTGTATATTCACTTCAATAATAAGTAGTTAAATAAAGAGCTTAGTAATAAGAGGCCCATTGGTTAAATGTGTAATAAAAATAAGACTTAGAAAACTATCCGTACAGATTTTAGTCGGTACCACGGATTACAGAGAAGCACCGACGCAAGACGATATTCAAGACCTTTACGATGAGGACGAAATACCACCTTACTGCGCTCCGCAAGGAGGTAAGTAAAAAAAACTAACACAACTATTCATCATCATCCGCAGCTTCCTCAATCCCCCTGCTGGGTATAGGCATCTCTCTTACGGTGTCATTTGTCTCGGTCTTTTGCAATCGATTTTCACAATATCGTCTTTCCCTCCTCTTAAAGAGACTGCATAGTTCCTTTTAATTTACTTATTGCAAAGAGCCTCGTATATTTCCACAATAAACACACTAAGCCCGATTAAGGCGCCATTGTGAAAATTAACTTATTGCAGAGAGCCTCCGCGAGCGCGTATATTTCCACAATAAACACACTATGCCCAATGATAAAGGCGCCATCGTGAATTTAATAGCAACGTAAAATAGTGTTCTCTCTATCAAATGCTTATAGTGAAAAAGAAACAGGGCTATATTTTAAATTGCTATTATAATTACGATGACGCCTCTAAAGTTGGGCCCACTGAGTCACTATGCAGTCTCTTCGGTAAGTTCTGATAATTAACATCAATCTTCTGACAGTTTGGGAACATTTGGGCCCCGTCGGTCATCACGCTGTGGTTCGGCTTTATAATCCGCTGGGCTAAGGACAATATCCTAGTGAATGTGGTTTAGGCCACATCAAAGTTCTTGGCGGCTGTGGAGTTAAACACAAGCTTCGCACATACATGCCCGCTTCTCGCGAATTTACTATTACGCAATGAGTCGCCTCTTGTTCACAGACGCCAAGAAGTCGGCCTATACAAATGATCTTTTAGGGTACGTTCTGAGTATGATATAAAATGCGTACACGGTTAAAGTTTTTAAATTGTAAAACGGTATGGTCTGTAGATTGGATCCTCTGCATTGTGTATCGAAAATGAAGTAACATTCATATTCGATTTATACTTAAAATTGTGATATCAGTACTAAATATCTCACAATTTTACCTATACAGTAAACATTCGTGTATGACATTCATTTAATTAGGTTACATTGGCGAAAATTCTAACTAAATTTGTATGGACTTATTCATGCTCACAGAGTTAGGAAATGGTGAGTATTGGCAAGAAATAATTCAATTATTTACTTTCCTAAAGTGCGTATGGTATCGGTAAATGTAAATCGATACTTAATTTTTGCACGATATCCATAAATGTTTAAAATGTCGCAAAAGTTGCTTATTGTAACGTACTGATAGCGACAGCTACTATAATTATAACGAGTCCGGAGAAGAGAACTAATTTATTATCATAATAAGCCCGATTACAGAGGCGCCGTCGTAATTATAATAGCTAAATAGCATAGTTCTGTTTCTTTTTTACTTTAGGCATTCGATAGAGAGAACGCTTTTTACGTTGCTATTAAATTTACGCTGGCGCCTCTATAATCGGGCCTAATAGCAGTATAATATCAACAGGGTTATTTCTAATCAATTAGCATCCTTTTAGGGGCTTATTCTGTACATCAAAACTAACAACTTTTGTTCTGTGACTTTTGACAAAACTCAAAACAAAATGTTTATTGTTTCATCGAAAAATATCGTTCACCCGTGACAAAATGTATGGAACGGCTGATTTTTTTTTGAGTTCTGACAATTGTCGCAGAACAAAAGTTGTTAGATTTGATGTACAGAATAAGCCCCTAAAAGGATGCTAATTGATTAGAAATAACCCTGTATATCTAGCAGTGAATGTCCTGCTATAGGCCGGGCCACACAAGTTGGCAGATGTGAAGATTGCGCCAATCAATGTGCGGCTTTATCTAAGCTTCAGTCAGGATTGGATATTGCGTAGCTTGTAGCTAACTTCACATTCGCCAACTTAGGCGCGGCCTATAATATTAGATGATTCATCATATCAGCCGTAGGACATCCACTGCTGGACACATGCCTCTCTGACAGAATCCCAATAAGACCTGTTAGAAACGACTTGCATCCAGCGAGTTTCTGCGATCGTCTGTCCACCTGGTCGGTCGCTTGCCGGTTCGTTGTCTCCTTTCGAGAACTTTGCGGCCCCCTCAGCCATCAGTTATCTGTGCTATCTGCCCTGCTTACTGCCACTTCCTTGCTAATCTGTTGGGCTATGTCAGTAACTTTAGTTCGCCCATGGACATGGCCTTTATTTCTGAATCGATCTCGCAAAGAGACTCTAAGCACAACCTTCCATTGTAATGAATGATGATATACAGGGTTACAGAACTGGTGTACTAAGCCTAATTTATACTATGAGACCAACCCGTTTCGTTAAAAGCAAACAGCTTTTTCATACACTTTGTCGTTCTCGAGTTGCTATTTTGTATGAAACAGCTGTTTTTTTTTTAGAATTTTGGGTGGGCCCCATGCTAAACGTTCTTAATGATGGTCGCTTTAGGCTTAGGCTTTGTAGTACAGGGTAAGTAGATGACCCTGTATAATATTTGTATGTTGGCAGGACGGCTGTCGTCGGTGTTGGCAATAAGCTTGCTGAACCGTTACTTCTCGATGTTACCGCACGACCATTTCACGGTGATCACGCCCGCGTGGGTGGCGGAGAAAGTCTCCGATAAACACGGCGCGTACAGCATGCAGCAAATCACTATTATAATGCCCATCAGTTGCCCCATCAAAGATGCTATCAAGGTAAAATAAACTAAGGCTTTTTGCACACGCGGCGTAGGCGTAGTCGTATCGTAAGCGTATCGTTACGACGCAACGCGTACGAGACGAGTAGCGTTCCACACACGAATGGTCGCGTAGGCGTATCGTTTTGTAAGATTTCATTCAACTGAAATCTATTGTGGCTTTGTATGGGCGTTTTATAATAGTAGATTGTATCATATGGGAGCAAAATAATATTTTTACGGCTAGGGTGCTTTTTTTCAATTGCCTCAATCCAGAGCGAAGTGAGGGATTCATTAGTAGAATCCTGAACGTAGCGAGGGATTCAAAGTACGTCGCCCGAGCCAAAAATATATTTTGCGCCCGAGTGGTACACTCTACTTTTCATCACCTCTATGAGAAAACAAAAGGCGCCTCATATTTTACTGTAATATTATTATTTAATAAAACGTAGAGTAACAACTAAATTGAAATTAAATGGCATCTAATAATAAAACAAATGAATATTTACATTCTTTTCATTCATTTTCTTGGCGCTGAACACTAACATTACAAATACTTCCTAATTCAAAAAGTGTGCGGCAAAGATCATTCTGTCGCACTTATTTGTTCCAAATTCAAAAAGTGCGCGGCAAAGATAATTCCGTCGCACTTATAAAGTTCCTTATAGAAAACACCTCCTTTGGGCGCACTTAAAGGCGAACCAAGTAATCTTTTTTGAATAGATGTGATGAAAGATCAGTTTATTTTAGACGATATTTCAGCCTAAGCTTTATCTGTTACATTTTTCCAACAATATTTACTCAATTAATAACAAGGGAAAGATACAACCAGTTTCACGAATTCAATCACTGTATAAATCATAATTAATAAAATTAAAAGTTGTAAGAAGTTACAAAAAATAAAATTCAGTAAATTTTTTAAAGATATTAATCAACAGTTTCTTATTTACGCCTGCTTATTTAAGCCAGTACGCTCAGTACGCTGCGCCTGTCGTAATGACAGTAAATGCCTCCTATGATACGCTGCAGCGCCGCTCCGTGTGCGGACTTGTTTGAATATGTACGCGCTCGTATTGCTCTCATACTGCGAGCGTATTACGATTCGCTTACAACACGACTACGCTACGCCTCGTGTGCGAAGGGGGCTAGTACAATAAAATAAAAATAAAATAGTAATGATTAAAATAAAAATCTCATCACGGGCCACAAAACACTGACAGCAACCGCAGTGTTTCCGGCCACTGATATTCCTGCCAAATTGTATGAAGAACGTCATGGGGTCGATCATTACTCACGTGATGTTTTTAGCAACTTTTTAACCCCCTTCCCCCCTGGTGATTTTTGGTGAGGTTTTAGACTACACCTAAAATCGCATGTATTTTTTGGGAAAAAATATACAGGTGAGCTGAGAGGATGTCGCGATGCTTGAGACAATCGTTGCATGGTAACGAGGCCACGCGCCGCTTTTTGGTTTAGAAATCGTGCATTCAACTAAAAACAAGTACACATGTACTGTACTGTACCAGCCTTTTAATAGTCCACTGCAAGACGTAGGCCTACCCACGAAGGCTGATTGGGCCATGTCCACCACGCTGGCCCAGTGCAGGTTGGTGGATTCACATACGCCATCGAATTTCTTCTGCGGACGTATGCAGGTTGCCTCACGATGTTTTCCTTCACCTAAAGGCCAATGGTGTGAAAATCCGTACATACAAAGAAACGGTACGGGATCGGGATTTGAACCCACGACCTCACGATTGCAGGGCGGGTGTCACTACCTCTAGACCACCACGGCTTTAGTACACATGATTTCTCATTTATTTCCTATCATCCTCATATTTTTCCCCTCCAAATTCATGATATGATGGTATCGTATATTTGTTCAGGGTCACCCGCAAAAAAATCTGAAGACCGCGAAGCGTTCAGCGGCGTTGAACGCGTGCGTTAAATTGCACCAAAACGGACAGCTAGATGCAGATACATTATTGCCTCTCAAATACGCGTAAGTGTGCTACAATCATATGATTTTTTTGTATTTTATACTAGGGATACGTTTTTATAAAAATCTTCGAAAATGCATTAATATGGTCTAGGTTCAGGGTGGTCGAAATTCCTCGGACCCCCCTCGTGTACGCCCGTGCCATCAAGTAAGCGAGGCAGGCTAATAAGCATAAATATTTGTAATGTTTCCGAGTACTGTCCTCTGCTATGTAAGCCATCTATGTTGACATATTTTTAGGAATGTAGACTACGACGATGCAGAAGTGAAACAGTGTTTGCTGAACTGGCCGTGGGACGGCAGGGCCGACGAGGAAATAGAGGAGGCGCCCAAACCTGGCAGCAAGAAGAACGTGCGCGTGCACAGGATACAGGTAACTAACTCTTTACTGACCTCCAAAAAAAAAGGAGGAAGTTCGGTGTTCTTCTGTATGTATTTTTTTGTGTGTGTTCATCGATATTTTCGCCAATTGCGAACCGATTAAAAAAAACTTTTATTTTTGTTTAGTTGAAATATGATTTATATTTCAGAAGTGGTTAAATTTTCGATAAAATTTAAATAATATATATAATTATAACGTGAGTGAGCAGTATTCTGTTATAGTTAAAATTTAAATGGTTAAATCTTATCGAAATCGGCTGAGCCGTTTTTGAAAAATCAACAATAATGTAAAAATTACTACACATATCGAACATTACATTTGAAATCTGTTCACGGTTGAAGTCACGGTCGTGGTTGTGCCATTTACGGCAAAAATAATTATTCATCCATCCATCAGCCATAGGACATCCACTACTGGACATAGGCCTGCCCTATGGATCTCTAATAAGTCCGGTTGGAAGTAACTAGCATACAGCGCGTTTCGTCGGTCTACCTAGTCGGACTACAAGTTATGACGAAAGATAAAAATCTAAAAATAATTCCCCTTTTTATTTCCAGTTTCCCAAATGCCTGAAAGCAGTGCCTAACTCTACCAAATATTACCTGCACATCATAAAACTGGAAACTGTGTTCCCCGAGCCGGCCGAGCCTCGAGACCAAGCTTTGTACGAGTTCTTACAAGCTCAAGACGGATTCGGTTTGTTGACGCAGCAGCCGCTGGCACAAATATGCGCCTTCCCTTCATACCTCACTATTGGAGAGGTGACAACTGAGATAAAAATGAACTACGCCGTCATTAATTTGAATGAAAAGCTGTTCGAATTAGTGAAGAGGTAAGAGATTTTTTTATAGGTGGTTCTGTTTGCTCTGTTTCACAATTCATATCTCAACCAAACTCAATACTCTATACTACTCGGGAATATAATGATTTACTCGAATCAAAAAAAATAAAAAAATATTTATTCAAGACAACATCGGTCCATGGTTAGTAAAACAAATTATTTACTTATAACACTATGTTAGTACTTATTCTAAAAAATTGTTCACACAAAAAATATTTAAAGTTTTTATTTATCCCTGCCAATATCGTGCGGGACGGATTAAGGCCGTCGGCTCGACAGTCATAATCTGCACAAAATACCGCAGCATGGGAGCATTAAGATCTTCGGATATGGCTTTTAGGATGGTGTTGCGGCTCCCTCGCACCCTGCTCATCAATGACGCGACTTTCTTCCGAAGGACAGCATGAAAACCGTCGGTTCGGGATTGAGCGAACATTTCTGAGGCGCTACAAAAACGCGGGAGTCCCAACATCACCCTAAAAACGTTATTATATTGGACACGCAGGGTGTTAAGCGACTTCTTAGTACCGCTGAACCACAGACTATCGCGTGTAATTAATGTATTTTTTTTTAAATAAATGAAACGTTTATATTTCTTAAAAATTAACACAAAGCAAGTTGTACACTAGATCCCACACTAGGGCGACCTGCGTCGTGAGATCTAGGCTCTTCCTTATGGTACCAAAAACAAAATTACCCTTATAGTATACAAACTTAAATTAATTTAACATTAATGGTGCACTGGATCCCACACTAGGCTGACCTGTGTCGTAGGATCCAGGCTCCTTGCCAGAAGGGAAGGTAATACTTATTTAATGCTACATTTCAAATTGGGAAAACTTACTAACATGGTATATCTAATTATTTTTACGAAGAATACACGTAGGTAGGAACATAATTAACTCAAATCGAGACTCAAACTAAAACATGCAAACCGCTTAATAATACCCATTGTATCAGAAAATACGCCCAAAACCAATTTTGAATTATTTGCTACATGTTATGGATCGATGGGGTTATGTGGTTTAATCACTGAGTTCCTACGGCCACCTTCCAGCTGCATCATCAGATCCTGGTTACCATCTAGCACCAAAGTACTTGTCAAGACAAAACAAACGCACCGAGACTCGATGGGGTTGCGTCTTTTCTTAGCCGAGTTCCTAGGACTATCTTCCAGTTTCATCATCAGATCAGAGCCTGATAACCATCTAAAAATAAATTGTTCGCCAACACGAATCAATCGAGCCGAAACTTGGTGGGGTTATGTCGTGTCAATACCGAGTTCATATGACTCTGCCTGTTCCATCATCAGACCCTGGTTACCATTGAAAAACAAACTACTCGTCAAGACGATTCAAAAAGGTCAAACTCTATGAGGCGATGAGCTTGTGTCATTTCATTGTGAAGTTCCTTTGATCTTCTTCCAGCACCATCATCAGATCAGCACTATGTCATCATAATATTGCATAGTCATGCGATTCGCATATCATGAATCCAGAGCTAAGTGAGGGATTCAAAGTACGTCGCCCGAGCCAAAAATATATTTTGCGCTTGAGTGGTACACTCTACTTTTCATCACCTCTATGAGAAAATAAAAGGCGCCTTATATTTTATTTTAATATTATTATTTAACAAAATGTAGAGTAACAACTAAATTGAAATTAAATGGTATCATGGATTTATCATATAAACAGGATTGAGTACTGGCAAAGAAAAACGTGCCGACAAGGATACCACATCAGATGATTGTGTCTCTTTTCCAAGTAGGATGACCTAAACATCTCGATCATCTTGGGATATAATTTTTCTTTGGAATGTTACTGCACGCAGGAATCGCAGTTATCTAACCCCTAACTCGTCGTCCTTCGTCATCGTCGTCGCTTTAACAATAAGACGCCTACTGCTGGGCATAGGCCTTCCTTGAAGATCTCTATAAAACCAATCCCCATAAAAACAATCCCCATAAAAACAATGGTCTAGAATTAATATACACGGAGATAATTCAGTTTCAAGTTTGACAGCTGTTATCGGAAATGTAGATCTTGAAGAGTTCTTTCACCTTTGTTAAGACAGCAATGGTCTAGAATTGATAATGACGGAGATAAACCACTTTTAAGTTTGACAGCTGTCATCGGAAATGTAGATCTCGATGAGTTCCTTCACTTTTGTGACGACAGTAATGGTCTGGAATCCATATTTACGGTGTTGAACAACGTTTAAATTTCATAGATGTAATCTTGACACATATAACGCAACCCGTGTCAGTACTTAACCACGAAAAATGTTTTCACAAAAACTTTTTTACGGAAAACTTTGTCACAAATAGACCTTATCACGAAAACTTGTCCACGAATAGACTTCCGTAGTTATCAGAATTTTAAGGCTTCCGTAGTAAACAAGGCATCCATTTTGAAATAAAAAATAGCGGACTCACTTTTTTGAAAAAGTCGTCATAGGTGTAGTTTTAGGGGTTTTTGGTGGTGTATATTTCAAAATTCAAAATGGACGCCATTTTTGAAATCTACACCCCCAAAAACCTATTAAACGACACCCATGACGACTTTTTCAAAATAGTGACGTCCGCCATCTTTAATTTCAAAATGGATGCCATTTTTGAAATCTACACCCCCAAAAACCTATTAAACGACACCCATGACGACTTTTTCAAAATAGTGACGTCCGCCATCTTTAGTTTCAAAATGGATGCCATTTTTGAAATCTACACCCCCAAAGACCTATTAAACGACACCCATGACGACTTTTTCAAAATAGTGACGTCCGCCATCTTTAATTTCAAAATGGATGCCATTTTTGAAATCTACACCCCCAAAAACCTTAAAATCGACACCCATCGCGACTATTAGCAAAAAGTGACGTCTGTCGTTTTTAATTCCAAAATGGATGCCAATTTTGAAATCTACACCCCAAAAAACCTTGAAAACTACACCCACGATTTTTTCAAAAAAGTGACGTCTGCCGTTTTTAATTCCAATATGGATGCCAATTTTGAAATCTACAACCTAAAAAAATTAAAAATGACAATCACGACTATACACCAATTGTACACCCAGCATGTTTAAGAAATATGTCCAGCATAGTCACCCTACTACACTTCTTTGTATACACCATAGTACGCCATTTGCAATCGACGGTGATACTCTAGTCAAAAATAAAATATAACCGTTAATCATAAAGACGTAGGTATATTCATACAAAATAAATATCAAACTCTGTTATATTGGCATCTGTTCGCAATTTTAACTAAAATCTTATCAAACTACATTGTTAAAAAAACTAAGAAATGGTTAAGACAGTCGCGGCTTTACAGGTAATAATTCTACCATTTATAAGTGTCGTTTCGAAATGGCAATAGTGCGAGCGGGACAACTTCATCACTTTGGGAAGTCTCACTCGGCACAGCGTCTCTCTTATACCATTTCAAAAGAATATATGTTTTGTTACAACGTATTAAGGTTGAATTTTCCTAAACTAACTTTGAGCCAAATTTCGTCTGTGCGCAGTCCAGATAGTATACAAAGTCCTTGAATGGTATCTAATAATAAAACAAATGAAAACTTATATTTACATTCTTTTCATTCATTTTCTTGGCGCTGAACACTAACATTACAAATACTTCCAAATTCAAAAAGTGCGCGGCAAAGAACATTCCGTCGCACTTATATGTTCCAAATTCAAAAAGTGCGCGGCAAAGATAATTCCGGCGCACATATAAAGTTCCTTATTGAAAACACCACCTTTGGGCGCACTTAAAGGCGAACCAAGTAGTCCTTTTCGAATAGATGTGATGAAAAATATTTTTCGTTGTACGTATTATTTTTGACACTTAATTTTTATGCCAGTGTAAACAAATATTTTAATATTGTTATGAAAGAAAAAAATAATACGAAAATCATTTTTCAAAACAACTTGTATTTTCTCTTATTTTTCGTCTTCCAGATTCCACTTGTTCCTATTCGAGCAAGTGCTAGGCATAGCGAAGAAGTTCCTCGTATTTGAGGGTATCGAGAACTGCGTGTATTGCGTCCCGGTACACGCGATTGGTGGAGATGGCATGGACATAGATTGGCAAACCATGCAGGAGCATGACTCGCTGCCGCCTGTGGAGGAACCGCACTTTAATGTAAGTTGCTTTTACCATAGGAACTGTGAGAGTATGAAGAATAGGGAAGTTTCCTTTATCATATAAACTAAAAATAATTATATACATTTAAGGACGTTAGAATTATATTAGACACAGTGAAAAAAATTACTCGAATATCTTAATAAATGACGGAGTTATGGATGTCTAAACATGACCGCACGAAATCAAAAAACCTCGCGACGGATTTACGCGTGTGACGTCATTCGGCTTCAGAGCCGCGCCGTAGGTTAGGCGGGAGTAAGGAAAAAAGGAAATAAAGTGCTTCATTCTATGTCGGGTATTTTTCTAAGCCACGAATACGTTCTACAATATCATTGTACTTATCTTTATGTTATGATCAACATTTACTATGGGACTAACCCCCCAATATAACGAATAAAAAGTCAGCATTCCCATGATTTTGTCCTGAGTAAATGAACTTTATTTCTAAATGGAACAAGACTTGACGTGTGTACCTACTGTTTTGCGGTTATTACATCTGTATATATTGACTAGTAGTTTTCCAAATAGTAGACCTCACAAGTTTACATTTTGGTGAACATTTTCTGGTAATCAGTTTTCAAAAATGCACAACTTGCACAGGCAAATATATTCATAATTACAATATTCTGTCCTAAAATATCATTGTAAATTATGACCAACTTTTACTATAGGACTAATCTCCTGTATAGGGTTATCCAAAACTTCTCAGCCTAATATTTGTTCTTATAAAGTCATTATAGGTAATAGGTTTTTCAGGACTTATTTTTTAGTTCCGAAAATGACAGATGTGAAAGTGACATCTGCCATTATATGGCATATTATTAAAGAATTTATACTAGAGTGGCATGACAGATGTCATCCGAAATGTAGATCTCGTTGAGCTCTATCAATTTTGTGCCTAAAGTAACGGTATAGAAACGACAGTTACTGAGATAAATTACTTTAGAACTGTCATCCGAAATATAGATATTGTTGAGTTCTATCACTTTTGTGAAGACAGCAATGGTCTAAAATCGTTAGTTACAGAAATAAACCGCATTTAAGTTTGACAGCTGTCACTTTGAGACCTGACATGTCACCCTAGTATGGATTCTAGAATTTGACAGCTGTCACTTTGTTCAGTCATTTTTAGGGTTTCGTAGTAAAACGAGGAACCCTTAAAACTTTGTTATGTCCGTGTAACGAACGGACGCCGTTTACAGCCATATTAAAAACTTTCCCTGAAAATTATTTTGAGCACTGTGGAATCATAAATTTTAGAGCTATAAAGAAAAAATTGAAATTTTTAAACATTAGAGGTCATCGACCTCATATGTATAACTCATACAAACAAACAAACAATAACACTTTATTAGACAACCACATAACATAAAAAAATTACAGGGACAAAACAATACAATTAATAGGTTTCTAACTGGTGGCCTTATCGCTTTAAGCAAATTCTCCCAGGCAACCAAGAATTCATACTAAATTATGTTTTCCTAGTAATCAACCATCTTAAAAATTGGTTTTTATCATCATCATAATCATCGTCACGTCTACGGAAGCCTATCATACGCATGTCTTGACACGCACTTGACAACTTATAGGGACTAGAAAATAAAAGCCTTGAAAAAATTATCTAAAGTATTTTATTAGAACAAAATAGGTATATTACGCTTCACCAGTTCTAGCTAGCTAACCCTGTATAGGGGATCAGTCCCAAACTCTGACACCAGGGCTAGCCACCCGGCCTATACAAACTTACTTACTTAGTCCCATAATATACAATAATATCTTAGTAAAGAACCTTACCATTTTTATGATTAAGAATATATTTACCTGTGAAAGTTGTGCATTTTTGAGAACTTATTACGAGAAAATGTATACTTGCGAGGTCTACTGTTTGGAGAGCTACTAGTTAATAGTTACAGATGTAAAAACCGCAGTACACTAGACACATACACCAAGTCTTGTTCCATTTAGATAAAAAGTTCATTTACTCACGACATAATTATGGGAATGCTAACTTTTAATTCGTTATATTGGGAGGTTAGTCCCATAGTAAATGTTGATCATAACATAAAGATAAGTACAATGATATTGTAGAACGTATTCGTGGCTTAGAAAAATACCCGACATAGAATGAAGCACTTTATTTCCTTTTTTCCTTACTCCCGCCTAACCTACGGCGCGGCTCTGAAGCCGAATGACGTCACACGCGTAAATCCGTCGCGAGGGTTTTTGATTTCGTGCGGTCATGTTTAAAAATTCATAACTCCGTCATTTTTGAAGATAATCGAAAAATAAAAACACCATAATTTATTGCAGACTTAGTGTAATTTAATAAAAATAAAACTAGAAAACGGGAAACTTCCTTATTGCGTCTATTGCTCTCGGTTGACGCGAGCGGTGGTGACGGAATGGGCATCTACTGACGAACCGTTCAGGAGCATCACACGCTGCCGCCCGAGGAAGAACCGTACTTTAAATATCAGTAGCTTCTGTCGTAGGAACTGCGTTTGAGGGTATAAAGATAGAATGGACATCGACTGGCGAGCCATGATACAGGAGCATCACTCGCTGCCGTCCGCGGAAGAACCGTACTTTAATGTGGTCGCTTGTACCATAGAAACTGTGTTTGAGGGTATAGAGATGGAATGGACATCATCTGGCGAGCCATGCAGGAGCATCACTTGTTGCCGTCCATGGAGGAACCACACTTTAATGCGAGTCGCTTGTGTCATAGGAGCTGTGTTTGAGGGTATAGATATGGTATGGACATCGACTGGCGAGTCAGGTAGGAGCATCACTCGCTGCCGCCCGTGGAAGAACCGCATATAACCAAAAACAGTATAAAATAAATATTTTAGGTGGACTCCCATACAAGAAAGGTGTTCTTTAAACACTTTTTCTGTGTTTGAAGTTATAATCCCTCTAAAGCAGCGACTAATAATCCTGTGTGTGTCCTGCCCACTACCACTACAACTTCTTATCTCTAGTAGGTAAATCCGACTCGCCAGACTGCACTGGGTGTGGAGCGATCGAGGATGTATATCTGTTGTCGTAGAGTGTTCTGAGCGAACAAATGTTAATACCATAAATGTTGGTTGATGTAACAGTATTCTGTTCTATCCCTTATCGGAAGAGGCCAGAATGCTATAATATTATTATGATATTATTGTTTGTTTAAGAAAGGCCAATGAGGGTGGCATGATCTCAATATCATGCTCGATCAAAACTAAATTCAAAAAAACTTCTTATCCATTTAGCTATATTGTCAGATATTTGATTCATCTACGAATCGTCACATCGGAGTTATTAATATATTTGTTGAATACAGGAGCGGCGCTCGCTGCGCGTGACGGAAGAGTCCCACCGATACTGCGTGGTGACGCCGTGGTACCGAGGCGCCATAATGCCCGACAGGTAAGAAATAAATGAAAATAATTTTTTCATCCTCCCATCTCGGAAAGAGATTTTTGCTCTTCGATATTTGAGTGCAAAAATCGAATCTGTCATACAACCTTTTTTGATTTGTTAAAAATTCAGACTCGAAACCTTGTTGTACTTTTTTTTAACACGCTTTTATTAGTTTCACCTGTTATGTTTGCTTGCTTGCTTGCTTATGACCAACCCCCTTTGAGCTCGATTTTGACCTACTTTGAGCGATCAGATTTTCTTTAAACTTTGCACACCTATCAAAGACCGATGACAATGCATTTATAAAAAAAAATGATGACTCCTAAGCGTTTTTTTAAATCTATATTTATGTTATTTAATTTGCCTTGCGAAGAGGGAAGGGAGGCCTTTCCCCTGCAGTGGGACGATAACGGCTAAAAATGAATAAATAATTTGCTTTGCGCGCGCCCTTTTATATTCAAGTCAAATTGTTAAAACAGTTAAAAGCAAGAAACTTGAAACAAAAAGAGCGCGGTAGAAGTGAAACTTCGACGCAACAGTGCTTTCATACCCCCTCCATGGTAGCGTTAAACATTTAACGCAACCTTGTTGGAGTCACATTAGAAGTTTCACTTCAACAAGTGAAAAACCTAACATGAGTTTATGAATTCTAGCGACTAGGAAGCTTATTTGACGCCAACAGAATTGACTAAAACAGTTAAAAATGCGCAAATGAGCTTTCTCCCTCAACGCGAGAAGTATTTGAAAAAGTACGGTGCGTAGACAAGGAAATGATTCCTCGCTGAGGTAGGATGAAAAGTTACGTGTTACAGTCGAATGCAAAGATTTTTCACCTTCCCTCGCAAACGCTCAGGATTCTAATATTTGAATCATTCGTTGCGCTCGTGATTCAATTTTAGAACCCTTCGCTTGCTCGGTTATCAAAATTGATCACGCGGTTAAAAAGCAACTTTGCACTCTTGGAAACCAAATAACTATTACTCGAAGTTTTAAACAACGTTCAGCACAGTCAGTCTTTGGATGGATGCCCGCGGGTGGGTATTTGCAACTGAGCACCGTTTAGGTATGTCAGAGGCGTTCAGGCGGCTTAAAATTTCTGACACCAGGGCTAGCCATCCCGCCTCTACACATTTACAGGAATTTCTCCAAGAATGTTTTCAGTTCACGTTCCTCACTCACAGTGAAAGATGTTGTACGTAAAATACCAGTCAACTGGTATAGCTACAATTTAATCATTATAATTGCTGTACGTATACGTTAGTGGTCACGTGACCAAGCAGGAGCGTGAAATCTGTGCCTATGCGAGCGGGATAAAGGATAGTGGTCCGTTAACATTTTTTTGGAATGATTGTATAATAAAGCTCCTGTATCTTACATCAACCTAATTTTCTTATTTTCTGTTCCTTACAGATACGTGGTATCAAACGTACTAGAGTACATGACACCGCAGACGCATTTCGACTCCGACGGTTACCAGACTTTTGCCGATTACTACTCGTCGAAGTACAATTTGGACATCTTGGGACCAAAAGACCAGCCTTTGCTCGAGGTATGTACCTGTAGACTATAGTCTATGCCCATACTAAAGATTTATTTACCTTAACTGCGCTTCAAATTGAGTTAGGACACGCTAATAGACATTTGTTGCTAGCTTATTAAAAGTGTCTTCTTCTTTAAAATCGACTTCGTCACCTCGGAAGGTCGTATCTAAATTGGAGAAGTGTGGAATATAATTTTAACTGACTTAGGCGGCAGGGATTGAATACGGTTAAGATTCTTAAGATATAAGGTTTATGGGACCGGTGTATAACAATGGTATCACTTTCTTTTATCGATAGAGTGACATTATTAAAGGATTATGTTTAGGCGTCCGAGGTTTATTAGTTAAACACTATATTTCGGTACCATAAAATCTTAACTTCTCGGACCGCGGAACTTTGGTGCTGTGGGGGTACAAAGTTAAAGTGCAATTTAGTTCACTAAAGCCGGTTCCGGCAAACGTAACCCGTCGCCCAAAGAACATAGGTACCTAAACTAAGGAGTGATACCCTGATAAACTATACAATGCCTTAATTAATTTAAAAAAGTAACTTTTATTTGTCTAGATTTGAAAAAATCTTTTTTTATTTCTAAATTTTCGATGTTATATTTTTAATATATTATTGTCTTATATTGTAAAAATTTTGTATACTAATTAAATTTAAAATAGTAACATATATGTCAAAATTTGCAAAATGTAAATTAACTTTTTTCTTTATTATTCTTTAATTTTTAGTTTCGATGATTTAATGTTAAATTTATTACTTTTTCTATATTATTTTGGAAGAAGCCTTTGGCACCCGAAACACAGTTTTATATTAGTTCGGTGTCAATGGATTCACGATAAAATTGTGATAATGTTTTCAGTTAAATAAATAAATTTAATTTAATTTATAATATATTTACCCGTTATAACCATATCTTTTTGGTTACTCAATCCCTGTCTCGTGTTATTGCGCTAAGCATTTTCGCACACGCATTTTAACTTACTAATAAAATTCCCCAAGGTCCGCGACATAAGTACTAGAATGAACTGCCTGCTACCACGCGCCGCTACCATCCGAACACTCAGCGACAAGCAAAAGAAGCTCATATGTGCGGCACAAGGAGACGACAAATTGCAAGCCTTTAAGGAGTTCTTCATTGCCGAATTCTGCATCAAATATGACTTCCCCGGTGTCTTGTGGTTTAAAGCTATGATGCTTCCAAGCATCATTCACAGGTAAGAAGAAAAGAAGCTCATTTGTGCGCCGCAGGGGGACAACAAAAAAGCGCCTTCTCTTAGTACTTCATTAAAGATCTCTGTACCAAATATGACTGTCCCGGTGTCATGTGGTTAAAAGCTATGATGCTTTCAAGTATCATTCACAGGTAATAATGTGCGGCACAAGGGAACTGCGCGCCTTTGCGAAGTTTTTAGGGTTCCGTACCCAAAGGTTAAAAACGGTACCCTAAATTTAATGAGGACGGTTAATGAGACCCCGTTGTCCATCCGTCTGTCTGTCTGTCATCAAGCTGTATCTCATTAACCGTGATAGCTAAAACATTGAAATTTTCTCAGGTTACGTATTTCTGTTGCCACTATAACAACAAAAACTATGAACAAAAAAAGGGGGGCTTATTATTATTATTAAATTACAATTTATTTCACTAAAGCCGGTTCCGGCGAACCTAAAAGATCTTACAAAGATCAAGAGAAAGAGAACATAAAAAGATATTGCGTGAACCGAAGTTCGCCGGGTCAGCTAGTATGTTATAATTATTAATTGTTACAGAATGCAAATGCTGTTTGTGGCACAAGAGTTGATCTTGGAAATATCCTGTGACATCAACTACGGAACTGCAATTATTCCCAAAAGTAGGTTTAAGAAAATCATTTCTATAATAGGCTTGATGACTAATAAAATATAATAATTAGTCCGTTAGATAGACTATCAAAAAATATTGGACACATATTTTTGATTTTGTCAATTAAACAAAAATTTATGAAAATATAGCCCGTTAAAGCTCGGTGACTTCTGTGAGAGAGGTGACGTCACGACCCCCACTATCAAACTTTACAAGTAAAAAGTACGTGTCTAATACTTTTTGATAATCTAACACTCACGGACTAATTATAATAATGATTTTTTACCCGGTCATCATGACTGTTGCGCGCTTTACCAGCGCTTCAACTCGTACAGACTAGCTATAAGCCAAATAAAACATCTTGGCGGCTGTGATGTTAGCTACAAGCTGCATATAACCCAATCCTGACTCAAGCTCACCCACTTGAACGTTCGCGGGTAATGGTTATCCCGCGACTAATGCTCACTAAACCGCTACCGGGTCCTCTATTACCCGTGGTGCGATTTTTCAAAAATCAGCTTTAAACCGTAACGTTAGAGTTCCTTTTTGTAATAACTCTAGTATTTAATATTCGGAATGAACCATAGAGGGCCTCAGAGCGCTCAAACAGTTCATTCCCCTTTTCGAGTGGTTGGCAGCCATTTTAGAATCGCGCCAGTCGCGCCGGTCCGGTTCCAGCGGCATTATGTGCTGCGATTTTGTGCTAAAATATGTCGTAAATTTTAACTGTTATATCAAAACGTTGCTAAAGACGTTTCCTATCGACTGGTGTATGTGTTAGTTGTGTTGTGATCGAAATATTGTGCTCTAAAGTCTGGGATGGAAGGTCCGGCCATTGGCGGCTCCGTGTTGCTGCTTACCATTTTTTTAAAGTATTAAGGTAAGACTTGTATCATAGACTTATAAAAAACACTTTTGCCATTGCATTAGGCTATGCCACGGTATTTTTTATTAGAACGTAGCTTTCTATTGTTCCTTTGATAGACGTTTTTAGCGGAACAGATGATACGCAACCGTGCGCGAAAAATTTGACGCGGGGCAGTGACCTTTGACGCATAAATGGGTTTAAGTCTGTGACGTCCAAGTGGAGTGAGACTGTGACGGCTGCGCGAGGATTGGGATATCCGCAGCTTGCAGAGCTTGCAGTAGACATCACAGCCGTCAAGTTGTGTGATTCAGCCCATATTCAGGTTGTTTGTTTTTCAGCGCAACAGTGGCTGCCCATTGAAGTGGATGAGAAAATCGTAGAGAGGTCGTTGCTCGCTAACATCGAAGAGCCTAACTTGCAGTTGAAATCTAATCAAGCGATTGACAGGTATGATTGTCTCATTGAAGCTATAGACCAAACCTCCCGTACTAATAGCAAGAGAATACATCACTCTGTCACATTTTAACTATGAAATTTAAAAGCTGTTAGATAAAGATGCACATACACCCGAACCCACGTAATTTCGGAGGGCTTCACAAACCAGCATTGAGCTATCTCGGGTGTCCAAATTCAAAAAGGTTAAAGTACTAAGGTAAAATGATCAGATTTGAACCTTCTTACTGGAACTAGATGGTTCAAATTTCCGAAAAAGACAAAATACAAAGTTTAACCTAATTTTTGACTGTTTTGACATTCCAACTGGTGATTTTGACGTATGCAACAGACATTGCGTTTTTTTTGTTCCACACACTCTCGCGTATTCTGTATAACCAGATATGAATAAGACCACTGTACCGTAGTTTTTAATTGAGTAAAATTTAGTAATACTTCTATTACTTGTAATTCTTCTGAGCTATAGACCGAATCCATACGCACGGTGTTTGAAATGTGATGGCACTATTACTATCGCTATAACGTTCAAAACAAAGATATCTATAAATAACAGATTTGTTATGCTGTTGTTACTTGAGGCAATTCTCAAGCACAAAATACATGGAAAATCTTTAAAGCTGCTGTCAAAACTGTCAAATAAGCACATATTGGGATTTGACGTTCCTTGTGTAAAAATCCGACAACAACCAACTAATCGAGATATTTTTCATGTCTCTTTCTAACTCGTGCCATATTCAATCGATTCATCTCTTTCAGATTTTCTCGATCGACCACATTATCTCTCTGGTATCTGTGGTTCAATTAGATTGTATCATATGGGAGCAAAATAATATTTTTACGGCGAGGGCGCTTTTTTGAATCCAGAGCAAAGTGAGGGATTCTAGAGTAGAATCCTGAACGTAGCGAGGGATTCAAAGTACGTCGCCCGAGCCAAAAATATATTTTGCGCCCGAGTGGTACACTCTAATTTTCATCACCTCTATGAGAAAACAAAAGGCGCCTCATATTTATTGTAATATTATTATTTAATGAAACGTAGAGTAACAACTAAATTGAAATTAAATGGTATCTAATTAAAACAAATGAAAACTTATATTTACATTCTCTTTATTCGTGTTCTTGGCGCTGAACACAACATAACAAATACTTCCAAATTCAAAAAGTGCGCGGCAAAATCATTCCGTCGCACTTATTTGTTCCAAATTCAAATAGTGCGCGGCAAAGTTGATTCCGGCGCACTTATGAAGTTCCTTATAGAAAACACCAACTTTGGGCGCACTTAAAGGCGAACCAAGTAGTCCTTTTCGAATAGATGTGATGAAAAATAATATAAGCTCCGATAGGCTCCGCCTAGGATGCGTTCGAAGTTTGACCGCCATATCAAATTGAGCAATCCAATTTGACATTCGATCAGTAGTTCAAGTGTCATTTGTGTCAAGATTACATAGCAGTTCCTATGTGTTTTCGATGCCATCTTGCATGACAACTTTCTTACTTTATGTCACTTCTACTGTATTTCGTTATTATCTCTATTGGTCTGTGAACACGAGGTGTGTCATTGCGCAGTAGCAGATTCGTAATGACAGCGGCGCGGCGATTCGTTCTGCGCTGCTTGTAGCTAATTTCACAGACTACAAGAACACAGAGCTTCGAAGGAGACGAATGCGCCACAGTCATCAGTCTTTTTATGAAACTGTATGCAACGTCACGTATTTATTCAATTCAATTCTTGTTTGTGGCTTCTGTGAGGGTGTTTCACAATTTCGCCAATGTCTTGTGTAGTACTGCCATCAAACGTAGAGAATTTGTACGGTGTCTAATGAAATACTGTATTTAATTTGTCCAGTTTTTAGGATTTTATACCCTTCACCTCTGAAACAAACACAGTATAATCTATATAAACTAATTGGACGAACACAAACACATAAAATATACTAATCTGTCACGTATTTATATTTATATCCGCGCCGCAGTTATGTCACTTTGTTGTAGAAGTTTGACATTTCCAGCGCGGTTTGACTCTTTCGGCAAGTACGGGTGCGCGTTTACCATAGACATGCGTTTTCCATGTTACGCTTTAATGTTTTTTTTTATTCGTACCAACATTCGTATATGTATTTTGAATGTGTGTATTAGGCCACATCTTTTTTCTGTTTTATTTAGTTATGGTTATTTGTTTTTATTTTTCTAATAATTTATAAAGAAAAACCAGTTTAATAAAAGAGATTACCATCGACACGAAATGTTTTATTTTCAATTTTGAGTGTATGCTTAGTTCAGGCTTAATAATTCTACAATACTATCGCAATCCATTACTGTAACAGATAAATGGTTTCAAAATCTTCAAATCATCATTTATTTTTGTAGGATAAATCAACCTACGACAAGTGATGGACTGTTGATTCCTAAAATAGCGTCGATGAAGCAAAGCCTTTACGAGCTACAACAGAAAAAAATCGACAAACAATATCCATGGGATGTAAGTATTACAATACATAGTTTTAAAGTAAATATGAAATCCGATCTAAAAGATTTGATCTACTCTCATCAGCACGGGTAGCATGGCAAGTGACATTTAAAGTGGATAAAACGTTTTATCCAGTTAATCGATAAATGTTGTTTAAAAAAGTAACTAATTTCAAAATTCTATAAGTACCCTAGAGGGTTGGTCTCATAGTGTCAAATAATTAAAACTGATCTGAAAGTGCCGGCCAAAAAAGGGTATTCTGATATCACATTTCCCAGATCATCAGATTCAGATTTTGTCCAAAAATGTTGGGACTGTGGATGATTTTGTTTACTTTGAGCCGATTCGGTAGTTTTCGAGCTATTTCAGAAATGGGCATTAATGGGGCCTGTGAAATCTCAAACAACACCATCTACCGTTCTTAACATTATAAATATTAAGTGCATTATTATTTACTCAGGTACACCACACTCTTCTTATCCTAAGTCCCCACATCGGGGCAGAGGGCTGATACAGTGTTACGCCATTCCTCTCTGTTCTGTGCCTTGCGTTTCACTTCGCTCCAAGTCAGTCCGATGCTTTGGGCCTCAGCAGTGATGGAGCGCCGCCATGTTTGTTTTGGTCGGCCAGGTTTTCGCCGGCCTTGTGGATTCCAATCCATGGCTTGCCTAGGAATGTGATCCAGCTCCCTGCGCAATGTATGGCCAACCCAGTTCCACTTACGGCGCCGTATTTGCAGCTCTATAGGATCTTCATGGCATTCCCTCCAGAGGTCTATATTGGCGATAGTGTCTGGCCAGAAGATCTTCAAGATTTGCCGTAGGCATCGGTTGAGAAAAACTTGTAGCTGTTGCGTTATTGCTTTTGTGACTTTCCAGGTCTCGCATCCGTACAGCAGTACGCTTTTTACGTTTGTATTAAATATTCGAAGTTTCACTCTACGAGAGAGGTGTTTCGACTGCCATACTGAACGGAGACACGCGAAGGCACCTTTAGCTTTGGCAATCCGGGAAGCTACGTCTAAGTCTGTTCCTCCAGATGTTGACACGACGCTGCCAAGATAGGTGAAGCTCGACACCTTTTCCACTACTTCATCGTCTATTAGTAGTGGACTGTCATCACGAGTTCCACTCCTCATGTCTTTAGTTTTTTGCGCGTTTATTTTAAGGCCGACCATTGCTGCTTCTCTTTGCAGATCGTCCAGTTTAGATTGCATGTCAATGCGGCGGTGGCTGAGTAAGCACAAGTCATCAGCGTAGTCCAGGTCTTGCAGATGACTCGTTAAGCCCCATTCAATTCCACGTGTTGGTATGCTGTTGACACGGGTCATGATACCATCCAAAACTATGAGAAACAGCAACGGTGACAGAAGACAACCCTGTCGAACGCCGGCGTGTACCGGTATCTTCTCGGAAATTAGCCCATCATGTCGTACTCTGCATGAGTAGTTGTCATAGAAAGACTTTATTAAGTTGATGATCTTTGCAGGTACGCCGATTGATTCCAGTCTTGACCAAATTGCAGACCAACGCAGCGTATCAAAGGCTTTTTCGAAGTCAACAAATAGAGAATATATTTCTCTCTGGAATTCTGCTCCTTGTTCTAGGATAATACGCAGCGTGTTAATTTGGTCAGTGCAAGACTTTCCGGGGCGGAAACCGGCTTGCTCTTTCCGAAGTAATGGTTCCACTGCTTTAGCGAGCCGATCTAGGAGAATCCTGCAAAGCACTTTAGAGGGCACAGATAACAACGTGATTCCTCTCCAATTACTGCAGTTGCTTAAGTCACCCTTTTTTGGCACAGTCACTAGTAGTCCCGTTTTCCACTCGTCGGGCATAGTTTCTTCTTGCCAAATTTTTTGTATGAGTGGGGTTAAAAGGTTGGTAGCTGTTGGAACATCAACTTTGAGCATCTCAGCAGTAATAAGATCTTCACCTGGCGCTTTGTTGGCTTTGAGACTAAGAATAGCTTCTCGTACCTCGGTATAGGTCGGTACATCGGTGTTGATATCCAAGAGTGAGCTGACCAGAGATGAGGTGTCTGTTATATCTTCAGGACTTTCTGCCAAAGAGCCACGAAAAACTTCCCTAAAATGTTCAGCCCAGCGCTGTAATTGGCCCTCTGAAGTCACAATAAGGTGACCACTGGTATTTCGTAGAGGACGTTTCTTTGGTCGGCTGTTACCTGACAAGGTCTTGGTTGCCCTGTATAACTCCCTCAGATTTCCCCTATTAACAGCTGCTTCAGCAGTGTCTGCCAGTATGTGTGCCCATTTACGGCGGTCTCTACGTATACTGCGGTAGATTCTTTTCCGCAAAGTGTTGTAGTGAGATCTCAGCATCTCGACGTCCCTGTTGTTCGAGGCTGAGAGGAGTTTGATTTTGGTTTCCCTTCTGTCATTTATCAGGTCCCATGTTCCTTGTGACATCCAATCCTCTCTCATAGGATGTTTATACCCAAGAATTTTGGAGCTGGTCTCTTTGTAAACCGTTTTAATGTTGTCCCACTCCCTATTTATATCATTGTCCGCTATGTCATTCAGGGCGGCGAAGCGATTCCGTAGCTCAGTCTTGAAGCTTTCTGCAATTTGGCCAGCGGCTAGTTTTGCCACATCAAATTTCTTGCCTTGACCTCCTTGCGTGGAGCGACGTGGAACAGCTACTTTGAGTCGTAATTCGGCAATAATAAGTTCATGATCACTGTCTATGTCAGCACCACGTCTGTTACGGACGTCCAGTAATGAGCCACGCCATTTGCTTCTAATTGCTATATGATCAATTTGGTTTTGCGTTCTTCTATTCGGCGATGTCCACGTATACTTGTGGCAGTCTTTATGTGGGAAGAGAGAACCACCGATGACTAGATCGTGGATTTCGCAGAACTCTAGGAACATCTGCCCATTTTCATTACGGTCGCCCAAACCATGCGTACCCATGACTTTTTTAAAATCCTTGTTATCTCTACCAATTTTAGCATTTAAATCTCCCATAAGAATGACAATATCTTGCCGCTTAATGTCACTGAAGGTCTTATTTAGTTGACTGTAGAACTCTTCTTTGCGTTGAAGATCTGAAGTGTCGGTCGGAGCATAGCACAAAACTATTGATATTTTCCTAACTCTAGAATTAAACCGCGCCACTATGATTCGCTCAGACACCGGTTTCCAGTCTATCAAACTCCTTTTTGCTTCCTTTGAGAGTAGAAACCCGACACCGTATTCACGTACCTCATTTTCATTCTCTTTGCCGGAGTAAAGCAGAGTGGAGCCATGTGGTGCTGACGTCTCACCGAAGCCATTACGTCTAACTTCAGACATTCCACATGATTTTATTTTCGAGTCTCAACAATGCTCTTCCAGATTGATGAGGAAAGTCATATGATGACTGTGCCTAGTAACTCCCAGCTTATTTTCTAGCTTTTAGAATATCCTTACTTTTTAATAAGTATAGGCCGGGTGGCTAGCCCTGGTGTCGGAGTTTTTAGGCCGCCTGAAAGTCTCTGAAATGGCTAAACGGTTAAAACCACTGTGGCGCTCAGTTGTAAATGTACTTAGTACTTTTCAATGAAACCCGTTTAATTTACGTATTTCCAAAACGTAATTCCAATTTGTTTAGGAGCGACAAGAGCCGCTGGACATCGAGCGCAACATCAGCCTGACGACCGTAATGGACATCGAGGTGTACGACGAATTCGTGTCGGTTGTGATGGCGCCCACTACAGACGCGGCCGCGCGCTCGCCTCAACGGACCGCGCCAGGAGTCAATGCCGCTATCAAACCTCCCCCGCCCAAGTGAGTGGTTCTATATCATCGAGGTGTACGACGAATTCGTGTCGGTTGTGATGGCGCCCACTACAGACGCGGCCGCGCGCTCGCCTCAACGGACCGCGCCAGGAGTCAATGCCGCTATCAAACCTCCCCCGCCCAAGTGAGTGGTTCTATATCATCGAGGTGTACGACGAATTCGTGTCGGTTGTGATGGCGCCCACTACAGACGCGGCCGCGCGCTCGCCTCAACGGACCGCGCCAGGAGTCAATGCCGCTATCAAACCTCCCCCGCCCAAGTGAGTGGTTCTATATCATCGAGGTGTACGACGAATTCGTGTCGGTTGTGATGGCGCCCACTACAGACGCGGCCGCGCGCTCGCCTCAACGGACCGCGCCAGGAGTCAATGCCGCTATCAAACCTCCCCCGCCCAAGTGAGTGGTTCTATATCATCGAGGTGTACGACGAATTCGTGTCGGTTGTGATGGCGCCCACTACAGACGCGGCCGCGCGCTCGCCTCAACGGACCGCGCCAGGAGTCAATGCCGCTATCAAACCTCCCCCGCCCAAGTGAGTGGTTCTATATCATCGAGGTGTACGACGAATTCTTGTCGGTTGTGATGGCGCCCACTACAGACGCGGCCGCGCGCTCGCCTCAACGGACCGGAAGTTATTCCGTATTTATATCATTTACAGGTCGTAATCGCCCGCAGCTAAGCACAAGCCTCTTCTTGTACCTATTCGTTACGATTCTGTGCCAATATTAACTACCTATATCAGATTTTTACGTTTTCGTAAACGTTTTTTACGTTTATGCTGGGCCGTAAACTTGATCGTTACTAAGTCGAGAGAAATAAGTAGAAGAAGTTAAACTTGAAATACAATTAGTGTACTTTTTAAAACCGTAAAAAGACAATCAGTTAAAATTAAAACTAAATGTCATTATCTAAAATCAAATTCAATCCTAGCAAACGCGCAAAATTCTCTTACAACAAATGAAAATATTGCTCTTGAAACTTACGACTATTCCTTTTCAGATACGTCGACAAGATAAAAATCCTGAGCAAGAATCTGTCCGGGCGCGGGCCCGAGCTGCGCGACGTGCTGGCTGCACTCACCACCATCAACTCCCATGACTGTGTCGACTTGGAGCGAGCAGAAACTCTGGGCGATTCCTTCCTCAAGTTCGCTGCCACTCTGTATTTATACCACAAGTTCCCGGAGCGAAACGAGGGACAACTCACTAATATCAAGTGCAAAATCATCAGCAACAGGTAAAATTAACTATACTCTATAAAATTTAACTTGATCTCTGCGACAGTTACATATTGACATATTTAGAGTTGGGATAGTGGTGGAAAAAATCGATTTTCAAACAATGTTGTAATGAAATCGAATGAGTAGTTGAAGGTGAGAAACTGGATTTTATTTGTACTGTACTGTACTGTACCAGCCTTTTTAATAGTCCACTGCAGGACGTAGGCCTACACACGAAGGGTGATTGGGCCATATCCACCACGCTGGCCCAGTGCGGGTCACATACGCCATCGAATTTCTTCTACGGACGCATGCAGGTTGCCTCACGATGTTTTCCTTCACCGAAAAGCCCGTGGTGTGAAATTCCGTACATAAATTCCAAGGAATTCATTGGTACGGGACCAGGATTTGAACTCACGACCTCACGATTGTAAGGCGGGTGTCATTACCACTAGACCACCACGGCTTTACCGACGGATTTTATTTACTTACTATTATTTAAGATCAAGTATGTTCACATTTAAATAATGTTATGATATTAATTAAATACTCATAATAATGTAACGATAGTATTTATCGACGTTTTTCACTATTATCGATGCTAATGTAACATATAATTGGGTTTAATTTAATTACACGTGTAAAAAATGTTATGATATTAAAATATGCAATAAAATTAATGATAAATTAAGTCTTTTTTAAAATATCGTCAGTATAAACTATCGATATTTTAATTAAAAGTCTATCTAAAACTCTGTGGTCACGATCATTCGTCGCCCATCACTAATCGGCATGTATATCGGCCCATAAAGTATGACATTGACAGGTAGTGTCTGTACTATTAAGAAATTCAGGACTTCATAGGCGTGATTTTTCTGACAGCTATCGCAGAGATCAAGTTAAATTTTATAGAGTATACAAACAAAATAAAAAACAAGTTCTGGACATTTTAAGTGATAACGTCATAAAAAACATTGTTAAATGAACAACTGAAACAAGCCGAACGCATTGCGCATACGCTCTCTCGCTTTCACGCTCGGGCGGAATGTGACACTTTTTCGTACGTTCTTCGATTAATAAGACGTTATCACGTCACAAACTGGCCGGATGACCTCATTAAGACCGCAGAATCGCGCTGGATGCAAGCCGCTTCCAATCGATCTTATTGGAAATCCATAGGGGAGGCTTATGTCCAACAGTGGACACTGGACGTCCTTTGGCAGATGGATGGACGATGGACGTCAAGTATTGAATATTTTTTAATACAGAGTATTTTGCATAGGAACCTGTACTACGCGGGCGAGCGGATCAACCTCGGCGGTCGCATGAAGGTCGAGCAGTTCAGTCCCAGGAAAGACTTCCTCGTGCCCGGGTTCTTTGCTCCGAAACCAATTGAAGATTTCATCAGAAACAAAAAGGTCAGTTCTACCAAATAAGTATAAGCCGAGAGAAACTTAATGGCGTCTGTAAACTTAGCTACCAGCTGCGCAATTTTCCACACCTTACCGCCGCATCTGAAAAATCTAACAAGTCCAGCAAAAAAGCACAGCTGTATGCATAGTTTTCCCGAAGCACTTGTACTTGTCTGAGAGGCCATCATCTATCCAACTTTGCTTTCGCACTGAATAAATAAACCGACTTATGTTTACATTCGATTTCACAACTTTTTACGGACTGTCGCTCGACTTGTTGTACTTTTTACATGCAATGTTTTTGTTTAGATATGAATTTCCATCCATCTATCAGCCATAAGAAGTCCACTGCTTGACATAGGCTTTCCCTATGGATCTCCAATACGACCGGGACAGGAACAAGGATGATTTATTGTTCACTAGCTTTTGCCCGTGGCTCCGCCCGCGTGGAATTTGACTTTTATGCTATCCCACAGGAACCTTTATTTTTTCGGGATAAAAAGTAGCCTATGTCACTTTCCGGCCCCTGAACTATATCCATGCCAAATCAAGTAAATCCGTTGCTCCGTTGCTGTGTGAAAGAGGAACAAACCAACAAACTTTTCGAATTTATAATATTAGTGTGATTCCCAGATTTTAATGCTGAGTTTTGATGTACCTATTACATAAATCAAAATTAAGCATGTAGTGACTAGTAGATTATAGCCACAAAAAATATAAAACAAAAACTTTGAGCAAAAAATTAAACTGACGAAAATACTACGAACAACTCGCCTCTGTTCACAGACGCCATTAAGTTTGATTCGACCTATAGTTGTAGTGATAGACCTCTTTGACAGAACCAGCTTGGCAACGGTTTTGGCATTTATTCAATCGCCATGTACCTATTTGTTTATATTCTTGCATAATGTTGCTTGTTTTGATTTAGTCGAAATAGTCAAAGTTAATGGATATACAAAGTGATAATTTGGAAGGTTTTGTTTTTTCTTTTACTGTTTTTAAGCTATACTAGCAAGGTAGTAGGTATATACATACATTTTCATCACATTCTATTTCTACCACAAGGGAACATGAAAAAAACTGAGTAAATATTTTAGCAACTGTTTATTTACATTTGATCATCATTGTTGAAGCATATTATATCAACTTTTATAACCCAATGGCTATAAAGGTTGCCATTTCCATAATAATACATTAAAAAATTAATACTAACACAAAATATGTAGTCAACGTGACTCGAGAGATGATAACTAGCTATTAAATTGAAAACAGTTATTAACAAGAAATATGATTTGTAATACTTATAAGCTGTTCCGATTATCATATTACCTGATTACCGTCCGATCTGTTCGTCCTTTGGAACTGATAAATAATCAGATAATAGTTACACGTGGATTTCATATTTGTATTATCCTAAGCGACATATTTACCTTTTAAGTTCCACGAAAAGTGATAACTAAATCTTATACAAATGTAGTCATTTTGCAGATGATATTTTATTTGAAAAATACGAGTGAAGCTAATTAAAATCGTTTAAAAATGAAGGCTGATTGGACCGGATTACCGTTTCGATAATAAATAGATACTACCACGCAACGTTCCATGTTTGTCTGAAAGCGCTTAGCTAGATCAACAGACACGTCACATGACATTCTTCTGATGTGCAGTGAAATGCTCTTATAAATGTTATCAGTCTGTCCGAGGCCACAATGGAATGCAATGAGGCCACAGAATGAAAATAAAACTGCAAATTACCGCACCATTATTGTCGTCGAAAGGAAATCGAGTTCTATAAAAAGATCCGCGGTTATAACAAGAATCATTTCCGGTGTTTGTAATTTTGTGACCTAAATTGTGGACAAATTGTGGACTCGTGAGGCTGATAATCGCGTGGGCTGTACAGATGTCTTAATACGTTTCATTGTCTGCATAAATTACAAGATTAAATGAAAAAACGTAAAAACCCCCCAACGCAATAAGATTTCTGCCGCAGCAAACAAAAGAGCTTGATAACTTTGAAACGACTGAACCGATTTTGACGAAACGTATCGAAGAACAATCGCTAGAAAACATGCTTTCAAATAAAATAAAACCGTATCCAAATCGGTTCACCCGTTTCAAAGTGATAGTGCCACGGACAGACACAGAGACACACACACACACAGCGGTCACACAACTTATAAAACCCATCTTATTGCGTCAGCGTTTAGTAAAATTATCTTAATTTCGGAATAAAAATTTCCATAAAAAAAAAGAAATTCGGAATAAAACGTTCAATAAACACTACTACTAAACTACTCACTTAAAATTAGTAGGCTGTTGTGAAATTAATTAGCAAACAAACAAATTAATCATTCATATCATTCAAGCGTTTTGAAAACTAATAAAAAAATTGATGATCATTAGACCAATTTGCGAGCTTCCTATAAGGAAACATTTAATATTATCATCATAAAAAAGAAAACAGCGTTCCGTTTTATGCTTTTCAAATAGATCCCAAATATGTTAAAATTTATTTTCTACCTTTCGATCTCGTAACAAAATCTTAAATAGTTAATTATAGTTTAGCAATCATTGGCGTAACTAATTCGATCACCCTAATACAAAAAAATTCCATTACTTATCTAAAAAAGTTCACTTATCTCATTTATCCTAAAATATCGGATTTGAAATGAAACTTAGTTATGCCAATGTAGAAAATTGTAAAAAAGAGTATTTCTCTCTCTACACATGCATTACGTGCTAACTCACAGTTTAGTCCTTATATGTAAGTGATAATAACACACTAACTCCTAGCATTATTCCTGTTGAACTTCAAAAACTCTCGCGCTGCCGCGAAGACATCATCGGCCAATACTTCTGGCGTGTGCAAGGCAGCAAAGTGCCCGCCGAAGTTGTGGGCGGTGCTGCGTACTAGGTTCGGGAACTTGTCCCTTAGTATCCAGTCCGGTTGGTACGCCACTTCGTATAGGAAGTTTATGCCGGCTGTTGGGACTTTTGTGGGGATCCTGGAATATAAATTTTACCTATTTTTAGAGCAGTAGATTGGATATGGATGCAGTTGTCAGGGTACAGAAGTAAAGAGCTTCAATTAAAAGAAGCCTATGCAAGCAGCGCATTATCACGGGCTGGTCATGATGATTTGTGGATGTAGACCTAAAATTCAGTTATGGATTGGAACAAACCGCTTGATTTTCCTTATAAAATGTTCAATTAAAGGCTTATGTTATCTTGAGAGGAAATATTAACGACGTATCATAAAATTCAGCACATTTTTCTACAACTGGTCAGTCATCGCGATATACACTTCTATTTAGTGCAAAAAAGCCAGCGATCACTATTACTACTAGTAATATATTTATGCTATTTTTAAACTTCCGCGATTTGAGCACATTATTATATTATTATTGTATATAGCACTTAAAGTTGAAAAGAAAAGTAAGCAACTATTACTTAGTTTTCAAGATTAACGCAAGTTGTAAAGGCCTCTTACCTGTGTACTATTTTAACCAGTGGGCCCGAAAATCCTTCCGAGTAAAGCCTCATCGAAGTAACGATGCAGTTGTTCACCCAAGTGATGGTAACTGTGTCCAAGACGTCGTCCAAGTTCAAGTTTTCCAAACCACCGTGCGGGGTGTCTAGCTGGTTTCGGTTGCTGCAAATTGCTATCTTCTCCATCATGTACGCTGCTAGGCCGGCGGGGGAGTCGGTCAGCGCCACGCCTGAAAAAGAATTGCAGAAATTTTGAATACATTTCCCAAAGACAAGGTAAAAGTAGAATAATGAGGTGTTGTTTTACAATGTTGTTGTGAATTGATTACTCCTTGATTTAAAGCAATGTTGGAGTAAATTTTCAGTTTAAATAATGTTATGAAAATTTTTAAATACAAGAATGCGGTGAAAAGATTGAATCGATTAACCTTTAGTTTTCAACATATCATTGCACTGATCGATACTGCTTAATAAATGTAGGATCTTATTGAAACGTAATCATATCATACTGCTTATTAAACGGTCTGGAAATATTCTGTTCAGATTTTTTTTGGTAAAAGCGGGGCAGCGCCAGCGCCTAGATTAGAATCACATACATTATTTGTCTGAATGATTCCTCCAAAAGAATTTTAATCAAAATTCCACATCCTGACTATATTAACGCTTATAAAATATATCCTGATAGTATCGATATTCCTAAAAATCAATAAAATTGTCGCTATTAATAATAATTGTATCGAAAATTTGCATCAGATAACGAGAATATTGATGATAATAGGATTTTTATGTTTAATTATATTTTATTGGTTTATATAGTGTTCATAATGAGCTATAATGCGGGTTAATATTGCTTAAAATGTATTAAAAAAGTAATACGATATGATAGGTAGGTATATAAAATCTTCTCGAATCTTTTTTTGTTGTAAATAATGTTTTTTATTATCCTGATCATTTTGTTACTTGATCCATCCAGCTTTCAATCCACCTTTTCACCGGTTGCTCAAATAATAATATCCAGTATAAGCTCAGCGAGGTACGTAATTTTGAATTAAACGAGGAAAAATGGACTTGCCGATTTTGCCACGTTTGAAAAAAAAATTATAGTGGTAAAAAGATCTAGTCAATAATGGAATGACATAGGTATTCATTCTTTACAATGTACAAATTAACCATGGAATTTTTCAAAAATAGAACGAATAATGAAAAATTGAAACAAAATTAAAAAATACGGTAATTAAATTAATAACTTACCTATAGTGTCAGGTTTAGTTGCTTGTATGTGGAAATAACCGCTTTCTTTAATTATATAACTTAAGAAATCTTTCAACGGATATATCCTCTCTGAGTAAGGTGTGAGCGATGGGATCAAAGACCCCAAAAGCAACTTTACATTACTTAAAGGCCTAGACGATAGAGGCATGTTTGTGTGATACCTGAAAAATAGAAAGTAATTTAAAACTTTTGATGTAGGTACCTAGGGTTTTTCTATAGACAACGGACATATTCTAATACAGGTGTTGATTTGCAAGAAATGCAGGTTTCAACCTTTAGAGGTGTACCTATATTCAATCAACAAGAACTAACATTTTCCTAAGGGTGAACGGCGAATTCGCAAAAAATATTAATTTTCGCCAAAATTGCATAACTACTTCCTTCCTACTTCCATCGTGTACATAATTCGAATAGTACGCATGAATGATGTGTCAATTTTTACATTACTTTTGTTTTTTCAAAAACAGCTCAGCTTTTCGATAATATTTAAATGGGACCACCATTGGAGTAAACCCTTTCAAACAAAAAATATTTTTTAAGTCGGTTCACAATTTACGAAAATATGGATGCAAAAACATACTGACGAACATATTAGGTACCCCCTCCTTTGTGGAAGTCGGTAAAAATCAGCTTTTTTGTAATACGTAAGTATACGTTTGCGTTTGACAACATACTGCCTGATGTAATTAGAGCAGCTATGTATGCGGTCTAGGTCTATTCCAAACAAAAAGTTCATTGCCTAGACGAAATGTATGGAACAGCTGATTTTTTTGCGATTTCCCTGTTCGCCCCGCTGCGCTTGCCGGAAAGTGATCTCCTCTCGAGAACTTTTCGACACTATTGTCATCAATCCTCTGTGCTATGTGCCCTGTCCACTACCATTTCAACTTGAACTTTGCCTAGACGAAATGTATGGAACAGCTGATTTTTTTGCGATTTCCCTGTTCGCCCCGCTGCGCTTGCCGGAAAGTGGTCTCCTCTCGAGAACTTTTCGACACTATTGTCATCAATCCTCTGTGCTATGTGCCCTGTCCACTACCATTTCAACTTGCCCATCCGTTGGGCTATCTCGGTAGCTATAGTTCTACGGATGACCTTATTTCTGATTTCTCAAATAGACTTCGAGTAATATCTTCTCTACAGATCGTATTATGAACAAAGTCTTACCCTAAAACTTGATCGGGGAATACAGTGGTCAAGTGCGTTGCAACTTGGGAGCCCCAATCACCGGCTTGAATGTAGAATTTGTCATAACCCAGTCGCGCCATCAGATTGCGCATTATGATACTCATGTGTAACGGGCTCAGTCCTGGCTTGTTTGTACCCTGAAAATTAATAAAAATAAACATTAGCTTGTAATCCATGTGGGTAGGTACTCTAACTGGGCCAGCGTATCCACCAATCCAGCCCAGATCACCGTGGTGGGTGGGTAGACAGACCAATCGTCCTAGTAGATATAAGCATAAGTTCTGCAGTTAACTAGTAAAAGGCAGTATAGTGCAGCTTAATGGCGATTCAAGATTTGGTGCTTTCGCATGATGCCAAAAGTCTTTTTACAATGCGGTCAAAGCAAGTGTTGATAAATGCACGAAACATTAGTCATGATTCATCATCATTCATATTAGCCGTCGGACGTCCACTTCTGTACATAGGCCTTCCCTATAAATTTTCTATAAGACCTGGTAGAAGCAACTTACATTCAGCGTGTTTCTACGGTATTGAACTTTCATTGGACTATGTCGGTGACTTTACGATATGAACAATTTAGTCATGATTAAATGACAAAAAAGCTAATTTAAAAAATTGATTAATCAGCGTGCTACATTGTTCGACCTATCATCGATTATTACGATGTACGAATTCGCCAACGCATCATTACTTGCAACTTTCGTGCAACGTTATCGTTAAGATATAATTTTTGAAATCGGTCCCTTAGTAAAAGTTAGTCACATTGATGGGTCCAACGATACATTATAGAATATAAGTCAGTTGTCATTAGAAACATCCGGTATTATAGTCATAGTCATTTATTGATAACACCACTGTTACAAGTCAAAATTTAAATACCATTAGCAATAATTTATTTCAATACATACAAAACAACAAAACACTTCATATACATCGTATATGAAATTAATGATTAGAATTATAATGTCAATGAGTATAGATTGAATGTCACAATAAATAATAAAACATATTATATCAAATAACAAATTAATCAAAACAAACTAACATATCAAATACAAATTAATCAATTAAACATGTTATTAAATATTACAATAATGAGTGAATGTATAATAGTTACGTTGCGTAATTTTTTCTCAATTATGTCCTTCCATTAAAATTTCTGGTAACTTCAAAAAGTCATTAAATCATAAAATCGCTCCTTCAAAAGCCAACTTCTAGGTTTACTTCTGAAGGATGCAGCAGAAGTTGCATCCCGCACGTTACTGGGAATTCGGTTGTAGGTCGCCGGGCCCGATATATAGACCGATTTTTCCGACCTCACGAGCTTATGGAACGGTGTGACCAATTGGTTCCGCCTTTTGTCACTACGCAGGTTGCGTGTTGCGTTGACACCCCTCTTTTTGAAGCAGGACAAATGGTTTCGGGTAAACAAGGCCAGCTGATAAATTACTTCACATGGAAGTGGGAGTATATAATTATGTACCTATACAGGGTACTGCTTACCTTGTACTAAATCGAAAGAGTTATTTGCATCATCATTACGAACAACTACAACGAATTTTAATTCGTAAATTTCTAGTTTCTATTTCCATCTTATAATCTCATCATCAATAATCTTTATACAGGGTTATCCAGAACTGGTGTACTAAGCCGAAAGGAGGTGATTCAGACCATTATTATTCATTACGAACAACTTTTACTATGGGATCAAAATTTGAGAGTAAAAAACAGCTGTTTTATATATTTTGTCAGTTCAGAGTTGCAGTTGCAGTATGGAACAGCAATTTTTTTCTCGAAATTTGAGTTTGTATTAAACGTTGTCCGTAATGATGATCTATATTACCCCCTTTCGGTTTAGTACAGGCAGTTCGGCAGATAGCCTTGTAAGCTGGGTACTCACTTAGCAGTGTAGCATGTAACATATCAGATACTGTATCAACCTGCAAGCGCGTATCTAGCTACGAGCTGCCGGATCCGCAGTGCTCGCGACAACGTTACATCGACAACATGGTCACAAATAGTGGCTAGTGCTGCGTTCATATTCACGTACAATATTTCATTCAAAATATTCATTTTCTCTCTCCTTCAATATTTTCCTAAGCATCCACTTTTAGATGTTTTTAATAATAACCTAACCTCAATTAGATTTCATATTTTTTCTTCAGTCCACTCCATAATGAATACGTAAATTCGTTTGGAGCTCGCGCCTACGGACTCACTACTCAAGCGGTCGTGTCGCCGTCCACGAGCACACTGCGAGCCGTCTTTGTGTTCGCAGTGTTTATTTTTTTTTTTTTGGAATGACTTATAGCTTTGGCCTCTGAGCTTCTACAGCTTACCGGGCATGGGCCAGCGCGGGAGGCTAATGTTCGCAGTGATACCGCCACTCGGCGGGTCACTGCGAGCTTGCAGCGCTCCACGGGCGAGCGGCTCGCAGCGAGCTTGTGCCTACGTACTCACTTGATACCGTATCTGATACGTTACATGCTACACTGCTAAGTGAGCTTCAACGAATCATTCACGAATTGTTCTATTTTATGAATTTTATAGTGCGGAAATGTCACATGTTCGTAGGTGTATTCACATTCAACTGTCAAATCATTTACAATTTTATTAAACGATAGCTATAAATAAAATTTGAATAAACTTCCATGCATTCTAAAATTTTAATCTGGACTATCAGTGTCAACGGCCCTAGGTCTTACACGTGTTTGCAATTAGGTGAACATGCCAAAATTCTACGAGTAGACTTGAGATAAAAAAAGCAATTAAGGTCAAATGTACATTATTTAATTCACTGATAAAATAAACTTAGATATTTTTTCATTACTTACAGGCTCTTGACCACAACTAATTGGAAAAAAAAGTAGCGGACATAATATCTAGCCCGAAAATAGGAATTGATGTTTTGACTGAAAAATGTGTTTTGTACCTGATTTTAATAGGCGTGGTTAAAAAATACGTGCCTAATATTTTTTGATAGTCTATCTGACTGACTAATTTTTTTTAGGCATGATTCATAGTGCAGTTACAAATTATTAATTTTAGGTATCATTCTCAAAAGTTATTCGCACTTGGTCCCGTTATTATATGTACACATTTGCATTTCTGTAACATAACACTAAACCTATATGCAGTTATGCAAAATTATACTATCAAATTTTATTACCGTGGATTAGTTGAATCGAATAACACACGAATATCCATGGAATAATTTATGTTATATCTGTACAGTGATTGATTTAAACATAATTCATAGTGTTATTAAAGAATTGATCAACTTGAATGAAAAGGTTTGAAACGACGCCATAGGTCCCGAATACTAACAATACAATCAGCTAACAATGCTAGGGGGCCTGACAGTGGCCTAAATACCAAATTACAGTTTAATGTCACTTCAAAATAGATCGTTCGTAATTCAAGGACATCAATTTGGTCCTGACCTGCCTCTACTCGCACAAATTTTAACCCTCCTCGGTAGTCGGTTGTCATCACGTGTTTTCGTTAAGGTGACGCATTGATAAACTATTGTTTTGGAAATTCTCCCTTCACTCGGACAAATTTTACGCGCTCGCGCTCGACAGGATCGCGCCAGAGCGGCGGGCAGCAGTGAGTTTTTAATTAATTACTCATAATGTACACATTAAAAAAAATAACTTCTCGGTTTATGAAATAGACAGACAGACAGACAAAACTCTTTATTTACAACCACAATAAGAAAAATAAACACTATTTACACATATACGACAAAAATATGATTATAAAGTGGCGGCCTTATCACCCATGGCGATTTCTTCCAGGCAACCTTGCACGAATATGAACCAGAATAGCAGTCTGGCTATTTTATTCGTAAAAAATAATGGGGTGTTGTCGCTGATACTTCTGAGCATTCGAATTATTAAACTTTTTTTGGTGAAAGATTTGTAATTTTTTTTTTAATAAAGTCGGTTTCTCTTCAAAATTTTGTCCGGTTCATTAAATTTTTCAAAATTTTCCCTTATCTATGATATTTTTTAAATTTGATTCAATATCATTCGTCCTGTCACATCGCGCGTTCAAAAGTACTCTTTTCGTGTTTTTCGGCCCGATGCATCGTCTTAATATCTTGCTCAAATTCCGACCCGAAATAAGTACGTATACTTATTTATTTAAGTGTGTAGACCTATACCGTTGACATTACCAAACTTGAGGATTTTCCTATCAACTAGGCAAGTTTACTATGGAAATAGTATGAGTATGACGAAATGTCATCGAACGCGACGGAAACTATAGTCGTTGTTACGACTATCCGTACACGTGAGTTTAGTCCCGTTATATATAGTATAAAATAGGCAAGTTTACTCACCTCTGAAAATCCGTATCCCGGCAAATCTGCTGCGATGACTTCAAATACAAAATCATATCCTTCTTTCGACGTTGTTAGCATCGGTATAACCTTATCAAACTCTTTAGAAGAGCTTGGCCAACCATGAAGCATCAGAAGCGGCAGTACTTTAACTTCTTTTTTCACTTGCGGCTTCACCCATATGAAATGCAAATCTAGACCTTGTATCTTCGTCTTGTAATGAGGGAACTGGTTTAACAAATCTTCCCTTTTCTTGAAGTCGTATTCTTCGAGCCAATATTCCAGTACCTTCTCTAAGTAGTCTGTGTTCATTCCATATTCTGACTGTATGCCTTCTAAAGGTTTCGTAAAAGGCCTTTTGTTTCGGAGTCTCTGCTTCAAGTCTTCTATAGTCTGAAAGATCGCGTTGGTTAAAATTGATTACAGCTATAAATATCAAACCTAATCTAATAATATACAGGGTTATTTCTAATCAATTAGCATCATTTTAGGGGTTTATTCTGTACATCAAAACTAACAACTTTTGTTCTGCGACTTTAGTCAAAACTCGAAAAAAATCTGTTTCATAATTTTTTTCGCTGGTGAACGATATTTTTCTATGGAACACCATTTTCTTTTAGTTTTGACAAAAGTCGTAGAACAAAAGTTGTTAGTTTTGATGTACAGAATAAGCCCCTAAAAGGATTCTAATTGATTAGAAATAACCCTGTATAAAGGAAAGCTAAAAATAATTCTGTACTATAATACTGGATTAAAATGCAATAAGGTGAACTTACCGAATTACCAAATTCTATCTTGAAAGGCCTGATAGATGTATCATCATTTGACTTGGGACCTAATCCCCACCACTTGTTGTAATCGAGATCTGGTAAATCAGGTACTTCACAAAGTTTGTATGTTACATAGCCGGCACCTATTGCTAGGATAGCCAAGGATATGGGGAGTATAGTGGACATCTGAAAAATTAAAATGAGACCATTGTTTTATATCTCGGTTTTTAGCAGTGTCAAGACAAATACCTACAGGATTTTCGCAGAGATTTGTATTTTTGACCGACGAAACGGAGGAGGTACTCTACTCGACGCATATATATATTTTTTTAATTGAAACTTCTAATGCGACTTCCAACAAGGTTGCATTAAACGTTTAACGCTACCATGGAGTGGGTATGAAAGCGCTGTTGCGTCGAAGTTTCACTTCTTCCGCGCGAAGGGACGCCACGCACTATTTTTTTTATGTATAACCACGCATAATTTTTACGTAGGCAGGGGTCCAATTTCGTTCTTTTTTTCATTGGAAAGAGTAAATTGGTCCCATTTAAATTTTATCGAATTCGGCTGAGCCATTTTTGATAAATCAACAATAATGTGAAAAATGTTACATCGATACGTGCGATATATTCGCGAATTCTGTACACGTTGAAGTCGGTAATTCTATTTTTTGCAAAAAATAATTATTTAGTTATATGTACTATGTTCTCAAGTAAATTGAAAAACTGAGGGTGAGTAATACAAAGTTTGAAAAACTAAAATCAAATTAAACACTTTACCCTCTTATCAATCTTCTGCTACAATTACCACGATCACTCGAACTCACAAATTAAAAAATAACAAGCCTCAAGAAAATCAAATTTCGATGAATTTTACTGTTGTAAAATTATTGAGTTGAACGAAATCAGCTGTGTCCTGTAATTTGCTAGTTACTTCATGAGTCCCAAGTCTCAAAACCTACTTGACGGTTTCTCAAAAAAAAAAACATAATTAAATGAAAAAATACTGGGGAAAATCCGTTAGTGTTATGTCAAGGCGAGACTCAACGTTTTGAGCTTATATGTAGTTTGCTAGTCAATAAAATAAGTATAACTCGCACCCAACGTACATAAACATAACATAGGGTAGTTTGAATCGCTAAATATATTTCATCAAATGCAGTCGAAAATTGTGTAGTGTTAAATTGCTATAAACAATTATTTCTAACGTCTTATCACGGCACCTACCGATTTCCTATGTGAAAATCGTTAATTTTATTCAGTGGTGATCTCACAATTACAACATTCAGTACTACATCTTATGTAATATTTACATACAAAGTTGTATGACACAAGTCAAAATCGTCAAGCATTTGATTGTCTTAAACTCATGACGTCTGTTAATAAATATTTTTTGTAACATCGTCAACGTTAACTAAGTTTACAACAAATTATTTTTAAGTAAATGAATTGAAACGTGTGTGTTGTTGGGAATAAGTAGGTTAACCAGTCTTTGGGTTAGCCTTTTGTAATGTGCTCTGTACAATGTGCCACTTTCACTCTCAAAGATCACTTCAGCTGACATCCTTTTCAAGTGCCATTTTTCGACAAATTTCAGGCAAGATTAGCTATCTGTCCACATTTAGGTTGCTATCTATTTATGACACGATCGACACGATGTAAAAGAATATTAGTTATTTAAATTGGGAACTTTAAAAAAGTTTCAATTGTACCCTCTTGGAATGTTTTTACATAGGTACATCACCATTAATAATTGTATTTATTTTTAACGTTAGCGTAATTTATTGTATATTTTATTTTTAACTTTAATGTGAGAGTAAATATAATAAAACGATATAGATTGATGAATAAGATGACAGATAATCAATTGATATTCAATGTACCTAAATGAATAATTTCAATCTCCAAAAAATACAAAAGAAAATTAGATTAAAATGCTTAAATACCTTGACTAGGTTTTCCTATATAAAATTCACTTAGCCACACTGAATTGAACCCGGAAATAGCGATGTGCGCGGTAAGTCCGATAATTTTTTTGGGGGTTTTGACGCGTGCGCTGGCGCCGGCGGTCGCCCAAATCTTGGATAGCGCGAATGATCACCGCACCGCGCCGGCCGGCTTGTTTATCGCATCTACCTACGTGATAATTTGATAAGGCTCGCCGGTACACAGTTCATTTCATGGAAACCTAGTAGTTGCTTCGGATTTAGTCGCTTACCTGAAAGATTTAGCAGATAGTTGAACTATTGACATATGTTAGGAAATTATTCTACTCATTTCGTAGTACCAAAGAAAATATTTACTGTTAGTATTTTATACCAAAATCTATGGATTAGTAAATTTATTTGTTCAGCTTTTTGGGTCACGAATTTACGATGATGAGTGAAGGATGAGTTCTATGACTGAGTGTTGTTGCGATAGCGATAGTTTCATTATTATTCTATACTACGGGACTAATCGCGCACTAAAATTGCGAGATAAATTTAGTTTTAGTGCGCGATTAGTCCCGTAGTACCTACATAATAATAATTTGTTCAAATTGCGGAAGTTTAAAAACAACAGCGAAAATCAGTTTTATCAAAATATCGAAATTCAGCAATAGGTACTCTCGAATTCTTAATAAAAAACGAAGAATACATACAGTAATCAACACGCCCTCCCTTTTCTCCCAACATTATGAGCGGCGAGGGAGAAAGGGGAGGGGAAGGTTAACATTATTAGCGGCGAGGGAGAAAGGGGAGGGGGTGTTGAACTCCATAATAACTAAAAATATTTATTGCATGCATAGTAATCTCTGCAACCTACCTATATTGACTCACGTTGTAACATCTACTACCTCAGTTACTAATATTGTCTCGCGTTATTATTATAACATCTACTTCTAAAACGTATCAAAATTTTCGTGCTGCGCTTGCATGCGCCCAGTAAAAGTGGTGGTTACTGACTGGTGGCTGCCAGTGGGCACGCTGTCGACTGGAAGTAGACTTGTTATTTTCAATTGTTAATCATCCGCAGACCTACATCGGTTTGTACATCTACATGGTATACTAATCTAGACAATCTAGTGCACTACGCAAACGCCGCAAAATGCATAGGTACCTATTTACAAAGCATACATTGCATAATGCAGTGTTGTGTGAGCGTATGTGAATTAGTGATTGATGGTTATACACTGTAAGTACTTATCGTTTTAAGACAATTATGTACTTATTGGCGTGACGCGTAGGTAGATGTCAAGAGTTTCATGCGAAATTAGATCCCCGCTACATCCAGATTCCAGACATGGTCCATCTCTTGAGATCTGTGGTACACAGTCTTTAAAATAAACTATTAACTAGTTAATAATATTGAATACCGTGACCCAAACCATGTAAGGTCACACTACTGTTTCGCCTACCAACTAGTTTTAACTGGTATTGTTATTTAAAAACCGTGATGTCAACGAATTTACGTAAAATTTAAGTTTACTTACCTTGCGTACCTACCTATTCTCTAATTTATTACTTTAAATGCTTGTCAAAATATATCTAATGCAAATTTTCTCCGCTTTAGTCGTCTTAGTGTTAGGTACCTACTTTTTTCGCGAATAAGTATTCGCTTGACCACCAACTCGCCTGATGGTAAGCGACGTTGATCACTCACTCTGATCTTGAAATCTTTTGATTATAATCAACTCTTAGGAAAAAGGAATGCCGAGTGAAAAAACTTAAACACTTCGTAAATATTTTTTTTCACCCGAATCGTGTTAAATACCTATCTATGACATTTCTTACACCAATACACCATCACATGATCAGCCAAATTGTTCAAATAGATTTGTAAACTAATTATAAGTCAACAGTTGGTGTAAACTAAGAATTTATCTATCTATCACAAATAATAGTACCTACATTATGATATAAGTGCGGTAAGTTGAAAATTACAGCCGAGGCGATATTGCTATGAGGAAGCAGAGGCTGTAATTTTCAAAGCGCACGTATGTCATACGACGTTTTATAACATATTTGCGAGGAAATTAATAAAACTCTGACTTTCTTAAACGAATAAATCTTTAATTACTTGTTAAAGCAGTCATAGAAATTCGAACAATTTTTAAAAGTGATTTTTACGTTGCCAGTTGGCATTTTTAATGTTGTCAAGTTATTATTATTAGTTACAATTTCCCCAGTCTCTCTCTCACTCTCTTGAATGAATGTAAATTCATCACTACTTGACGACATTTTCAAATAAAAACAATACAGCGAAAAGAAAGCGCGCGAAATAATTTTTATCTCCCGAAGTTAATTTTATTCATAAAATATTGACCACTTTTCTGACATAAAAACTCTTTGCTGAGATTTTAAAAAGTATCGTTCATTTTTAGACGGAGCATCCTAAAAAACCGTGCATGTTACTTTATTAAAAAGACTCGTGCGTTTTACATTACAATAACGCACAAGTGCGTAATGAAATACATTACGGTATTGAAATTGGTGTAATTACAGCCACTTTACGAGCAAATATGTCATAAATACTTTTACTTCATTAAAATTGATCATATCGTGGAATGTTACCTTAATTTTTCATATTTTTACTTGTACTTAATTGACTTAATTTTGTTTGTTTTATCGCGCACGTCCGTGTTTCACTGCCAAGTCTTCTGATGGTAAGCGATAATTTAGTCGAAGATGATGATAAAACCGCATTAAAAAAAATAAAGTCATTTGTGCCTATTATACCTAGTGCATATATTATGATATACATGAATAGTGATATGGTCTTGGATGTAATTATGAACAAGGAACTTGTCATGATTATCATTATCTTCGTGCAAAAACATCTCAGATGAAGTCCAAAGTGAATATAATTTCCGTGGTGCATTATACTGTCACTTTTTATGTCTGCAATTTATGGATATCTCGCCACCTTTTTATTTCTTGGTAGTGCATATTTATTAATCATATATGTCGATCTTTGAGAAAAGAATAGCCATTTCAGTTGTATGAGTTTAAGTCTGTTTTGGTCATTTATAAAAATGTATCGACCTCGTAAACCTTTTCAAAGTCACCGTGAATAGGTATCTTCTAAGTCTGCATCCTCGACCACAACCTCGCTTATTATTCGCGATAAAAAAGGACCTCATATTGTAGCAAGTACTTGGCAGAAAATGTCACCAACGCTTTGTCGTAGATTACGATAGAAAAAAGTGTAATGTTATGTAAGCTCAACATACTGTACTTTGAACTGGCCATTTTGCACATATGGACAGTGAGCACGTAGCAAAACTTGCTTGATAAATAAAAGATAACGTATACGTGTTCCCAAAAAATGTCACTTTATTTCTAGTGTAAAACTACAATGATACTGGATTTTTGATCGTGAAACATCTTTATAATAGGTTTGATGACAGGGTAAAAAAAATATTATAAGTCCGTTAGTAAGATTATTAAAAATATTGAACAGACAGGTATTTTTCCTTTTGTCAATCAAATAATAAATGACAAAGATAAACCTTGTCAAAGTTCGGGAGTGGGGCTCCTGACGTCACTACTGCCGCGTAATCTGAACATTTATAGTGCACTCGTTACGTCACGCAGAACTTAGGGTAAAGTAAAATTGAATTTAGAACATCGTTTTTGGTAAGTTTGTGAATTCAAAACATCATTAAACCTATTAACTTCTACATCCATATGGTGCCGAATTTATCATACAACCTTTTTAATTTGCTAAAAATTCAGACTCGAAACCTTCTTGGTGTACTTTTTTTAATCAATTTTTAATATGTTTTGCGCGAGCCATTTTCTTTTCACATAATTATTGTTAAAACCTTAAGTCGAAAACTTGGAACAAATGAAAAAAAATTTGTGATTCTAGCGACGAAGAAGTTTATTTGACGCCAAAACACCAAATTGAGTGAATCTGTTGATAAATAGGTATTGTAAATATTTGTGATAGTACGATTAGTAGACGACTTTAGTCATTTCGCTCGCTGAGGTGGCATGAAAAACTTTTCATTTTTTACCTTGTGCTCTTTGGATTCCCTCGCTGGCGCTCAGGATTCTAATTTTTGAATCACGAGCGTAGCGAGTGCAGCATTTTGAATCCTTCGTTTGCTCGGTCATCAAAATTGAGCACGAGGTTAAAAGCAACTTTGTATAACAATAGTTATTTGTTTAATCGTTTAAATTTTATGGAAATCGGTTGAGCCATTTTTGATTAATCAACAATATTGTGAAAATTTCCACATCAATCCAACTATACAAATTCTGTACATGGTTGAAGTCGGTTGAGCCATTTTTTGCGAAAAATAATTATTTATTTTGTTTTTTTCCCTTGACAGATCCGTCCATCGTTCCTGATCGGGACTCAGTTCTCTCCGGAAGAAGTGGCGAGCGGCGAGCTCCTGCCAGAGAGCTGGGACGCGATCCAGGCTCGGTTCCTGGACGATGACGGAACGGCGGAGTACGAGCCGCCGGGGCAGGCGCAAAACGCCATGCAGGGGTATCTGCACTCGCAGGCTGTTTCCGACAAGGTAGGAGAGATGTAAACGCTTTATTGTTAACACAATCAACAATATTACAAAAACAGTACAATATTTTGAATTATTGCGACAGCCGGCGGTCATTTCCCTTAAAACGGTTCTTCCACGCAACCTGATTAGGAGAGGAAAGGAATTAAAAGGAAGGTAAAGGACGGGGTGTACAATCATGGAAAAATTAAAAAAAAAATATTTATGTAAAAATGAATCGTGGTCGTTAGTCTCGTTAAAATAACCGGGAACTACAATTTAACGTAATCCGAGCCACATTAGCACTCAGTTGTAAATGCCTCCCGCGGTCACCCCATCCGAAGACTTATAGCGCAAAGAAATAAAAAGTTTCAAATTAGTGAAATACTAGCTGCCTTATGTGAAGTAATGTCTTCCATACACTTCTAGTCAACCTTACGATGAAGAACAAAAACCGTAATGCCCTGGTGGGAGAATGGTCGCCTTACGTAAAGTGTGGGTTCAAACCCAGAAAGAAGAAATCCGAAAGCATATGTGAATCTTATCAACCCGCATTGGGCCAGAGTGGTGGATATGGTCCAATCCCCCTTTGAGTAACCTGGGTTCAGCAGTGGACTATTAATACGTGGTACAAGTAACTTCCATAATTTCTGGTGAAGCCGCTTGATGCGAGCCGCTTTTAACCGGTTTTTTTGCTGTGTTTTTATTTTTGACATTATTTCAATTATTGCGAGATAAATGTAAATGTTTGTAAAATCATTTTTAACTCGTCTTATTGAAGATCCAAAAGGGTGGCCCATGTGGATGTCCTATGGCTGATGGATGGATTGATGAATGAAATACCGTTACACTAAGACCAGAAGACCACCGCTTCAGATGATTGTAGACCGCGAGATGATGGCAGGTAGTGGAGTGGTGGTTTAGAATACCTACTGTGTCCAGTGAAAATGGTTGTGCTCATAAATATACCAATCAGTTTTGTTCTAGTATCAACAAATTAGGCACAAACCTAATCTGTCGTTTCATCACATCGTCAGGTGTGAATGACATTTTTCTTTCCATTTAATTTCATAGTAAATGTTGTTCATAATTATTATTATGCGTTCAATGACCTTTCTGCTTTTTGCATATGCTCTGTGTGATTGATCGATCAGATTATTCAATAACGATCCGATTCTAACATGGTACCGGAAAGGCGATGACTACATAACTAATATTATAACTGTTATATCCAAAAAGAAATGTTTGCCATTTATGAATTTTGAAATGTAGATTCACGTACCGGCAAGCACAGCATAGGACGTCTACCCACAAAGTAGACGGATGAGCTCATCAAGACCGCAGGATTGCGCTGGATGCAAGCCACTTCCAACCGCTCTTATAGTCTTGTTGGAGACCTGTAGAAGAGGACTATGTGCAGTGAACGTTCTATATGAAACTTAGACGACTTTGACTCGCCAGTCCAGGTCCAATGTACCCGCCGCGAGTACCGCTTCTTCTGAGAATTTGCTAAAAAAAAACTCACATGTGATTAATGATCGAACCGATATTACCAAGGCCATTGGCGACTTCAATGAGGTTTTTGATTCTATACAGCGTCATAGGTATTAAACGCAATTTTTTTTTTCCGTGCGTTGACGAACTTTTTGTATGAGAAAGCTGATTTTTTACGTGATTTTCCAAAAGTCCTAGAACAAAAGTTGTTTGGCTAGATGTACTAGATAAGACCCGCCCTTAAAAGGTTTTGCGTTTAATACCTATGACCCCTCAGAGCAAATAAAAAAATCAAGAGGGAACGTCGTTGAACAGTCAAGTGAAGCCGGTTTTTTATACATGTGTGAGTGCGTCGCTGTTGCGCCGCCATAGTTCGACTGACAAGCCAAGGCGTAGTTTCCTTGTACGTTGATGTGTGTGTACTTGTCTGTACACGGCGAGGCGTAGTTTTGGTTGGCTTCACTTGTTTGTTCACAACATTATCTCTTGATTTTTTTATTTGCTCTGAGTATGACCTTATAATATATAAGTATAAAAAGGTCATGTCAGAGGTTAAAAATAGCTCATTCACACGAGAATAATCAAATTATTCTCATCATCCAAAATTATTTGCAGGATTCCTTTATTGTGATAACACGTTCGAGCTAATTTTACGCCTTTCCAACATGCCACAGTTGCCACGCAGGTTGCCTCACGATGTTTTCCTTCACCGAAAACCCATGACCTCACGATTGTAAGGCGGGTGTCACTACCTCTAAGCCACCACGGCTTCCTTTTTATTTTGTAGTGATTGTTTATTTGCTAACCTAATGTGAATTTACGCGAGTGAGATGGAATGTGGCGTATGAGTAGGACAGGTTTTAGGCATATATGAAACAACATTTTATAATTTTAGTCGTCGCATACACGTGTTCCGGTGACTAGAAACGTAAAGTTGTGTCCGAACAGTGACCTTTGTCTGTACTTACCCACAGAGAAATATTGTTATAGCTTTTTATCCTACATGCTTTGCTAGGCTACTAAGTAATATACGGTTTTACGACCTTTTATTTGAGTGCCTACTTAACATTTGACCTATGATGTATGAATCATTGGATGCGCCGCGCCGTGACACTAGATAGGTCATCATTATCGTAATCACGTCACGTACGTCAACCGCACATCGTCCATTGTTGGACATGGGCCTCCCCATTGATTTCCAATAAGAACTGTTGGAAGCGGCTTGCGTCTAGCGCTTCTGTCTGCAGTCTTTATCAAATTGTCTGTCTGTCCACTCTATCATTCAGTGGATATCATACGTTTCCTATTTTTTTACCGACTTCCAAAAATTAGGAAGTATTATGAGTTCGTCTGTATTTTTTTTGCATGTTCATCGATATTTTTTCCAATTAGGAACCGATTTAAAAATATATTTTTAATTGAAAGATTATAGATAATACTTCCGAGTTGTTCCCATTTAAATTTTATCGAAATCGCCTGAGCCATTTTTGATAAATCTACAAAAATGTACATAGATGTCAGATCGATTCGTGCAAATCATTCGAATTCTATACACGGTGGAAGTCGTGTTCCGATTTTTTGGAAAAAAATATTATTATTACTTTCAATAATGTGATATTGCGCGATGTAGATAGATTAGGAGTAAATAGTAGGTACCTGATTAAAAACAAAGGCACGCATTCAAATACAGCAAAGCGTTTAGGTATACTAAGTCTAACATTTTGTTAGTCCTAGCGTTCTAGCCTAAATATTATCCATTTCCATATATAACTAAGTACTCCGAAATGGAGTCATATTCTTAATCATTATGTTTACCTGACCACATCCGTTACGGTATACACGTGTCAGTTTTTTATCCGGAACGATGACTCCGTCCTTTTTACGAGGCTCCTGTATACGTACAACTCGTGTAGTTGCTTGTTGTCCAGTCGTAACTAGTTTTTCTTCAACAATGTAAAGTACAAGGTCAAAGGTTGAATGTAATTCGTGGAATACATAAAAAATTAACTCGGTTGAAATGGCTTAGCTTACAGATTATATTTTGTCGGGAAATTATTGCGTAAGTGACATCACTGTATTTGCCAATGTCTCTCATGAGGGAAGTGGGGTAAGATGGCGTTGTAGGCTCAAGGGAATCTCGTTTTTACAAGATTTTATTTAGTTTCACCTATCCCGTTGTCTGTCTGCAATCGAATCTTGGAAGTTGAATTTGATCCACTTCCTAGTTTCCGATTGAGTTGAAATTTTGCATACATGTGTAAATTGCGTGACAATGCAATATGTATTATGATGACATGGTGCTGATCTGATGATGGAGCTGGAAGGTGGCCAAAGGAACTTTGCAATGAAACGACACAACCTCATCGAGTTTGGGCTCATTTGAATCGTCTTGAGGAGTAGTTTATCTTTCAGTGGTAACCAGGGTCTGATGATGGAGCTGGAAGGTGCTCCTAGGAACTCAGTTTGAAAAGCTTGCTTTAATTTTTATTGTACTTTTTATCCATTACGGGTTACGGTACACCGGTTTTCGGTGAAGGTAAACATCGTGAGGCAACAGTAGACCTCGCGTCACATCTCTTTAACTGAATCTTCATAAGCCTATATATCTCGACTCGTTCTTGACGCATTTCGTCGATACTCGCAAATGTAATTAGGATTTAGATACTAAAAGATCTTGTCAAATAATACCGAAAACGGCTGATAAATAACACGACAGCAAATTCCCTATCTTTTTGAAGGAAATACCTCCCAATCAAAAATCGCCGTCGGCAAAACAAAACAATTTTTAATTTATAGAACCTGTACCGAATCATGAATGTACCAAATGTCGGCGGATGTAAAGCTAGCTATACAAGATACGCAATATCCAATCCTGACTGAAGCTCACTAAACTAACTAAGACTAAAGCTGCTCGTTGATTGAGTTTCACCAAGCTTGTAGCTAACTTCATATCCTCCTTATGTATGATTTGGCCTTTATAATCCGCGCCACACAAGTCGGTAGATGGGAAGTTATGCGCAGAACGCTGCGCAAAAGGCAAAATATAGGTATACGCGGGAGCCAAAGAAACGAGGCGCCGGGGCACACGCGCCCGCTAACATCATGCCTCCTGCGCGCTCCCTACGCCCGTGCTCACTACTTCGCCACTTGCGTAGGCATTGTGCACACATGCGCAATAATTAGCGAATCACGGCGAAGTGTCGTCTGCGGCTAACTTCTCATCCGCCGACTTGTGTGGCGACTGGCGATACCTATACCAAGTTTCGTACAGGTTCATTAAAAATGCGAAAATCGATATCCAAACAGACGGAAGCAGAAGATGCACAAGAACTTCGGTTAATAAATAAGTAAAATGCATTTTTTCGGCTATGTTATGTTTCAGTCAGTAGCAGATTGTGTGGAGGCCATCATCGGCACGTATCTGCTGAGCGGCGGCGTACTGGCAGCCGTCAAGATTGTCGAGTGGCTGAGAATCATCCCCGCCAAAGTGAGAATCCTCATCTTTATTTACTGGAGGACTTTTTCTTAGAAACTTGCTACGTCCCAATGAATTTATTTTTAGTCTTCTCAGCTATGACCAATCGAGTCTATGTAGGAAGAGGAACCTACATTGCAGACTATTACTTACGGATGTTTCTTAGCTTAAGTTCGTGGACTTTCAGAGGTGTATACGCTCGTCATTATGAACAACTTTTAACATGGGACTAACCGGAAAGTCCCGAAAAAAATCCACTGCTCCATACATTTTGTACGGAACGGTAGTTTTTTCCCTACAATTTTGAGGACTTTTTTTGTATGGAACGGTAGCTTTTTTCCCCAGCGATTTCACAGTCAGTCCCATAGTAAAAGTTGTTTATATCGATGATAATATTATATACCTCTGAATGTCCCTTTTCTTGCAAAACAATACCATGTATTAATTATCTTATAACAGTAAGCCTCGCATCTTTTTAATTTCATTCTTAATGTACAAAGTCTTTATTTAATTTAATATACAACAATTGTATTATAGGTCACACAACTTTTATAAAAATATATTATTATTAATACATTAACAATAATGTCAACTACACTATAAATAACATACCTATAGTAAACTTGACACTAATGGTCACTTACGAGTACGTGACCGTTTCCGTTTGCGAGCCCCACAATTGTATATGCAGGGCGCGAGTTGAAGCAGATGGACATCACCACCCGGTTGCACCCGGTGTGCTGGCCGCAGACCTCTCCATCACGCTATAGGTAAATGATATTTTGAAGCGTGCTCTTGCGGTGGCTGAGGTCCCAAGTGTATTAGAGCCCCCGGGGCTGTCACGTTCCGACGGCAAGCGACCGGACGGCCTTACGCTGGTTCCTTGGCAGAGAGGGCGCTGCCTCGCGTGGGATGCTACGTGCGTAAGCACGTTTGCATCTTGCCACCTCCCCGCTACCCAGCAGTCTGCGGGTGCGGGAGCGGAGGCAGCAGCCAAACTCAAACACACCAAGTACGCCTGCCTGGAATCAGCGTATGATTTTGTTCTGTTTGCCGTCGAAACGGCAGGACCGTGGAGTTCCGAGGCCAGAGAATTTGTTATGGATTTGGGACGCCTGCTGAGGCAGAGAGGGCATGACCCTCGGTCCGGTTGGTTTCTTGTCCAGCGAATTTCGCTGGCTATACAGCGCGGCAACTCCGCAAGCGTCCTGGGAACTTTCGGTCAGGGTTCGGCGCGCGGAGGACCATTTGATTAGTTTCGTTCTACTGTTTGTTAAGTGACCATTAGTGTCAAGTTTAATATAGGTATGTTATTTATTTTCTTATTATATTATACATATATTATATGTTATTTCATTATCGTACCCATGCACACAATCGATGCAACTCGGTCAAAACTTCGGGATAATGACGTATTTATTTATGTAGTATTTTCAGTGCGCGATTCATCATATGGTATGTACCTAATGAATAATGTATTACCTATATTGACCGGCAAATAATGCTGTTTAGCGTTAAGTCCTCCTTTTGTACAAATGATGTGCAATGAGTTAGATAAATATCTGATTAAAAATCGTTTTTTAGGATAAGCTCGCAAAGCTCCTCCACAAACCGGTGTCGACGGTCATCACAGAAGGGAAGGCCACCAAGCGAGACATCGACTTCCTTCTGGACAGCTTCCAACCCAGCATTGAGGCGATACTCAACTACAAGTTCAAGGATTCCTCGCTTCTATTGGAGGTAAGTACTTTTTTATTTAATTTTTTCGTCCAGAGAAAATCCTTTATACCGCCAGAGATGGAAAAGTCCCGCCAAATAGTCGGTATACCCACAGTTATACCTGTAAGAAAATATTTTTTTTTATTTCTTCCAAAATAATAATCAAATATTCCGAAATGACAAAAAAATGCAATATCAAGAATGTGACAGCCAATAGCTATAGCTAATGATGCCACAGATCAGAAATTAGTTATACTAAGCACCACACAAGTCGGCGGATCAGAAGTTAGCCGCAGACGACACTTCGCTAATTATTGCACATGTGTGAGCACGGGCGTAGGCAGCGCGCGGGAGGCATGAGGTTGGCGGGCGGGTGTGCCCCCACGTCTCGTGTCTCTCTGGCTCCCGCGCATAACTATATTTCGGCATTTGCGTAGCGTTCTGCGCATAATTTCCCATCCGCCGACGTGTGGCGCTTAGTATACTACGTATGGTGTAAAGTGACGTCATCTCAGTACCATTTTGCTTTGCATTTAAATCGTCTGGAATTGCTCGCTATGTTTTTTTTAATATTTTAGCCTTGTATCAAATACACGTTTACGAACGGGATATTTTACAGAGATTATTTGACGATGACATGTTTGCAGTGAGTCTAATTTCTAAGTCTTCTGCAGTACTGGACTTATTTGAGTGGTAGATGTTTGTCGTCTCCATCGAGATAAATGTTTGTGCTCAACAGTGTGCAACAAAGTGCATCACAGTTGGCAACTCCGGCAAAGAATTCATGGCAAAGAATCAAGTACTGAGTACGAAGGCATGATGACTGAAAAAATATAATCAGTCCGTCAGATAGACTATCAAAAAATATTACACACATATTTTTTCTTTAACCAATTATTTACAAAAAATAAAGATATAGCCTGTTAAAGTTCCGCGTGACGTCACAAGTGCCATACATACCCATAGACTTCTGTGAGAGACAAGATGTCACGACCTCCACTCCCAAACTTTGACAAGGTTTATTTTTGTCATTTGTTGTTTGATTGACGAAAAAAAATACGTGTCTAATATTTTTAGGGTTCCGTACCTCAAAAGGAAATAACGGAACCTTTATAGGATCACTTTGCTGTCCGTCTATGTGTATGTCAAGACTCTTTATCTCGGGAACGCGTAAAGATATCGAGTTGAAATTTAAACTGTATACGTATATCTATGATATCTTACAGTTGTGTAAAGGAAAAGCTTCTCAGTTACCGTATAAAAAAGTTAGAGCCGTTTATGTTGTAAAAAAAACGCATATTTCAACGCTCACAAAAATCAAAACCTACAGGGTACTTCCCTTTGACATAGAACTATGAAATTTGGCGAAGAGCATTGTCTCAGAGTACACATATAGGAATAAGTCTGAAAACTGAACATTTTTATTTAAAATTCACAAAATATGGGTTCAAAATTCAAAGTGAGTAAATCGTATCATGTAAGGTATCATATAAAATAACTTCATTAGCACATCCTAAAACAGGTTTTAAATTATTTTAACAACGTGTTTGTACGGAACCCTTGATGTGCGAGCCTGACTCGCACTTGTCCTGTTTTTATTTGATAATCTAACTCACGGACTAATTATAATAATATTTTTTTTACCCAGTCATCATGCCTATTCAGACCAAACATTTTGAACTTTAATTACTTAATCAATTTCAGGCGATGTCCCATCCGTCATATATCCGCAACCGTCTCACTCGCTCGTACGAGCGGCTGGAGTTCCTCGGCGACGCCGTACTGGACTTCCTGATCACAGCGCACATATACGAGAACAACCCGCGCCTGTCGCCCGGAGACCTCACGGACCTGCGCTCCGCGCTCGTCAACAACGTCACCTTCGCGGCTTACGTCGTCAAGCTGGGCCTGCACAAGTGAGTCAATATGAGAATAACCCGCGCCTGTCGCCCGGAGACTTGACGTCTACAGCGTCACCTTCGCGGCTTACGTCGTCAAGCTGGGCCTGCACAAGTGAGTCAATATGAGAATAACCCGCGCCTGTCGCCCGGAGACCTCACGGACCTGCGCTCCGCGCTCGTCAACAACGTCACCTTCGCGGCTTACGTCGTCAAGCTGGGCCTGCACAAGTGAGTCAATATGAGAATAACCCGCGCCTGTCGCCCGGAGACTTGACATCTACAGCGTCACCTTCGCGGCTTACGCCGTTTAACTATTCAACTGTTCCGTACAATTAATCCAATGTCAATGAATTGTATGATATATCCACTATAGGCCACCATTTGAATAAAAGACGGACACAAATGACTGTTCCTACTATGTATTTACATATACAGGGTTATCTACTTACCCTGTTAACCCGACTACTTATGTTACTGTTACTACACCGAAAAATTTTGATTGATATCATCGTTACGAACAAATTTTATTATGGGACCAACTCAAAATTCGAGGAAAAAATTAGCTGTTCTGTACAAAACTCTCTATCTAAGGTGAGACGGTATTTCACACCTGAGCAACTGCTTAGTCTTTATAAAGCACAAGTCAGGTCTTGCATGGAATACTGCTCGTGAGAGCAGTATTCCATGGAATATTCCTTTGGGATGGCTCTGCCAAATATCAACTGGAGGCTCTGGAGTCGATTGAGAGGCGAGCCAGGAGGCTGATTGACAACGACACCTTGACTAAGTCGCAGCTGCAAAGTCTTGAGCATCGTCGCAAGGTGGCGTGTTTGTCGGTCTTTTACCGGATACACTTCGGAGAGTGCGCCCAGGAGTTGCACAATCTGGCCCCCCCTGCCCATTTCTTCTATCGTGCGGCTAGACGGATGCGACCAAAGCGTCACCCTTTTATGGTGGACATTCCGCGCGTTAGGACCAAGCGTTTCGAATCCTCATTCCTCGTACGAACAGCCGGAATGTGGCCGTGGATGTTTTAAAATCCCGTGTAAATAGGTATCTTCTAGGTAAGCGTGCTACACCCTAGACCGCACATCTGCTTAACATCAGGCAGTGTGTAGTCAAACGCGAACCTATTCGGAAAAAATAAAAAATAAACACTGTAACTTGGAATTAACGAACTATGAAACAGCCGATATTTTTTCGTATTTCGTTTTGGCGGAATAGTAAAAGTTGTTCATAATAATAGTGTGAATTACCTCCTTTCGGCTTAGTACACTAGTTCTGAATAACTCTGTATATGACTGAATTACTATGAATTACAACCCCTTTGAGCTCGATTTTAACCTACTTCAAAGTAGGTATAAGAAATCTGATCGCTCAAGCGATCAGATTTTCTTTAAACTTTGCACACCTATCAAAGACCGATGACAATGCATGAATATAAAAAAAAGTTGATGACTCCTAGGCGTGTTTTATAGTTCTTTTAAAACTATATTTATATTATTTTTAATATGTTTTTTGTTTGTTTAAGTGTTCGCCAATGACTATGTTCTTAATACTTGTTCCAGATACATTTGCAAGGAGTTGAACCCGACGCTAGACAAGGCGATAATGGAGTTCGTGGAGCATCAGAACCAGCGCAACCACGAGATTGTCGAAGACGTACTATATCTCATAGATGAGGAGGAATGTCAGGTCGCAGAGTATATTGAAGTTCCCAAGGTATTTTTTTTTTATTTCTATATTTTTAGTCATCTTGAGATAGAAAACCATAAAAGCTATAAGTATTTGATTAGATACCCAAGTAGCACACTAGTGAATTTTGCAACTTATATTATAGCTCTAAGTTGCAAATTAGTTGTATTACAGTGTTTGATACCTTCAGACCTTTAGCTTCAAACACAACTCTTATTTGTATATGAGTACTTCTTGTCGCTCGTAGTTTCATAGGAAAGATTTTTGTTTCTGCTTTGTTTCCTACGGTAGCATAAAACCGATTTTGTTACCTAAAGTAACATACAGGTTTTAATTTCCACTTATACAGAAGTATTGGTTGTATATAAGGTCTCTAAATCACATATATGCAACTCCTAAATCTAAGCGCTATCGTACTCTTATTTGGCACTTTTAGTTCCAAATAAGTAATACAATAGAGGAATATATCTCTTGTAGTAGCTAAAGGTATCATTTTGCAGCTCTTATGAAACCTGTTATATTTGCAGCTTTAAGGGCTAGTGTACTCTGCCACGCCACTTCAACGCGTAACTAAGTTTCTATAGGGGTTCTGGAATACCAAAAGCAGCAATTTCAACTTATTTGAAACCACTAAAGATCTAACAGTTTCAAAATTAGGTATTATATTATTATTATAACTATTGCTACTATAATAACGCATATGTGTATATATATTGTTTAAGCTGTTGTCTTACGCTCACTTAGGCATAGGCCTATCAAAGTACTAAAACATCAGGACCTTTATAAAAATGAATTCCATAACATGGAAAAAAGTAAAACGTTTTTATCAATTTTGGGACCCCTAATCCACAGGCACTGGGAGATCTACAAAAGATAAAATAATTACTATTGGTAATAAGATCAACTGCTTTGCCACTCGCAAGATATAAATAAGTGATTTTTACATCTTGTAGGTGCAAATAGAGCATATATTAGTGATATTAAGAACTATAAGATTTCTTTACGTCGCCATGTTTAGAAAATGGAGACCTTGAAAATGTTTTGTTTTGAACATGATTTTTATCACACTGATGCGTAAACACAGAGTTTTGATAGTTATGATTGATGTACTTTAACATCATACTTAACCTAAAACTATTATATCAGGTTTTTAACAGTTTTACTTTTCAATAGTATTATTTCGTTTATTAATTTAGCACAGTATTTTTTATAAGTCTTGATCAAATCGAAGGCCCGTCAAAATTTACAAAGAAAACAATGTATAGTTTCACAGTAACAAAACAATCGCAATGACTTTTGTGATATTTCAGTGCAGGGAAGCAAATACAATATTATGTATTAAGTGTCATCAAACACAAACAGCAGTATAATATGCACTATGGCCGCGCCAATCTCATTCAAAATACCGTCCGTAACACAAAATACAATTTTACAGCTATCGCGGACTGTCGTTACTCTGAATAACTTTGACGTCTCATTTATCACTCAATGACCGAGCGCGTTGAATGAACGAACGCACTATTGTTCAATGAATCGTTCACTGCGCACATTTTATACTCATAGTTCTAATTGCCACTCATGGTGATCTTGAGAACTGCTATAGATTCCATTTGGAACTAAAAATAAGCTGCAATTTTTCGCCACTTGGTTCTATAATGGTTGCATAAGGGTTCTCTCCACCTATATAGAACTTCATAATGGTTGTAAATTTCACCCAAGTCTGCTAGTAGATCTAATATACGAGCTATTTGCCACTATTTGTGCTACTTGGGTATATATTATTATAATTTTTATAACATATGTTAATTAAACGGGGAAAGAAAATTCATAATGTAGATGTACAATTTTATGTAAATATGTACCTACAATAGGCCCAATTATCAAGGCACCATCGTAAATTTAATAACAACGTAAAAAGTGTTATCTCTATTGAATTCCTAAAGTGAAAAAGAAACAGAAATATGTTAATTAGCTATTATAATTACGATGGCGCCTTCATAACTGGGCATAGTGTACATCTACAACACAAATCTGAAAGTAGTGAGCTTATCGTTTTATTTTTGCACACATTTTATTTAACACACACACATATACACACGCGTGCGTGCATGTGTGTCCACATACACGCATGCTCCCACTTTATATATCTCTCTCTTTCTTACACACACACACACAAACACACGTGGACTTGGACTAAATGAATCGAATAGGTTTGATTAATCGCAGGATTCCCAGGACTGTAAACTTTACGATCTGTTTAATTTAGTAAAATTATCGATATTTTTCGCATTGTCGTTAATTATTTACTTTGACTTGACTAAGCTGAAATTCACGGGGCACTGGGTTGTGAAGCCCAAAAAGCCATACGGCTCTGATCACATACAACACCATTACACCATATACGTTATCGTTTTTTTCACTCTTCAAAGCACACATCCTTGCGTTCTGCAGGCACTGAGTGACATATTCGAGTCGCTAGTGGGCGCCATATACCTGGACAGCGGCGGCGACCTACAGAGAGTGTGGAGCGTCTTGTATCCGCTCATGTGCAGCGAGATATACACGTTCAGCGCCAACATCCCGCGCCAGCCCGTCAAGGTGCTCTACGAGATGATCCACGCCTGCCCTGTGTTCGGGTGAGTACACTTTATCACCCGTTTGCCAAACGAGTAGCTTTGTCACTGATGTGTTACGAAATATACACCTTCAGCACGAATATTCCATGCCAGCTCGCTAAGGTGCTCTAAGCTAAGAGATGATTCACGCTTTTCCTGTGTTCGGGTGAGTAAACTTTGTCAACCGTTTTCCAAAAAGTATGGAGCGTCGTGTACCCGCTCATGTACAGCGAGATATACACGTTCAGCGCCAACATCCCGTCAAAGTGCTCTACGAGATGATTGATGATGATGTTTTCGAAAAAGTATGGTACGTTCAATGCGAATATACCACAACAACCCGCCAAGGTGCTCCACGAGATGATCCACGCCTGCCCTGTGTTCGGGCGAGAACACTATCAGTTTGCAAACCTTTGACTTCTAGAAGGGGGGTTTTCCGCTTATCATCCCCAGTTGCTGGATATTTAAGTCAATGTGATTTACGAAATGATTCACGCCTGCTCTGTGTTCCGGTGAGTGCACTTTATTACTTTGGGTTAGTGTACTTTATCAACCGACTTCTTAAGGAGGCTATTGTCTCCGCTATTGTGAGTAAAAGGAGAATTGATCTGATCTGAATAAACTAATTCGTTTAGTTTAGTTAGATCTAACCGACGTATATTTTTATTTAGTTCCAATGTTACACGATAATGTTTTAAAGATTTAAAAATCATCATTTCAATTGATTTAGAAATCAAAAGTTTCCCGTTTTATCAACATCTATGACATGATAGAGTTAATAATGCGAATTTATTTATTTCAGATATCTGTAAGTAGCGTTCATTTTATTGCCATTATTAAAATTTATATTAATGTTATACAGGGTGTCCCTGAACTCAACGTGGTGGTGGGGTCACACCAGTCCCGGGAAAAATATATAAAAAAATCCCAATTGGTTATTTGAATTTTTACAGCCAAAATAGATAGATTACAATAGAAAAATAGATTTCCTTCGCTGTAAAACCAATCCGAAATAATAAATCCGTAGGAAGTCTCTGGAACTGATCTCCTGGATGAGGCCCTCGTAATGAAGACGTATGAATACACAGACCACCGACGCCATGATGTCCCACAAAGCCTTGATAGCCAACAGGCCGAGAGGGTGCTTTCAAACAGCCACCCGCCTCCCTATCCTCAATGACTCCCATCCCCCTACTTATTGATACAAAAAAAATATAAAGGTTTATAAAATACAAAAGATTAAAAAGCTTAGTTACAATTGGAATTTGATCCAGTGATCTCAGAATGCTAAAGCAAACGTTTTCCTATTGGGCTACAGTATTTCTGGTAGCACTTTCTTTATCCCAGACTGGGAGAAACCCTGAAGTCATGGTGGTCTAGTGATAGTAACACCCGCTTTACAATCGTGAAGTCGTGGCCTCAAATCCTAGTTCCATACCAATGAGTTCTTTGGAACTACTTACGCACGGAATGTCACACCACTGGCTTTTCGGTAAAGGAAAACATCATAAAGCAACCTCCATACGATCGTAAAAGAAACTCGTATGTGGATTCACCAACCTGCATTGGTTCAGCGTGGTGGATATGGCTTAATCACCTTTCGTGGGTAGGCGTACGTTCAGTTCACATTAAAAAGAGTGGTACAGTAAATAAATAAAATAATAAATATTAGGGAACATGGCGAACGTATGAACATAATTATTGTCTTTAACCTCAAACTAAGCAAAACTTATGGATATGTCCGCCAGAGACTATTATATTTAATATATTTATTTTTAAATACTCTTAATAACTTAATAATAGGTACAGAGGAAACTCTTATATTCATCACATAAATACTTGCCCTGGGTGGGAATCGAATCCATACCTCTTTGACCCAAGAGTCGGGGGTCACTAACCACTGGGTCAACTAACTTTCAATGGGTAGGACTTAGGAATAGACAGAGTAGGATAAACCTCCATTGATAAATAAATAAATATTTTGGGACATCTTACACACGGCCTCTGACCCCAAACTAAGCAAAGCTTGTGATATGGCTGCCAGAGACTGATATACTACATATAATTCCAACACCCAGCTACTCCCCTTTTGTCATTAGTCAATTTGCTGCTAGTGATGTTAAGAAGAGCATTTTGTTTATTTCCTCTAATGCTGTCGGTGGTGACAAGATCAGTCGTAATATGATTGTCCCAATCCTAGACAAAATTCTACCTATCTTATGTCATTTGTTGAACACTTCCGTTTCCCAGAGTGCGTTGCCTTCCTGCTGGAAGGAAGCTCATATAGTCCCGATCCCCAAAAAGCCCAAACCTAAATCTTTCTCTGAATATCGTCCTATCTATATTCTCCCGTTCCTATCCAAAGTCCTTGAACGTCTTATTCACTCACAGTTAAGTCAATTCCTAACACGTAATAACCTTCTTAATCCTTTACAGTTGGGATTCCGATCTGGTCATAGTACAACCACTGCTCTTGTCAAAATTACTGATGATATTAGGCGGGGAATGGATAACAAGAAACTTACTGTCCTCACTCTGCTCGATTTCAGCAATGCGTTCAACACTGTTGATTTCGATATCCTTCTTGCTTTGTTCCGATCTATTAACATATCTCCTACAGCAGTTGACTGGTTTCATAGCTATTTGTACGGTCGCCGGCAACGTGTACGTGTTGAAGATACATTCTCTTCTTGGTGCGTTACTAGTGCTGGCGTCCCTCAAGGAGGTGTTCTTTCTCCTCTTTTATTTGCTATCTTCATAAATTCTATTACCTCTCACATCACTTCTCTCTACCATCTCTATGCTGACGATCTGCAAATTTACTCTCAAGCTTCAATTGATCGCTTAGACGAGGCTGTCAACGCAGTCAATGATGACCTATGCCGTATCGAATGTTGGAGTCAATCTCACGGGCTCACTATCAATCCCAGCAAGACTCAGGCCATCATCATCGGTAGCTCCAGGATGATTGCACGCATTGATCACACGTCTCTTAAGAAAGTTGTATTCAGCGGTATTACGATACCTTTTAGTACTGAGGTCAAAAATCTTGGTATCATTTTCGATAGTTCCTTCTTTTGGAATCCTCAAATTCAATCTGTTAAGCGTAAGCTGTACGCTTCTTCTGCATCATTAAGAAGAATCCGCAATTTCCTTCGCACTGCCACCAAGGCTGCGTTAGCACAATCTCTTCTTCTCCCTATTTTGGACTACGCCGACGCCTGCTATCTCGACTTATCCCAGGAGCAATTTGTCAAGCTTGAGCGCCTTCAAAATCTTTGCATACGATTTATCTTCGGTCTTCGGAAATATGATCACATTACTCAATTCCGTAACAAGCTTAAGTGGCTCCCTATCCGTCTTCGCCGTGATACCCATATTCTTTCCCTTCTCTACAACGTTCTCTTTAAGCCTTCTTCTCCTTCGTATTTAAGCTCACGCTTCACTTTTCTCTGTGACACTCACTCTGTCAATCTTAGGTCTTCTAGCAATCTTCTTCTATCAACTCCATCTCACAATACTGTCTTTTACGATTTTTCTTTCTGTGTCCGGGCTGTGGCTCTCTGGAATGACCTTCCGGTGACCATCAGGCGTGCGCAGAGCGTTGAATATTTTAAGACTCAAGTCAAGGAACACTATCTTACTAAGCAGTTTTAAAAACTGATATTACTTATCGCTTACGTTTTAACTATCTGTATTTATTTATGTATGTAAGTAGCTTTATTTTTATTGTATGTATTATAAGAAGTATTTGTGTATGCCTATTATTATGTAGTGTATTTTATTGTTTTTGGATATTTATAGCTTTACTTTATTCATTTATGTTTACACCACCGTCCACGTCAATCACATGTTTCCACACAGTAGAGGTTGTCTGGAAGAAATCGCTTTTAGCGATAAGACCGCCTTTTGTACCATTCTTCTGTCGTTATTTCTTTTTCTGTTATGTTTACTACTTGTGGTGTCAATAAAGTGTTTTTGTATTGTATAATTATTTTTAAATACATACTTCTATAGATAGTAACTAAATAACACGCAGACACAGAGCAAACAATTATGTTCATCACATAAATATTTACCCTGTGTGGAGATCGAACCCACGCCTCTTTGATCCAGAAGTTAGGGTCACTAACCACTGAGCCACCGAGGCAGTCTAAATAATTTTTTCTTGTTGTTTTCAGACCTGTACGCATAGTGGACCCCGACGTGCCGAAGGTGATGGCGCAAGTGACGTTCACGAAAGGTGACCGGCAGCACACCGTGTACGGAGTGGGCCGCAACAAGTCGCAAGCCAAGCGCGCCGCCGCCAAGCTCGCGCTCAAACATATCGCTGTCAAATAAATACAATATACAGGGTTATCTGGCTTACCTTGCACTAAGCCGAAACGAGGCGACTTAGACCATCGTTATGAACTACTTTTGCTAAGGGCCCCATAAAATTTTAGAAAAAAAATCATACAAAACTGCAACTCGGAATCTTCAAGCAAATATCTATAGAGTCACAATAGTGCAAAAAAATTGTCCGAACCAAAACCCTGTCCGAGCTACGTAGTGGGCAGGCTTTTTAATTATTCGTAAGGCGATAACAACGCCACGCGATGCCAAAGTGCTCGGTTACACGCACTAATTAGATCACTTAACATCGAGATTCGAGAAAACAGGTCATAGTGAATTATTTAATGTAAATATCTAAGTCGGTATGTATGACGGCGCTCGGACATTTTTACTACTTTCACTTGGGGACTGCGGCTCTGTAGATATTTGCTCGAAGCTCGGAATAGACAAAACGTATGAAACAGCTGATCGAATTTAGTTTTGGCCCCATAGTAAGAGTTGTTCATAATGATCGTCTGAATCACCTGTGCTTAGGCTTAGCACACCTGCCCTCCGACCGCCTAAGCAACAGCAATCGTAATAGCAATCGTTTATGACTTCATTTTAGTCATTTGGCACCGCCTATGTGACGTTAGCCATCAAAGTTGTTCATTCAACGATTGCTTTCGCAATCCGCGCAAAGCAATCGTCACATAGGCGGTGCCAAATGACTAAAATGAAGTCATAAACGATTGCTATTACGATTGCTATTGCTTAGGCGGTCGGGGGGCAGTTCTGGTTAACCCTGTAATTAACTCTGCGCAAGTGACGTCCTCGAAGGGCGACGAGCAGCACACACAGGAAAACCAACATTCGGACATGTATAATAAACCCCAATACACAAACGTGTGTATTTGGCATTGTAATTCCTAAACGGAAGAATGTGTTTTGATTTATTTTTTGTGAGCTGGAAAGGAGTCTTAGTTTTATTGTTTATTTAATTTTTGCATATTTATAGGTATTCCTATTATGATATTTCTATTAGGTATGTTAATATTTGGATATTTTTCCTAGATCTATATTTAGCCCTAGATTACGTGATTGTTTGTGGCAAATATTGTAAAATTTGCCGTTTCGTGTTCCAAAATTCCACAAAATATTTTTCTGTTTATTTTTTTTTAAGTATGACTGAGACTGGACTATAATTAAAATCGATTACTTAGTATTTAACTGAGACTTGTATTATAATGTATTGGCCGGGTGCACTTTATTTACCAATATTGTCAAGTATTTATGTTCCAAGTGAGTTACAACAACTTAACATAAATCACAGTGAAGACCCGGTTCAAGTCATATTCATGGCAACTATGGACTCTTCACGAAAGCATTGTATTTTTCTCTTTAGCGCCAAAATTACGAAATTTGTAATTTTAAGTATAAGTAAATTAATTAATCAACATTAACGGTATATCTTTAAATGCATGGTTGAATCTCCAGACATTTAACAATGCATTTTAATGACCATAGTTCTATATTTCTAGATGTTATTTATAGAAAAGTGAAATATTTTCACATTATATTGGAAATCATCGTTAATTCAAAATGAAATGTACCTACTCAAATGTGTAGATCTTTATAATTATATTATATAAAAAAAACGGACAAGTGCGAGTCAGGCTCGCACATCGAGGGTTCCGTACAAATCCAGATTATTTGACAAAATTGGGAAGTAAGTTGTTAAAATCTCTATAGGTACTATAACCATCGACAAAAGTTTTTTTTTTTTTTTTCACTTTTCTCGTCATACATCGAAAATAACACATTGTTAAAGTAATTAAAAACCTGTTTTAGCATGTGCTAATGAAGTTCTTTTAAATGATACCTTACATGATAAGTACTCACTTTGAATTTTGAACCCATATATTATGAATTTTGAGGCCCTATTTTTTTGTGATTTAAATAAAAATGTGTGGTTTTCAGATTTACTCCTATATGTGTACTCTGAGCTAATGCTTCTCGCCAAATTTCATATTTCTTCGTCAACGGGAAGTACCCTGTAGGTTTTGATTTTTGTGAGTGTCGAAATATGCGGTTTTTTACGACATAAACGGCTCTAACTTTTTTAAACGATAACTGAGAAGTTTTTCTTTTACACAACTACAAGAGACCATAGATATACGTATCCAGTTTAAATTTCAACTCGATATCTTTAAGCGATCCCGAGATAAAGAGTCTTGACATACACAGACGGACAACAAAGTGATCCTATAAGGGTTTCGTTTTTTCCGTTTGAGGTACGGAACCCTAAAAATGAATCGTAGTTGTTAATCTCGGTAAAACTCGAGAACGGCCGAACCGGTTTGGCTAATTTTGATCTTGAGATATAGCCCGAATCATGCAAGTCGGCGGGTGTAAAGTTAGCTACAAGCTCCGCAAACCCCAGTCAATGCGCAGCATTGCGTGAGCTTTAGCTAAGATTGGATATTGTGCAGCTTGTAGCCAACTTCACATCGCCGACTTGTATGATTCGACCTTAGGGCTGACTTCGAGTTCATTAGCTCTCTAGGATATTTGATTTATTTTTTGTTATTATATTTGGGATACAAGACGTAAAGTTGCGTTCGTCGCTACTAGATTATAATTATGAAGTCACAATGAAGTTTATTTCGTTAATGTTATATTTTTTCAAAATTTATACCTACGTTTAATTTTCCTTATCGTGGGACTAGTTCAGGGTAATATTTAAAATAAATTGTGTTTTGATATGGTTGGCAACGAAAAGTTTTCTATTGGTGGGCCATAGTTTGTAGCTTTTAATTTTATTAGGACAAAAAATATTGATGCTAATAGCAAGTACGCTACTAGCATTTTTAACAGTCCACTACTGAACATAGGCGTACAAAGTGTGATTGAGCCACTACGCTGGCTCAGTGCGGGTTGGTGGATTCACATACGTCATCGAATTTATTTTGCGTGCGTATGCGGGTTGCCTCACGATGTTTTCCTTCGCCGAAATGGCGTAAAACAGTTTACAAAGTAGTTGCGGCCAGATTGGTGTGACAGGTTGCCAACTGTATTATTATATATTATTGCGTATTTAGTATAGTATTGTATTATAACAGTGTTATAAATACATAGATTATGCTAAGCTTGCCCTGTACCAAGTCGAAAAGTCATTTTATTAATCATACTTGTCTGTAATCTACAATTACTGATAATGAACAACTTTTACTATGAGCACCACTGAAACCGGGAAAACTTTTAACTAGTAGTATTCCAAACAGTAGACGTCACGTCTATAGTATATTATCTCGACTCGCTTTTAACCGATTTCGTTCATGGTACTCGTAAATCTTATTAGGATTTAGATACTAAACTATTTTGCAAATGTTATCAAAATCCGTTGATAAATAATTCTACAGGAAATTTACCTTTTTTTTTTTCGGGTTTGATGCCATAGTTAAAGTTGCTCATAATAATTATGAGTGCGGATGACCTTGACTTCCTTTCGTATGAGTACAAGGCAAGCTTACCCAGTAGATTTATAACATTTACTAAGTTTTCACTTTCCAATAAATCTAAAAAAAATATTATTAGCAAATAGCAATTCAAAATATTTTGTATTATTTAATTAAATCACTTTTATATTTAATATATAAAGGTCATATTTTAGATGTAATTCATGGATATTGTCTGGTCAGTATGTGTTTTGGTTAAAAAGTGTATTTGTTGTTGTAAAACTGTCGGTTAACGTAACCACGGAGCACTATTGAATAACTATACTAAACATAAGGACTTCTCACTCATGTGGGGTTTAACATAAATATATCGAGTTTAGATACGTTTTTTTCATTATTTTTATTTTGAGTTCACTCACATTTTTATTCATAATGAGTTAATATTTGTATATCCAACAGCACAGAAAATAGTTATTTTCACTCATGTCGGTTTAGATTCTTAGATTCTTTGTGGTTACGTAAATTCGCACTAAAGCCGCCCTTACACTTGTAAGTTGCTTTAGTAAGATATGTAACTTAACCTTATGTCACATACGGCTGCATTAAGAAATTACGATAAGCTACTTACAAAGTGTTTACATTTGAAAATTTATCGTAAGTTAATTATGTAAGCTACCTACGAGAGTAAAACTTAAAGTGTAAGGGCGGGGCGAGGCTTGATTCCTTCTACGCTGATCGCGGTCTCGTAAATAAGTACATGTAGATATCCGCATATTAACAAGTTAACGAAAGAGATATTCTATGATATCGCGGTACTTCTCATTATCTACAACTTTTTCTATCGGACCAACCCTGGAATAACAAGAAATCCAGCTGTTCCATATAAATTATGTCGAAAGTAGGTAAACTATAAGTATGGAACAGCCATTTTATTATAGAGTTAGTCCCACTGAAGTTGGTCATAATGAGGATCACAATGACATCCTAGACTAGATATCTCCATCTTTATTGTTAAGCGCTGCCGACATCGGCATAGCTAGAGATTTTTTATAGCGGTGGTAGCTACCTACTTTTAGCTCACTCCGGAAAAAAGGAATTATAAGTACCTACATACTGTCGATGTTAGCGGCGCATTTTTGTTGTGGTACCGAGGTACGAGCAAGTAGATTCTTCTACGATAACATGACCCGCCCCTCCAAAATTAAAAAAAGAATTAAAAACAACGCGCCACCACGCATGTGTGCGTACTGATACGGCCGTCTAACAATAGCAAATCCAAGATTTGTAGCTCGCTACACAAACATACAAATTGAGGGGCGGGCTTTATTATCGTAGAAGATATCTACCTAGGTACGAGCAAGTACGTGCGAAATCAGCAACGAAAAGGAAATCAAGCCAGTAGGTTGTGCAAACGATTTATCTGTCTTCTAACTTGCGGCAGGAGCAGCCGTGTGCACACCACCATTTGCATTCAACGAATGCACTGTAAAGTTTTTCAAAATTTTTATGAATGATGAAATGAAATTTCAATAAAGACTGACGAGTGGTATCGTAGTAATGAAGCGTGTGTATGAGTAGTAACTTTGTTTTTCAATAAATTTTATTATTTCTATATCACATTGTTTTCTCTCATAATTTTTTACCTAACATTTTCAAACTTCACAAGAACTTTTCTGACGATTTCTAACGACGTAGTCGCAAACTCATAAGTTATCGGATGGATGTCATCCATTTGGCGTGATGGTCAGGCGTGATGGACCCTTTACATTTATTTACCTACTCAAAGATACCCCACATGAGGGGTTGAAAAAAAATTTTCATCCCCACTTTACATGAGAACTACCCTTTAAATACGTATTTAAATTTGAGATCTATACCTAAACTATCATAGTATAAAATGTGTAATGTGGAAGTTATAAGTTCCTCGTTACTACGGAACGCTAAAAATGGAGAACGTCCAGGCAGGTAGTTGGTGAGGCTCCACTCCGAGATCCCTAGGGTTGCAAAATCGAAGGACGAGGTTCCTTTCGATGATGCCTGAGGCTCCGCGCTGGCACGTGATTTACGCCAACATGAACTATTTTACTAGGTATAGTTCCAAACCGAAACTCGAGAATAAAAAATGAACTGTCCCATATGTAATTCGGCATCGATAATATGTATGAATCAAGCCGTATGTAAAAGTTTGTTGATGGATGGCCAGTCAGTGAAGAAAAGGTAAACTCGGTATAGTACCCGTTTATACATACACGTTTTCTGTGTAGATCTTCAAAAATATTGGTTGCCCCACCACTTTATTGTTTTAAACATTTGAACAAACATTAAGAATTTTGGAATGTTACCGTAGATTCTACGGCGTAGAAGATCTCTTAAGGTGGGCACACACGGTCAGTTAAACTGATCAGTTTTTCGCGTCACTCCAACTGGGTGCTCATTCAGTTAATGAAAAGGTGGGAATTGGTGGTTCCATATTTGAAGACAGTGGAGCCACGATATTACTTCGATAAATAGTGTTAAGTGATTCGATTTTTCATGAGAAATTATTGGAACCAAAGTTGTTTGAAATTTGATTTCCTACAACTTTGATTCCTATCAACTTGTTCTAGGATCGATTTTTTTTAATAAGCCGGTGATGCCATGTTTCTTCGATAACTTGTGTTATTTCAATTTTTCATGATAAATCATCGGAACACAAGTTGTTTGAAATTTGATTTCCTATAACTTTGATTCCTATCAACTTTTTCCAGAATCGATATTTTTTTTTGCGTTAATTCAATTTTTCATGAGAAATTATTGGAACCAAAGTTGTTTGAAATTTGATTTTCCACAACTTTGATTCCTATCAACTTTTTCTAGGATCGATATTTTTTAATAAGCCGGTGGTGTCATGATGTTTCTTCGATAACTTAATGTGTTATTTCAATTTTTCATGAGAAATCATCGGAACACAAGTTGTTTGAAATTTGATTTCCTATAACTTTGATTCCTATCAACTTTTTCCATAATCGATATTTTTTTTTGCGTTAAGTCAATTTTTCATGAGAAATTATTGGAACCAAAGTTGTTTGAAATTTGATTTATTTTCCACAACTTTGATTCCTATCAACTTTTTCTAGGATCCATATTTTTTTAATAAGCCGGTGGTGCCATGATGTTTCTTCGATAACTTGTGTTATTTCAATTTTTCATGAGAAATTATTGAAACCAAAGTTGTTTGAAATTTGATTTCCTACAACTTTGATTCCTATCAACTTTTTCCAGGATCGATATTTTTTTTAATAAGTTAGTGGTTCTATTTTGTTTCTTCCATAACTTATTTCAATTTTTCATGAGAAATTATCGAAGCCGAAGTTGCTTGAAATTTGATTTCCTACAACTTTGATTCTCATCAACTTTTTATAGGATCGATATTTTTTTAATAAACCAGTGGTGCCATGATGTTTCTTCGATAACTTGTGTTATTTCAATTTTTCATGAGAAATTATCGGAACCAAAGTTGTTTGAAATTTGATTTCCTACAATTTTGATTCCCATCAACTTTTTCCAGGATCGATATTTTTTTTAATAAGTTAGTGGTTCCATTTTGTTTCTTCCATAACTTGTTATTTCAATTTTTCATGAGAAATTATCGAAGCCGAAGTTGCTTGAAATTTGATTTCCTACAACTTTGATTCTCATCAACTTTTTCTAGTATTGATATTGTTTTGAATAAGATAGGTGTGCCATTTTGTTTCTTCAATAACTTTTGTTATTTCTTTCTTTCATGAGAAATTATTGGAACCAAAGTTGTTTGTAATTTGATTTCCTACAACTTTGATTCCTATGAACTTTTTATAGGAAAGATATTTTCTTCATATTGTTTCTTTAATAACTTTTGTTATTTTTTTCTTTAATGAGAAATTAACGGATCCATAGTTGTTTGAAATTTGATTTCCTACAACTTTGATTCCCATCAACTTTTTGTAGCATCTATATTTTTCGAATAAGATAGTGGTGTCATTTAGTTTCTTCAATTAAGCTTACCAGCAATAGTTATCAACATTAGGCCCCCGCTGCACTGATCTGATGAACAGATGCGATCATAGCATCGTGTGAGCTCAGCTTCAGGTAGTGGTTCAAATCGTGTACCACAACTTCCTACCTATTAATTTACTGAATGAGCCCCATTTGGAGTGACGCGAAAAACTGATCAGTTTAACTGACCGTGTATGGGCCACCTTTACTCTGTATAAAATTCTCGTAATGACGACGGAAGATTTTTATTGCAGAGATGCCAAGTACAAAACCGCTACACTCCTCGGATCAAAATCAAATAACAGAATCCACGTCACATGGTTTTTATTATATTTGCGTACAATAAAATTACAGGAAATATGTGCTGGGCCTCTTGTATGCGAAGGTGTTGAGTTTCTTGTAGTGATGCACGCGCTTGGGCAGCGGGAAACTGATCTTGCTGTTGTGGAACTGTTTGACCTGCGGCCGGCGGCACGCGGCAGCCTTTATTACTTCCACTTTGATGATCTGTTGACAAGGAAATAAACAGCTTCAGTAGTGTACGGTTTTATGTCTAAAATAACTACGGGCTGAATCAAACTTCGTGGCGGCTGTGAAGTAGGCTACAAGCTGCGCAGCTGTTAGTTGGGTTCATTGACAATTGGGTTATCCGCAGCCTGTAGGTAACATAGCCACCAAGAAATTAGATTCTATTTTTTTACGCAAAATAGGGCTACATTTGGCCACAACTCGCCCGATGGAAAGCGAAGTTGTTGCCGAAGATGAAGTATGTAGACCTAGAAGATACCTTATTCACTCTTACTTGATATAAAAAAATGTAGTTGTCATGAAACAATGACGAAGGCAGGGCCTGTACTAGCTTCTACTGGCATGATATTTTGGTTTTTGTGCTATCCCCTTCGATAGATATTTGCTCTAAGGCTATCCCTTTTATTTTTTCTGGCTAAAAAGGAGCCTTTGTCACTCTTCAACCTTAAAACCATCAAACCTACCTTAAAACCATCGAACCACCAAAACAACTGCTCGCCTTTCGGCATAGTCTGTGTACTAAGCCGAGAGAAGCGTAAAAAGACTATCTTATGAAAAACTTTCACTAAAGGGCTAGTCTGGAATTAGAAATAAAAAGCGGACAAGTGCAAGTCAGGCTCGCACATCGAGGCTTCCGTACAAATCCAGAAAATTTCACAAAATTGGGAAGTACGTTGAGTCTCTATACTCATCATCATCATCAACAAAAGTTTTTTTTTTACTTTTCTCGTCATTCATCGAAAATTGTTAAAATAATTAAAAACCTGTTTTAGCATGTGCTAATGAAGCTCTTTTATAAGATACCTTACATGATACTATTTACTCACTTTGAAATTTGAATCCATATTTTGTGAATTTTGAGGCCCCTTTTTTGTGATTTAAATAAAAATGTACAATTTTCAGATTTATTCCTTTATGTGTACTCTGAGACAATGCTTCTCGCCAAATTTCATAGTTCGGGAAGTACCCTATAGGTTTTGATTTTTGTGAGTGTAAAAATATGCGGTTTTTTACGACATAAACGGCTCTAACTTTTTTAAACGATAACTGAGTTTTTCTTTTACACGACTCAAGAGACCATAGATTTACGTATACAGTTTAAATTTCAGCTCGATAACTTTACGCGTTCTCGAGATAAAGAGTCTTGACATACACACAGACGGACAACAAAGTTCCGTTTTTTCCTTTTGTGGTACGGAACCCTAAAAATCAGCTGTTTCGCACATTTTGCTGATTTTGAGTTTCAATTTTATATGGGATAGCGAATTCCGGGTTGGCTCCATAGAGCTCCATGCCCCTTCCTGAATAACCCTGTACACTCAAACTGCATGATCGTGCTGGATGTTAGCTAATTCTACTGGTCTTATCAGAAATCTGTAGGAGAGGCCAATGTCCAACAGTGATGATGATGTCTTCCAAGCAGACTTCGGCTACGGCGACCATTTTCCGTATATGGGTATGGTTAAAGCCCGAGTACATTGGCGAGTCAGTGCTCTCGGCCGAGCGCTCGCTTTATGTAAACACGTAAACGAGTACTCGGCCTAGAAACGAGTCAAGACAGCCACTCGGACCCCGTTCTACTTTTTGAGCCGAGTAGCCTCTCCCCGCTTCTCTGAGTGTCAAGTGGGAGATTTGCAAATCATATCGAATTACTTTTACGTCGCGTTGACCGAGCGCGCCGCGCACACACGCGAGCACATTGACACACACGCTTGAATTAGCCAATCACAGACGTTGCCGTGCTCGTGTTCGATGGATATGATCACCCGTACTCGCCATTCGATGCGTTCTCGTCATTATTTAGCGGGAATTTAAAAAAGTACGTTTTTGTTAATAACGGAAAAAATTACTGGGAAATAGGATTTGGATACCACAGTGAAGTTTATGCCAGTGTTTAAATGAATTCCATTTGTGTTTATGGAATTTCTATTCAACAGATTACAGGAAGTAAAAAGGAACAAGATGCAGCTTGTTTGTAACACCCAACTCAGGTCTTTTTTTTTAATACATGGTCTCGTCCAAATGCGAGATTTATCACCGGCTAACAATGCAGGTAGTTCTTCTACTAGGAGAGGTATAAGTAATTTTTTTAGCCATTTTTCCTGGCCATACGTAGTCCACGGTAATGATATCTACAGTATTGTCTTCATACGAACGGTCGGAACTCGAATCATACCTACGAGCCTCGAGTTTAGTATGCTAGTCAGCCGAGGCGCGCCGTAGTTACTTTCAGATATGGGAAAATTGTAGATTGTGCTGTTTATTGTTGTTTGTATTCTTCAATAGTGAATCCAGAGATTTTTTTTTAATTGTTTGAAAGCCGAGAGGTAATATAAAATAGTTTTTATACGTAATTAGGTAAGTATCGACATCTTGTCACGGCGGCACCGCGGCGACCAGTGTTGCCGGTAGCATTTTAGACATTAAATCTAGAGTATTCGAGTATTCTATGCATATTTAGCGGGAAAAAAAGGTTTTGACGACAACCGTTCAATCTTAAACTGATGATGAGAAAAATCCCTCGTACACGTTAGAAATCGGATCGTGTAATTTGTCACGACGAATGTCACAGTAACAACTGTCCAAGTGACAGCTGTCAAACTTCAAAGTGATTTATCTCGGTCATTATCAATTCTAGTCTACTGTTATCTTCACAAAAGTGATAGAACTCGACAATATCTACATTTCGTTTTCGGATGGGTGACCGCGGATGGCATGTGGCTCGGATGACACGTAAATTGTAGGTCCCTGTTATTTTAAGGTTTAAATTGACAATTGTTGTTTAGAGGCCATGTCAGAGGCCTACAGGTGCCTTCAAAATTCTGACACCAGGGCTAGCCACCCGGCCTATGCCTACGATCTTACTTTTTGATAAATCGAAATCGTTTTTCAAGAAAGTTTCATAGAGGAAACTAATTTGAATTTCAAGGTACTAAGTGTGGTAGCATTTTAATATCTACATAACCTACACCAACTTTTGTAAAAACTAGCCATTAGTACTATCATATATTTTTTTACAGTTCTGACAGACAGCTCAAACTTGGAACATAAAAAATGTCATACTTGTAAAGCCGGAAACATACTATCGGACGCGGCTGACGGACGCGACTTAGCAATGTGCACAGTCTTAAGACATCCGGTGTGCCAGATCGCTCTCGGGCGTCCGAACGCTCAAGGACGTCCGAAGGTGACGTCCGCGACTTATGTCCGATAGTGTGCACGGCTCAGGGTACTTACATAGTCTAGGTCGCGGCTATCAGTCGCGTCCGTAAGCCGCGTCAGATAGTATGTTTCGAGCTTAAATCTAGCGACAATATTTTTGTTTTAGGAAAACGATGCAACTACCGGTTGTATTTTCGATTGTGGTAGCACATTTATCTAGCTTTACAATTTAAACAGAAAAATTAAATAATGTTAAAACGTAAGGCACAACTTGAACTGACGCCGCAAGGTGGCATTTTTAGTCACATTTCTAAAATTGACTATTTTTCAGAAACCATGAGGGTGGGGTTTCCAATCTTTCCGGTTTTAGAGCCCATTTATACAGGTTGTTTCAGCATTTCCGGCTTGATGTTGAGTTCAGGGACAACCTGTATACAGTTTATCATAGGAAGAGCAATACACTTGTTAGGTCCTGATTTTGGACAGCCGACGGTTTGCCAGGTGCAACACCAGTTGCAACTCAACATACATTGCTAGTTATATGTATACAACCGGTGCTGGTATTTTGTTAAAACCAGCAGTTGATGTTAATAACCTTGAATAGTCTGAATCATACTTAATGGCCTCTGTGAAGTTAGCTATAAGCTACCAAGCGAGCTTAGGCCTACCTACGAAGGAGGATTATGCCACATCCACCATGCTGGCCCAGTGTGGGTTGGTGCCGTCGAATTTCTTCTATGGACATATGCAGTTCGCCTCACAATGTCACCAAAAAGCCAGTGGTAGTATGAAATTCCACACATAAATTAAAAAAGAACTCAGGTAGAGGACCGGGATTTGAACCCACTACCTCACCAACCTTGTAGGGCGGAAGTCACTACCACTGGACCACTATGTTGGTACAGCAGTGGTTTATACAGTTTTCGTAAAAGGTGAGGTTTGACTGTTGCCATACCTGGATGGAGTGCGCACGGGCCCTGTGACGCGCGCCCATGTCCCGGTAGCACTGCGTGACGGCGCCGCCGACGCTGAGGTCGCGGTACTCGCGGTACATGTTGTGCACGCCCGACCGCGACTCGTAGCGCAGCCAGATACCGAAGTTCTTGATCTTGATTGGGCTCTTTTCTGGGATTTCCTGGAATTCAACAGTCTATGGTTAGGAAGGAATTTGTTTCTTACAAAGACAATGTAAAAATGGCAAATTCAGACGATTTAGACGCAGCAATGACGACGACGACGCAAGATGTCACTATGCAGCATACATGATAAATAGTCTCTCTTGTGGCACCATCAACTACAGCTATTGGCTGTCACATCCTTGATGGTGAATTTTGATGTCACCAAATGCAACAGATCGTTTTAACCAATGACATCAATGTAGTATTGTGTTGAGCACTTTTCATAATTGCTAATGAACATTTCATAATTATTTTCGAAATCAAAAATTATTATTTTATATTCTTACAGATATAATTCAACACTCATAAAAAATATGTAGAAATAAATTAGCTCAATTTCAAATATTATTTAATTTTCTTATTACAATATGATCTGAATAATATTTTTTATTCTCATTTGATGAGATGGCAACAGACCTACACTGAAGTTTAATATGGGGTTTTTGAGTGGAGCTGAGCTTTAAGCTACAGGCACAACAGGCACAACCTGCACAACCAGGCTTAGCTGGAGTCATGGACAGCAAGGTGGATGTGGAGAGTTAAAATAGATGACACATAGTGTAACAGCATCACAGAGGAGTTTTGAGATATATAAACAAATAATAAATATTGGAAGACCTCTTACACTCTGTCTCTGACCCCAAACTAATTACATATACATATTTTAAATACATACTTATACAGATAGTACCTAAATAACACCCAGACACAAAGCAAACACCTATGTTCACCACATAAATGCTTGCCCTGGGTGGGGATCGAACTCACACCTCTTTGATCCAGAAGTCAAGTTCACTAACCACTGAGCCATCGAGGCAGTCAGATTAAAAATGTGTTACAAAAAACTATTTTAGGTTATAGATTAATTGGTACTGCAGGATTGCACTGGATGCAAGCTGATTTCAACTAGTATTATTGGAGATCTTTAAGGAAGGTCAAGTCCAGCAGCAGACCTTTAATAGCTGAAAAGATAAGCATAGATGCTGTACCACACTGTGCACTACACAACCAAAGATATTGAAATATCTCTTTTTTTGCGTAAAAATGCACTTAAAAAATAAACATTAGTACATTAATACCTCAAACAAGAACATACATTTGTTTACATATGTATGTTAAGAACAAACACATTGTTCAGTGTCCTCCTTTTGAGACAGTGAGATAATTGAGCAGTGTGTATTAAAGGTAGTATGAGGATGAAGGACATGATCTTATTCAAACAAACAACAAATCTCAATATGTGACAGCTCTTAAAATTCAGTTCTAGAACACTAAAAATATGTAAAACAGCTCCTAAAAATGAACCTCTGATTTTACTGCAAATGATAAGACAAAGCATCATATTATATAGAGCACACATTCAAATTAGAGTAGCCCTGTTTCTTTATCACTAGGTATTAGAGAGAGCACTATTTTACATTGCTGTAGAATTTTATGAAGACGCCTTTAAAATTGGGCTGAGATGAATAAAATATACAAGGCATTTAAGAATATAATACAATATTGGTTAGGGTTGGAAAAATTAATTAAAAAGAAAGACTAGATATATATATGTGACATTAGAACACAAATTTTTGTTCTTGTGAATACCTAGATTTAACTATTGGACATGATGATGGACTGCTGGACATAGGCCTTAATAACCATATAGATTTCCGAAAGACCGGTTGGCAGTAGCATGTACCTAACGCAAAAATGTAGACTTGCGAGTGGCCATCCACAGTGCTTGGCCGTAAGTGGTAAAGTTAAGTTCTTGTTAATTATAATAAATAGTAATAAGAAAACTTACTCTGATAGATACAATTTCTCCAGTAGTCTTTTTGAACTTCTTCAGTTGCCTCAAAAAGTACCAGAAGCGTGATTTGGCGACAATCTTGTCGGGTGAGAAGATCCTCATTTTGTATAGAGGAGTCTTAGGCTCGCTCTCCGAAGGGAGCTTGCGTCCGATGACTTCATACTCTTTCAACTGAAATTCAATTTAGAAACATGTTTGTTTGGTACGTTTTTAGCTATACAAATAAGATGGAATATTTAAATAAATACTTATAGGACTTATTTAAATTAATTTCACCTACATGTGTTGTTCATTTAGGGCAGGGAGATATACAAACATATTATTGTACAACATTGCGATCGACTGGTAGGTAAAGCCTAGTCTTCAATATCGAAACAGTAATTCGAGTTTTATTTTAAAAGTTTCTATTTCGGAGAAAAAATAGAGTGCGAGTGGCACTACACTATCACAACACGACATAACCTTAAAGCCATACATCGGCCTCTACAAATTTCAATAGTTACGTATATCGGGAGCTTGGCATACTGGAAAGTATAGCTTTGATGGTTTTTGCAGCACATAAAAGACTATTTTGTGCGATAATTCAAGCTACTGCAAAATGTTTCAGGTAGCGCAACGTTGGGATGCAGAGACAACGTGTACGGGAATCACAGTTTGTCCACTTTTTCACTCACTTGTAAACACTTTTCCACTACTTAAGCATACACTGCGACGATTATTTGTATCTTTATAGACCATTTTGCTCATTTTTCAAGTAATATTCACAAAACTTACCTCTCCTTTCGCCTTCATTTTCGGAGGTTTTTAACTAAAAGAACCTGTCAACGGAAACGGAAAACTGACGTAAGGAAAATGGCGTCAGCTTGATATTGCCACTACAATATTTTCATTTGTTTTCAGTTAAGCGTCCCCTAGACAGCTGCGACCTGGCTGAGGCTGCGACTTCAGCCTAGTCTAGGTGAATGACTATGTGATTGGTTGAACTAGCACACACAAGCTTTCATCCTCCAGTTTTAGGGGTTGGGGGGTGATTTATTAAAAACCCTGCAAAATGTATTTTATTATTGATAACAAAGAGCCTTCAAATAAAATTTTAGACTTCTAGCATGAAAATTAGTGAAAGTCTCATACAAGCTTTCATCCCCCAGTATTAGGGGGTTGGGGGGGTAAAAGTTCGAAGTTTTAGATATTTTCCTTTGTATATGCGTAATTGTTAGAAAGAGGTTTGCTTTCGGACTGGCTGGTATGACAACGTGAAGTATTTTTGAATAGAGCGTGAAATGTGCTATTTTATATTTTTCATTGACGTCTGTCGTACTATAAAATTTGCCATGTAAAGTAGTAAATATGATAAAATAACTTCATTATATTTCTGTGTCTATTACAATACTATTCCTACTCTGCTATTGTGTGAGGAGCCTAGAGAAGTACCCCTCACACAGTAATATTATAGTCTACCTTGATGCCAAATATCACGTTTCTAGGTCATCTGGATGTGGATTAGGTTTTTGATCTAAAAGTCTAAAAGTCAGTGAGTCAGTCAGTGAGTCAGTGAATCAGTCAATGAAACCTCGGTTTTGAAACGTTAATATATCAAAAACTGTTGAATCAAATTGAAGTATTCTAGGCTAGCTAAACAACTTTAATGTATAGGCTCATATTTAGGTTAAATCGTTTTCGAGTTATGAAGGGGTCAAAAGTGGCTCGAAATGGTTTGTGTAATATGTGTAATATTACAAACGTCGCGTCGCCAGCTTTTTCTTTGTCTTGGCTGGACACGCTTCCGCGTGTCTAGATGGCAAATACCATATAGTTAAAGCCCTAAAATAAAATTGAAAAAAAAAAGTGTTAATTCAAATTGTCCAGAAAGTTATAAATTTCACTGTCAACCCTCAACTGTCATAATTGAAAGTAAAAATTATTTGTCAATGTCATATTTGAAAAAATATCTGCCCGGTCTGGAAATAAATAAAAAGTCTGCCGTGCGAACAAATAATTATTTATGAAAACTATCTTTCTGTAAACTGAGATTTCTAGAAGATAAAACAAAACTAATATTTCGTGTTTCAAAATACCTACCTATACCTACAATTCTGGTGAGTTATATAAACATTAGCAATGAATCATTTCCATCAATATCAACCACAAAATCTAAAATTAGTAATTGGCAAAGGAACTAGAATTCATGTATGGAAAAAAGAGCATGTATTGATTTATTTTTGTCTTAAGTTGCCGAATCTTTTGGTAAAACTAGTGTAACTAACATCAAACAACGACTTTATAATTTTGTTTGTAATCAGTACACATCTTGTTCAAACTATAGATACCTGCGATATGAATTTTATTAGGTATTTGTTTTAGATAAGCGTACAATTTTATATTGTACATGTTCAAAGTCTTTTATGCAGTTGGAAGACAAAGAGTATACCGAAGACTCGTGTTACATCCTGTAATTAGAAAATATTCCGTTGAAGCCATGGCTGCCCATAAACTGGAGGGCTGTAAAGAAAAAGAATGCTTGAATGTCAAACTACCACCATCAAAGAAGTATTATCGACAGGCAGAACATAGGTAAGATATACTTATTTCTTCAATACTTTGTATTGTTTATCATATTTTTTTAAAAATATTGCTATTCAAACTTATTTAATTTCGATATATTATTATTAATTTTCCTCCAAAAGTTTACTACATACTGAAATGCATGTTACTTAGAAATGATATTTATTTTAGAAATCTGCAACAAAATTATGAAAAGCTTTCTTGCACACACATTCACATATTTTTAATCCTAACAAATTAAAAAATGAGTAGCTGTCACAGAAATAGTATAAGTGGTTTATCTTTTAAATACATGATCTTATTAAGATGAGGCATCGGGCCCAGAAACACGATAATGAGTACTTTTGAATGTGCAATGTGAGAGGACGAATGATATTGATTCTAATTTAAAAAATAACAAAAAATAAGGGAAATCTTGAAAAAATTTATGAACCAGACAAAATTTTGAACAGTAACCGGTTTTATTAAAAAGAAAGCTTACAAATTTCTCACCAAACAAAGTTTAATAATTCAAATGCTAAGAATTATCAGAGACAACACCCCATTATTTGTTAGGAATAAAATAGCCTGATCACTTTTCTATTTTACAGACCGAGAAGTTATTTTTTTAATGTGTAGATTATGAGTAATTAATTAAAAACTCACTGCCGCCCGCCGCTCTGGCTCGATACTGTCGAGCGCGATTGGGTAATATTTGTCTGAGTGAAGGGGTGCAGTTCTCGATTTTTGAAACAATGGTTTATCAATGCGTCACCTTAAATAACATGTAAGTGCTGACTAAATCCAGTTGGCTTAGTTTTCATTTTCAAATTTAATAAAATTCCTGATGAAGTATCTCCTAATAACTATCTGATGATGTTATCGTGATTAAAATAATCCTCCTAATCAAATAGAAATTAGCATCAAATAAATGTTCACATCATAATTATATCACTTATTTGATATGGCAAGTGAAAAAAAGACAGAAAAAAAGTATAGTAAAATCTTTTTTGCTCTAGATACCATATTTTATAAGATATAAGTGAGAACTCTAGTCCAGTTTATTTATTTATCTCATATATTTTTTTACTAGTTGACCATCCATTAGCCATAGGATATCCACTGCTAGCCCAAAGCCTATCCTATGTCATACAGTGGATTTCATTAATAACGACCTCGGTTGTAAAGACTTTTCGGTTATAGCGACGTCAAATTTACGTCCCTTGAATATACCATATGCATAGAGCATACTTTCATAGGAAATTTTGAGTGATTGAAGTTTTATTTACTAAACACATACTAGTTAAAATTATCTATTTAAATACGAAGTTGCATGAAATGAGCAAGCAATAGCTACATTAATTTATTTGTACCTACTATTGAACACAATCTATTTTGTTTTACTATGGAAATTTACGTGGTTTTCACATATTTTATACTATATATAACGGGACTAAACTCACGTGTCATAGTCGTAACGACTATAGTTTTGGTCGCATTCGGCATCTTTCTCAAGTTGGCGAGTGCTAGCACGCGGAGCCGTCTCGCAATGCACTGAAATCATTTGACCAAAGCATCATAGATTATGTTTTGCAGTCATTATTGAGTTTTCTTCTAGTTGTAATATTAATATGTATGTGCTAGCACTTGCCAACTTGAGAAGGGTCACCGAATACGACCGAAACTATAGTCGTAAAGACTATCCCTACACGTCAGTTTAGTCCCGTTATATATAGCATAAAATCTTTTTTGTATCAAAACTTTTTTAAGAACAAAGCAACTCAACCAGTAGTAATAAGTAAAAAAAAAGTAAGTAAAAAAAGCTCTATAACTCACTTGTAAATAATAGCAATGGAAAAGTCACAGTTTGATTACAGGTGTCGTTATGTGCCTAATTGCAGTGAAATTAGAGACGCTTTATGAGCAAGTGGGTTGAAAAATAATTAGTTAAAATTTAATAACTATAATCTCTAACAAATTTTGAAACTCCGTAGATTTATAGTCATTATCATTTGACCAAAGCATCATAGATTATGTTTTGCAGTCATGCTTGAATTTTCTTCTAGTTGTAATATTAATACGGCTGTCACTAACAACTAACTTAAAATAATATGTCACGTAATATGGCGGCCAGAGGGAAACGCCTCAAATACTCCTGCATGGAATCGACGTACGACTTCGTTCCGTTTGCCGTTGAAACGGCGGGTTCGTGGTGCTCCGAGGCAAAAAAAATTGTGCGCGATCTTGGTCGCCGGCTCAGAGAGAGGGGACAGGATCCGCGGTCGGGGGCGTACTTAGCGCAGCACATCTCTCTTGCTATTCAGAGGGACAACGCCGCGAGCATAAAGGGGACATTTGGGCGGAATGCACTTTGTGGGGGCTTGTTTGACTAGGGAGTTGTTGACTCTGGTCAATAACTCTCTTGAATAGACATATTAGTGTTTTTGTATAAATCTCGTGTCACAATGTTTGTCCTCAATGGACTCCTAAACCACTTAACCGATTATAATAAAATTCGCACACCATGTGCAGTTCGATCCAACTTGAGAGATAGGATAGTTTAAATCTCAAATTATAGTCGCAATTTTAATTTATTTAGCCACAGCAACGCGTGGCCGGGTCAGCTAGTAGCATTATATAATTTTATGTTGACATTAGTTTAAATACTATATATAAATATATTTTAATAAAGGATTCCATTAAAAAGATTAAATACACTAATATACATATAGTATGTATCTGTAACTAATATGTTACATTATTTTATGCATATAAATTGGTATAAAACAGATAAGATATCTAGTTGTTATGCTCAGCAATTATTACGTCATATAATATTTGGATAAATATTTGTTGTAAGGAATTTATCAGACTGGAAATGTTTTTTTAAGTTTCTGTGGTTTCTCTTGTGTAGCAGTGAGTAGGTAAAGTAAGTATCATTATTTTCTCAGTAAATATAAAAAAACACTTTGCAATGCATTTTGCTTGTTATAATTTCTCACTCTTAAACTGACAGTTAACTCTTCCTGAAATATCCATGTGTTTGGGATTATTTCAAGTATTTGTGATTGATAAGTAAAAAGATTTTCCATGTCTGGTACTTGAACTGACTTGAACCTACAAGCCAGTTAACCAGAGGAACAGCTCAACCTTGAACTTAGCTGTAAGAGAATGAACAATGCATGAGAAATCGTTGCAGACTGAGAACAATGTTACCTCACAGAAACGGTTCTTGTGTACTAAATGTTACTGTGTCTAGATCGTCCTCATTTTGGTCGCCGCGACCGAAACAAAGTCGACACAGCGATCAAAAATGTTACTAGTGTTGACGTGACAGTGTCGATCTGTTTCGTAACGGCTACCAAAAATGCTCTCTAAAATCCTCTTCAGACCCTGGCGATACCGCGCCGCTTACGAAAAATTCTGCCATTTTAAAAGATTTAATTTTGAACTAAGGTTCAAATCAAATACTTGATGAAATGATCAGATACTTGTTGAGATTATATTTTTCATCTAAATAAGGAAAATTGTCAATTTGTAGCTATTTTTTACTAATTTTCTTCTATTAAAAATAAAGTTCCAAAAAAACCCTGGGTGTCGGGAGGGTATCAGAGGTGGCTCATTGATTTGAAGGGTCATTATATGCTTGACCTAGATAATTCTAGAGACAACGTGGTTTATGAGTAGATACAGCATTATTCAAAAGAAATTAACGCATTTGCCACACTACCCCGCTATTTATCGCATGTAGAAAACACGGCCTTAGTCTACCCAATTCGGAAACTTTAGGACGAACCTCGTTGTTGTTTACATCAGCCTCCACTCTAGTTATCTCCGTGTGGGGTCAAGATTATCATGTTGTCGCTGTTATTATTGCTCTTATTTACTTGCGACAACAGTCAAATAGGTCCATATTCAGTCATAATTCGACAGCTAACTTGATAACTCGTCTCGAAAATAACTTAAAATGGGTGACGATAGTGCGTATCCTCTGTCTCCGCCGTTGAATCCTCAAGATATTCGCGCACGCGCAAACTCTTCTTCGAAAAGCAAGCGACCAGTAATTAGATTCCAAGCGGGTGATGATACCGTAGAAATACCGGACAAGTCTGAAGCGGGCGTGAGTGGACTGCTGTCCAGGGCTGATCGTAGCGAAGTAGACCTAGACAGCTTCGCAGAGTGTTTCAATATGCAGAGCAAGTGGTTTGATAAGAGAGTGCTTGAACACAGGTGTGTATTTACGTCTTTGTGCAGGCTAACAATGATTGCTATGGTAACAGCACTTAAAGTTTATGTTTTTATCGTATTTACGTACTTCGTGAAGTAGCTTCTGTTGTGTGGCAGACAAGAGATAATCTTGATTACGATAGTATTATTATTATTGCATATGTATGTTCCACTCACGATAACATCATCGCACTGGCAATTCCTGGTAAAAGCCTCCTTTCTCTAGTATTGTTTTGCTGCCATTTTTTATGGGTTTAATTCTTTATGCAGGAATCCAGTTCGTTCTTTTATCTCTTCTGGGTCTGTCGAAAGATCGTTACTTGGGCTCCCTCCACTTGGATCCACAGCTAGGCTCCACTTGTGGATCCGCGGATACCTTTTTCTCCTCTTAAATCCACCGTGGATTCATGGATACTTTTTTTTCCACTTAAATCTACAAGTGCATGGATTCATGGATACTTCTTTTTCCATTTAAATCCACAGGTTTTTTTTTCTACTGCGATATCCACCAGGTGTATTCGTTTTCTATGGAACAACATTTTTTTTTCCAGTTTTGACAAAAGTCGCATAACAAAAGTTGTCCAAGCTTTTATGAAATTTAAAATGTTTAAATGTAACTAATAATTCGAATTGTAACAATTTGTAGTATAAGACACTAAGAAGGAAGTGCCGATGCTTATAACCTAGCGTAGGCATCTGAGCGTCTGTTATCATGAAAAAATTGTTACTAATACAAATTAATTATGTTAACTAATACTATATATATTTGTAATGTGTTAAATTTTTGTGGCAATAAATATATACTTAGTGGAAAAAAAAGTATCCATGAATCCACGGTGGATTTAAGAGGAGAAAAAGGTATCCGCGGATCCACAAGTGGAGCCTACCGTGCAAGTGTTAAAAGTCTATTTTTAGTTCACCTACCATCGACTGCTACGTCATCGCATCACCCCAGCCACATTTTGAAGCTTACATTATTTTACAGAAATAAATACTTATCTCTGGAGTCCCAATCCCAAAACACGGGATTGTAGAGTTGATGGCGAATGTTCGACTAATAGAAAAATATGATTGTCAAGACGTGTCTCACATAAATATATTTTTATCTTTGTAGTAACTAATGCTCGTTCAAATATAACATTTTTTTAATTATTATAATATACTTAGCATTTAATTGCTTTATAGATAAAGTAGAGCAGAACAATCTTGCGTAAACCAATAATACGATTTAGAATACACGTACATTGGAATAGAAAGTATAGATTCAATTTAAATTTAAAAACACCTACATTGTACTTTTCGGGAGACAAAGAGTCCGGTAGAGTTCCATGCCCTCGAGAGTGTTTACCCGAAGTATGGAATCGAGACTTATAGAAACGCTTTGTTCGTAGATAGGAAACATAATAAAAAAACATATGCCATTAGTATATCATTCACGAGATCTCTTATCGAATAACTGAAGCGTAATTTCAGTGTCTTCTTCGAATATATGGGTTTTACTATGCCATCCAAGTGCTTATCGTGCATTTGAGCATAATATTCACTTCCATTTAGTTGCTGTTTATGTTCTCGTTCCTTTTAATTTAGTACATTCGAATAAGCAAAATAATATGTATTACCATATTTACGCGATTTTAATGTTATTGCCAATTTTATTTATAGACCATTTTGTTAATTAATCGTCTCTGATAATGTTGTTTACGTTCTTCATCATCATACATTGTTGTTCCTCTTAATTCAACGAACCCTTTTGAAATAATACCCCTGTTTATTAATATATTAAATACAGCGCTTTGTTTTATATCTATTTTCCTTATATTTTGTACTGTTATCCACTTTGATACATTATGTGATTAAACATCATATTGTTGTATAAGAACACTACGATGTTCAGGTAGGTATAGATATTTTGAAATCGGTTTATCGTTATCTCTTTATTGATTGGCAAATCAATTGCTGACAAAAATCCCTATCATTTGGAAACCCATTCATTCAGTCTATTGCCTATTCCTTTATTCGCTTATATTTTAATTAATTATATCAACTGCGTATATTATCGTAATTACCAATAGCATCGGCGACATTGAACTTCACTGTTCAATGATTTCTTTAATTGGTCTTTTCGGTCACTACACCCGCTAAAATTGCGATAAAAAACCCATCAATTATAATAACTGAAATATTGTTCGTACGAAAGCATTGTGCCAATTACATCACTGTAATCTTTCGATATAATTATGTACTTATTCTTATCTACTGTTTGCCGTTCTCGGAATTTTACTCACGCATATTCCATTACCTATTCATCGGGTTGTAATGATTTCATTGTTAACGGAATTGTCTTTATCTGTAGCGGAAGGAATAGTTTCTCCTGTAGTTGGGGTTTTGATAAGAATCGTGTCGATTGTTGCAGGTTAAGAGGAATGTGAGGTGACCACTGTTTTCGCGTTTTTTGTATAACATCAAAATAATTTTCAGTACATTTTGGATATAATTTACGTTCCGGGAGAAAAGTCTTTTCACCGCCAAATGTTATGTTTTTGATGTCAAACGCTTGAGTCGGAAATATTGCACGTCCGTGCGACTTATATTTTTCAGAAAAGTTTTTAGTTTCTGTATACTTTTCAGCCAAAGTTTTGCGTAAACGTATGAGTCTTATAACTTTAAAGTCATTTCAAAAACTGTAAAAACTAAGACGTATAAACCTAGCTCTTGAAGTGCTGATTACATTAAAAAAATCATTCAAAACGAATGATATTATTTTAGAGGTAGATAACAGCTTAATATTATTTTTGTATGGACGAGTTGGCACCTCACACTCGTTTTAAGGGTTTGTGTTATCGCGATCGAGTTAGAAGTTCGCCGGGCGGCGTTTCGCCGTCGAGGTGAATCAGCTGTTCGTGGAAGTGGTAGGTATATGCGACGGTCGCCGCGGCCGGCGCGTCAGTACCCGCGACGCCTCCGACCACGCTCCACCTCACGCTATTGCTACTGCGAAAAATCCTTTATCGTCTCACACAATAATTATATGACTGCAGTTGCTCGGTACAGTTCAGTGTCTCGCTTTTCAGCTGCTGCCGTACGTAAACTAGTGTTATACAGGAAGTTTAGGCCGTATGGTTCCGTATTTGCGTTAAATGATTTGTATCTATTAGTAAAATATTTGACAGTAACAAGGTTTAGTTTAGGATCGTGCCTGTGTTCACATTTGTTATTGCGCACGTTCATTCATGTTGTGTTGCAAGGACTTCGAGTTTATCCGCTGTATTGGCCCACTTTTTTACCATACCGCTTGGTCCATATGTCGGATGTTTTGTATGCCTTCTTTATATGCAGAAATGAATGCGATTGTGAACAACAAAGGTGGTTGATTGTTTAATGATATTCATGAGTCATGAATTTAAATACGCACTTGTTTACTCTTTGTTTGAAAACATTCGAATACGTTACAATTACTAGATCTTGGTAAGTACTGACTGTGTCTGATATTTTGATATTCGAAATATACATATAGGTAGGTAATTCTTATTTAGCATAGATTATTTTGCTAATTACTAAGCTACCAGACCACAGTCACCATATAGTATACCATAGTCTAGACTGAAATGAAACTGTTTATTCGCCGAAGAATCTTTCGGCAATATTTCGCTATTTGTTTTCAACATATCTATCTGCAGTGTGCTCTGTGTACAGCTACAAATGTTACAAAAACAAAATACCTCGACTCAGTTACACAGCTGTTAATTGACTGTCGGGAACTGTTCAACAAAAACACTCTATATTATGTACAATTATTGTACACCTCTCTCATCGTCATAGCAAATGAATGGCATGTACGATAAGGTAATGAATATAAAAATAGAGTGAGGTCGATACACTGTCCTCATTGGATGAAATGCACGCTGTACAATAAAGATCGATGTGTTCAGTGAAAGTTGGAGTTATAGTGCTGAAATCTGCTCGAGTAAATAACACTAGGCGAGAAGTCGTTGACTCCCCTGTGCCTCCCGAGTCCGGGATATTTATCGATTGGTGTGTTCCTGGCAAACGTTCCCCCATGCGCTCGCTGCATCCCTCCCGCCAGATTATTTAATGGCCAGACGGTCCCCTAGCTCCACTACATTATCCAATTCTTCCTCCTACTTTACCAGGACGTACTACGTACTTGTTTATCTTCCATGATCATACTAAACAGATGTAGACTGAAATAAAGAAATAACTGTGTTTATTGACATAGTTTAATAATTTTATTTACTCGTCCAACTACGAGTTGGAAATGTAACCCTATTTTACAATTCTGGAGAAACTTTGTTTAGCGTACAGCACAAATATTTGAAATTGGCTATTATAAGACACTTATAAAGGTATATAAAGGTCTAGTCAATCGTTTCATGCAAAAATAATAACTTAACTATACAGTATATATTTAGTATCAGTCTATCTATACACAGTCAGATTTCCTTCGCTTCGACGCACAGAAAACATTCTGTCAATAAACAAGATAATAAAGCCTATGAAGAGTCTATGAAATTATCACACAGTGTCTTTCATTTTATTCTCCGGAAAATAGCATTTATCTAATGAGTGTCCGATTTGAATACAATCCTAACAAAGGTTCACCAAAGGTAAATAAGGGCAAACCTTTGGCCTGCATATTTTGGTAGAGCCAAAGGGTAAATAATCCCACGCAGTATTAATGTGACGGGTTATTTGCAGAAATCACGTTCGTACGTTAGGGTTATCACTCACTGAATTAGATAAGTGCTACACCACACCGAAAGTAAAAAAAGTGGGACACAAAAATTGCGTCTTAAACATAGCTAGTCAAACTTAGTAGGCATTTGTAATGACAAATAAAAATCGTCGGAATGATAGAGCCTGATATGAGCGCCGAATTCAAATCTAAAGATTGCAAAATATCCTGACTATACTACAAATATTGTGTAACATAGCAGTGATGGATGCTTCTATTGCTTCTCAGAGAGCTCGATGTTTCAGACCGGTATTACGACCTTGTTACTATCAAGGATATCCACTCAAATACTTCCTTTGTAACACTGACACGGCACTATGCAGACCCAGAGCTCATAAAGAAACTACATCGTTCAGTTTTCTCACTAGCAATATTAACTAGCTCAAGATTAGTTTTTCTAAGAATATCAGCTGTTTGTTTATATAAAAAACATTTTGGTTTTGATGTGAGTGATACAATGAAGGAGATAAAAACTCACAACGGTTCGGTTAAGTTTTTGGAGCCGGTTGCTAATGGCTCCTCCTATGGAAAAGGCGACAGATACACGGCAGCGCCCAATGAGTAAGTTATTGAAGTTATTATGACCTTGGTTCTATTGTTTCTAGACATACGGCCATGTATTAGCATATCACTGTCTATGATGTAAGCGTAATCTGTAAACGGAACATTCCAAAGGCCAAAAGGTGTGATTTTATGTGATTGACAAATTGGAGGTCGATATTGGAAGACTATAGACGTGACGGAAATAATAATTGGATTTTTTGTTTTGCTACCACATGAGTTTTGGGACAATTTTGCTAACAACAATAATGGAAATTTATAAGTAGAGCGGGATATCGTTGTCCGCTAAGTGTTAAGTTTGGCTGTATAGCTTATTTGTGGTAAAGTTTATCATGTCTATCTTGTGGCTATCGTGTTTATTTTGGATTTTTAGTGTTGCAGAATATGGCATAGCTATTTTTTTTTCTGGCCATCAATGATTAAAAACTGCTGAAAAGTGCCCTGGTTGTAAATTATTCAATCAGAGTAGAAAGAATTTGTTATTTAAAATGTGAAATGTTAATTCATATTTCTGTAATCATAATATTATTGCTTGGTATTAATAACATATCAAAAATATATTCTGGAAGGAAAAGCATTCCCAACATGAATGATGTTAGCATATTTTGGTGGTGGAAAATTATTTTCAGATGCTATGTAGCAACATTTATTTTTCATCTGTATGATATGAAAATACGCACTGGCCAGTGGATGCGTCATTCGCACTTTAATCCTACACCTACGACTCGATCATTAATCACACAGAATCTATATGATCAGCATCTATATGTCTTTATTGCCAAATTTTGCTCTGAAAGGTCATGTTTGTATCTTGGCGCCTGGCGCTCTGAATTCCTGCCTTGGAATGTTGTCAAACAACAGAAGCATAAATGGCAACAAGTTGAATTTTATGAATACTTTAAGCCAAATATATTTAAATCACTGAAATATCATAAATCTTGCTAAATAACATATCAGTTACCAGACTGGCAACATGTGCGTAAATACTTGCAAATCGTAATTTTACATTTTGGCATGTGCATTCTGGAATTCCATAAGTGCTTGATCTGTCTCCCGCGTAGGCGTTAACGTACGCCGTGTCACAACTAATATGTTATTTATGTCATTAACTGGATTAGACTCTGGATGCTGGGTATGGGTGCTGACAGCGCCAATATCTAAATCTGGAATAACACCTGACTTACGTGTTAATTTCCAATGTCGTGTAAAAATCTTCCGTTACGTTTCAAAATCAGGTGTATGAAAGACTACATTTTTCCTCACGTATTTTGCAAGATATTTTGTAACAGGGTACTGACTACTGACATTGTTTCAGCTCTATTGTCTTTTCAGCGCTCTGAGCCCAATTATAGACTTTTGAGTGGGCCGTGGTGTCGCTTTAGCTGCCTCGTGTTTCGGGAAAGTTAGGAAACGAGAACTCTCCCCCAATCTGGTTTATTTCTCTTTTACTGTTATATCCTACAAATGTTCTATTTGTCGCTATATTCAGTTTATTGAACTCATATATGGGCAAGGAAAAATTGTTTATCCTTATCCTACTATTACACTGCTATAAATAGTTTGGCTTAAACGTATGGATGCTTTTCACGTTCATATACGTTTGCCTTATCCAAATTGAATCAAAAGGCGTTTGTGCACAAATAAGAAGCTTCTGGAAATTCTATAAATGGCTGTTACGATCCTAAATCGGTATCAAATAGATGAGAATATTGTGTTTTGCCCCTCCGAAGCTAAAATGAATCTGTTAAATACTACAAGTATATATAAAAATAATGAACGGGTAATAAATATTTGATAAACACGAATCAGTTTTTGAAATCGTGCGTGTCTTGGGCCGATTTGTGCAGTCTGTTGAGTGGCCAGATTTAAATTTTCCCTAAGGAATACCGTACTCTCTCATTCTTGGTTTCCAATTTGGACCGCATTTCCTAATATACTTACGATATATTTTACATGTGAAATTTCCTACGTTGCTTTAGTTTAATTCTATTTTTAACATGAACTCTAAGTGAAGAGTTGAAGCTAATTTACACCATTATCACGATCATGACACGGATTCCTAATGCTTCATTTCCACAGTAATAGCGGACACGGCCGTAATCGGTGCATGCCTTGAGCTAGGCTATTGTATACCTCTGTTATCGTAATTTCCTGTGGTCTGGTTATACTCTTATCAGCATCGTTAGGGTTTTGATGAACTTTGTTTAATGTCGAGCACGGAATTTTACCACCAGTTATGTTTATGATACTCTCTGTGGGTCGTTTTAAAAAAGTATTGTCACCTGACCTTCAAAATTCAGTATGAAGATGGCACCTGAACCGATGACTGTGGTTAGTGATCGTAATGTCATTGTCACTGACTATAAATTCAGCTCTGATATATTTATATGCTGCAATAAACTTCATCAAGGTCTTTTCAGAATGTTCCATCAAAGAAAATCTAGTAAAGATAGTCTTATTTTATTTTGATGATGTCAGGTTTGCAAACTAAAACTTCCCATGTTTGATTTTGAATATCAACTGTATCAATGACGATTTGGCAGTGCTCTTGTTATTTCATGCCAAAATACTTTAAAAGGAATTCCTCGTTACTATAACAGTCCAAATACTCAGCGAAGTGAAATCAATTCCTGAAACTCGGTTTGTTATACTCAAGTGGGAGGCACAGAGTAATATAAGTTAGAGGCAAGGCATTACAAACATTTTATCTAGACCCGAGTGGGCGTTTGCGTGCTTATACCAGTGTTTATGCTAAGCCACGAATCAGATTAACAGACACGAACATTCTTACGTAACATTCTATGTAATCGACAGCACTTAGCTATTTAAAACTCTAATAACAAACTGTTGACAGGTGAATCAGCTAGAACTGCAAGTTTAACATTGGAATTTAAGAGAAAATAATATAGTTTCAGCATAGGTTTTCATTTAGAATTAGGTAATGGAAATGCTTTCAGGAGTCATAATTTTGAGCGTGACAACTATAGTTGAACAACAAACGCTACGACTGCCTTTCATCACTCAAGTGTGTGAAAACTAAGAATACTTTGTTTTACTCCCACTTGTCGTTTCAATACATTCTTCATAGCTTATTATAGGTCTATGCTTCCTTTCTTTTCATTATTCTCTAGGTATTTTTCATTTCTTTTATACCTACTTCTTGTTACTAAAATGATAGAACGAATTCTAAACTTTAGCCAGTATTGCACTGCACCTCATTCTGTTTGAATGTCTAAGGTCTTTTTATCTTTACTCTACCGTGGTTTGAAAGATAAAATCTCAGCAAGATTCCAATATTACTGCGCACTGTTATTCAAATCTGATAAAGCGTCACCTTCGATTCCACCCACGACATAGGGAGCAGTTTTGCCAAGTGTCCTATTCGGATTATGGAATTCTGGAAATAGACTGGAGTAGTCTCGTTTCGAATAATCCGAATTTCTGTAGTTCGAATCTAGTGGTGCTTGACATGGGTCGTGTTACGTGTATGGTGTGCTGCGTGCTTGACATCGTTATAGAAACCCTTCCCTACACCCACTCGCTCTTCTAATAGGTCAAAACGAAACTCAATTTAACTGCAAAACAATTATATTTCTGAATACCATTATCAGTTCTAAAAGAATTCGTCATCTATAGCTATGAATAAGGAATTATTCGTTCTGCATGATATTTATTAATGCACATCATGGACCGTGACAGATATGTTACTGATTGCGCATGCAAGTTAAGAGTGGTTTAGGTGCAAAAATAATTGGTTTGAGCTATTCGGTTATTAGCCATAAAAACTTGAAGTTCGCCAGTCTTAGAATGTGTAGCGTGGTGATCGACGCCAACTACCGCTAATTACTTATCGATTTCTTTCGATTTGCTGCAATTTCAGTCCAAAACAGAATTGTAATTTTATTTTTCTTTTTGTTAGAGTTATGTATGAGTATGAAATAGAGCAATTTATTATATTCCTCTGATGTATAGTTGCCCTTGACGGTTAGGTTCTTCCAAAATTGCATATCTAATAAATATTTAATTACAATTTAATATGTCCTATTATTGTCGACTGATGTCAATTTGATTTTTTATTTCATCGCCTGTGAATGCAGGGGTTACTTACTCGTACCCGATATGATTATTTACTTGCTTATGACCTGGTTTTTCCTTGAATTTACCAGATCCTTGAAATATAGATACGAATCCAGCAGAGCTATAATAATTCAACTGTTGCGGCCTCTCTATATGCAGTTTCATTAGAATGACAATGAAGTGCAAATAAAGTTATGCTGTTCTATTTGCCTACACAAGAGTTAACACATCATACTTTGCGTTGAGCTAGGTTCGTACCACAAGTTCTTGCGTGTCAAAGTCGCCTGTTTGTGTGACAGTGTGACTGTCTGTGTATTCCTTTAGATCTCCTAAACTGCTCAAGAGATTACAATGCGGTTTTTAATATCTCTTAGAATATTAAATTTCTTCCAGAAGGTTTATACTTTATAGCTATGATTCATTCGTAACCGGGCGAAGCCGAGATGGGCAGCTGGTCATCTCCAATTCCAAAGCTGAGTGAACGAGATGAAACTCAAATCCAATTGGGGCGCGCGTCAAGAGCTCATGGTGAGGGCTCTGAGGTTGACCCGTGTATTTTCATGTTGCGCCATAGCTATGCATAATTTAATAGGACAGGGGGTCAGCGTATGAATCGGAAATCAACTTTCGCTCAGCGCTCGGCGAGTCGCTCGTGTTGCGTTGGACGTAGATAAACAATGATTTGCATGTCAATCTGTTCTGTCACGCCCGATTGAGACCGTACGCATTTCCGATTATGACTGTATTATAGTCGTTATCAGAATGTGTCCTACTTTTCTCTTTTGCGTTAAGGGTTAGGTCATAGTTCACCAAGCTAGCTAAATGTGGCTAGGCAGTCGTAGTAGTAGACGTATTTGTCGTAGAGCATTTGAAGGACTAATAGTGAAAATGAAATAATAGTACTACCTCGACTTAAGGTCTCCATACAACCTTTTCCATCCGATAACAAATTCGAAGCTATCTAAATAAATAAAAAAGGCACGTAGAATGCTTCATGGATACCTACATTACATTGTTATTCAAAACTGAGATGTTCGGATTAGAATTCGGATTTCTCCGGTCTCTGAGACAGATCGCAAAGTACCTATGAAGGTGAGACTGCTTCTCAGACTAGACTACAGATACTTTGGCGAAACACGTACATGTTAAAAATAGAAGCCCATGCTACACTACATCCAGTCATGCAACAAAGAATTATGTCACAGTACAGTCAACGTTTATGTTTATGCCAATAATTACAATAGGTACATGGTACCTACACGTTACTTGATGCCGTGATGTCATTATAAATATATTACCATAGATGAATTATGGGTCTCGCTCCGCTAGACCTATAATTCATCTATGTGTATTACATTATAATACAAAGCTTATTTGCCACGTGTATAAGTCTTACAAATGCCATTGAAGTTCAACAATGAGATGAAACATAACAAAAGCTACTTTTATGATTGAAATTACGTTATACAACATGTTTTTTCCCTCTCCGACTTAGGAGTATGGGTAAAGCAACTTTAGGTTACTTAATTAGTAATCTAAAGTTTTGTTAACCAATTTTCTTTTTTCTCAAAAAGAGTGATGAATGATTGAATTGAATGATTGTAAGTTTAACGTGTAAATGTGTTTACTTGCGTGTACGTTACGTTATATCTCATCTCCTAAATGAACGTTACGTTTTTTTTTTTCACTTTGATAGCTATTAGGACGGACTATCTCCATCATATTCTTTCTTCGAAGTTTTTCTTTCTGGGGTATTATTTCCATTCGATAATTTTTACTATACAATACGAGTAAGCCCGATTACAGAGGCGCCATCGTAATTATAATACCTAAATAGCATAGTTCTGTTTCTTTTTCACTTTAGGCATTCGATAGAGAGAACGCTTTTTACGTTGCTATTAAATTTACTCTGGCGCCTCTATAATCGGGCTTAGTGTGTTTGTACTCGTATATCGGTGTCGGAGCCTTAAGCGGTGACACCTATGGCAAATTTTGATCAACTTTTACTACGGGACCAACAGTGAAAACGTAAAAAAACTGCTGCTCCATACGATTTTTTAATAGACTTTCGACAAAAAGTATGGAATAGCTGTTTTTCTTACGTTTTCACTATTGGTCACACAGTAAAAGTTGTTCAAAATTTGCCATACCTAAATGTCACCGCTTAAGGCTCCGATACCGGTAGACAAACACATTGTATATAATACTGGGACAGGTTACAATAGTAGATTTATGGTGGAGCCTACGTTCTTTTCAAAGGGGAACAATGATGTTCTTATAACCTTGCCATCCATCAGCAATAAGAAGTCCACTGCGGGACATAGCCTCCCCTATCGACCTCCAATAAGACCGGTTGGAAGCGGCTTGCATCCAGCGCGATCCTGCGGTCATCCGTCCACCTTGTAGGTGGAAGTCCTACGCTGCGCTTGTCGGTACGTGGTCTCCACTCGAGAACTTTTCGACCCCATCGGTCATCACCAGATAATCCTGTGGTCTCACGATTATCAAACGTTTGATATTAGTCGATAAAGTCAAAATTGATCGTAAATAATATAGAATTTACATGCTGTATTGTTCGAAAAGCCTATATGAATTTAATGATAAATTAAACACGATGATGATATTAAATTATAAGTTTTTGAATGTAGAACATGCGATTTCATGAATGGTACTTGTTTTGCTTGCAAGGAGTCTCTGCGGTCTCCATCAGGGATCATCCCTAGATTATGGATAGACCGTATGTGAAGTTGCAGTCAAAGTGTTATATCTTTAACTTGAATATTTTAACAAAGCAGGAACAAAGATTAGCCAGAAATTATGAAATTCTTAATTTATGTAGTCATTAAGGTCTTGCTTTGCTTCAATTTGGAAATTTATGTCTGGCTAGAGAACAGATATATTAATTATACAGTTATTATCAGCGAGTCCCAACTCATTTAAAAGATATTTCTTTTACAAAATACCTGAAATCAATATCAAGCACTCCTATTAGTCTCATTAACAAGATCGTAAATATCGCAAACCTTTTAGCGGTTTTGGCCAAATTGCGTTGCTCCATTTACCATTTGAGTCGGTAAATGACTACTTGTATTGCAAAAGCTACTGATGTTTCTTAATTAATTATAATTATAATGAAAAGTTGTTGAATTGAAGATACTTACATCATTTTAATTATTACTTTTAACAAATATCTAACAGTTTTTTTGCGTATTTTATTTTAGCTTGTTTATTTAAAGTGCCTTTTTGCTCTTAGATTTGAAAACACCGACATTGTTTTTTTTTAACATATTCACTTAGATTAAAGTTCTTTACGGTGGCCGGTCCATAGGACATATGCCTCTCTTATAGATTTTCATTAAGACAGTTATAAAAAGTACAGCATTCACGTCTAATGCTTGGTGACGATGAAATAATATGCAATTTATCTAAGTGTAATGTAATCTTCAGCAATAAATAATAGTATTAAGACACCGTATTTTGTATATTGCAACCATTTATCATCATTAGTTATCGCTTACATAAATTTTCGAAAAATCTTTGGTAATACTTCTGCAGTTATTGCATTATTATGCGCATAAAATTATGTAAAAAGTGTTTGTAATTCATTGAATTCTTGTTTCAGAATCTTCGTGAATAGATCGTTGCATTTAGAAAATGTTAAATTCTACGGTTTTGATATGGACTACACATTGGCTGGTAAGTCAGGCATGCTGTCATAAACGTAGCTATTTGGTTAAAGGGTATTCCGTAGTCGAGTGCACGCAACAGGCTTCTGGCGGCATTAGACAAGCGCTGCGGCTGATTACGCGTCACTAGATACGGAATGATACATAGATTACCATCTTTTTATAACGTTGTGGAAGCAAATAGATATGAATATAGATACAAGTAGAGCGTCCTTGAGAGATAGGCAAAGACTTACAAGCAGACCACCTGATGCCGATGGTCAAATGATATCATCAAATATGTCGGAAGGCAATGGCTGAGGCTCGCACAGGATCGGAAAGAATGGCAAGAGAGACAGGCCTATACAGGGTTATTTCTAATCAATTAGCATCCTTTTAGGGGCTTGTTCTGTACATCAAAACTAACAACTATTGTTTTGCGACTTTTTTCAAAACTCGAAAAAAAAATCAGCTGTTTTGTCGCGGGTAAACGAAATTTTTCTATGGAACAACAATATTATTTTTTGAGTTTTGACAAAAGTCGCAGAACAAAAGTTGCTAGACTTGAGCTGATAGTACCGAATAAGCCCCTAAGAGGATACTAATTGATTAGAAATAACCCTGTATATCCTGCAGTAGATAGAACGGGCTGATTGCAGAAGTAGTGTCGCAGCTACACTATAGCCTAGCCCTAGCCTTAGTATAATTTATGACCCAGTTTGCTGCGAGTTATTCAGAATACTATAGTCTGCGCTTACTGTGCGTGGAGTCATCTATGGGTACCTTTATAGGTTTCAAAACCACCCCACCACTCATCTCAAAACTGAAACTTGGCTACGCCCGGCAATGTATTTATTTTCAACCAAGTCTTGAAATAACAAGTATTATATTCCACTCACACGCGTATTTACAAAACTGAGAGCATTGTCCAAAAGAATCAGCTGTGTAAAGTAACTGTACCGCATAATGATCTTCAACTCATCGGTATCAGCCACACGATTGTTTTTGAAGTGAAAACTTCTTCATAGCTCTGTGATTTTCTATAATAGTCAAAGTTTTTTTTATTCTATTTGATGTCTGTTGTCGTTGACACTAGTTAGTTTACATTGACTTTATATTTGTTATTCATTATTTATTTTTTAAAATTGGTTATTAATAGAATTGATAAATTGGTTCGAATGTAGTATGTAATTGTAGATAAGTATTTCAAACATTGTTATTTGACGATTCCAAGTGCAATTGTTATGTCTACGGAATAAAGGAACTTTGACTTTGACTTTCTTTAGCGGCGTTGTACACTTTTTGGGATAGATAAAAAATGTAAAACTCGCGTCAGGTCACGTGACCTGATCAAAAATTCGTAAGACGTTCAAGTTTTCACTTTCGCCGGCACTCCCGGAGTGCAACTCGTTGTTTTTAAAAACAGACGTTTCATAGGAGAAGCTCATTGACTTTCGGCAAAATTTTTATACCTCACTTCACGTCACATGCGACGTGATTTTATTAATTGGATTTTTTCTTCGCACTCTCCTCCGTTCATTTCATCTCTGGTTCAGGCTGAATGAAACTTCTTGGCGTCCATGAACATGAAGCGAGCCATAGCGCAGCAGTAAATTCGTTATGTTAGCTGCGTAAAAAGAAGGAAATATAGGCACAGGTTGTAGCCAACTTCACAGCCGCCAAGAAGTTTGATTCGGCCTATCTACATCAAATCCTAGTAGAAAAAAACCGAATAAGATAAACGAGCTTGCTAATTTAATAGTATGTAGATTGTATCATATGGGAGCAAAATAATATTTTACGGCGAGGGCGCTTTTTTGAATCCAGATCGATTCTAGAGTAGAATCCCGAGCGTAGCGAGAGATTCTTTAGTAGAATCCTGAACGTAGCGAGTGATTCAAAGTACGTCGCCCGAGCCAAAAATATATTTTGCGCCCCAGTGGTACACTCTACTTTTCATCACCTCTATGAGAAAACAAAAGGCGCCTCAATAAAACGTAGAGTAACAACTAAATTGAAATTTAATGGTATCTAACAAATGAAAACTTATATTTACATACTTTTCATTCATTTTCTTGGCGTTGAACACTAACATTACAAATACTTCCAAATTCAAAAAGTGCGCGGTAAAGATCATTCCGTCGCACTTATTTGTTCCAAATTCAAAAAGTGCGCGGCAAAGATAATTCCGTCGCACTTATTTGTTCCAAATTCAAAAAGTGCGCGGCAAAGATAATTCCGTCGCACTTATAAAGTGAACACCACCTTTGGGCGCACTTAAAGGCGAACCAAGTAGTCCTTTTCGAATAGATGTGATGAAAAATTGTTATATTTTGTTTTGCAGAGTATAAATCTCCAGCGTATGAAACACTAGGATTCAATTTAACCAAAGAAAGGCTAGTACACAAGGGCTACCCACGAGAAATATTAGAGTTTGAATACGACCCTTCATTCCCAGTCAGGTAAGCAACCTATATTTTGATTTTCTATTTACATTTTATTAACAACCAGCTTTAGCCCGCGGCTTCGCCTGCGTGATATTTTGATTTTTGTCTATCCCATAGGAACCTTTCATTTTTTTGGGTGGAAAAGTAGTCTCTGTCTCTCTCCAACCTTTTAACTTATTCCATACCAAAAATGAAGTCTTTCCAGTGCTCTGTTGTGTGTGAAAGACTAACAAACCAACAAATGCATTTATAATATTAGTAAGGAATCCCATTTGATCTTCGTGCTTAGAAATATATTTTTTATTTTATACTATATATGTACATATAACGGGAATGAACTCACGTGTAGGGATAGTCGTAACGACTATAGTTTCGGTCGCATTCAGCGACCTTTCTCAAGTTGGGAGTGCTAGCACGCGGAGCCGTTTCGCAATGCATTCAGTGCTAATTAGGAAACGTGAGAAAATGTGTGAAAACCACGTTAATTTCCATAGTAAAATAGAAACATAATGACCGTAGAAATGTATTTAATCAGGTTCACAATATCGTCGTTTAGTGCCCATTTAATTTTATTTATTTATAACATTATGGCGTCCTTGTCGTTTACTTGTAGCTGTTTATACTATCGTGAAGATTTTATATTCACGCATTGCATATTTCATGATATTTTTTTTTTCAGAGGCTTGTGGTTCGATACATTGTACGGAAATCTACTGAAAGTGGACGCATATGGTAATATTTTAGTATGCGTACACGGATTTGAGTTTTTGAAAACGTAAGTTTATTTTCTTTGGATTATTTAGTGCATTACTTTAAATTATAAAATTTATCATATAACCTAGCTAGATAATTACGATTCCTTAGGGGAATGCACGCAACAGCAGCAGCAGACTAGTGTCGCCGCAACACTACAGATTTCTATTCATCATCATCATCATCATCATTTCAGCCATAGGACGTCCACTGCTAGACATAGGCCTCCCCTAATAATTTCCAATAAGACCGGTTGATTGCGGCTTGCATCCAGCGCAATCCTGCGGTCCTAATAAGGTCATCCGACCACCTTGTGGGTGGACGACCTACACTGCGCTTGCCGGTACGTGGTCTCCACTCGATAACTTTTCGACCCCATCGGTCATCAGTTTTCCGCGCTATGTGCCCTGCCCATTGCCACTTCAACTTGCCAATCCGCTGGGCTATGTCGGTAACCTTGGTCCTTTTACGGATCTCCTCATTCCTGATTCGATCTCGCAGAGAAACTCCGAGCATAGCCCTCTCCATGGCTCGTTGGGCTACTTGGAGCTTACTAATAAAGCCCATAGTGAGAGACCACGTTTCTGTGCCATAAGTCATCACTGACAACACACACTTAAACTTTCGACTTGAGGCACTGAGGTATGTCAGACGAGAAGACGTTACGCTATTTTCCAAACGCTGCCCATCGAGTTCGATTCGGCGATTGGCCGAATTCTATTTATATTTAGATTTCTATTTATTTCTGTGAAATAAAATCATAGCTGTCATAAAAAACGCGTAGTCTGCGGCAGCGGCTGCATATTGTATCCCCCGACGACACTGTAGTCTGCTGAAGTAGCGTGCAGTCTGCTTCGGGATTGTTTATAAATACCTTAAATCGGAAAAATAGAGTTTGCGTTAAAAAGATCATAAATTGCCAATCAGAGAAACTCTTAGCCATGTCTAGGCCTTCAGGCGGCTTAAAAACTGACACCAGGTGTAGCCACTCGGCCTGTATGAACTTTACTATGTACCCCTTGAGTTTTATAATAGTAAGTAAGTTCGCATAGGCCGGGTGGCTCGCCCTGGTGTCGGAGTTTTTAGGTCGTCTGAAGGCCTCTGAATTGGCTAAACAGTTAAAACAAACCGGGACCTACAATTTAACCTGTCATCCGAGCCACGGTAGCGCTCAGTTGGAAAATGCCACCCGCGGTCACCCCTCCAAATACTGAACGTGCGGAACGTTGCTTAATTTCGGTGATCGCTGACAAACACCTAGTCAAACTACTACGTTTATAATAATTATTATATACTACGGGACTAATCGCGCACGGGTCACGGGTAGACGGGTAGTCTACTCGGCCGAAACGTCGGGATGAGGAGGTATTTATTTATCTCGTAATTTTAGTGCGCGATTAGTCCCGTAGTATATAATAATTATGTGTTCAAATCGCGAAAGTTTAAAAACAACATACGTTTATAATGTTGTAATGGAGCACAGATTTTGCAAAGTTGGAAAAGTAATTACAAATGTCTAGTGTGGCTACAGATGTGCTGCCGCAGTCAAAAATGGTAAACAGACGACTCCTAAAATATTGTTATGTCGCCTCGACGGCCAAACGTTGCACAGAAGGATGTTACTTTATGACGGAAGCCGTTTATTGCAGCTGGACAACACGTCATTTTTTATTACATGACGCCTGTATCTAATTTATGTAGTAATCGACTATCATCGTACACTAATATTAATTATACAAGGAGTGTGAGGTGACCACAGAACTTTTTTGATAAAAACCGGGGGGACCGGGAGAAAACTTTTTTCACCCCTTAAATGTTTTTGGTGTCAATCGCTTGAGCAAGAAATATTGCACGTCCGTACGTCTTTTTTTTACAAGTTTTTATTTAACTTGCAATGGATGTAACTATGTATGTATGTAAGAGAAGACTAATTTATTTAGAAAGTTGGCAAACATAAGAACAACTTAACTCTACGAACGATAGTCAGTTTTATTTAAAAAAGAACTATTGTGGCTCCTCTACCAATTCTCTCAACTACTCGAATCGTAATCTTCAATAGTGTGATGTCACAAGGATATCTGCTATCTCCGATAGAAATCTATTAGAGGCCGCTAGGCGTTGCCAACTGCACGTAGCTGTGACATAAATTAAACTGATAAGGTGCGGTTCCACCGAAAACTAGTTTGCTACTTTGTTCACAACACGTTTGCAAAAACCTCAACAGTGGGCAAACTTGATTTAAAGATATTGTAAGTAGTTAGTACTAGGACAAGTACTTTTTGGCTAGAAACATTTGTGTTAAACAGTGTGCAATGCTGTTTTTAAACTTTCGCGATTTGAACACTTTATTATTATATACTACGGGACTAATCGCGCACTAAAATTACGAGATAAATAAATATCTCCTCATCCCGACGTTTCCCATACCGTGACCACGGTCGATGCAACTCGGCCAAACCTCGGGATGAGGAGGTATTTATTTATCTCGTAATTTTAGTGCGCGATTAGTCCCGTAGTATATAATAATAGTGTGCAATGCATTGCGTGGTGTTCGTTAGCGATCATCGAACCTAAGCAACGTTCAGCACGGTCAGTCTTCGGATGGGTGACCGCGGGTGGCATTTACAACTAGCGCTACCGTGGCTCGGATGACACGTTAAATTGTAGGTGCCGGTTGTTTTAACCGTTTAGCCATGTCAGAGGCCTTCAGCCGGCTTAAAAACTCTGACACCAGGGCTAGCCATACCGGCTTATATGAACTTTATTGGACTGCTTTATGATATGGCAGCAACTCTTTACTTTGTTATGGCTTAAGAATGGAGCCGTTGGTCTCAGCATTATGATTAATTCATAAAACAATTAAAATCATCAAGTTATGAACTTATTTCTTCATCCATCATCATCCATCCATCAGCCAAAGGACGTCCACTGCTGGATATAGGCCTCCCCTATGGATCTCCAATAAGACCGGTTGGAAGCGGCTTGCATCCAGCGCGATCCTGCGGTCTTAATGAGGTCATCTGTCCACCTTGTGGGTGGACGTCCTACGCTGCCCTTGCCGGTACGTGGACTCCACTCGAGAACTTTTCGACTCCACCGGTCATCAGTCCTCCGCGCTATGTGCCCTGCCCATTGCCATTTCAACTTGCTAATCCGTTGGGCTATGTCGGTAACTTTGGTTCTTCTACGGATCTCCTCATTCCTGATTCGATCCCGCAGAGAGACTCTGGGCATAGCCCTCTCCATAACTCGTTGGGGTTCTTGGAGCTTACTAATAAGGCCCATAGTGAGAGACCACGTTTCTGTGTCATGAGTCATCACTGGCAACACACACTGGTAGAAAACTTTCGACTTGAGGCTTATTTCTTAGCATAGCTAATTTCTTCGTACGTTCGTTTGCTTTACTATGGACCCATCCATATCTGTTTGATTTTTATCTTAACAGATCTGATTGCGTTATCTACAGTCTGCTACGTAATATTCTAAATCACAATGATGTAGAAAATATTATCTAATCGTACTGATTGCAGATACTACGGTCCTCGACCGTTATCAATTTACTCTTGAAATATAACTTATTTTAGTTGATTGAATCAGGCGTTACTTTGCGGAAGTTCAGTTTCAAATCTTTGTTTCAAATAAATAGCCCAAATTCTATGGCTATAAAAATATTCAATAAATTGCCAAATAACCTAAAAGATATCGAAAGAGAATTTTTTTTACCGATAATCTAGAGAACATTAATAAATCGTTCCAATACAAATAATAAAATAGGGTCATATGTATCACTATATAAAACATATTAACTAAGAACCGCATGTAAATTTCATATGTTTCAATAAATGATTTGACTTTGACTTTGAAATATTTAGTGTATTTCCGCTATAAATTAATTTGACTATATTAATAATTAATCCTGTAACTGAAACTTATAATATGCCTACAAAAGAGCGGAAATATACTAAATATTTATTCGAAACAAAGTATTAAATTACATACTTTTAATACAGTTTTTTTCAGTATTGCGCCTAGGTTAATTGTTACTAAGCACACAATTACATTTTTAAGCAACTTGTAACCTTGTCGTGTTGACATACAACATAAAAAATAAAAGTTATTTAAAGTATTAAATTCCATTTAATATTTCGCGATTTTTATGAGTGAACTGAGCTTATATACGTTAAAAGAATCTCCAAAATTATGTACTTAAATATTTGATGAGTGCGACATGATATACAGGGGATATTTCTAATCAATTAGCATCCATTTAGAGGCTTATTCTGTACATCAAACTAAGAACTTTTGTTAAACGACTTTTGTGAAATCTCAAAAAAAAGTGGTTGTTCCACGGAAAAATATCGTTCACCCTAGACAAAATGTATGGAACAGCTGAATTTTTTTGAGTTTTGACAAAAGTAGCGGAACAAAAATTGTTAGTTTTGATGTACAGAATAAGCCCCTTAAAGGATGCTAATTGATTAGAAGTAACCCTGTATATCCATAGGCCGAATAAAACTTTTTGGCGCCTGTGATGTTAGCTATAAGCTGCGGATAACCCAATCCTGACTGAAACTCATTTAACAGCTACTTGAGAATTGGGTTATCCGCATATTGTAGCCAACATCACAGCATATAACTGCAGAGCAAGTTCTGCTCTACTTCTTATCATATATATATTCATAACTAAGTAGCTATAAACCATTCTGGCATATATTTGGAACAGGTTAGCAGAGAATGTGTGCTTTTTATAGCATGTAAAGTAATCTGAGAAACATCTATAAATACATTTAAAAATATTTATTAAATAATTGACCTTTGATTATCTTGACTGATAAATATTCATTTATTCATTTTAATGAATTATTCAACACTGCATACTAGACGCAAATCAGCGAATGCTGCTTGTCTAATAAATAACTAAGAAATACAAATTCTAAAAATACTAACCTTTTTTTGTACAGTAAAATCAAATAATTGTACATTTTAGTTAACAAAAGGCACAGACCCTGGAGTCTATGGCTTGCAATTTACCAATAAAAAATCGAACTTTCTCAACTTGATACATTAACATTATGTTACATAAACAAAATGTACGATGCTATAATGTCGAATCAAACTTCTGAAACTCACTTAACCTTACTACCTCACTTATACCTGTAGTAGTCAGAAAGACTGTTGCAGATAGCAATGTAAAAATAAGTAAGAAACTATATCGCCCTCGCCGAAGAACTTCCCCCTTAACTTAAGGAATATTGGAATAATCTGGAAAACCTTAAACCGACTCCCTTCACAAGTGGGACGAAGTCGGGATAATATGGCCAGGTGGGGCTTTATAGACAGCTCGGAAACAGCATGAATCTGTGGCTTATTCCACAAGCAATTCCTCATCTACTAAACTGTGCAGTCTGCCCTGATACGTACACTTCAGACGATCTTTATAAGGCCACGGAGAAGGCCATTGGGGTTGCAACATTTTGGTCAGACAAAATTATGAATGATTTTATCTGATCTGTATTGAAAAAATAACCGAAACATCGACTCGAGAAGAAGAATAAGTAAGACAAAAAATAATGAGAAATGAATTGATGAAATATCATTTTTTTCAGTTCTCAAGTGTACGAGCTATATCCTAATAAATTCCTGACCCTGGATGAATCTCGAGTCTACGTATTAAATACGCTGTTCAATCTGCCTGAGACGTACCTGATCGCCTGCCTTATTGACTTCTTCACCAATTCGCCACAGTATACCAGGTAATTACTAACTTTATTTATTTGGTTGGAATAATATTCCTGAAAATCGAATATGTCATAGGCTTAATATTCTGAAAAAAATATTAATTATAGGATTAAGATTCCGAAAAACTAATATTCTGAAGACTTCTTCACCAATTTGCCACAGTAGGTAACTACTGACTTGTGGTAGGAATATTTTGAAAAACTAATTTGCGGTAGAAAAAGATAATATTCTGACAAAGTAATTTGTGGTAGTAAAAATATAAATATTGAGCAACAATACGAATCTCGTGTCTACGTATATGCTATTTAATCTGTCTGAGACGAATCTGTTCGCCTGTCTTATCGCCTCATTACATCAGGTAACTACTAATGTGTGGTAGAAAATAAATACTGAGAAGCTAATGCTAAGAAAATACCTACTATTTTCTTTTGGCAACCTTTAAGACTAATATGTGGTTCTAATATCGATTTAGTAGACAGTGGATCTATTAGGTATGAATTTTGCCCTTGTAATAAAACTCCACACCTCTCACCTATACATATGAAATAGGAATACATTTATGTTATTCACACTCGGACAATAGTTTTAGAAAATAAGCGGATATTTTATTCTAAAATTGTTCTTGGTAAAACATTTCTGTACCAGTATTTCGTCTAGCTAGATTGAGAATTCTCGTAATTAGGTTTAATATGTAATGATCTATGATAATAAGTAGACCTAATATGCGGTGATAGGTAGCTCTAACACGTGGTTTGAGCTCTAACAACACAAGCATTTCTAAGTATTCTCTTTATTTTTCAGAGAGAAACTAACTGGAGTAAGATGCGGCGATCTAGTAATGTCATTCAAGTCAATATTCCAAGACGTGCGAAACGCAGTCGACTACGTCCACATACACGGCGATCTGAAGAGCAAAACCATAGAGAACTTAGAATTGTACTGTAAGAAAGACGAGAGGCTGCCCATGTTCCTCTCTAGGATAACGGAAAGCGGCGCGAAGTTGTTCATTCTCACAAATAGCGAATATAATTTCACGGACAAAATTATGACTTATTTATTCGATTTCCCTCATGGCGCTAAGGTAAGCAAAACGCTCTTAATTTTTACTTTTTTAACCATAGAGAACTTAGATTTGTACTGTAAGAAAGATGAGAGGCTGCCCATGTTCCTCTCTAGAATAACGGAAAGCGGCGCGAAGTTGTTCATTCTCACAAATAGCGAATATAATCTCACGGACAAAATTATGATTTATTTATTCGATTTCCCTCATGGCGCTAAGGTAAGCAAAAAGGCTCCTAATTTTTATTTATTAACCGTAAAGAACTTAGAATTGTACTATAAGAAGGACGAGAGGCTGCCCATGTTCCTCTCTAGGATTACGTAAAGCGGCGCGAAGTTGTTCATTCTCACAAATAGCGAATATAATTTCACGGACAAAATTATGACGAATAAATATTTATTCGATTTCCCTCATGGCGCTAAGGTAAGCAAAAAGGCTCCTAAATTTTATTTTTTAACCATAGAGAACTTAGAATTGTACTGTAAAAAGGACGAGAGGCTGCCCATGTTCCTCTCTAGGATAACGTAAAGCGGCGCGAAGTTGTTCATTCTCACAAATAGCGAATATAATTTCACGGACAAAATTATGACGAATAAATATTTATTCGATTTCCCTCACGGCGCTAAGATGAGTAAAAACACTTAATTTTTATTTTTAACCCTAGAGAATTTAGAATTATACTTTAAGAAAGACGAGAGGCTGCCCATGTTCCTCTCTAGAATAACGTAAAGCGGCGCGAAGTTGTTCATTCTCACAAATAGCGAATATATTTCGGCGGTTCCGCTCTCCGCGCTCCACAATCCGCGTTGGTTTGTGGAGCGCGGAGAGCGGAACCGTGGAGCGTGCAGCGCGCCCTGTGCGCGGCGTTTGCCCCGACCGACCGCTCACTGCGACTGCGTAGGTTCACTTCTGCAGAGATAACGCACATTATAAAGAAGCGCATACCTGCTAAGCCGACTAAGGATGCCTACGGAATATCCATGGAAATCCTACGAACAGCGGTGGATCTGGTCGCTCCGGTACTCTGTGAACTATTTAATAGATGTATCTGTGAGGGCTCATATCCCGAACCCCTGAAACTTAGCAAGGTCTCGCCGATTTTTAAGGGTAAGGGCAAGAGGCAAGAGATTGATGGCTACCGACCAGTCTCTATAATACCGGCGATTGCAAAGGTTCTAGAGAATGGTATGTGTTCTCGATTGACGGAATACCTAGCGGAGACAAAAGCGCTGTCGGACCGGCAGTACGCCTACCGCGAAGGCAGGTCTACGACCTCCCTTACTAGGGAAGTGGTGCGTCGCATAGTGGATGCTCGGGAGAGGAAGCAGCAAGTAGCCGTTCTATGCTGGACCTCTCCAAGGCATTCGACGTCGCAGACCGCGGGATACTGTCCTTAAAGTTGGGTCACTACGGCTGTCGCGACAAGCCACTGTCCCTGCTTGCTGACCTCATGCATGAGAGACCTCAGATTGTGGTCGGTGAGGGGGGACAACTAAGATCGGACCCACTAAACACTACAATGGGAGTGGCCCAAGGATCGTCAGTGTCGAACATACTGTTCTCGTTACTACTCAATGATCTGCCCTTCGCCATCACCGAAGCGGAGGTACTGATGTACGCCGATGATGTTGCCGCCATAGTCACGGCGCCATCTATCGACAAACTGGAAGAAAACCTAAACGCTGCCGCATCTCAACTCGCGGAGTGGTTCCAAGTAAATGGATTGGTACTGAATATCGCTAAGACACACTTCATTCACTTTGATTTATCAGGACGCCTAAGAAGACCGCTGAGTGTCTTTGCTAACGGTACAAAAATTGAACATGTTACTAAATCCACCTTTCTTGGTTTTGAACTGGACAAAGGCCTTACATGGGAGGCGCACATCGACAAAGTTTGTGGAAAGCTCAGCGGAGCGTGCTTTGCCCTCAAGCGACTGTCCAGGTTCTTGCCCAGCGAGGTGGTACGCTCCTGTTATTTTGCTGCTGTCCACTCAGTGCTCCAGTACGGTGTGGAACTCTGGGGCAGAGGTGCCGAGTGGAATCGCGCCTTTATATGTCAAAAGAGAGCAGTCCGTGCAATAGCACGCATTCCGCAAGACCAGTCGGCCAGGCCATACTTTGTGTCTCTTAACATACTCACTCTGCCATCCATTCTAATAATGCAAGTTGCCACATACGTACGGGTGAACCTCGAGTCGTATCAAGTAATGGGTGCAAAGCTATACGAAGCACAGCAGCGAACAACTCGACATAAGTATAGGCTTCTGCCCGTGACGTGCACGCTCGCTAAGTCCACGAAGTTGACACACATTATGGGGACAATGGTTTATAATAGACTACCACTTGATGTCCTCGAAGCACCAAACATCATGATTTACAAGTCCAGGCTGAAACGGTGGCTTGTTGGTCAGGCGTTTTATGACATTGATAAAGAGTTTTTGACGCTAAAAGTAACTACTTAAAATTGTACTGATCAGTACTCTATTTTTATTTTAATGACATTCTATTTTTTATTTTTATTTTTATTATTATTGTCCATAAAGAACATGCTTAGCTCAGCGTGTCGATACTGGGCCGTATAGCGGATAGCGTCAGCCGGCGGAATCTGCAGAGTCGCGACCCAGATTCATCGTCAACCATCTAGGCGAGGCATCGGCACATATATGCACGGTCATCAAATTAGTCATACTTCAAGACCAATTAGATGTAAGAGACTGTTGTATAAATAGTAGTTAAGCATGTAATAAAATCAATCGCAACCTAACGGTTGTTCCATTCACAACAAGAGGGGTGCAGTGGCGAGAACCTTCGGGCGGCTGCACCCGGAGTCTAGAGGGGTGCAGTGGCGAGTACCTTCGGGCGGCTGCACTCGGAGTCAAGGGTCCACCATCGCCAGCAGTCAGGTCGTCTAGGCGACCGGTCGTCGGACCATCGAGGATCCAGACGGAGCCCATACAGAGGCCTGCAGCGCAGGGGACGACGAGTCAGAGAGGCGGGCGGGGAGTAGAGAGTAGGTCCCCGCGACGACCGAACGGCCGATGGAATAATCCATGTCCTAGCTTCGCTTGCTATCACAGTATAGCCAGGCGTTACGGCGACGGTAGTGGACTTCCACGGTTGCGTCGGTGGGTTAGTCAGGCGTCGCACGAACCTAACCATTGGTCGTGAGGCGGCTGTACTAACCGAAATTCCGTCAGGCTTTAGCTAATCGTTGCAGAGATTGGCTAGCGCCTGAACATTTGGTCCTTCGAAATTTTGTGAACCAGTAGGTAAAATTCGCGGTCCTCCTATCCTTTAGTTGACTTGAAACTGACAGACTACCTTTGACGTACCTCGGGCTAGAGTAATCAACAAGCGCTACGTTCGTTGCACGTTGAAGTACTCATGAATAGCAGTTAGCTGCCTCGGACAGTAGTAATTCGGGACCTGGCCTCCCACAAGCGGGAATCACCAGGTACTTGAGAAGGTGCAGAAATACTGATCCAGGGAGAGATAAGCAGCTAAGTGTGAGGGTTTAGATCAGGAGTAGGGCTAAGGATTAGGGGAAGCAAGAAAGAAGAGAGAAGAAAGAAGATCAAGATAATTCGTTAATTTTATTGTTTTCCTGGAGTGGTGAAGAACATGCAATTAAAAGAGAATTGCATTGTTGAGCAACTCTTCACCAACCATACGGAGACTAGGTGCCCGACCAGAACGATGCAGGTGGCGCAGAGCATTTTGGTCACAATGCGACGACACACTCGGCAACCACGAAGAGAAGCCGGGCAGATCGGGCAGCCAACCAGCCACGACAACCAGGGGTTCGAGACCAGTAGCATCCTATCCACGCCATCAACCAGCAAGAAGGACCGTAGCAACGGTTCCAGTGGAACGAAGGCAGAGGTGTTGGAGCTGTACCAACTGAAGACCATCCCGGAGAGACCCCAGAATGTCCATAAAGAACATGCTTAGCTCAGCGTGTCGATACTGGGCCGTATAGCGGATAGCGTCAGCCGGCGGAATCTGCAGAGTCGCGACCCAGATTCATCGTCAACCATCTAGGCGAGGCATCGGCACATATATGCACGGTCATCAAATTAGTCATACTTCAAGACCAATTAGATGTAAGAGACTGTTGTATAAATAGTAGTTAAGCATGTAATAAAATCAATCGCAATGTAACAGTTGTTTGATTCACAACAAGAGGGGTGCAGTGGCGGGAACCTTCGGGCGGCTGCACCCGGAGTCTAGAGGGGTGCAGTGGCGAGTACCTTCGGGCGGCTGCACTCGGAGTCAGGGGTCCACCTTCGCCAGCAGTCAGGTCAACTAGACGACCGGCCGTCGGACCTTCGAGGATCCAGACGGAGTCCATACAGAGGCCTGCAGCGCAGGGGACGACGAGTTATAGAGGCGGGCGGGGAGTAGAGAGTAGGTCCCCGCGACGACCGAACGGCCGTTGGAATAATCCATGTCCTACGAGGGTCATTCAATAAATACTTAGCCTACAAAAAGTAAACGAAAATTTTGGAAAAGTGGCAATTTATTTTTCAACATAGTCTCCTTTTAGTTCGATACACTTAGCCCAGCGATGCTCCTACTTTTTTAACCCGTCCGAAAAATAGTTTTTGTCAAACTCTGCAAAATAGGCCTCCGTGGCGGCGATGACCTCCTCATTTGATCCATATCTATTCCCGGCGAGAGATTTTTTCAGATTAGGAAACAGAAAGAAGTCACAAGGGGCCAAAACTGGAGAATACGGTGGATGGGGCAGCAATTCGTAGCGTAATTCGACCAATTTGGCCATGGCAACGGCAGACGTGTGAACCGGTGCGTTGTCGTGGTGAAACAGCACTTTTTTCTTCGCCAGATGGGGTCGTTTTTTCTTTAATTCGGCGTCGAATCGGCCCAATAAATCGGCATAGTAAAGCCCTGTAATTGTTTAACCCTTCTCGAGGTAATCGATGTAGATCACACCTTGTGAATCCCAGTAAACGGTGGCCATAACTTTTCCGGCCGATTTTACAGTTTTCGCCTTCTTTGGAGCACGTTCCCCGGTCTGGATCCATTGTTTTGATTGCTCCTTGGTCTCTGGTGTGTACCAGTGGATCCAGGTTTCATCGACGGTCACAAAACGACGCAAAAACTCCGCTGGATTCCGCTTAAACAGCGCCAAACACGTCTCCGATGTGGTCTCACGGTTGCACTTGTTTTCCGATGTGAGTAAACGCGGCACCCATCGCGCCGACAGCTTTCTCATGCCGAGTTCCTCGTGAAGAATATGATACACTGTTCCTTCTGAAATGCCTACAGTCTCAGCTAGCTCCCGAACCTTCAATCGGCGATCTGCCAATACGAGATCATGGATTTTTTTAATGTTTTCCTCCGTAGCAGCTGTTTTCGGTGCACCTGGACGTGGTTCATCAAAAACCGACGTACGGCCACGTGCAAACTCGTTGAACCAATTCTTGACGGTGGCCATCGATGGAGAAGAGTCACCGTACACAGCATCCAAGCGCTCTTTGATTTCGATGCGCGTTTTCCCTTCCAAAAATAGGAATGTAATCACCGAACGATATTGCTCTTTTTCCATTTTTGTAAAACCGATCGATACGTTCGCTTCCATAAGTTGTCAAATTAAAACAAATAAAGGGATTGGAATGAAAATTTGAAAAAAGAATTAAAAAAGAATGTGCTACACTGCGGTAAAACTCTTTTGAAACTACAGCGCCCTCTGGCGATGAGGCTAGGTACTTATTGAATGCACCTCGTAGCTTCGCTTGCTATCACAGTATAGCCAGGCGTTACGGCGACGGTAGTGGACGTCCACGGTTGCGTCGGTGGGTTAGTCAGGCGTCGCACAAACCTAACCATTGGTTGTGAGGCGGCTGTACTAACTGAAATTTAGTCAGGCTTTAGCTAATCGTTGCAGAGATTGGCTAGCGCCTGAACAATTATTACTTTTGTTTTTATTTTATTTTTTAGATTAATTGTTATTTTTAACATTGACTTGTTTTTGACTTATGCTTATTATTATTGATTATTTAATTTATTATTGTATTGATCACTGTTACTGACTTTTCCAATACTTATGATATTTGTTGTTTAATTAATGTAATTTTCTATCATCGTATTGTACTCGATTTTGACGTATACTGTTGTATGAATAAAGGAATATGAATATGAATAAGTTCACGGACAAAATTATGACTTATTTATATGATTTCCCTCATGGCGCTAAGGTAAGCAAAAAGGCTCCTAATTTTTATTTTTTAACCCTAGATAATTTAGAATTATACTTAAAGAAAGACGAGAGGCTGCCCATGTTCCTCTCTAGGATAACGGAAAGCGGCGCGAAGTTTTTCATTCTCACAAATAACGAATATAATTTCACGGACAATATTATGACGTATTTATTTGATTTCTCTAATGGAGATAACTCACTCGACGCTAAGGTAATTAGAGAATGATGATGATTTGATGAATAATATAGTTAAGAATTCCCAATCACAAATTAGGTACACACACTTAACAGATTTTTCATTTGTTATATGTACTGTGAAGATGATATAGGTAGTTATCTCGTCATTGCAAAAAGCATCTAAAGCGGTACTATATACAGCCCACATTTCAACATCGGCATCTTCCAACCCATAGAAAGTTCGATTAAGGAAAAGGGAACGTTAATTTTAGTTGAGTTTGGGAAAGTTATTCCTCGGATTCTGAATAAATCAGTGTTTGCATTGCGAATTTTCCCTTTGACTTGTTGCTCACTGGAGCTTTGATCAAGGCAATTTGAACTTTAATGCGCACTTTTGAATTGTAAACTATTGAAATATTAATGGTTTTGCTAATATTTGTGAGAATCTTCTTGGAAACTTGATTAACTTGAACATAATTTTCTTGGAACTTTTGTTCGTTCTATTATTTTCTCGTAACTTGAAAAGGGAACAAATACAAATATATTTATCAGAAGACTTTGTTGCTTCATTACCTTCCTTGTATTTATTTAAATTTCTAAAGAAATACTAGTCTATAATCCGACCGCTTAACTTAGTCCGCCGGGGAGACGACAAAGGAGGACTAAAACACTCACCTGCCTCAGTTCCCTTTGTCGTCTCCCCCGGCGGACCTGTCCCGCGCAGGCGAGGACTAAGTTAAGCGGTCGGATTATAGACTAGTATTTCTTTAGAGATTTAAATAAATACAACTGCTAATGTAGGTATAGGTATACTAGGTGCAAAGGTACACCCAAAGCCGAAAGAAGGGCATTTTTTTCTTAGCATTGTAAACAACTCCCACGACGATGGGATTGTACTATACAAAAAGTGCAGTGGAGAACAGCTAATATTTTTAGGTCAGCCGTAGCACGTCCATTATTGTTTATTTATTTGTGACTGGTGACGTAATTTATAATTTTAGTTTTTGAGAATATGGGTGCAAATGCGTGATACTAATGTTTTTTTAAATCGTATATAGACCTTCCCAGTTGATTTCCAATAAGACCGCTTGGAAGCTGATTGCATCCAATACAAGATGTTACATTGCAAAGTTTAGATTTTTTTTTACCTGTTTAGGACTTCAGTTCAAACTATAGGTGGACGAACCCGGGGACAATGTAATTTGATCTATGTTACACCACCATTAAGTGTTCTTTATTATTCCAGCCGGGCGAGCCCCACAGGAACTGGAAGATTTATTTTTTTGCAAAAACAACTGCATAGGGTAGTCAGTTCAACCTATCGGTAGACAAACCCGTTATTGACAAGCTAATTTGATCCCAGACCCGTCGCCATAACGTCTTCTCCGTTATTCCGCCCGGGCAAACCCCACAGAAACTGAAAGACGTGATTTTTATATGCAAAAGAAACACATTATTGTCAAGCTAATTTGATCCTAGAGTCATACTCATAAAGTCTTCTCCGTTATTCCAGCCGGGCGAGGCCCATAGGAACTGGAAGACGTATTTCGACTGGATCGTGGTGGACGCCAAGAAGCCGCTGTTCTTCGGTGAAGGCACCACGCTGCGGCAGGTCGACACGCAGACTGGAGCTTTAAGGATGGGGCACCATGTTGGGCCATTGCACGAGAAGCAGGTGTACTCGGGAGGTAAGGTTGTCTTATAAAGTTGATTTTTCTCTTTCTCTCTTCCTCACTTTTCTCGTCTACTTCGCCCGGTCTCGGCATTGTCTTCGGAAACACGGTACTCTCTCATATTGCATTGTACTAAGTAGTTTCTTGGGTCTGCCTTTAGTTCTTCGACCGGGGATGGAAAGTTGTAGCGCTAAGTTGCTTACGTAGTCTACGCAGCTATAAAGCAACGGATCGACTTGACTTTTGGTATGGATATAGTTAAGAAGTCGGGAAAACAAAAGGTTCATATGGGATAGCACAAAAAGCAAAAGCTAGTCTGCCATACATTATGAAAATTACCCCCTTTTTCCAGGCTCATGCGACGTTTTCACCGAGATGATTGGCGCCAAAGGCAAGGACGTGCTATACGTGGGTGACCACATATTCGGCGACATCCTCAAGTCGAAGAAGATCGGTGGTTGGCGCACCTTCCTCATCGTGCCCGAGTTGGTGCAAGAACTGCACGTGTGGACCGACAAGTGTCAGCTGTTCGCTCAACTGCAGAACCTGGATATACAGCTAGGAGATATGTACAAGTGAGTACTGTGCGTGATCACATATTTGTCCGTGTCAGAAGATCGACGGCTGGCGCTCTTTTCTGATAGTGAAGGAGTTAGTGCACGATCTACACGTGTGGACCGACAAGTGTCAGCTGTTCGCCCAGCTGCATAACCTGGATATATACAGCTGGGAGATATGTACAAGTAAGTACTGTGGGTGATCACATATTCGGAGATGACAAGTCGGAAGAAGACCGGTAGCTGGTTCATTTTCCTAATAGAGACGGAGTTAGTGCAAGAACTGCACGTGTGGACCGACAAGTGTCAGCTGTTCGGTCAACTGTAGAATCTGGAAATCTAATATATAACTGGGAGATATGTACAAGTGCGAGATCATTATTTGCCCTTATCTCAATAGATCATACGTCATCTCATCGTAAACTCTCCTTTCTCTCACGTAACATCTTTCACGCACACTGGTGAGTAAAATATCCCAGTTTATATAAAATGTTATTTTACATGTATAAATAAGTACACTACTAAAATCACAGAGATAATAGTGATGGATAACGAGATTAGTTTTACGCCAAAATAGGGAAGATCAGATATTCCGTGTGGAATTGTCACTTTCAAGTATTTTACGTCACTGTGGCCAGTAAAAATAGAAATTTCAGCTCCTTTTTTGATAGGGTTTAGGGTCACTTACTGAGCATAAAATCACAAAATGCTGACAGATCCAGGTGGAGCTTCAAGCGCTACCTTGTTAAGTTTTGGCCAATATCTCGGAACCTATGCACTTAAGAGTAAAATTTATTCACACCATTATTATAGAAAATAATTTTTTCCATCTTATATTGCCTGTAAACTTTTTAAAACTTACCGTTTACGATTTATGGTCCATTTAATGAACCGGTCTTTTTGGCATCGCAAAGCAGCGAGTGAAATTAGCGATTTTGTTATTCGATTTTCGTAAGCACTACAATTTACAATGTTTTTCTAGAATTTCCTCAATCTACAGAACCAAAGAAAACTATTTTTTATGGATCTTTCTCGTAAATAAAGACATTCGATATTGAAAAAAAAATCCCAAATATGTCTACAAAGAACGTAAAAACCAAGTAACATAGGAACAATAAACATACTTACAGAAAAAGTGAAGTAATTAATACTAAGTAATTTTTTTCGAGCATGTTTTTTTTAATGTAGAATAGGGTTATGTAGCCGAAGACATTAAATGTTGGCTCTTTACGACATTGAATAAGTCAATGACCATTTTATATTTATCATGCACTAACTACGAAATAACCTCAACGATCTCTACAATCAAATTACGACTCACTGCCATACGGGTTGTTTCTCTAGACCACAGATATATTCCAAAATTTTATTTCATTACTATGGAACCATCACTAAAATCATGAAATAAAAATTAGTTTTTTCATGCAAAAAGTTCGTTGACTGTCTACAAAATGTACGGAACAGATTGATTTTCGCAATTTCAGGGAATGCCCATAATATGTAATGGGAATATAGTAAAACGAAGTTTTGCCATTGTCTCCACCCGCATGACATTTTGATTTTTGTGCTATCCCATAGCGCATAGGAAACTTTTATTTTTTTCTGCGATAAAAATTAGCCTGTGACACTCTCCGTCGTATGAATCACCTTTGAACTATCTCCATGTCAAATTAAGTCTAACAAGAGCCCTCTTGTTGCTACAAACTAACAAACACATTTTCGGATTTATAATATTAGTAAGGATTTGTACATGAGCAAGAGTACTTACAATATATTTATAAACCTAGAATAAGTTAATCGTCTAGAAAAGCACTCACTATAATTATTATAACCTATGTCACGTAACTATTCTTATCGGTATGAAAAGCTGATAAAATATCTTGCAACTTGTTATAAAAATATTACAATCTGGTTATAAAATATTGCAACGAGAAAAAGTGAATTAATTAGCGTATTTACATGTAAAATGCGCAATTCATGCGTCGCGGGCGTAATGTCGCGTGAACGATAACTTGCTGACCCGTCGCCAGTCGCCACCTACGGATTCTGAATTATAGTTATGAGACATTGGCTATTAATGTTTAATGCTCTTGATATTTGGATGTTTATGACCTTAGTGCTTTGCGATGATGTATGTAGCTCATTTTACGATTGACGTGTATCATCTTTTTACTTAACACTAGCTGCCCGTCCCGGCTTCGCCCAGGTACTATTGTTATGGCTTTTCGTTGAAACACTCTGAATACTCTAAAAGTGAAAACAGCATTCGAATTTGATGTGTAGTTTGGATGATATAAGCGTATACACAGACGGGCAGACAGACACAGAAAGTAAGTAAGTAAGTAAGTTCGTATAGGCCGGGTGGCTAGCCCTGGTGTCAGAGTTTTTAGGCCGCCTGAAGGCCTCTGACATGGCTAAACGGTTAAAACAACCGGGACCTACAATTTAACGTGTCATCCGAGCCACGGTAGCGCTCAGAAAGTGAGTTTGCTTTATACTTAACAAGTTTTTACCCGCGGCTTCGCCCGCATACGCAATATATCATTATAATTTATAGCCTATGTGTTATTCTGATATATGAGCTATATTATTGCAAAGTTTCATCTCAATCCATTAAGTAGTTTTTGCGTGAAAGAGTAACAAAACAGGATAGAACAAACTGTCCAACAGGACCGGTTGGAAGCGGCTTGCATCCGGCGCGTTCCTGTTTTCTTGATCAAATCATTTATATTGCCTCTGTTGCCTTGATCAGATTATTTGCCTATCTTGTTGGTAGACGTACTAATTTGTGCTTGTCGGTACTTGGTATTTACTATTGAGAATTTTACAGGGGAGAATTTGGAAACGTTTTTTAAAACGCCCATGATCAATTAGTGTTTTTCTTTACTTGTGTGTGTTTTATAACTGTTATCTGATTTCTTTCCACAGAGATTTGGACTCGAGTACGAAGGAAAAGCCGGACATTTCGAAGTTACGCACATCAATCCGTGACGTGACGCACCAGATGGATCTCGCTTACGGAATGCTGGGTTCTCTCTTCCGATCCGGATCTCGGCAGACGTTCTTCTCTTCACAGGTAAAGCTGTAATTAATGGATTGACTTGCAAAAGAGATGAAAAATTAAGTGTTCATCCATAGGTCATCGTTCAGATCTGACCCAAAGAAATGTGCAGGTTTTGAATTAGTTTCCGAAGTATTAATGAACATTTTGGTAGCCCTAGAAAAATATTGAAGCAACCCTGCGAGAAGGGGAAAAGCTCGTCGACGTTAGTCAATTTTTTTTTTAATTTATTTGAAACTAATAATAATATGCTGAACTTAGTATTTTAGTCTTAACCAAAGTGATATAAAAATAACAATTTAATGATATTGAATACACTTAATTTTATACAATTACAATTATAAGATTTATTTTCAAGATACTAGTATATGCAGTTGCATTTGAATGTTCAAGTATGAATTAATTTTGACTTTACTATCCATCATTAATTATTCTCTAGCCGCCGCTGTAGGATTCCCTGTGTCGCGGTGGCTAGTTCCTTTCCAAACTGTTCAAAAGTGCTATGTTAAATGTTCACAAAATAAAATTCTTATGTATACATGCGTAATGAATATTGTGTATTCCAAGAATAAAAAAATAAAAAGTTTAATCTAACTAATTAACGTAGTTATATAAGGAAACATTAGTAGTATTAGTAATAAATTTAGTCAATATTTTTAATTTTATTATTGTAAGATTTCAAAAATCACTCAAAGTAGTGATTAGTAGGTATTATTAGTATTGAGGGTATTAATTTGAGTTTATGTCGAAATGGTTTATAATATGCTAACCGCTAAGGACAAAAGTACTACCGATTTAATCCCAAAATCGTAACACCGTTTAGCTCACCCAAACAATGACGACGTAGTAGCGTGACGTGGTTTACTTCCACGAAAAATACTGAGACCAAATTAACGGATTGTGTTAAGAAGGATAGAGAGGTCTTCGCGCACCAGTGAGACAAGGCAGGCTGATAACAATATTAACAATTTGTTCTTGTTTCCAGGTGGTGAGGTACGCGGATCTATATGCGGCGTCGTTCCTGAACCTGATGTACTACCCATTCTGCTACATGTTCCGCGCGCCCGCCATGCTCATGCCGCACGAGTCCACCGTGGCCCACGAGCAGAGGTTCACCGTGGACGCGCCCACTATCGACAGGTTAGTTGCTACTGCTGTTTATTGTGAAACGTTTCTCTTGTGTTTAAATCGTCCAAGAATAGCCGCGGGACGTATCTACCTATTATATCTATCAAAGGCCTATGATAAATTAACGAAGGACTTTCCATGTTTATTTATGTATTTTATACTAAAATTCCCTGTAAGCCGTGGTGGTCTAGTGGTAGTAACACACGCCTTACAATCGTGAGATCGTGGATTCAAATACCGGTTCCGTACCAATTAGTTCTTTAGAATTTATACAGGGTTATTTCTAATCAATTAGCATCCTTTTAGAGGCTTATTAAGAGAACGCTTTTTACGTTGCCATTAAATTTACGCTGGCGCCTCTGTAATCGGGCTTACTCTGTACATTAAAACTAACAAGTTTTATCCTGCTACTTTTGTCAAAACTCAAAGTAAAACTAGCTATTTCATACATTTCGTCGAGGGTTTTTCTATGGAACAACAGTTTTTTTTTTGAGTTTTGACAAAAGTCTTGTAACAAAAGTTGTTAGTTTTGATGTACAGAATAAGCCCCTGAAAGGATGCTAATTTATTAAAAATAACCCTGTATATAGAATTCCACATAACTGGCTTTTTGGTGATAAATAAAAACATCGTGAGGCAACATGCTTTCGTCCATAGAAAAAAATCGATGGCGTATGTGAATCCACCAACCCGCACTGGACCAGCGTGATGGATATGACCCAATCACTCTTCTTGGGTAGGACTACGTCCTACAATGGACTATTAAAAAAAGGCTGATACAGTACACCCGTTTACTTTACAATGAAATATGGATTAGATGCATTGATATTTTTTTTTGTATGTTTCGTCAGGTCTCGGCAAGCGAGCGCGCACCGCAACTACGGCGTCACTCCTATCGACGAGGACGACGCAGAAGACTCCCGGACTACGGAACACACTGCGGCTAAGGTAAATCACATTCTGTCAACTAATTATATATATATTTTTTAATTTAAAATATTTTTTTGCGTTCGAACGCTGCGCGCGCGGGCGCGTACGCGGACGCAGATACAATCTAGTGATACACCTATCACAGATTTTGCTTTTAAATAAATGGCTTTGTGATTAATGGCCGTAACCGTTGTCTGGGAAGCTTCAAGCTCAATTTTAAAGGTGCCGATAACCCATAAATTCTTTTCAATCCTACCATTCCTCTATATCTTAAGGAACGATTCGAATTCATAATTGGTCATTCCGGTTCCTTACGACCCTCACGAGCTCTTAAGCTTAGAATCCACACCTCTTCCCACGTCAATCTGTCCTACACTAAATCGTTCACTATACAAGCTGTCTGTCTCTGGAATGAGCTGCCTGTTGCCATCAGGCAGGCCAAGTCACTGCCTATTTTTAAAAATCTTATTTATAATCACTATCTATCTTTATGTTAATTATTTAGGTACTTATGTATTTGTGTATGTATATATTAAGTCTATGTATGTATTTAGTATATGTGTTATTATTACCATGTGTACATAAGTATTATGTTTTATAATATTTATTATTATTAATGCACCACCGACTATTCTGCCAATCCTTGAGGTTTTATTTTTTTCTCTCCACGGGTTACCTGGAAGAAATCGCTATGAGCGATAAGGTCGCCCTTGTACCCTGTAAATTTACTTAGTCCTAAGAATGTTTGTATTTGTTTTTGTTTAGTGTACAATAAAGTATATATTATTATTATTATAATTTGATATTACGATGGTTGGTTGATTAAGACCATCGGTCTTAAAATCAGTTGATGCACTTTTGTGCATAGGCTGACACACATCTAAAATCCAAAATAATGAGTGTATTTTGGATTTTAGATGTGTGTACCTCGTATTACTCGTATTTAACACTATCTACTAATGGCCGCCACATGGTTTGACCTAAATCTACAACGTGCCTTTTACCTGTAATTGTTTTTTTTTTTTCAACCTGTGCTGTCCCACATCTGGGCAAAGGTCTGGATAAATTGTTAATAAAAAAAATAAAAAATAAATGACGGGTTCCACTCCGGGATTGCTGGCAGACGTGAACTTCCTACTAATATTATAAACGCGAAAGTTTGTGAAGATGGATGTATGGATGTTTGTTACTATTTCACGCAAAAACTACTGAACGGATTGAGATGAAACTTTGCAATAATATAGCTTATATATCAGAATAACACATAAGCTATAAATTATAATGATATTGTGTCAAAAATCAAAATATCATGCGGGCGAAGCCGCGGGTAAAAACTAGTGAACATATAAAGTACTATAATTTATGTGGTAAGATAAGTGACGCCCTGCGAATTTTCGACCAGGTCACGTGTCCTGGCTCGAGTTTAACATTTTTACCTATCCCAAAAAGTGCACAACGCCGCTAAAGAAGTTCTCACTTCAAAAAGACTAACTTATTAAACGGTGTATTTTGTTCCCAGCCGTCGGCGTCAGTGCCGCACGTCCGGCCGGAGACGCCGCGCCAGCTGACGCACACGCACGACGAGGATTGCTCCGACGACGAAGACGTCTCCAAATCTGCGCAGAAATAAGCTCACAATCGTGTCCATCGCCAAACTACGCGGCCGGACGTTACACACTCACACATATATTGTTCAAGCGAGAGGGGTTTAAGGTGTCTTTATGGGGTTAAAACTACGCGGCTGAACGTTACACGCAGATATCTTGCAAGCGAGAGGGGTTTAACATGTTTTTATGGCGTCAAAAGTGGGTATAAATGAGCTTATTTCAGTCAAATAGAATTAAAGGCGGAAAAGCTACTTGTTCGGAAGTTAAAGATGCAGATTTATTATAGTTAGGTTAATTTTATTTTTTGGAAAAAGTTAACGTTACACTTTTTTAGGAAATTTAATTTAATTCTCTACGAAGCCGTATAATTATCTTTTTTTTTTAATAGCAGATTGCCGCCGTTGATTCTATACGACTCATTTGCTAAGCGAAAATTGATTCAAAGGGGACTATTACTACCTAGCTAGTGGGTCTTTAGTGGGTACAAAATTGTCTAAAAATCCTACAGAGTAAATTCACCTACAAACTTTGCTAAAATATATGCTAGTCCGGTTTAAGTTTGTAAAAACTTTATCCGTAAACGAGACATAATTAAAATGTTCGTCTAGCAAACATTGTGAACAGCAGGCGATTACGTTTACGTGTAATTTTTATATTAGAAACTCTTAAAACCGCGCCCTAAAAGACGGCTTGTCTAACTCTCTCGCTCGTGTAGCTATAACGTGCGAGCGAGACAAATGAATGCGACTTTATTAATTTTGTTTGTGTGGGTAATGCTCTGTGATGTTTACTATTCTCGATTTGATTGAACACATTTCGCTTGCTTATCCTTTTGCGATAAGATTGACGTATGGAGTTAGTTGTGTAAAAGTTTTTTTTTATCTGTAGACGGTTGATGACTGTCAGTTGTTATTCGAAATTTAACTGCAGCCAATGTAAGGGTTTTTGACGTATACGTAAATGCCTTAGATTTATGCGTTCTTGTTCAGGGTATACGCGTATATCTAAGAAAACGTATACTAATTGCGGTTAGGCTGAGGCCCCTTGAGATATTTTGCGACTCGTTTGGAGCTGAAATTTGCATTAAAACCGTAACAAAATTAAAGGAACTAAAACTGTACTTTTCTTTCATTTTAAAACCACTCGAGTCGCATTATATTCGAAGGCTGTCGTTTATATTGACTGACTGGTTGAATGCTTTACATACTTTAGACAGGCTAGGAACTTGGGGGAACTATTGGAGCTTTTTTCTTATTCTATCTTGTAAAATTCCAATAGGCTCTGTTTGAAGCAGATCTAGTAAGTTACAAAAAACGATGTTTGGTTGTTTAGCGAAAAAGTTGAACCAACTGTTTGTAGTAACGACTACACACAGCTCCCGCGGTTCGCAATGTACTAGAGATGCGCAGACCGCGTCATCTTGATTTTAGTCATCTGGTCTTAGCTAAACCTAGAAATAGCTAGCAAATAAAGTAAGTTAGTATAGGCCGGGTGATCAGCCTCTGATATGGCGGTTAAAACAACCGGAACCTATAATTATAATTTGTCATACGAGCCACGGTAGCGCTCAATTGTTACTATAGGAGTATAGGCTGTATCACACAAGTCGGAAATGAAGTTAGCTACAATCTGCGTGAAACCCAATCAACGCACAGTATGCTGAGTGTGAGTTTTGTCGTAAACATGACGCGCTCTTCGACGAGCGCGTAAGCATGTAATTTGTATGAAGAAATGTACAGCGCCACTAGCGGCGCGTTTTTGAAACACAAGAAGTTCATACAAATTACATGCTTACGCGCGCACCGAAGAGCGCGTCATGTTTACGACAAAACTCACACTCAGCATACAGCTTTATGTGAGCTCCAGTTAGGATTGAATATTGCTCAGATTGTATCTAACTTCACATCCGCCGACTTGTGTGATTCGACCTACACCTTCAAAGGTATCTAACTAAACTAACTAGTTGATTAGGTGTATAATTGAACGTTATTGAGACTTGTAAGTATATCAATGATACCTTACCATCTAGAGTATGTAAAATGTTCGATCAGTTACTTTTTAGACAACTCAAGTCGATTATTGTTGTGATTATTGTATTCCGCGATCCCCGGGGTCCGATAGGAATACAAACGTAGATAAGTTTATGTTATGTGAGGTTATGCACGGTAGAAAAAAAAACAAGGCAGCACAGAGATACCAGAGGGATAATGTCGAGGTCAATCAAGAACAACTGAAAGAGATGCATCGATTTGATATGGCATGAATTAGAAAGAGTCAAGAAATATGGATTTGGTGGATTGTGCCTGATTTTTATGACCGTCAAATTCCAATAAGCATTAGACAATTCTGACAGCACTTTTATTAAATTTTCCATGCATTTTTTGGGGTCCCTCCTGATGGTCAAACTCGATAGTCTAACTGATTTGTCCAACAGGAAAATAATTCCGCGTGGTCAAGTGTGGTTGAGGTGACAACAGCATTATCTGTGAATGGCAGTCCCGAATTTTGATAGTAATTTGCTAATTTGTTTTAAACTAGATGACGTCAATCACTATTGTGTACATAATGATGTCCTCTGGTTCATTGACAAATGGCTATCGAAATTGTGGGAATTGCACAGAGTTACTACAATCACAAAGATAGCGCTGTTGTAGCTTGAGGTCATTCTCAACAATAGTGCATGGAAAATCTTCCATGCTGCTGCCAAAACTGTCAAATAAGTATTGGGATTGGATTTGACGTTCCTTGTCTAAAAATCCGACAATAACCAACGAATCGAGATATGTCAAGTCTCTTTCTAACTCATGCCATATTAAATCAATTCATCTCCTCCGGAATTTCTCGATCGACTACATGGTTGTAATAGCTCTATGGGAAATTGGGTTGTGCTAAAATTTGTTTTTTTTTTTCTACCGTGAGGTTATGTAAGCCAATATGTTACCGAATGTAAGTTTGAACGAAGTCAACAAAACATTGACGGTCTATAATTTATGTTTTCGTTGGAATTTTATGTTATGCGTGTAAATATTTTATTTACTGTACGTTATTGTAATGTAAATTTTATTTCGATTTGATGATATTTTTACTTTGATATAAAAAAAATCGATGTTTTTGTTATTAGCATTCCATAGTTTTGAAAAATGCAGAACGAATTATTGCGCTATAGGACTTCCATACATTTTCGTAAAAAATCTAGAATTTTTAATTGACATTCTGGATTTGTTACGAAAAAAGAGCTTAAAAATAGATTGTGCATTACTCACGGTTTACGGACGATAATTTTAAACATTGTTGAATCAACAGCTGAAACAAGCCGATCGTGCCTCTCTATCGCTTGTTCCACGCTCTCGCTTGCACGCTCGGTTCAGGCGGAACGTAACACATTTTCGTGCGTGCAGCCGTCGTTCATCAATTTATAAGACGTTGTCGCGTCAACAATTTGTCTTTTGTCTTCATTTTGCGCTAGTATTCAGAGTTACTAAAACAAAGCAGATTTATTTAAATGGAAGTTTATGGAAGTATAACTAATGCTTTTCATTGAAAATCAGCATACTTCACCGCTTTTAATTTAACATGTAATTGAACGATTTTGTTGATTCTGATGCTGGCGGTTTCATTTAGCGCATTTTGTACCACATATTGCTGTCTCATTTTGTTTCAATGACATGAAATGAAATAGCAATAAGGTACTTAGGCTCTATATAATAAGGCTCAAAACTATTCTACTTTTGGTACACTAGTTTCATACGGTAAACACAATGCATTCTTAGGGTTCCGTACCCAAAGGGTAAAAACGGGACCCTATTACTAAGACTCCGCTGTCCGTCTGTCTGTCACCAGGCTGTATCTCATGAACCGTTATAGCTAGAAAGCTGAAATTTTTACAGATGATGTATTTCTGTTGTCCCTATAAAAAATTAAAACCAGAATAAAATATCTATTTAAGGGGGGCTCCCATACAACAAACTTGATTTTTTAGCCGTTTTTCGCTCAATATTAGTAAGAGGCAATAAATATTTAGATTAATATAAAATAATTATTTAAGGGGACATACAGTACGGAACCCGTCGTGCGCGAGTCCGACTCGTACTTGGCCGATTATTCTACATTACCGTTCTCTTTCTTCATTTTCACACATATAAAGTGTAGATATCAATTTAAACAGCTTATTATCCCTAGTATAGGCCGAATAAGTCGCCGGATGTGAGGTTAGCTACAAGATGCGCAATAGCCAATCAACGCGCTGCTTTATGTGAGCTTCAGTCAGGATTGGATATTGTTTCATCTTGTAGCTATCTTCACATCCGCTGACTTGTATGATTCTGCCTTTATGAGTTTGTACAAGTTGTGTACTTACTCAATTTAGTAAACTACGATTTCTATAGGATTTCCACAGCGCCAACTGTCGAGACAACCATGGTGCAGTTTTATTCCCATAAAAATCGTTGTTTACGCGCAATTTATCGTGTAAGTAGAAAGTTGCACAGACTCATACTAGAGTTGCTAGAGTATAGGCCGAATCAAACTTTATGACGTGTGTGAATACGAGGCGAGTCATATCGCAGTAGCTGATACGTTATGTCAATGGCGCGAGGAGTGGGGCTGTGCGCAGCTTGTAACTAACTCGCAGATACCATTCAGTTTGGGTTGGCCTATACGTACCCTTAGTATAGGTCGATTCATACAAGTTGGCAGATGTGAAGTTAGCTACAACCTACGCGCTGCTTTATGTAGGCTTGTCAGGATTGGATATTGCGCAGCCTGTAGCTATCTTCACATCCGCCGACTTGTTTGATTCGGACTATATCAGTTCTTGTAAGCATTGTTATTATTTTTGTATGGAGGCCCTTATCGGAGCGTGTGTCAAAGTAAAAATACGTAATTTCTATGTAATTGCAAGTCGTCATTGATGAATGTGTAGTTATTCCATTTTATACGTAACACAAAAATACAATTGTAATAGAATGCAATAAAATGATTGAATAAAGAGTCAGAATTATCTTTTATTTACATCCTTTACTTTAAACTTAGGATAAAATTTTGTAAAAAAATTAACAGCTTGATGATGATGATCAACTATAATAATGGATAATTATTTTTCACAAAAAATCGCAACACCGACTTCCACCGTGTACATAATTCGAATAATTTGCACGAATCGATGTGACATCCAAGTAGATTTTTGTTGGTTTATCAAAAACGGCTCAGCCGATTTCGATAAAATTTAAATGGGACCACCTCGGAAGTATACTCTTTCGAACAAAAAAAGATTTTTTAAATCAGTTCATAATTAGCGAAAACATCGATGAACACAAAAAAATACGTATAGACGAACATAGGTAAATTTTGTTGATGCCCCCTAAACTTTTTAATACATTTTTGAGTTCATTATTGTTTTGTAAGGAAATGTCATCAATCATTTTCAAAGGGTGATAGACAAAATTGGGTATACTAAGCGCTAAACAAATCGACGGATGGGAAGTTATGCGCAGAGCGCTGCACAAAAGCCGAAATATAGGTATGCGCGGGAGCCAGAGAAACGAGACGCCGGGGCACACCTACCCGCCAACCTCATGCCTCCCGCGCGCTGCCTACGCCCGTGCACATATGCGCAATAATTAGCGAATCACGGCGAAGTGTCATCTACGGTTAACTTCTCATCCGCCGACTTGTGTGGCGCTTAGTATAAGAACCCGTAACGTAGGTAAACTTAATCAATAATACAGTCTTATTTTTTACAGAAGTAAATCTTCCAAGTACTCCTCAAATTCCTCTTCTCGAGACTTCTCCTCTGTTTCTGGCACCCCTGAAAACAAAAATGAAAACTTTATTAGGCGCCAAGCTTCGTACTCTCTTTTAAAATCCGATACACTCGCGTAAACTAGTTCGTTCGTTAAACCGCTAAGTCGATCTGGCCAAGGCCTATGTTACGAGAACTGTTTGGGTTATGTATTACCAATTTTAGCTGATGATACTGCTGTTTGTTAGAAAGCCGTTTGTTTTCCATTCACCGTGTAATTTTAAAATATAACCTAAGACTCGGCCTAATTTGACTTTGACTGCCTCGGTGGCTCAGTGGTTAGTGACCCTGACTTCTGGATCAAAGAGGCGTGGGTTCGATTCCCACCAGGGCAAGCATTTTTGTGATGAACATAGGTGTTTGCTCTGTGTCTTGGTGTTATTTAGGTACTATCTATATAAGTATGTATTTAAAATATGTATATGTAGTATATCAGTCTCTGGCAGCCATACCACAAGCTCTGCTTAGTTTGGGGTCATAGACCGTGTGTGAGATGTCCCCCAATATTTATTTATTTATTTAATTAGCGGGCTAATTTACACGGCGGTGGAACAGTAGCATGAAAGAAAAAATGTCTTACAGTAAATTTTCTATTATAAAAATGATAGAGTACTACGAGTTACGTCTATGACAGATCAACTAGCACCCAGAATTTTTGACTACTCAAAACTCCGCATGGCATAGCACAGCGTTCAAGATGGCAGCAAGAGTTTAGCGAAAGAGCCTGTTCAGATTAGTTCAAAACTCCGCACGGCATAGCACTCGTTCAAGATGGCAGCAAGAGTTTAGCGAAAGAGCCTGTTCAGATTAGTTCAAAACTCCGCACGGCATAGCACTCGTTCAAGATGGCAGCAAGAGTTTAGCGAAAGAGCCTGTTCAGATTAGTTCAAAACTCCGCACGGCATAGCACTCGTTCAAGATGGCAGCAAGAGTTTAGCGAAAGAGCCTGTTCAGATTAGTTCAAAACTCCGCACGGCATAGCACTCGTTCAAGATGGCAGCAAGAGTTTAGCGAAAGAGCCTGTTCAGATTAGTTCAAAACTCCGCACGGCATAGCACTCGTTCAAGATGGCAGCAAGAGTTTAGCGAAAGAGCCTGTTCAGATTAGTTCAAAACTCCGCACGGCATAGCACTCGTTCAAGATGGCAGCAAGAGTTTAGCGAAAGAGCCTGTTCAGATTAGTTCAAAACTCCGCACGGCATAGCACTCGTTCAAGATGGCAGCAAGAGTTTAGCGAAAGAGCCTGTTCAGATTAGTTCAAAACTCCGCACGGCATAGCACGGCGCTCAAGATGGCAACAAGAGTTTAGCGAAAGAGCCTGTTCAGATTAGTTCAAAACTCCGCACGGCATAGCACTCGTTCAAGATGGCAGCAAGAGTTTAGCGAAAGAGCCTGTTCAGATTAGTTCAAAACTCCGCACGGCATAGCACTCGTTCAAGATGGCAGCAAGAGTTTAGCGAAAGAGCCTGTTCAGATTAGTTCAAAACTCCGCACGGCATAGCACTCGTTCAAGATGGCAGCAAGAGTTTAGCGAAAGAGCCTGTTCAGATTAGTTCAAAACTCCGCACGGCATAGCACTCGTTCAAGATGGCAGCAAGAGTTTAGCGAAAGAGCCTGTTCAGATTAGTTCAAAACTCCGCACGGCATAGCACGGCGCTCAAGATGGCAACAAGAGTTTAGCGAAAGAGCCTGTTCAGATTAGTTCAAAACTCCGCACGGCATAGCACTCGTTCAAGATGGCAGCAAGAGTTTAGCGAAAGAGCCTGTTCAGATTAGTTCAAAACTCCGCACGGCATAGCACTCGTTCAAGATGGCAGCAAGAGTTTAGCGAAAGAGCCTGTTCAGATAAGGGTATAATATGCTGTATGTATCAAACTTTTGGCTGTGAAGTTAGCTACAAGCTGCACTGCACCATATTCGGCGTAGGTATACGCGCGATTGCGAGGATCGGTTGTGTCCTTAGAGAATAAATAGTTACTTATAAATACCTACTCTAAGGTTGTATCTCTAGCGTGTGATTTACGTGCGAGCTGAGAGTACCACGAACTCGTTTACGCGCAATGATAGTAAGTAAGTTCGTATAGGCCGGGTGGCTAGCCCTGGTGTCAGAGTTTTTAGGCCGCCTAAAGGCCTCTGACATGGCTAAATTGTTAAAACAACCGCGCGATGATGAGTCGCGGGTTTGTACCTGGACCAAGTATAGAGATTGTACTTACCTTTAAGTACCTAGTAATCGTGCGAGTGCAAACGCGCGTTTGGGAACGAACACGGCTTGGTTGGGTCATTACCTATGTGGTAATCTCCTGGCTGCGGACATGGCTGCGCTGGTTACCCTGAAATACCAGTACCTAATCTTGCTGGACAGACTGAGTTTTCATTGAAGTACGCACCTTTTTTCCACAATGACTCATCAGGATCACCGCTCCCCTGCTCTTCACTGACTGCACCCGTAGAAGTAGAAGGTTCTTCAGGCTCAGGTGTACGCGGAGTTATCTCCTCCCCACTACTTTCGTCGTCAGTTTTCTTGCTGCGCCGTTTCTTTTGACTTCGCTTCAGTCTTTTCACTTCTCGTTTCTTGGACTTGTAGTTCAGTTTATCGGAGCACTCCGGACATAAGCCTGCCAGTTATTAGAAGTAATTTAGGTCCAAAGAGAGACGGAACCGGGATTTGAATCCACGATCTCACGATTGTAAGGCGGGTGTCACTACCTCTAGACCACCATGGCTTCATTTGCATAGATTAGTATTAGTAAAAATATTATAGGTATACTAAGCGCCACACAAATCGGCGGATGAGAAGTTATGCGCAGAACGCTGCGCAAAAGCCGAAATATAGGTATGCACGGGAGCCAGAGAGACAAGACGCAGGGGCACACCCGACCCGCCAACCTCATGCCTCCCGCGCGCTCTCTACGCCCGTGCTCTCCACTACGACACGCGGCGTCGGAATTGTGCACACATGCGCAATAATTAGCGAAGCAGGGCGAAGTGTCTCTGCGGCTAACTTCTCAATACTTCTCATCCGTCGATTTGTGTGGCGCTTAGTATAGAAAGCAGCGGAAAATCTACATCTACAACATACCTAGCATGGTAGGTAGGTACTTACGCAGCTTCACAAGAGCGTTTCTCCTTTCGCTACCCTCCTTGTACGCGAAGTTGACTTCCCATGATTTAAGATTCTGGGGGCTGGAGCATTTCTTATTGCCGCACTGGAACTGCCCCTTACCGAGGACCACTTCTTGCTCTACGCGCCATCTTAGTGCCACCTAAGAATTAGTTTTGAGTCATAAGTTCTACCAATTCAATAGATCCAAAAGATATAGGTAAATATAGATAGGTACCTATAAATAGAACTTGATAGAACCTATTTGAATGGTTGAATCACAACTAGGAGCGATAAAATTACCGAGCTAAATAAAGCAGTAGCACATAAGTAGGCAAATTCCACAAAGACGTATGCATTTTATAAAAGTACCTACAGGTACCGTAGGGTACACACTACACACTAGGTACTCGTACATTCGGGAGTAGGTAGCTCCCGAATGTAGTAGGCTATATTTAGTTATGTGCGATTGAGTGTTGCAGATAAAGGTTACTTCGAGATACTTACCTATAGTTTAATGACGTCTGACCCCTACGATTAGATCCGATATCATGATCGTAGTTTTGAGAGTTTTTCATCAGTTTAGAACTGAATACACAGAGAAGCCAAGACCAAAGAAGATATAATAATACTACCCAAGACGCAGCGTCATGCGGGGTAACGACGATCACACACAAGGACAACAAAGAAGAAGAAGAACAACGTTTATTCACAGAGCCATGAATTTCTTACAAATTGTTTGCAGAACAGGATTATCGTGAAATCGTAAATCGTGAAATGAAACTAGTTGGATTAACAACGGGCCCCAAACTCGGCTAGGTCGGTCTATTGGTGATCCTATAACATGATTCCCATGAGCTGAATTTGCGCGTTCTTAGATTTATCACACTGATATCAAAACTTGAGCTATAATTTGATTGAGAATATCTATTGTAGGAATAGAATAGAATACCTATTATCCTACATTTTGACGACTTGTAAAAATTACAAGAAATGAAAAAGGCTCAGAGTTTCAGATCCCGAACAGATATTTAAATTAATTCAAGACTCAAGAACAGTTAATAATTAATCAAATAGGTAATCACCCGAAATATCGTAGCGTAGTTTGACTAGGTGTTTGTCAGCAATTACCGAAGTTATAAGCAACGTTCCGCACGGTCAGTATTTGGATGGGTGACCTCGGGTGGCAATTTCCAACTGAGCACTACCGTGGCTCGGATGTCACGTTAAATTGTAGGTCCAGACAGTTTTAACCGTTTAGACATGACAGAGGCCTTCAAGCGGCCTAAAAAAACTGACACCATAGGGCTAGTCACCCGGTCTATACTTACGAACTTACTTACCCCAAATATCTACCCGGCCGAGAATCGAACCAGGCCAAAAAAAAGGTACCAACTGCGCCAGGAGGGTTGTTTATTTGGATTAAGTTGTTAAAGTATTTTTATAAAAATGTGAAAACGCTTTCTTTTTATTAGGTAATCAAAATAGGTAGGTACCTAACGTGCTCTACAAAACTTTACAACCAGATTTACAAATATCTATTCAACGTAGGTACTATCAAGTTTGACCATCCGGAAGAACCCCCTACTTCTACTACGTACTCGTATCTCTACATAATAAAATTGATTCGTTCTAACGGCTCAGCATAAAATTAAGAGACTTCGCTTTTGTAACAGAAAATAAAATTCAACCGCCTGCGTCACATCAACCAGCACTGGCTACTTGAAATAGAACCTAATTCCAACCAGTGGAGTGATATAAATAAATGCGTTCTCCCTGCCTCGGCCTTCTAACCTACTTACATTAGTATTTGCTTCCTGTATTCCTGCCTACCTACTCCACGTTTGCACGCTTACGGTAAAACCTAGCCAAGGTACTACATTACATAACGCGCGCGAATTTAGGTTTTATTGATATCGCTGTATGGGTTACTTTACCAGGAATTCCATTTTCTAAATTGCATTGCCATGGCGTTGTAACGGTTTACCGACTCATCTATGCATTTTCATCATTGATCTTCGAGTCGAGTGGGGCGGTGGGACAAGCAGATGTGCGTTACTGTGTAGCCGTGCGGGTGAATGCATGTGGCTATATTTAGCTTAGCCTACAAAGGCACTGCGGCCATTGTTGCTCTCCCCAGTAGATGACACAAAGGAAGGTCTCGCGGGCAAAAAAGGCAATTGACTCACATAGGGGACGCAGACGGTCCCCAACTCAGCCTTTAATGTTAGGGGCCCGCGTTATCGAATAAATTACTTTTAATGCGACCTTTGGATGCAGACATCTCGATGTGAGCTTGTAGGTATAACTGACTGCGTGTCGCTCTGATAATAAGCTCAGTCAAGCCTGTTGGAAACAAAGGCGAGTAAGTTTGATAGCCTCCATTGTAAACTTCCATTAGATAGCTATGTACGTATTGATAAAACCTCATTACTTAATGATACGCAAATAAATTATCATATCTACGTACCTTGTTTGCCCATAGCGGCTTGGTAAATAAAATTATAGGCGACAAAATGAAGCCTTTAATCGGATGTATCATGTATGGGTACTTAGTTAAGTAGGTACCTACTGATAAACAATAAGAACCGAAGCATTTATCTATTGAGATAAACTCGCTTCAATGCATAAAGCTATGACTACCTACCTAAGCACATTTTTCAAAGCGCTTATCGGAGTTTCAGGGTTCTTATCCGAAATTAATTAATGGGCCTTGAATCTACATAACTTACTTTGTTTTCTTTATAACGGCTCAAATCGCAAATGCAATACTCTTTGAATAGTTTGTCGTAATATTTTTTGGCTAGCTGCTTTTCCCAAGTGTCTGCGACGTCGTCGTCCTCCCATAAGAATTTGTGGTTTTCCCTGATAACGTCTAGATCGGTCCTATCGGTGGAGGTGTCCCGTTTCAGCACTCCCGTGGATCCCTTCGTATTCAGACAATACACATTAACTAGGTGCTTATGCAATTCGTACGGATTAAGATTACGCAACCTCGCGGACATCTTTAGACGCTACCGTAACCTAGAACAAAGGGAAAAAGAGTTAACTTCCCAAATAAAACATAAGCTTTGCAACAAACAACTCTTTAATAAAATCAAAAATTATTATTACAAGTTTCCATAAAATATATTATTAATCTAATTGTCATGATTATAACAAGGTGCAGCAATAAATTATTACAAAACTGTTGTTCTTCAAATCAATAAATATAAGAGTTTGGCTTTGTGCTCCGTTAATTAATATCTACTCTGAATATTATTGTCAGTCTTGTAGATTTTGTGTATTTTTCTCATTTGGCTCAATATCAAAATTCTTAATCCTACAAACAAGTCATGCATGTTAAACATCTAAATTAAAATACAATAAATATATTAAAAATATGAATATTATTGCCTATGTCAAATTATTATAAAATCTTACATAGAGAAAAGTTCCCTTATACAAACAACTAGTTAATCGAAATTGGCACAGAAGAAAATAGTATACCTTTGGTTTCAATATAGCATAGCCAATAGTATAAAATTGTGTAGACATGTATTTACTAAACTATCTAAATCTTTGGAGAAGGCAATTTTCAGTACATTTTTTTACAAACTTGTATTCTTTGAAGTCTCTATAAATCTTTAGAGATGGACACATTGTCAACACATACAATTCTTTCATAGATTCATTTTATGTTAACACTAAATAAATTCACTGATAAAATATATGATTTGTGATGTTTAAAACACTGTAACACCTATCTATACATATGAATATATAAAAATAGGCATCAATTATTCAGAAAATATGACAAGTCTAAGATTGTAAAGTAAGTTTTCTCTTTTAAACTTTTTCATCAATGGTATAAATTGTAATAAAAGCTATCTACACTACGTTTGGTATAATAATAGTGAATATTATAAATAAGAATAGGCACATTAAAAGTTATTGCTTTGGTTACAACACAGTACTAGGAAATTAGTAAGAATCACTTGAGTCTTATTACTCTAAAATTTGGCAAAGTTTTACAAATAGGTGCTTCATTATACATATAATAAAGATTTACAAAAATATGATATTACAATTAAAGCTAGTTTGAATTGAAAGAGGATCAACCTCAACTATTTGTGACAAACATTTTGAAGGTTTACATTCAATAGAAGTCCCCCTATCTAGAGTAAACATTACAATAAGGCTATCTGAATCTTTGGGTATATGACCTATATCCACAAGTTACAATATCACTTTATCATATCTAAAAGGCAACTTCGGGTTGAGATATGTGTGACCTTATCGTACAGCACCTGTAAAGGCATTTTCCTACTAAACTAGTATTATCCCATACATGCAGTGAAAATCATAATATAAATAAAATCCTTAACTAAAAAGCAACTACAGCAGCACACTGAGTGACATCACTCACATAACACAATAAACACACCATAATGACTAAATTATGAACTAGATCATATTTTGGTATAAAATTACAAGTAAAACTAAGTTTTTGGCAATGAGAGAATCTGAAATCAAAGTTCAAAAGCCTTATACAAAAGGAAGGCAAATAATGATTAATTTACATAAATTATTCTACTTTCATGTAAATAGCTACACACAAAGTGTAGGGATTAAATTATTGTGATTAACCATGAGTTTTTTCATGCTTTTTCATATTATCGGATCGTGTGAAAGCCTTGTCGCAGACTCCGCAGTAATAAGATTTTTGTTTAGTGTGGACAGTCATGTGGCGTGAAAGTTCACTTTTAGTGACAAATTTCTTCTCACACACTGTGCATGCATGTTTGCGCACATTGAGATGAAACTTCATATGGATAGAGAGTGAACTAGATTGTGAGAAGGCTTTGTGGCAGAGCTCACAGACAAATGGCCTCTCGCCTGTGTGCTTCCGTAGGTGGTTCATGAACCCTGTCTTCGTGTAGTCTTTCTGGCAGAGGTGACAGAAGCTTGATTTAGAGTCTAACATACCCGGAAAGTGTCCATTAATATGTTTCCGTAGCTCCCAGTAACTTGTGAATTTTTCTGCACACACATGACAGGGGTACTTTTTCTCTTCGGTGGGTTTGGCACTGCACTGGTGTGAGCCAAGCAACTGTTCATTGGTGAACATTTGGTTGCACTGGCTGCAGACATGACTAGTCTCAGTATCAGTTGAGAGTGTCACCTCTAGGTAATTTTCAATAGACATAACATTCCCATTTGAGCTATCTGCATCATCAATTTGTAACTGAGCAACTCCATTTTTATCTGTGTTTTCTTTGGTATCAGTTTTTCCTAAGTATTCTCTGTAGTCTAAGGAGTCTTTACCTGTGTTATTGTTATCAGGTTCTACGAGGTGTAAAACGGGCGATTCGCTTTGTTCCCGGTCAGGAGACGTATTTTTCTCATTGTCGGAGTGGTCGGGTCGGGAGGAGGCATTGTTATCAGATTCCCATTCGTTTTCCACTATCTCCACATCCGAATCGGATTCATCTGCACTCGATGCTGTGTTATTGACTAAGTGGAATCCAATATCGTCGAAGCGTAACACGTTCGTTGGAAGTTTAACCCCAACGATAGCTTGAATCGCCTGCCATGAAAGCTCCTGGGGGTTGTTCTGCATATTAAATCGCACTAGTCTAACCTATAAACGATTTCACTGATTACTACACAGAAACATTATCTAGAAAGATATTGAATTTATAGATATATTTACCTTTTCTTTGCACGACCAATAACAGATTTTTTAGCAATTATTTAGATGACACTCCTGATTTCTACATCTAAAAATATTATGCTATGCACTGGCACCCCGTAATGGAGTTTTGTTAGTGATGCGATTTATTTATGTAGCAATCAATGTATCGATACTATAACCCCTTACCGCACAGCTACCCACCCATATATGACTTAAAAATATCGAAACGTTTTTAAACCTTTGTCGTACCTATGTCATTAATATAAGCAATTTTACACGCACACAAATGTAATTAACTAACACTAGTTGAAAATTAACGCAACACAAGCGCAACCAGACCGATATATTTATATAAATAAAGAGCATGACCGCCGGTCGTATACTTTTGGCAGAGGGGTACGCTTTACAGTGTCGACTCCTTTTGGTTAGGTACGTACGTTATTTGTATTATTTTTTCAGACTTTTAAAAGAAAAATACGCATAATGCACCAGCGCAATGCTATTATTCACGAGCGCGAAAAAAACACCTTTTTTGTTTTCAGTAACTTCAAAATGCTCTATTGAATAGATGCTCTATTCTACTGGGTACTGCGCTATAATCTAATACGCGAGTATACAGAGCGCGAAAATTTATCAGTTCTTACAATAGTTTCAAAATGTATGTACAACGCAGGACAACCTATTGCTATTATCTGATAGCGTAGCGAGCGCAATAATTTTACGGCATTTACAGTAACTTCAAAAAAGTATGAGGATAAGAATGCCCTTTGCTGCTATTATGCGCGAGCGCAGAGAACGCAATCATTTTAAAGCTTTTTCAGTAACTTCAAAAAAGATATGAGGATAAGAGAGCCCACTGCTACTATTAATGACGAGCGCAGCGAGCGCAATAATTTCGAAGCATTTTCAGTAACTTCAAAAAAAGATATTCAGAAAAGAGATTCCACTACTGCTATGCGCGAACGCAGCGAGCGCAAAATTTTTAAGTAGAGTAGCAATTGTGAATTTTCGTCTACTCATTAACTACACTTGCATTTCTTCTTCTTCTTCTTGGTCGTTGCGCTCTTGACAGAGCGGTCGTGGTCATCAAGTAGTATTACTATTTGTAGGGGCAGATGTAATGCGCCTCACGATGTCTCGCCATCTCTCTCTATGGGACGTCAATCGGATACACTCATGCACGGGCCCACCCACAGCAGACTTGATCTGATTGGTCCATCTCATGGGCGACCTTCCGCGTAGTCTTGTGCGCTCAACTTTTCCCTGGACGACAAGACGCTCCAAAGACTGACTACCTCGCCTTGAGATGTGTCCACTTGCATTTAAAAATCAAATTATAGGCCGTTGATCTAAGCAAAAACCACCGTCTGACCAAAGAACAACATGGTCATAATGTAGTTATTAAGTCGAGTAATAAACATTACATAACCATGACCTTGCCTTTTGAGCACTAGAGCAGTGACCTCGAAATTTTTCCGATGTTTAGTCAGTGAAAGTTAGATTTGAAAGTGACATCTGATTAATACAAAGAAAACAGAACATTCAGATAACTACTAGCGCAAGCGTAGCGAGCGATATTTCAACAAAAAGTCGATTTTATGTGAAGAAAATTAAGAGACCTGAATGATCGACATGGGCCCAGGGTGGGGCAAGCGCCCCACCCTGCCCCACCGTGGCTACGCCCATGGACATGTTTGAATCAGTCAGCGAGAATATTGTAGGTTGTTAGTACTATGACGTGACGACTTCATTTTGTTTTTTTTTAAATAGTTTCAGGTAGCTTTTTTGCCTGTTGGTTAGTAAACCTTGGTTTGGTAAGCTAAAAACAGACAAAACAGACTACGAAATTATTGCATAAATGACAACTTCAAGGATCTCATGACATAATTATCTTTAGCATTTAAATACTAAACGATCTTACTTAGTGTAACAGATATGGGCTGATAAATCGTGCTGCAGCAAATTAAGGAATACAACCCCCCTAATTAATAATCTCTGACGACAAAAACATCTAAAAATCTTTACAACCAATGTATCAATTTTCGTTAAAGTTCGTTGAAAATGCGATCAGTTGATGACAATTAACATCTGGATGAAATGGAACGCAAACACACAATGATAAAAATTTGTGGAAATTATTTATTATTTTCAGTATTTTGTTTTTGTTTGTTTCTATACACAGTAGGTACAATCCTATGGAAAAATATATCTGAGAAAAGTATCGATAAATAAATCAATGGCAATGAGTTTCTTGTGCTTCCCTATTGCAGTCCGGATGCACTAACAGATAAAAAATAGTTTGAAGAATTTTCTATACGCAGCAGTCACTATCATTTTGTTTACAACTGTCAATGTCGCTGTCGTAGTTGCTGTCATTTTTCATCTGTTCTGTTTTTGTTACTTTGTTTTACGTTGTCCCTTGTCCCGCGCTTTTCAGTTTTTAATTCCAAATTCCTCAATTCTCATCGGTTTGATTAAATAATTAATTTTAACCTTTGATTGAACCCATTCATGAAATAGTGTTGATCTCAGAAAATAAATAGAGAAAGTAGGAAAGTAATTTTTCGTCCATATTTCGTAAGTCCAAATACTTAGCCATCATTTGAAGAATGGACTCCTTAGAAAAGTTACAAGAATTTATCAAAGCAAAGGATAACTACAAAAACTTCATAAACAGCTCAGATATACCTGAGATATGTAAGACTGAACCATGCATGCTCGGTGTTGACGAGGCGGGAAGAGGACCAGTTTTAGGTGAGCCCCTTATCCCCTGTTTTGTAAATATTTTTGTGAAGCTTCAAGTTGCGGATAGCCCAGTCCTGACTGAAGCTCACTTAACATCTGAACGAGGATTGGGTTATCCACAGTGTGTATCTAACATTACAGCCACCAATTTTGTTTAGTTCAGATTGATTCGGCCTATAGCTGGCTGTGTACTCGTTCTTTACACTACAGCTAATAGGTCAGTTGTATCATTTCTGAACAAGTTCCTCAAGAAACGTTCGAACGAAACAAGTTCTGACCAAGTACTCACTACTCACTCACTTTGTATTTGTTCAAGTCAGGTATGTGTTTCAAAACGCCCATTACATTTGCCTTTTCGACAGAGGAAATAAAAATAACACAAAAAAAATGTAAATTTCAGGACCAATGGTCTACGGAATAGCGTTTTGCCTTCTGAGCCAAAGTGATATTTTAAAAGACCTTGGCTGTGCAGATTCCAAGGCATTGACTGAAGTGAAAAGAGATGAAATATTCACAAAAATGCTATCAGAAGAAACACCTGTAAAGAATGTTGGATGGGCGTGTGAAGTCATCTCACCCAATTATATCTCTAATTGTATGTATAAGAGAGCTAAACATTCTTTGAATGAAGTAAGTTGAAGAATTCTATATTTGCTTAATTTCAATGTTGGTCCCATAACCAAAGTTCGTTGTGATGATGACTTAAATTATATCCTCTATCCACGTTTTTTGCTTAAAATAAAATCGACTGGGTATCAAACATAAGTTTGATGTGTCTGTCTGCTATCATAGCTCTCGAACGGTTAATCCAATTTTGTTTGTTTTATTAGCTGGGAGTGTTCTTAGATATTGTCGAAATCGGTTCAGCCTTTTCAAACATTTTTCAGATCTTTTGTTAGTTGTAATTGGAATCTTAAAGTGTTGAGTTTTAATAAAAAAAAAATTTAATATCAGTTGCTAATGATAATCCATATTTTATTTCCTATCAGAAAAGATAAAAATTGTTCGAGAGACAGTGTGTCACTGCAAGTTTAGTGCATTAATTAATTTATCATGTCTCCTATTCCAGGTTTCAATGAACTCAGCTATAGATCTGATCAAAAGAGTTGCAGAACAAGGGGCAAACATCACAGAAGTTTATGTTGACACTGTTGGTCCGCCTGAAAAGTATCAAGCAAAGTTATCTGAAATATTTCCTACATATAAAATTACTGTAAGTATTAGTTCTGAAACTAAAAGCATCCTGTGGCTTTATTTGCTACCTTGGAAAAAGTTTATTTGTCAGGATGTCAGCAGCTGTATACAAAAAGTTAATTGACTTTTACAAACTGTTATGGACAGTTAATTGATTTTTAAGATTTCAGGGTTGTTGCCATAAGCAAAGTTGGTCATATCCTAGCACATTACAGTGATTTGCAAAATCATCTTATGTATAATATAATAATTATTTTTCGTAAAAATTCCCAACATCGACTAGACCGTGTAAAGAACTCGAATAATTTTCACAAATTGATGTGACATTACATTTACATTTCTGTTAATTTCAATGGGACCACTCAAGTATACTCTTTTGTACTAAAAAAGATTTTTTAAATCAGTTCCCAATTGGCGAAAATATCGATGAACATGCACAATAAAAAAAAGCGGACAAGTGCGAGTCAGGCTCGCACATCGACGATTCCGTACAAACACGTTGTTAAATTAAATTAATATAAATTATCAACCTGTTTTAGCACATGCAATTGAAGTTCTTTTAAATGATAATTTAAAGTACTCACTACTCACTCACTTTGTATTTGTTCAAGTCAGGTAATGGATTTATATATTTGCAATACATACAACAACATTTCCTAAAGGCATAGACATCTCGTACTACGACGGAGAAAGATAATACCGCGGGCTAACTTGACGCCAGCGCCATCTAGTTTAGATATGAGTAAATACTGAGATTTAAACTGTTGCTTTAAGAATTGATTTTAGAACTTATTTGATTTGATTGCTATTAAGTTTGGTGTTTTAAATTTATACAATTATACATTTACATATAAATTTTAATTTGCACTTATTTTCAGTTTAGACAGAATTTTGAACCAATTTTCTGTGAATTTTGAGGCCCTATTTTTTTGTGATGTAAATAAAAATGTACAGTTTTCAGATTCATTCCTATATGTGTACTCAGAGACAATGCTTCTCGCCAAATTTCATAGTTCTATGTCAACGGGAAGTACCCTGTAGGTTTTGATTTTTGTGAGTGCAAAATATGCGGTTTTTTACGACATAAACGGCTCTAACTTTTTAAAACGATAACTGAGAAGTTTTTCTTTTACACAACTGCAAGAGACCATAGATATACGTATACAGTTTAAATTTCAACTCGATATCTTTACGCGTTCCCGAGATAAATAGTCTTGACATACACACAGACGGACAACAAAGTGATCCTATAAGGGTTCCGTTTTTTCCGTTTGAGGTACGGAACCCTAAAAACACACAGACGAACATAGTACCTACTCTTTTTTATAAGTCGGTAAAAACAATGTTTTGTGCAACAATAAGCCCGATTACAGAGGCGCCAGCGTAAAGAAGGATGCACGGAATTAACCTGTCAATATTTTTTATTTTTTTTTTGTTAGTAAAAAACCAAACATATTTTCTAAAAATGATATGTGCTTCAAAAATATAGGGATTTTTTGCTGTTTTCATATCACTAATTAAAATTAACCCACCAGAAAAATTACAATGATTTTTTTATTGTTTTTACATTACGGATTACATACATAAGAAGTGGCGGTATGGTCTTAAAGGCTTTAGTGTCCAAAAATGGGCGAATTATTTGAAAAAAAAAAAACAATCTTTTATTACTGTTGCTGTCAAAAAAAAAGGAAATGTCAAATTCAGTCAATCAGATGACGTATTTAGTGTTGCCAGACTTCGTTCCGGTATCCAGACTTAGCAATTTTGGAAATGTTGACGTGTTGATGTAATTATTATTTTCTTTTTTAACTATTGGCACATAATCCTGCGTTAACTCGTTTTAGCCCGTAATGTTTACAAACTGAGGTGTTATTATACATTTTTATAGAAACATACATTTTTGTATACTAAAAGATTATCAAAAAGAAAGAATATTCTTATTATTTTTATATGTACTTTTTATCATATACTTTACTACTAAAAACAAAAAGCAGTAGTTGAAGTTATCCGAGAAATTCGTGGCAATTTTAATATTACTCGTAATCCTTAAGGGTGCTATTCGAATCTTTCACTTGCTTTACTACACTTGCATATATATTGCTAGTATTGCGAACTTGCGTTATGCAGATGATACCACGCTTTTTGCAACTAGTGCTCGTCATATGGAAGAACTGCTTCGAAAGATGGAAGAAGTGAGCCTTGCGTTCGGATTAAAGATTAATCGCAACAAGACCAAGATGATGATTGTAAACCGCACGAACGATAACTTGCCGGAAGTCACTCAGATAGCAAATTGCGAAGTAGTCCAATCTTACATATATCTTGGAGCTTTAATCTCGAATCATGGCGGATGCATCGATGAAATTAAGAGGCGTATGGCGATAACTAGAACCGCAATGGACAAAATGACGAAAATATGGAGGAATAGGAACATCACCAAAACCACGAAGACAAGACTCGTGCGCACGCTTATCCTACCCATATTTTTGTACGCCTCGGAAACGTGGACTTTGCGAGACATTGAGAGGAAGAAGATAGATGCTCTCGAGATGTGGTGCTGGAGGCGAATGCTTGGGGTATCGTGGACTGAATTTCGCACCAATATCTCGATACTTCAGGAACTCGGCATCAGGCAGCGTCTGTCGGCCACAGTACAATCTCGTATACTTTCATTCTTCGGACACGTTTCGAGACGAGAAAGCCAGTCCTTAGAGCGTCTAGTCGTCCAGGGCAAAGTAGAAGGCACAAGACCGCGCGGAAGGTCGCCCATGCGATGGACCGACCAAATCAAATCTGCTGTGGGAGGGCCGGTGCATGAGTGTACCAGATTGACATCTAACAGAGAGACATGGCGAGACATCGTGAGGCGTATTACATCTGCCTCTACCACCACAAATACTACATGATGACCACGACCGCTCTGACAAGAGCGTAACGACTAAGAAGACTACACTTGCAGCAGCTGCACTAGGCCGGCTGTGGCTACACAACTGAGGCGTTAGTCCAGGTTTACACATAAATTGAAATTACATCTGTTCGATATTGCCCTATACATTTTTGTACAGCGCCCCTGGCCGAAACGATGAAGAACTAACCAAAATGTATGGAGCCACACGCGAACGCAAAAGTTTAAGTAAACAACACAAAACCTGGACTAAGGGCGCTGGTTATCTACGTAGTTGTATGAATTTCTACAAAAAGATTCCGAACACGGCTGCGGCAGCATGTGCTACCGAGCCTCGGCTGCAAGTGTTGTTAGCCTGTTTAAACAAGTCCAACGTACCTGCGATGTATGACGTAGGCAACCAGCATCGGAATCATTCCCGACTGCGGATACAAGCAGCGGCTCATGTGTGTGCTACCTCCATTCGCAACCTGCATCCGCAGGCTGCAGCCGAGGTTCGAATAGCTGCTTTACTTATATTCTTAACTTATAGTTGCGGTTCTTGTACTTTTGCTAATGAAATGGATGAATACCGAATTTTCTTTATCATTCCATTTTTCATTTTCTTTTTATATCAGTCCTAGACATTGATTTTTTTGACGTGACAAAGTCTTATAAATCGATGAACTCCAAAAAGTAATCTGATAATACAGACAAGATGACATGCACTGTTTTAAAAATCAATATAAATATCATTGAGACAATATTGACTAAAAATACATGACATCAAGTTTTTAAAATCGAGCACCATTTTAGCACTCTGAACATAACAAACCTGGCAATCCATAATCTTTAGTGTGTATACATGTCCATAAATAGGTACTTATAGCTTGAAAATTGTTTTCGTTTTTTCTTATTTTATATTCAATTTTAGCCAAATTGTACATATTTGAACAGTTTTAGAAGCGTCATAAATCACATTGGTGAACATATCATTCTTAGAAAATAAGTGAGGAAAAATTAGTCTGTTTGTATATAACAGGTCCTGGTATGTATGGGCTCGCGCATCCTTCTTTAATAGCAACGTAAAAAGCTATGCTATTTAGCTAGTATACTAGTGATCTGTGTATTTAGCTAATATAGTTACGCTGGCACCTCTGTAATCGGGCTTATTATATATTCAGAGATTTTTTAACTGTCAAAGCCATGTGTAGCATAAAATATCTCACACAAATGATAGAAATTCTCAAGGATTTTTTAAAATCCTTATTATTTATTTTTTACTGCTAATTAAGTAGGTAATACCAAAAAAATGCGCGAGAAATGGTCGCTTCTCTTGGCTTGTCTTGTAGGCAGATATACTAGTTTAAATTAAATACTTACTTTCCAAATTACACAGTCATTTATTTACCATGTAATGGGTCAGTTTAAAGATTAATTGGGTTAATTAATTAGGTATTAATTTTCAAAATATAGATCGCCATGTCTTGTCTAGCAAAAGTATTAAAATGGCACTAAATACCGATATTTTATATACATTACAGGTAGCAAAAAAGGCTGATTCAATTTATCCAATAGTGTCAGCGGCCAGTATTGTAGCGAAGGTGACCAGGGACCATGCACTTAAAGTGTGGAGCTTTGCCGAGGGCTTGGAAATGGACCAGACAGAGTTTGGCAGTGGTTATCCTGGAGGTAAATAAATACAGTTAAATCATTTGAAACCAGAGGCTATTTTTGAATGAATTCACAACCAAGCCAAGCACAGTGAGAGTATCTGAATTCTAACAAGATGTGTAAGTATGTACGAAATCAACCAAGAGCAAGATATACAGGATTATTCAGAACTGGTGTACTAAGCCAAAAGGGGTTTTTCAGACCATCATTAAGAAACTTTATATCATTCATATATTCTATAGATTCCGAGTTACAATTTTGATTTTTTTCAACAACTTTTTTTAACAACTGATTTTTTTCTAGAATTCGGTGTTGGCCCCATAGTAAGGAAGTTGTCCGTTATTATGGTTTTCATCGCCCCCTTTTCGGCTTAGTTCAGGGCAAGCAGATAATCCTGTAGATAAACAAAATTAATTATTTTATTTATTATTTTTAAGCAGGAGTTAGATAGATGCGAGGGTATTACCCTATTTACCGTTTTAAACTAGGTTTAAAGAATTTTTATTTATCATTCAAGACATTTCTGTCGCTTACATGATAAAAATAACTTGACATTTTAAAATACCGTCGTCACACTCAATAAATGATAAAGCAATAAATATTACAAAACTAAACAAACAAATTCACCCGACTACCCACTCGACTTCAAAAACACTTTTTTATACTAAGTTGGTACCAATTACCTTCAATATTAAGGTTTCAATTTGTTTGACACACTTCATGCATCTTGTTTTTAGAATTTATGAAAGAAGGATGCGCGAGCCCATACATACCAGGACCTGTTATATACGAACAGACTAATTTTTCCTCACTTATTTTCTAAGAATGATATGTTCACCAATGTGATTTATAACGCTTCTAAAACTGTTCAAATATGTACAATTTGGCTAAAATTGAATATAAAATAAGAAAAAACGAAAACAATTTTCAAGCTATAAGTACCTATTTATAGACATGTATACACACTAAAGATTATGGATTGCCAGGTTTGTTATGTTCAGAGTGCTAAAATGGTGCTCGATTTTAAAAACTTGATGTCATGTATTTTTAGTCAATAATGTCTCAATGATATTTATATTGATTTTTAAAACAGTGCATGTCATCTTGTCTGTAATATCAGATTACTTTTTGGAGTTCATCGATTTATAAGACGTTGTCACGTCAAAAAAATCAATGTCTAGGACTGATATAAAAAGAAAATGAAAAATGGAATGATAAAGAAAATTCGGTATTCATCCATTTCATTAGCAAAAGTACAAGAACCGCAACTATAAGTTAAGAATATAAGTAAAGCAGCTATTCGAACCTCAGCTGCAGCCTGCGGATGCAGGTTGCGAATGGAGGTAGCACACACATGAGCCGCTGCTTGTATCCGCAGTCGGAAATGATTCCGATGCTCGTTGCCTACGTCGTACATCGCAGGTACGTTGGACTTGTTTAAACAGGCTAACAACACTTGCAGCCGAGGCTCGGTAGCACATGCTGCCGCAGCCGAGGCTCGGTAGCACATGCTGCCGCAGCCGTGTTCGGAATCTTTTTGTAGAAATTCATACAACTACGTAGATAACCAGAGCCCTTAGTCCAGGTTTTGTGTTGTTTACTTAAACTTTTGCGTTCGCGTGTGGCTCCATACATTTTGGTTAGTTCTTCATCGTTTCGGCCAGGGGCGCTATACAAAAATGTATAGGGCAATATCGACCAGATGTAATTTCAATTTATGTGTAAACCTGGACTAACGCCTCAGTTGTGTAGCCACAGCCGGCCTATTGCAGCTGCTGCAAGTGTAGTAAAGCAAGTGAAAGATTCGAATAGCACCCTTAAGGATTATTACGAGTAATATTAAAATTGCCACGAATTTCTTGGATAACTTCAACTACTGCTTTTTGTTTTTAGTAGTAAAGTATATGATAAAAAGTACATATAAAAATAATAAGAATATTCTTTCTTTTTGATAATCTTTTAGTATACAAAAATGTATAATAACACCTCAGTTTGTAAACATTATGGGCTAAAACGAGTTAACGCAGGATTATGTGCCAATAGTTAAAAAAGAAAATAATTATTACATCAACACGTCAACATTTCCAAAATTGCTAAGTCTGGATACCAACGACGAGTCTGGCAACACTAAATACGTCATCTGATTGACTGAATTTGACATTTCCTTTTTTTTTGACAGCAACAGTAATAAAAGATTGATTTTTTTTTCAAATAATACGCCCATTTTTGGACACTAAAGCCTTAAAGACCATACCGCAACTTCTTATGTATGTAATCCGTAATGTAAAAACAATAAAAAAATCATTGTAATTTTTCTGGTGGGTTAATTTTAATTTTAATTAGTGATATGAAAACAGCAAAAAATCCCTATACTTTTGAAGCACATATCATTTTTAGAAAATATGTTTGGTATTTTACTAACAAAAAAAAAAAAAATATTGACAGGTTAATTCCGTGCATCCTTCTTTGGTTTATAAAGTTACGTCTCAGAGATAATATGTTGAGCCAATTGTTTTTTGAATGCGTGCAGTGAGCTAATATTTTTTGTGTTAGAGGGTAATTTGTTAAATAGTTGTGCTCCTTCAACGGTAGGCATTGTTTTGCCGTAATTAGTTCTAAAACTAGATGTCACTAGTGTCGCGCCGCCGCTTTGCTGACTCGCGCAAATGTTTAGTCTACATACTATACAAGATTATGGAGGACTTTTCTTATTTGGTATCTATTATATTATCTATGGTGTCTTCGATCTAATTACTGAAGAAGCTTAGTTTGAGGTCAGGCTAATAAGCATTTCTATGATACAAATATACATTGTAAGAAGTATTAATTATCAAAAGACCCTGCGCTGCTGCTAAGCTAAGGGCCAGCCCTTAACAACAGCACAGCGTCCTAAACGTGTCATGTCAGTGCAGAGCAGAAATGCTTTACTTTTGGAATGATCTTTCTCTTCGTGACTTGTAGTTTTCCGAACAGTAGAACTCGCGGCACATCTCTTTAACTGAATCCTCATAAGCCATTCTCGACTCGCTATTGAACGATTTTAATGATTAATTTCCCTTCTATAATCTAAGTGATAATACATACTCTCAAATCTTGTAAGATATAAATATTAAACAAATCTCGCCAAATATTATCAAAAGCGGCTGACAAGTAGCGCGACAGCTAATTCCCCCCCATTTTGAAGGAAATATCTTCATCTATCATCATTGGTTTGGACATGGTGAAAGACGGAATGGAATGTGACAAAGGCGAAAGCAACGGATTGTCTTGATTTATTGCACAAATATAAGTACACGAATATAGTTTGAAAGACGAAAAGTGACATAGACTCCTTTTTATCTCGAAAAATATCATAATTCCCGTAGGATAGGGCAAATACTTTTTCTCAGCAACGAAACAACAGATAAACTTGATTTATTTCACGAAATATAAATTGTAGCCTATGTGTTATTCTGATGTATAAGCTAAGTATATTATTATAAAGTTTCATAAAAATCCATTCAGTAGTTTTTACGTCAAAGAGTAACAAACATCCATCCATCCATCCATACATTCTTACAAACTTTCACGTTTATAATATTAGTAGGATTAAGACTGGTTGGAGTCAATCGGGTCCTACCGGGCTACCGCACACCAGCACCATATTGTACTGACATGTCATGTCGTCACGCCTATATACTAGTAGTGTATAGTATATGTCACGCAAGTCGGCAGATGAGAAGTCAGATGACACTTCGCCGTGATTCGCTAATTATTGCGCATATGTGCACAATGCCAACGCAAGTGATGTAGTAGTGAGCACGGGCGTAGGGAGCGCGCGGGAGGCATGAGGTTGGCGGGCGGGAGTGCCCCGGCGTCTCGACTCTGGCTCCCGCGCATACCTATATTTTGCCTTTTACGCAGCGTTCTGCGCTTAACTTCCCATCCGCCAATCCGCAATGTTGGACGTCGATTGGCTTCAACCAAATAGGAACTGTATGAGGGCTTTAATAAAAAGACGTTATTGCCGTTTAAAACTAGATGTCGCTAGTGTCACATCGCCGTTATGCTGAATCGCGCAAATGTTCCACAAACCTAGAGATACTATGGGGGACTCGGCGTATCTGGCTGGCATATAATTATTCAATTTCATAATGTATTCGGTATTAAGCCTCTTCGTTTATTTTTTACGACCCCGCTCTACTGCTAAGGGTCATACAGTTATGGAACTATTCTAATATATTATGGCAGTCTGTATATTATATGCTTGTATGTTGCTTACTTGATATCGTAAAACTTATGTAAGTAAGTTACGTTAAAATGCGATGAGATGAGCTACTTATAGGCCGAGTCATACAACTTGGCGGCTTTGATGTTAGCTACAAGTTGCGGATACCTCAATTCTGAAGCTCACTTAACTACTGCGCGGGGATTGGGTTATCCACTGCTTGGAGTTAATATCACATCCGCTCAGTTATATGATTCGGCCTATACTAGAGTCTTAAGGTGGTTGCAGTAGGCGCGAAATTCATTTTTTATCGGTTTTTTACCATTTACAGATAAACTACTCATCCATCCATCCATCCATCCATCAGCCAAAGGACGTCCACTGCTGAACATAGGCCTCCCCTATGGATCTCCAATAAGACCGGTTGATAGCGGCTTGCATCCAGCGCGATCCTGCGTTCTTAATGAGGTCATCTATCCACCTTGTGGGTGGACGTCCTACGCTGCGCTTGCCGGTACGTGGTCTCCACTCGAGAACTTTTCGACCCCATCGGTCATCAGTCCTCCGCGCTATTTGCCCTGCCCATTGCCATTTCAACTTGCTAATCCGTTGGGCTATGTCGGTAACTTTGGTTCTTCTACGGATCTCCTCATTCCTGATTCGATCCCGCAGAGAGACTCCGAGCATAGCCCTCTCCATAGCTCGTTGGGCTACTTGGAGCTTACTAATAAGGCCCATAGTGAGAGACCACGTTTCTGTGCCATAAGTCATCACTGGCAACATACACTGGTCGAAAACTTTCGACTTGAGCCACTGAGGTATGTCGGACGAAAAGACGTAGACGTACGAGTCAACGACTTCAAGAACCGAGTTTCCAACAGAAATCGGGGTGGGTAAAACATGGGAATTACACATGACTTTTGTCATATCCATGTTCATCTTAAGACCCACCTGTTGAGAAACCCGATTGAGGACTTCGAGCATCGTGCTGAGCTCTTCCATCGATTTTGCCATGACTACTATATCGTCGGCAAACCGAAGGTGAGTGAGGTATTCGCCATTGATATTGATGCCGAATCCTTTCCATTCCAGGAGCTTGAAGGCGTTCTCCAAAGTAGTCGTAAACAGTTTCGGAGAAATAACGTCTCCCTGTCTTACGCCTCTTTTTAAAGGGATCGCCTTGGAGCTCTCTTCCTGTACTCGGACTGACATAGTGGCGTTATTATACAAGCACTTCAATACTTCGATGTACCGATAGTCAATACGGCATCGTTGGAGAGACTCGAACACAGCCCATGTCTCGACCGAATCAAAGGCTTTTTCATAGTCCACAAACGCTAAGCAAAGTGGCAGATTATACTCTTCGGTCTTCTGTATAACCTGCCGCAGCGTATGAATGTGGTCCATGGTGCTAAAGCCTTTCCGGAAACCGGCTTGTTCGCAAGGCTGAAAGTCATCAAGCCTGCGCTCGAGACGGTTCGTAATGACCCTTGAAAACAGCTTATAAACATGGCTCAGAATTGAGATGGGTCTGTAGTTCTTCAATAAGGTGCTGTCACCTTTCTTGAAAAACAACACCACCACGCCTCTGTTCCATGCTTCTGGCGTGATGCCCTCGAGGACGACGGTGTTGAAAAGCTTCTGGAGGACTTTTAGTACCGGTGTTCCACCCGCTCTCAGCAGCTCTGATGTGATACCTTCGTCACCTGGCGCCTTGTTGTTCTTAAGCTGATTCAGGGCCATTCTAATCTCGTAAAGGCTGATGTCCGGGATATCTTCGGTGAAGTGTCTGGTCAGCTTGGCTCTTGGATCTTTGGCCGCGCTGCTAACAGGCTTAGCAACCGAAGCGTATAGCTGTCCATAGAACCTTTCGATCTCCTCTAATACCTCGATAAACTACTCAATTACACATTATTCGTTTACGGTCATGAATAGGTAATGATAACGAGGTGCATACACCTACAAACCAAAATAGTGATCAGTTTATGCACAAAAGTGCATCAACACAACTAAAACTAAGGCGAAAATGAGCTGAAGCACTATCAAAAATGGTGAAAAATCCAAAAAATATTGAATTTCGTGCGCTGACCGAGACTCACAGAGTTACCAGAGGGATAAGGTGGTCGATCGAGAAATGAAAGAAAGAGATGCATTGATTTAATATGGCATGAGTTAGAAAGAGACATGAAAATTATCTCGATTCAGTGGCTATTTGCCGTGTTTTTGTCCCGATAGTGTCAAATTCCAATACATATATTCGAACAGTTTACAACTAGTGATAGTCCATACATTTTTGCGGTGGAGAATTGCCTGAAGCGACCACCCACAGCGCTATCTCTTTTGTTGTTCTAGCTCTGTGGCCTTAATTAACTTATTCTTATATTCGTAATAATGAAAGAATGAACCTTTTGGGCACCTGGGGCACAGCCCGGACACTCCGCGTTTCTTCATACAAAATCTGCTGTCTTACGCACACAACACTATATTTATTCACAGACACTACACATACGCACGAACGCAACACGGGTATCTGCAGCGGCCTGTGCAGCCCGCGCGCAGAGTAGTAAATCGTGTCCTGACGCGGGGTGGAAGTAAGGAAGACTCAAACGGGTGGGGGGTAACGAGTGGCCGTTCTATACGTAGTATTATTATATCTTCTTTGCCTGGGGCAAACCTGTGTTGTACAAGGAGAATATTTTTTGGTTGAGTTGAGAGGTGCCTCTAGGTAGAATTCCGTAGCCAAATGCGCACAGCAGCATCAAACTACCGTGTCGCCGCGACACTACAGGTTTTGGTAAATTAAAAAAAATATATATTGACGCGTAGTCTTCCGCAGTGTTTGTCTTGTCTACGTGTCGGCCAACGTCACTGTAGTCTGCTGTACCTTTATTTATTACATAAAACTCTGGCGTTGCATTTTGCATTTGAACGTTTTTCTTGTCACAGTAATTTGGAAGTACTTAATTATTGAAAACGGAAAATCGTTTTCAATCTCATCATCGTGAGCATCCTGTGTCGATCCAGTGCTGGATATACAGGGTTATCTGCTTGCCCCGTACTACGCCGAAAGGGTGTGATTAAGATCATCATTATGAACATATTAACCATGGGACCAACCCAGAATTCGAGAAAAAATTCGATAGATAGAACAATACAAAGTTGCAACTCGGAATCGATAAAATGTGAAACGAAACAGCTGATTTTTAGGGTTTCGTACCTCAAACGGAAAAAACGGAACCCTTATAGGATCACTATGTTGTCCGTCTGTCCGTCTGTGTGTATGTCAAGATTCTTTATCATGGGAACGCGTAAAGATATCGAGTTGAAATTTTAACCGTATACGTAAATCTATAGTCTGTTGCAGTTGTGTAAAAGAAAAACTTCTCAGTTTTCGTTTAAAAAAGTTAGAGCCGTTTATGTCGTAAAAAAAATCCACCAACCCGCACTGGGCCAGCGTGGTGGATATGGCCTAATCACCCTCCGTGGGTAGGCCAACGTCCTGCAGTGTACTATTAAAAAGGCTGGTACAGGATGTCGTTAAAAACTGCATATTTCAACTTTCACAAAAATCAAAACAGGTGCTTCCCGTTGACATAGAACTATGAAATTTATCGAAAAGCATTGTCTCAGAGTACACATATATGAATAAATCTGAAAACAGTACATTTTTATTTAAATCACAAAAAAATACGGCTGAGGCTTTCTTTAAATTCACAAAATATAGGTTCAAAATTCAAAGTGAGTAAATCGTATCATGTAAGGTATCATACAAAAGAACTTCATTAGCACATGCTAAAACAGGTTTTTAATTATTTTAACAATGTGTAATTTACGACGAAAAGTAAAAAAAAAAATTTTTGTCGATCGTTATAGTAGGCATAGAGATTTTTACAACTTACTTCCCAATTTTGTGAAATTTTCTTGATTTGTACGGAACCCTCGATGTGCGAGCCTGACTCGCACTTGTCCGGTTTTTTTTCTGGGATTGGCCCCATACTAAAAGACTGACGAAACGGAGGAGGTACTCAACGACGCGTATATAATTATATAATATTTTTATTTATAACCACGCATAACTTTTTACAGAGTGGTCCGATTTCGATAATTCTTTTTTTATTGGAAAGAACATACTTCGAGAATTAAAGAGAGACCCATTTAAATTTTATCGAAATCGGCTAAGCCATTTTCAACAATAATGTGAAAAATGGTTACATCGATCCGTGCGAAATATTCGCGAATTCTGTACACAGTTGAAGTCGGTCATGCTATTTTATGCAAAAAATAATTATAATGTTCTGAATTATCTCCTTTCCGCTTAGTACACCAGTTCTTAATAACCCTGTAGACCTCGCCTTTATGAAATTGTTTACTGTCCATGAATGCATTATTATTATATACTACGGGACTAATCGCGCACTAAAATTACGAGATAAATAAATACCTCCTCATCCCGACGTTTTGGCCGAGTTGCATCGACCCTTCAAGTTCAGTCTACCCGTGACCACGATCGATGCAACTCGGCCGAAACGTCGGGATGAGGAGGTATTTATTTATCACGTAATTTTAGTGCGCGATTAGTCCCGTATTATATGATAATAATGTGTTCAAATCGCGAAAGTTTAAAAACATTTGTCCATGAATACTCATACTCATACTATAATCTTTTGCGAGTTGCTCGTCTTTTTTAATCATTCTGAATAAAAAAGCTTAGATTTTTTTTCTAAATAGCCCAAAAAGGTGATTTTGTTTCTCCCAGATCCCCTAAAAAGTATTTTACGTCTCTGAGATCCCCTACAAAAGTATTTTCTTTCTGCCCGATCCCTAAGAAAATAATTTTAATTCTTCCATATTAATATTTCCAAAAAATATGTTCCATTCAGATCTCCTAATCAAAAAATCAAATCAAATCAAAAATATTTTATTATCAGACAAATAGGATCCCTAAACGCAGCTTGTTTCTTCCATATCTCCCTAAAAACATTTTATTTCTCTTAATAAGGATTTTGTTTCTCCCAGACGCTTACAAAGTTTTTTTTGTTTCTTCCAGATCCCTTAACCAAGAAGTTCATTCGCGAGCAAATAGACCACATTTTCGGATACCCGCTCCTAGTGCGGTTTAGCTGGTCGACTGCTGAGCTGATGCTGCAAGAAAAAGCTGCCACCTGCACCTTCGAAGAAGTAGACGAAGACGGAACGGCAAAGAAGCCCAAAAAGTCGATTAGTTCGTTCTTTGCTTCTCCCGATGAAGCGCCAAAGAAAAGACACAAGTTCTTCGAAGAACGGTATTTGAGTACGGGCAACGCTTTTGAGTGATTGTAAGTGAATAAATGGTTTTAATTTGGACGCTTATTTGATTTTATTATTTAGTTTATAGTTAGTTTATTTTGCTAGCAAATAATGAAATATATTTTAGAGGCTCATAGTACGTGTAAAGTTTAGTGAAATTGGATAAAAAATCAGGCTCGCACATCGAGGGTTCCGTACAAATCTAGAAAATTTCACAAAATTGGGAAATAAGTAGTATACTATAACGTTCGACAAAAAAGTTTTTTTTTTCACTTTTCCCTACATACATCGAAAATCACACATTGTTAAAATAATTAAAAACCTGTTTTAGCATGTGCTAATGAAGTTTTTTTTATATGATACCTTACATGATACGATTTACTCACTTTGAATTTTGAACCCATATTTTGTGAATTTTGAGGCCTTATTTTTATATGATTTAAATAAAGATGTACAGTTTTCAGATTTATTCCTATATGTGTCCTTTGAGACAATGCTTCTCGCCAAATTTCATAGTTCTGTGTCAATGGGAAGTACCCTGTAGGTTTTGATTTTTGTAGTGTCGAAATATGCGGTTTTTTAAGACATAAACGGCTCTAACTTTTTAAAACGATAACTGAGAAGTGTTTCCTTTACACAACTGCAAGAGATCATAGATATACGTACACAGTTTAAATTTCAACTCGACATCTTAACGCGTTCCCGAGATAAAGAGTCTTGACATACATACAGACGGACAGACGGACAACAAAGTGATCCTATAAGGGTTCCGTTTTCTCCGTTTGAGGTACGGAACCCTAAAAATTAAATTGTCTGAAGCATCTAAGTCATGATGAAATAAAAATTTAGTTTTTCATCCACTTAGGTAACGATACTAATATAGTTTATTTGTCGATTTTTTTTCTAAGTGTTCAAGTAGGTACTTAATAGGTAGTATAGGCCGTGCCACACAAGTTGGCAGATGTGAAGTTATCTACAAGCTGCGTAATATCCAATCCTGACTGAAACTAAGATAAAACAGCATGTTGATTGGCTATTGCCAGCTTGTAGCTAACTTCACATCCGCCAACTTGTGTGGCGCGGCCTTTAAATTTTTGTATATTTTAAAACGTATATTGTAGATTTCAATATTCCCTTCCGTATTTAGTTTGCTTCTATTTGCTAAAACAAACACTATTTTTTACAAAGTCACTCCTGTTACTCGTAGCTCGCTTCGTAGAAGTAATTTGGCCATTTAATATCATCGCATGACTACTCACTAATAAATTGGCATTCTCCATAGAATACAAACTACTGTCTAACGTTGAATTATTTGCAGGCTTTGAAGTTTATACCAAACAGGATAAGCAAGCTTTAAACATTTATGTATGACAAATCATTAGCAAAAGGCTTAAGGTTCATTGTGATTTAACGCCTTAAGTGAAAATGCGTGGCGTAGCATCACTGATCAGTAGAAATCGTCAACAATTTGAATACAATTTATGCGATGTCCGTTTGCCTTTCCATACAATGTGCATTATTTTGCACATAATATTGGAGCATTTCCAAAAATGCCATATTCGAAAGCTGTTACGACATTTTTTTAACAGAACTTTCGATGCATGTTTGAATATAATTATTACGTATCGTGTCCTACGATTTAGTCCTTGTTACGTGTAGCATCTCAAAAGGGGTACGGCAATAGATCATAACACGAAATAGCTTATTGTGTCCGATTGCAGCGACGATAAAACTTTCACAAACAAATTGCGGTCTATAAAAGATTTCTTTAGCGATGAAAGGTCCCGAGTCGGGGGCTCATCCAAGAAGGTCGGTCGCTGGGCTGCCTAACGCACATTAGCATGCGTGCCGTGCGCCCGCGCACCTACTTACCATGAGCAATGCGGAACGCGCCAGCTCACTCTGAGAATTTAATTGTGTTCCATTATCATATTTAGGTTCTTTTACTGTAAGTCAAAAGTGAAAACTCAATGAGAGACCTCGTCGCTCGTCATTCGTCAGCGGCGATCGATGGCGACAACTTCTGTTTGACGACAGCACGATCTTCATCATGGCGTTGAAATATCTGATACCGGTCTTGGGCCTCTGCGTTTGCGTGAACGCTATTATGGGCCCGAATAATGCGACCAAAGCCCTGAAAACTGATACCTACCTGGACGCGTACTCCAAATCTCGGATAGATGCCGAGAAGGCGAAGCAAGGAGTGGTGATTGTGACTGCAAAGGATGGAGAGAAGGAAATAGCCAACCGCGATGACAGCTACAGTTCTGGATACGACTACACGCCTCCTTTCTCGAGCGGCTCGAGCTTCAGCTCTTCGGGATCTTCGAGTTTCGCGGGACCTTCGAATAGCTACTTACCGTCGTCGAGCTACTCGCCCTCGGTGAAATTCGAGTCGGATATCACGTACGATGCGCCGCCAAATTCGTACGGACCGCCTGCGAAGAGCTACGGTCCGCCTGCGCATTCCTACGGCCCACCCGCGCACTCTTACGGACCTCCTTCCCTTACTTATGGTCCTCCGATCCACAAACCGCTGCCCCCGCCGATATACGGGCCTCCAGCGAAGCCTTTCATTCCCTACACGGCCCCGGCTCTCGGTTTCTTTGACAAATTCGCTTTGAAGCTGGACATTTTGACGATCGCAAAGCTACTGCTGAAGTTCCTGATATTCAAGAAGCTCGTGACGATGCTCGCTGTTGTGTGTATGTTGTTGGTGATACCGAAACTCATTAGCTTCAAGAAAGATGGTGCCCCCCCTAATAATGATGAGGAGGATCGGAAGTTTGGAGACAGCAATGGTAAGTGAACATTTTGCTTCCTTCTTAGAGCTTGGATAAAATTAAGTGAATTAAGTGTATTTTCTTGGTTATTTACTCACATACTTGGATTAGGTATATGACTAGCTTACATCATAGAAATCATTTTTGTTGATGATGTCTGGCTATTCAGGCTTTATCGTTATTTTTTAATGCGTTAGATTAAATCAGTTTACTTTATATTTCGTAGCACAGGTCATACAACTTGACTGTACTCGTATTTCATTTTAAAACGGGAAATGGGATGTTTAACTACTTTAAGTAAACGTGGACTACCTGTGTGTGGCAATTTCAAGATTTATTGCATTCTAATTATTCGATGCACGCAATCATTTTAATTAATATTCGAGCGATATCTCATGCGCATCAGATAATCTTTGGAAACTAAAGAAACAATAATAGCTACGTTACAAGAGAAAGAAGGCATAAAGTTACATTCAGCAGAAAGCAAATACAGGCTGATGATGATGATGGACAGTTTTTTTTGCTATTGATGGTCGGAAAAGTAGGAACCATTATAAAAGTTGTCCGTAGTAATTTAATAGGTACCTGCAATAATATCCTACAATATACATACATCCAATACTTACAAGCTGGTTCTCTAGCTAGAAATATTCTAGGATGGTCATTACCATGGACTAACTTTACCAAATACCACCCTTTACTATGGGATCAAAACAAATGAAAAAATTATGTGTCCGTCTCTAAAAAAAACACCTCGTAGGTACCTAAAGTCTAAGGTATAGAGTATACAGGGTTATTTCTAATCAATTAGCATCCTCTTAGGGGCTTATTCTGTACAACAAAACTAACAACTTTTGTTCTACGACTTTTGTCAAAACTAAAAAAAATAAAATTTGCCGTTCCATACATTTTGTCGAGGGTGAACGATATTTTTGTATGGTACAACAACTTTTTTTTGAGAATTAAAAAATGTAGAACAAAAGTTTATAGTTTTGATGTACAGAATAAGCCCCTGAAAGGATGCTAATTGATTAGAAATAACCCTGTATAGTATACACAAAAGTATAAGAGTCGTATATCGTCGTCTTAATTCTAATAAAGCATATCTCAGAAAGGACAACTTTTGAGGAGGGTCAAAAAACTGTTTTATTAATATAATTCTTTGACATCATTAAAAGTGATGTTCTAAACCAACCATCAAAATGTACTAGTATTTCTTGTTATTAAGTTATAATACAATTTATTTATCCAGGAATCCCAATACCTGAGTTACGCTTTATTAGCATGATTAATTAACTGAGTTAAGGTTTATTAAAATAAAAAAATAAATATTCGTACTGTTTTATATTGTCTACAATTATGTAATTACTTAAACATTGTGTTTATAATATCAAACTAAATAAACTATAAAAAAATGTCCACGCTAACTTTAATTCTTATTTAATTTAATTAATCTCTAATCAGTCATTGTCTTAGGCAAATTGTCGTAAAAAGAATGACAATCTGCTGGCAAAATTTGTTTCAGATCTTGGAGATCTTTCCATTTTCTCGACTTCAATGGAATGCTTGATGTGTACATTGGTTTGATTGTGTAGTTACCAATCTTGCATCTGATGGGCAATTCTTGCAATTTATCCGAAAAATTAAGTTTATATTTAATTTTTCCTTCCGGGTCATATTGCAGTTGCCGGATGTCAGTGACAGTTGGGTCACCAGCTTTTTTCCCAGGTCGAATGGAGGTGTATCGTTGCAGTAATGAAAAATCTTGAAAAAATTCATGGGACAGGTATTTTGCGTCGTATTTAGGAGTTTTCTTCTTTGCATCTTTAGTAAGCTTAACATACTCATGAGGTAAATTTATGTCAGTTTTTTTTAGTTTTGTCTATTTGTTCTTTGTTTAATTGGAATTTTATCTATCATTGAAGTTACAAAACTTTTCTTCCCTGACCAATCAGGCTCCTTCCAAAAGTTTTGAAAAATACTTTGTCTATCATGTTCTTCAAACTCAGAGCAGAACCTCATGGTGCTATTTTTGCAGAACTTGGAGTCACATGCTAGGCCCATCTGCCTTTCACTTCTCTGTATACCTGTCGTCACCTTATTTTCCTTTCTTGAATATCCTGAATAACTCTCTCCCCGCATTCTCTTCTCTTTTGTAATATTTCGTTGCCACTCTTCACAAATAGCATGCTTTTTGCGTTTAGGCTTGTTTTCTGGATCTTCAAATTTATTTGTTTCAAGCCCAGATTCAACAACTAACATTTCTGCGTCTATAATCGCTTCAGTAATGGTGGCATCCAATTCTACAACTTCAGATGTTGAACTATCATTAGTAGCAAACTGAGTGATTGGCAATTCACTGACTGGTTCCAAATTTTCATATAATTTAATTACAAGAGGAGATTCTTGGGCGCCTTCATCATTTTTGGCCACAAATGTGTCTTTAAGTTCAATTTCAGGATCATTTTTAGCAGCAGCACTGAGTAACGGATCCAGATTGGACACTTGCTTATTAATTTCCAAAGAGGCTTTGTTTTGGGCATTAACGGCGGGATCAGGTTCGGTTGTAATGACTGTATTAATCGCATGTAGTAGTTCATTGTCTGGTTTGTATATCAAGATGTTCTCTAAAATTTGTATACGGCTCTGGTTTTTCTTTGGCTTTTCCTTTGAATTAGTCACTTTTATTCCGTTCTCGGCTATAAAATTTAAAATTTCTTGGTCATCATCGTCTGATCCTGATTGCATCAAATCCATTTTGATGATAACTGAAAGCAATTATAGCAACAAACAAAATTAAACATCTGAAAACACCACGACGGTTATGATATATTTGAAAAATAAATTGGCGAATAGGTTGTATCTCAAATGGAATCTACTAAAATATTAATTCGAATAGGCAATATCTCAAAGCACACTTGAAAATTGTTAATTACTATACTAATAGTGGTTTTCCACAAATGAAATATGTTTTAAAACCGTAAATAAACTTCAATAAAGTAAATGGAAACTATTTCATACCTTGGCAGCTTACAAAAACAATCACACACAACTTAAATCGCGGAACAACCTGTGATATGTCAACAAACTATGGCGACTCAATGAGTTAATGCAGATTCGCAGAGAGATCGAATGATTTGAGATGCTTTGTATTACGTCAAGTCTTTTATCTCACTCTTTTCTATACAAACTTTACAAGGTAAAGAAAGAGAAAGATTCACTTTTGTCAGCTTTATCCAAACAATACAAAATGTCAGTTACGTTCAAAAATGAGATGTGGCATATTAGAATTAAGGCGACGATATACAATTTAAGTAAAATCAAGTGGTGTCAACTTTAAATAGATTGGATAGGGGTGTCCAATCTATTTAAAGTTGACACCCAATATGGAATGTCTCAACAAATATTTTTGGTCCATATCTCACAATTTTGTTTACATCCGGAGACCTTGATACGATTATATACGATTTTTCTAATAAGATATATTGCGCGTAGCATGTTTCTAAAGATAAAAAGATTAGATAAAGGGCTTCGTGATGTCGGCTTGTTTATGCTTAGTCATAATCCACTAACTGTTTGGAATTTAAAGATTTACTGGATTTTTCGGGCTCCGATTTTTTGCGCTTACGTAGATATTTTAAGCCAATAACAAACTCTGAATACATCATTACATTACTAGAATTTGATTTTATGGTATGCTATGTCCTATACAACTAAGAGTTTATTATAAGGAACAATAAACAAATTTAATCTAGCCAGACTCGTCGATAGAGGATTTGATAAAGACCGCAAGGACACGCTAAATGCATGGCAAGCCGCTACCAACTGCTTCTATTGCAAATCCATAGGAGAAGCCTATGTCCACCCGTGGACTTCTTACAGCTAATATGATGACGAAGAATAAATTACTCAGTATAATTATTATGGGCATTGAGGGAATTTTTTTTTTCCCCATTTATAATTTTTCCACGGTCATTTCACTAGAAATCTCCTCATCTCCAATCTTGGTGTTAGAATGTCGACGATTTTTGTAGAAATTCTTCTATTGTTGCCCAATACGTTAATGTGATAGAAAATGAAATTGTATTGTCGTACGTTACGCACCGTAAACTTAATTTGCGGTTAGAAAAGTTTTTCTTTATGTTAAGGTATTTGTATACTTCAAAATAGCAAGTCAAAGGTACCAAACGTTCCTTTTGTGTCACAGAAAATACCTTTGTGGTAGAGCCAAAAGGCGAAAGTCGTTGAATTCTAATAAATACAATATTGGCGCAGTAAATTCTCATTAGGCTTTAAAGACCATAATATAAAATGTTTATTGTATGCCCTTGTCAGTCCCATGTGCAGTGTTAATCGTCCATATATAAAGATAGAAGCTGCGTAGAATACGACACTATGAACACGCTGGAAGCAGGCTGTTTCCAATCCGTTCCCTTGGAAATTGATAGAGCGGAATTTGTTCCTTCCTGCTTCTACTCGCTGCTAGCTTAGCATTCGACCACGAAAATAGTTTTGTCGACGTGTGAAAAAGTGCCAGTTATTTACTTCACCATAACTCTGTCTCGTTCTGACACGTCGATAAAATTGTTTCGTGATGCGTATGCGTCTGCCGTCTTTTAGGGCAGAGTTATTGGTTCAATTCCCTGATGGACATATATTTGTATGTTTGCAGAGACATATTGTGTAGGTTCCGTGACTCTGACCGAGTGTGAATTAGTGTATTCACACACGCCATCGAATTTCTTCTATGAACATATGCAGTTTGCTCTACCATGTTGCCAGTGGTGAGAAAATCCGTAGGTACATAAATTTCAAAGAACTTATAGACCTCTCACTGCTGGAAGTGTGATTGTTACAACTTATCACCTTTCTTTACTCAACCGTTTAGTGCGTAATGAGTACGATGACTATGACGCATAGACCGCTCGTAATCAAGGTAGCTAATTATCAATATTTTATAAATCGTTTGCACACTATTTATATTTATTGTTATATCGACGTTTATTTTTAGTAATTTATTTATTTATTTTATCTCGTAGCGGCGATGTAGAAGGTTTACGATATTCGTAGCACATGTTGAATATTACAGTGAATATGATATAAATATTCATTATTATTCTACGAATTAGGATTTCATTGTAGCAAAGAATCGCCTCTTCCATACAATACCTACTCTGATTTTTTAAATGGAATAGTAAATTTCTGTGGCGGTTTCAGGGTTGATCCCATAGTACATGCTAAAGTAATCTTAATGACAGCTGTGAACAGCAGCGAGTGGTTGCGTAGTAGCAATTTATTCATAATATATGTCAACGGCGCAAGGAAAGGGGATTTGCGCAGTTAGGCCTATAAAAGTTGTTCATAAGCATGGATTTGTGAATATGATATAAGGCTGCTCAGAGCAAATAAAAATTCAAGAGAGAATTTTGTGAACAAACAAGTGAAGCCAACCAAAACTACGCCTCGCAGTGTACAGACAATTACAAAGACATACACATACAACGAAACTACGCCTTGGCTTGCCAGTCGAACTATGGCGGTGCAACACCGACGCAGTCACACGTTTAAAAAACCGACTTCACTTGACTGTTCAACGACATTCTCTCTTGATTTTTTTATTTGCTTGAATAAAACTTCTTGGCGTTCTTGGGTTTTGCTCAGCTTGTACTAGCTAAGTACAAGCTGCGCAAAAGCCAATCCTGCGAACAGATCGAAGCTCGTAGCTAACTTCACAGCCGTCAAGAGGTTTGATTCGCCTCTACCTTTGTAAATGTTACTGGGACGCTAATCAACTTGTAGGTGTAAAACATATAATTATTTTTTTGCAAAAAATAGCATGACCGACTTCACCCGTGTACAGAATTCGCGAATATTTCACACAGATCGATGTAGCATTTTTCACATTGTTGATTTATCAAAAATGGCTCAGCTGATTTAGATAAAATTTAAATGGGACCAATTTCGTAGTATAATCTTTCCAAGAAAAAAGAATTATTAAAATCGGACTACTATGAAAAAAGTTATACATAAAAAAAAATATGCGCTTCGAATTAAGTGCCTCTTTCGGTTGGTTCGTCGGTCAAAAATTGAAAATATCTAACAACAATATTTTATATTTCCAGTGGTAGAGTTGACATCAGTGCAGCAGCTTGTAGAGCGCGCGATCTCCGTGTACGGTCGGCAACATTCAGACTGTGGGGTCACCTGTCGCGTGCGCAGGGTCGTTGACGACATTTACGAGTTTCAACCATATTACAGGTAATACATCTCAAGTTATGTGCTCTAGAATGGCTCTAGACTAGACCAGGTTTCTATGTACATAGTACATATGTTGTCGTGCTGTATGTTATGTGCTCTAGAGTCCACATAGGTAATGTTTTCCTTGCTCTAGTCAATGCTTTTTCACAATTCCACGAATGAAACCGTCTTTTGTTTATTTTCATAAAAAACCTATAACCCGGTAAAAGTAGACTTGAGTTATTTGTGTTATATAAATATTAAAAACTCTATAGTTTAGAAAGTGTTTTTCAAAGTGTGGGTCGCGACCCCTGGAGGGGTCGCAAAATCTTTAAAGGTGGGTCGCGAAACCTCAGTATAAAAAAAAATGTTTTAAAAATAAATGTTTACTGAGAAAACATTAATTGAAGAGCGGGCCTGCGCAGCATCGCATTTCTACATGCGAAAAAAATCCGCACTCACTACGCTCTGGTTTAGTACAATGCTTCCTTTGCTTAGTTCTTCTCTTTTGTTTTCATCGGAAAACGACAAAAGTATACATAAAGTAGTGGAGTATTACATTATTTCAAATTGAACATAGTTAACCAGAAATACAATTTACGAACACTATACGGTGAGTAAAGGGGGTCGCGCCATGAAATAGTAGATTGTATCATATGGGAGCAAAATAATATTTTTACAGCGAGGGCGCTTTTTGAATCCAGAGCGAAGTGAGGGATTCTAGAGTAGAATAATAATAATTCTTTAGTAGAATCCTGAACGTAGCGAGGGATTCAAAGTCGCCCGAGCCAAAAATATATTTTACGCCCGAGTGGTACACTCTACTTTTCATTATCTCTATGAGAAAATAAAAGGCGCCTCATATTTTATTGTAATATTATTATTTAATAAAACGTAGAGTAACAACTAAATTGAAATTAAATGGTATCCAATAATAAAACAAATGAAAATTTATATTTACATTCTTTTCATTCATTTTCTTGGCGCTGAACACTAACATTACAAATACTTCCAATTTCAAAATGTGCGCGGCAAAGATCATTCCGTCGCACTTATTTGTTCCAAATTCAAAAAGTGCGCGGCAAAGATAATTCCCGCGCACTTATAAAGTTCCTTATAGAAAACACCACCTTTGGGCGCACTTAAAGGGGAACCAAGTAGTCCTTTTCGAATAGATGTGATGAAAAAGATTGAAAAACACTGGTCTAGAAGAACCAAAGTTGCCGATATTATAGCCCAGCGGATTGGCTAGTTGAAATGGCAGTGGGGAGGGCACATAGCACGGAGGACTCGTGACCTATGGGGTCGAAAGGTTTTCGAGTGGAGACCACGTGCCGGCAATCGCAGCGTATGACGTCCACCCACAAGGTGGACGAATGACCTCATTAAGACCGCAGGAACGCACTGGGTGCAATCGGCTACAAATCGGTCTTATTGGAGAACTATAGAGGAGGCCTATGTCCTGCAGTGGGCGTCTTCTGGCTGAAACAACGAAACTGCAACTTTATAGAATATCAGTGCCACATTTTGGAACGGTTTCGTTTTTTTACTATACGTTTTCTAACATAACGTTGTCTTTAGTAAAAATATTTTTTTATTTTCAGGAGTTCGTGAAGCAGACGGTGGGTCCGAGTGCCATTGAATTTAGTCTGAATTTTAGTCAGCTTTAGCTATAGTAATAATTTATTGAATATTTATTTAATTAATTACCTGTAGAGTAAGTAATTTATTTGATAAGCTAATTAATAAATTATAATTGTTACCAACACTTTAGTTTCAAATATCACATAACATTCTCGTATTTTATTTCGTCCTAATAACCACTTTCCGTTTATAAAATATGGGTAGTTAAAAATTGTCGACTAAAGCCGGAAACATACTATCGGATGCGGCTGACGGACGCGACTGACGGACGCGACTGACAGCCGCGACTTAGCAATGTGCACAGTCTTAAAACATCCGGTGTGCCAGATCGCTCTCGGACGTCCGAACGCTCAAGGTCGTCCGAAGGTGACGTCCGCGACTTATGTCCGATAGTGTGCACGGCTCAGTGTACTTTCATAGTCTAGGTCGCGGCTGTCAGTCGCGTCCGTAAGCCGCGTCCGATAGTATAGTAGTGTTTCGAGCTTCACAGTTGATGACTTCTGAAAGTAGATTATTCATAATTTTCCAAATAAATAAATTTTCAATCTACAAAGATTTTTGGCAATAAAGCTTATGAGAAATTTCCATCTAAAATAGTTTTCAATGACATATAAAATTAAACTAAAGGTTAAAAAAAAAACCTACGCAACACACACACAAATACGTCACACCCCTTCGTTTTTGCGTCGGGGCTCGTGTATGAGGGCTATAAGGTATTGCTCAATCTACTAAGGGTTATCAATCATCTTTAGGTGAAATTAGCCCTACTTTTCCTGTCATCAAGCGACCAAAGGCTGTATAAGGCCACTGATTCTACACACGGTACCGTAACGTACGTTCGCTGCATACAAATCGCGTTAGGAAGAGGTATCCTCGTGACATTGTATTGTCTCGGTACAATTTAAGAATTAGGTGACGCACCGTATGCAAGAGGCATTGGTTCGTGATGGAAAGTGTCTGCGAAAGCACGCGCTTGATTTATTTTCTCTAGTTTATTCAACGTATATCAGACTTGCATGCGAATTTGTTACGTGATTTCCTTAGGATCATGCGAAAGTTTTTGGCTCTTGTTCGTTTACGTGTTTTGTGTAAAGCTTGAATTGCGTGTTGATGTTGCGTAACTGTTTTCTTTCTTTCTTTCACTTGATTGAGGTAGCATTGAACTTACTACTAGTTTCGATCAGTTTTTTACACTTTATTTTTGCTTCGGTAATTAAATGTAGCATGTCACTTGTACACAAAAACAGGCTAAAAATCGAAATAAAGATTGTGTCCTTGTGGAAGGGTGCCAAGAACGCTGGCTGCATTCCCGCGCTGAATTGCTAAAGAAATTCTCTGTGCGAGGAATGAGCCAGCCTTCTTGTCACCAGTAGCGTCGACAAGTTTCGGCGAAACTGTGTTGAAGAATTTTTTTAGGGTAGGACCCCACGGACCAAAAGTTTCGACGCCAAGCGGCAAAAACAAATACTCACTTGCGAGTGATGCGTATTTGCGCCGCTTAGCGTCTTCTGCGGCTTCCGCCGCGGCCTCCGGCTTTATGAATTGTCTCACTGAGGCGAGAAGGGGCCAAGGTATCGATGCATGTTGCATCCCATACCAGCGCCCTTCCACGTTCCCAGGGGATCAATGTTAAGCCATCAGGGCGCTTGCCGTCATCCCTAGCTATGTCAGCTGCCTCTAAAACAGCTGGGATATTGATAGAGGCAAGCGCCCTTTTAATGATGTCATTTAAAGAGCCGTGGCGGGAAAATCTACCGGCACTTCTCTGGCAGCAAAGTCCGTGGAGTCCATACTTATCGACGCTGCTTCCACAAGGACACATATGACGCTCGACAATGGCAGCACCTAATCTTAATCCGGTTGCAATGCGGAAGCTGCCACTGTCAAATAGTGTCCCAAAGTTAGCTGAAGGAAGGGCGTGCAGCCACTGGCCAGACTCATGCTCAGATAATCCTACTAATATTATAAACGCGAAAGTTTGTGAGGATGGATGGAAGGATGGATGGATGGATGTTTGTTACTCTTTCACGCAAAAACTACTGAATGATTGAAATGAAACTTTGCAATAATATAGCATATATATCAGAATAACACATAGGCTATAAATTATAATGATATTGCGTCAAAAATCAAAATATTATGCGGGCGAAGCCGCGGGTAAAAACTAGTAATAAATAAATGTAGCATACATTTTCAGGCTTAACATTTTCTAAAATAATTTCTTCGAAATTTGGTTTTCGTTGTAGGTAAGTATGTAAATTAAGTTGCAACAAAAGAATGGGCTGAAGTCTTATTTTACTATCCTGCAGGGTGATTCAGGACGAAATTTGTTATTGTAAAAAAATACTTGGCAAGTTACGTTATATCACTAATATTCAATAGGGAATCAGGGTTTTGATTATTTAGAGTATTATAGGTACCTAGTTTTTATGTATGATGAAACTGTTGACAGCAATAACATTTAGGTCACAAGGACGGAAATAAGTAAAACATTGACAGGGAAAATTCCTCTCCGAAAACACCAAGTTAGCAATGTTCATAATAATTATACTTTTAAAAACAAACCTACATACGTTGGACCTACTTTAGTTTCGGAGTTCTAGTGACATCACACTATCACGCATTTCGCGTGACCTCCAAATCTAGTTAAAAATTCTAGGAAGTTCATCAGTATAGTACGGCTTATCCTCATTTCAATTGAAACGTATAATTATGGATATTCGTGGACTTTAATTCAAGCCAATTTAAGCAATTGAGTCGTCTCGCAAGACGCCATCGCCCCTCAGATTTGGACTTGAAATGACGCTAACTCGGTCATTTACCTCTAAAATACGATTACAAATCTTACAATAGTTACCTAGAGCGAAACGGTAATCAAACTTTTAACTATTATTATCACGAGTAACAGTAGTTCATTAAAATTGTGACATTAAACTAACCTTGTGTTTAATCATGTGTTGACAGTTAACTCATAACATCGTAGATGTGACCCTATTAAAGTATTATTATTAGCGGGTAATGAGTTAATTTTAGAGTTTTTATTCGCGAATAGTTAAGTGCTCCCGTTTGACAATGACCCAATAATTCGGGGCAAGTCTGGATCATTCTAGATTAAGATGGGTTGAGGTCCACCGTCCAGCCGTCCACCAAATAAAAGGATGTACGCAGGTTTATCGTGGCGACATTTCTTTAGGTCAACATAATTCGTCATTTGCGTTAAGATCCGTACGCTTTTTTTACGAATGGGAATTCTTTAATAGATTACCGACTGCTTTGGGGAGTTCGGGATGCAGTCGGATTTTGTGGGATTCTACCCACTAAAACTCTCTAGGTGTTAGTGCGCTCTTGGAAGGTCCGGGATCTCTGAGGAAACGCACCGGAGCTCCCAGCACTTCTCGAGCCTATCTCGGCTTGACCGCCCTCTGCGACAACGTTCCCACTGCCCACACAACGTTGTCGTCCTCCCCGGGCCAAAAATATACCTCCGATTTACGAGCACATACAGTGTCTCTATAGCTTTAGCACATAAAAAAACAATAAGTGGTATTAAATCTGCATACGGTACTAATTATACTTGCTACAATTTGGGTCGGCTACAGTAATTTGGCTAATAAGAACTGATCTTTCAGTCTGTCGCTTCAATGCCATTCTAAAGCATTGGGCCCCTGAAGAATACGATTTTGCAATAGCAAATAAGGGCGGGGTGTGACACGACAATGAACTTGGCGGAAGCAATTGTCACGCCTGCAAGCGTGACATAGAACAATGCCCCTCACTGGCCGATAGACTATTAGCTATTCCAAAGCGACACGAATTAACACTAAAATGCTGTTAAGAACCAAATAAATGTAATACCGTAAACACCCGCCAAGAAATGCCGTTACTTGAATTCTGAAACAAATTCGACGCTTTTCGTGAAAGAGGCGACCGAGATTTAATTTAGAATACCTCGTTACAATAAGCAGACATTTTCTTGTGTTGTTCAAATGTGGCTTAGAAGATGTTTGAAAAACTTTCTAAAAATCCAATGCTGAACATTGTGCTGCAGTTGAATTAGTTGTCTCGTCTCTACTATAGGTACTTATGATCCGGATACCATATTTCTAAGATTTGTATTACGCAATAACTGCTCAGCTGCATTCAATGTAATTAAAATATCTCCATAATGATCACAAACTTTTCCATACTCGGCAATCTGCAATACCTACGTCAAGAAGTCATGAACTGGTCGCCGTGGAAATCTCAGACCAATATCAATGTGATGTCATCTAAGTTCAGTGACAATGGTACCAGGGCTAGAGGCAGTTCCATTGATCCATTGTGGCGCTGGCAGGATGGGCAGGTACTGGAGTCAAGTGCAGGAGCGCTGGACTGGAACGCTCGCGACTCACTGCGGAATCCACGCGTGTAGACCGCACACGTGCGCTGACGCATCATAACATCGCGGCTGCGGCAATAGCCTCAGTAACAACTGGCCACTGGTGTAAAGTTAGCCGTTAGAGCAAGCTCTGGTCACTAGTGTCAAGCTACCAGCCATCATTAGCGTTTAGTGCTCGTGGTTCGTGGAAAACTTAAGTGAAAGTGAGCTTTTCGCAGTGGAAATGTGTCGGAAGTGCAGAAAAATTGTGAGGATTTTGCGATGACTTTCTGTAAGTATTGTATATAAAACTTAATGGTAGCTTAGTAGTATTTTTATTTGCACTTATATATAGCTTTAGCTCGTTAGTTAGGTAGTTATTAGTTATTGGTAGAAAATTGCTACGCTTTTTAGTCTCTTTTAAGATGCTCTACAGTGTTATTTATGAACTTGTAACTGAGAAGACCAATCTGTTAACCGGGCTCAATTTTGAAAGCTTTAGTCGAGATAAACTTACTGAAATTCACAAGTATATTTTTCTTGATCATTTTTCGTAAATGGCTAGCCCTGGTGTCAGATTTTTAAGCTTTCTGGAAGCCTCTAATATGGCTAAACCTGTGGGCTAAACGCTTAAAACAACGTATTTTCTTGATCATTTTGAATCTTGCAGACGAAGACAACCATCATTTGTTTAAATCTGTCAATAAGTTTTCAAAATGGATGCCCAACATGATATTTATTCTATTTGGGGTGGAACAACATTGTATTCTAGCTTACGATCTACATGTATTGGATACGTACTCATCCTATAAGTAGGTATTTATAATACAGGATTATTCGCTTATGGTACTAAGCCAAAAGGGGGTGATTCCGACCATTATTTTGAACAACTTCATTCATTTCCAAAATCAGCTGTTTCATACATTTTATATATTAACTCAAAAATCAGAATTGTCAAAATGTTTTGTATGGGACAGCAGAATTTTCCCGCGAATTCCGGGTTGGCGCCATAGTATAAGTTATTCATAATAGTAGCCTAGACCACTTGGTATCCCTATGTAAATAAAACTATTTACATAGCGATACTTTTTACTGGTTTAGTACGAGTAAATGGTTTATTTCAATTTAAACATTTCACGAGGCGCGTCCGGAAACGAGTAAAAACAATGGAATTTGAATTCATTGTGCTGTTTGAATATAAAGTTTCTAAACACGTAGGACCTATGTCCTACATGCTCAGTGGGTGAGAAAATTACGTAATACTGATAACAACTATATTGGGTTCACTTAGACTTGTTAATTTGACGTAGAGTAGTTAATTTTGATTTCACAAGTGAAATATTTAATCACTACAAAGTCCAATCCAAAAGGTTCGTAAATTATCATGTCATGCCTTCATAGTGTCATATCAATTTATAAGCGCAACTGAAACTCGTACTCGTCTTTTTTCGGCAGTCGGGTAGATTTAGGCGCCAGAAATATTATTCTGAGCAGACTATTTTATTTCGATATGGTTAGGGCTTTAATTACCTAGGTACTCAAATCTCAGACTGAAATGGGAGATCGGGACATTTGCAATAAGCTCTATTACATTTTTGATCTACCTAATGAGGATTTGAGGGTTACTAGGAAGAAGACAGCTCTGTCTTAGTAATCAGTCTTGTCAAGTAATGTTAAAATAATAGAACGTTGTCGATTGGATACAATATCTATGGTTTTAGCTGTGTTTGGAATATGAAATTATTTATTTTTGATTCTTTGTTTATTTAGTCACATTTAGTTTAGGGGAGTTTTGGCGCAAATTCTCCGCCTTTTGTGGTATAAGTAGTATATCAGTTTCTGGCCGCCATATCACAAGCTTTGCTTAGTTTGGAGTCAGAGACCGTGTGTAAGATGTCCCCTAATATTTATATATTTTATCTTGATTAATTTACACGGTCTTTGTCAAATAAATTCATGATAATAGCGACGGAAAGACTACGTAGAATCAACTATTTATAGTAGAAAATTATAAGACTGGATCACAATGCGACTGCTTTGGCTTTGAAGTCTACTTGGGGCTTGGTATTTTTTTAGTTCAGAACAACTTTAGTCAATCAGTCAAATACTAGTCTCGAGGTTAAAAATAAAAAGGGAATTTTATCTGAAATATCTTGTTATCTTTTATCAGACGCCCACATTCACATACCTATCTGTGAGTCTGTTCTGTCAAACATTGTTTAGTCGGCGTAGTTCCTAACACCTGGATAGTGATGTTTACCAGATTTCGATATTCGCTTATCTTAGTTCTGTTCGAAACAAAATTCATTCATTGTCCGTCTTTTCTCGAGCGGAACATACAATTTCATTGTCTGTTTGTGACTCTGCGCTAAACTGGACTCTTGCGCATTCTATTTGAACGATATGTAAGTAGGTGCTTATGGTTTGCTAATATTAGATTCTAGTGGGGCCCTGTCTATCAATCTGGCTTTCAGAATAACTGATGGTTTATGAATAAATCCATTCGCAACGACTTACGTTTGCTTTTCCCTAAAGTACCAACCTCTTATCTTTTTGTGTGCTTCCTGTATTTTCGAGTTGATTTGTAAGTAGGTTTTAATAGTCGTTTGCCGGCTTGTAGTTACGGTGATAGGATGTGGAGGCAGATGCTGTTTGGAAGGACGTCGGTTGCGGTCGTGTACTTTGCTGGTAGAAATCGCGGTTGTTACTTCCTCTGAACATTGTACTTTACTATGTAGTGTCTACACAGTAAATACTTCTATATAATTTAACCTATGTACCTACTTAGAATAATGCGTGCAATACTTTGCAAGTTTAGTTATCAAAGTCTGCAAAGGTAACTCTCAAGCATTGTATTTTATTTGCCACACTTTTATTTTAAAGTCTGAAGTTATGATCACAATTCTATCCCTAAAAATTTTAATAGAGTCTGAGGCCTCGTAATAAGGTCTACTCATTCATTCTTATTCCAAGTAGATACTGGATATTCGATCAAGTTTTATTGGTCATAATCACGCACGAGTAGGCACGAAGAAAACTGACTTACATGAATCGTTCCTCTTTGTGCTTCTAAATAATAATTTTGATTTCCTATAGTACTACATTTACAACAAAGTTATACATGCATTTGTATTTACTATAGCTCCATCATAGTTTAGAGTGCTACTTAGTTATAAGCAGACGTTTCGTCTTGGATTTTTGTTTAGACTTTTGTGACAGTTTCGTCCTAATTCACAGGCAATTGTAAAACACGGTACATTTCTCACTCTGAATGATGCGGGACAGGACGGAAGACACTTAGTAGAATGCAAGAGTGAAAGAGTTGAACCATGACCAAATGAGCATGAGTCATTCTATGGTGCAAGTAGTACCTAGTACATCGTGATGACATTATATGCGTAAAGTTTAATGGCACTTGAGCAGCTATCATGTGTCGAAGTATTTTAGTTCTTCATTTGGTTACCTCAATGGATTCGTTGGGAGTTCTCATTCTAGATCAGTGTAGTAGGTACATCGTATGAAGCGTTCGCTCCTATGACTCCTAAGTCCTATCTAAGTCTTGTACCTACGCAAAATTAGAGACAATATTAATTAGTATAGTACAGCTCAACAGCTAGATGAATTTGACTTTATAATAGTCGGCCGAGTGCGAGTTGAATTCTCGTACGAAGGGTTCGTAATGTATGGGAGCCCCCCTTAATATATTTTATTATAATTTAATTATTTATTTTGGAAAGGAATATACAACTCAATATTCTGTGAATATTTTATTATAGCAAGCATGTGAAGATACCTACTCTGAGTTGATCGCACTCAACTCAAAGGGCCCCATTATTGCGAAGTGCAGCTGATTACGTCTTTAATTTAATCAACTGCATAAAGACCCTTTGAGTCTTGGTCATCACTAAATAGGTCGCTACTTGGCTGACATAATACTAGTTCTGAATTCTTTAAAAGCGTGTTACTAAAACATCATTATCACTGTTTTGTTTTTGTTACAGCGGCGTGGACAAAAGAATCTGATAGATAACAGATTTAGCTCTCAAAAAATTTATGGAACGCTGCCAAAGATATTGCCAAAATTGAACATCCGTACTGATAAGCGTATTACGTCACAATGCCAGAGCTGGGGCCGATGATGCGAGCTCTGGAGCTCCAGAGATTGATCGAAGACAAAGTGTCGGAGTGGCGGGAGAGGTCAGCGCGGGTCGGCGGCGCAACCGTGGCCGACTCTTATCATCAGCCACTCAATTTTAAACGTCATACGCACAGGCGCAAGAATAGCGCTGAAATAAACAGAATTATCGCAAAGTACTCCAGACCTAACAAGAGAGCGGACGAACCCTACGTAACGCGCATCACTCCGGAAAGTCCCCCGGCACGGCCACCTCGGAGCACCCCACTGCGGCCTCCTCGCACCAAAAAGCTGTCCAACACGAAAATATTCTCCAAAAGTGAGGACAACCTTGCCAGTATGGGCGACTGCGATATGCACCCCGACCCGGACCAAAATAAACCGCAGTTTAATCTGGCCAAGTACAATGCGAAAAGCTACGAGGACGTGACCGCATTTGTCGATATTCACCACACGAGAAAGAGCCAGAACTTTGAACAGACGAGTATCATGAACGCCAGGACCGTGGAGAATCCTCGACCACCCCGACTTAAACTCCACAGCATCTGTGAAGATTTAACAGTTGTATCCGATTTCAACGACAGCGGTTTGGATTTACGGAAAAAATCTGACTTTGCTACGTCGACTCCTTTATCGCAGAGAAAGACGTGCCCGTCTGAAAGTTCAGTGTTTGAAAAGTGCAATAATTATTCGAAAAGTGTTAGTGATATGAGGAAGGGCAGGTCCGAGCCTGACATTTTGAGTGTTATTTCTGTTGACTCAGTGGCCACATCTAAGACAATAGACTCGAAGAAGAAATGGAAACTTGGATTGAAGCCCCCTTTTAAGAAAGGGGCTTTCGATTGCTTACTTCGATGGCGCGGGAAAAAAGCAAAGCAGATGGAAGAGGAAACCGTAACGCGAAAACGGTAAGTGATCAGAGTGACTCATTTTGTCTTTGTTTGCTATCTTGTCGGAATTCCTAATTAAAGCAAATGAATCAGTTGTTCTCACGAAAACTTATAAATCTTGTTATGCATAAAAGTGTAAACTCAGGCGGCTGTGATTTAATACCCGTATAAATTTTGATAACACTAAAAAGTATGTAGTTTATATTATCAAACCGCGTGTATATAGGTATAAACAGATTGCTAATACCACAAGCGTTTTACGCTGATAGGAATATAATTTGTTTCGTATCTGTGTGATCCCGGAATGTCAGAAGAAGCTAATTAGCGAATTCCTATTGATTATTGAACAAAAATATTACTAGGTATTGCCGATTTTCAGAGTTAATAAATGTAATTCATTTAATTATGGAGTCTGGAGAAATTGTAATGCTGCAAACTCCAAACTCAGATCTATTGCAAATTGAGCAAAACAAAGCTACTATTGATATTAATTAAAGATATTTCTACTGACTAAAAATCTATAAAAGGTAGCGCGTTGTCGTGTGCTAATAATATCACAGGTATACAGCTAGGTAACCACGATACAAATACTTTTAGCTATTAGGCGCGTTAGGTAGAGTCCGGTCGGCTAGACGGCTAGTCTAGCGGCTAAACTGATAATTTGTTTTTTTTTTTATCGACTTCAAAATAGGAGGTTCTCAAATCGTATGTTTTATTATTGTATGTATGTTTCTCCATTGCTCCGCCAATTATGAATCTACTTTGATTATTTTTGTTTGGTACCAACTACCAACTACCAACTTCAGAGCTGCATGGTCCCATTTAATTTTTTTCGAAATTATAAAAAAACTACTAAGTCGACGATCTAAATGGATTGAACTGTTTTTGGAAAACTCAGCAATAATCTAAAAAATTGTATACTGACGATTCAAGCGAACTATTCGAATTTTGTATAGGCCTTATTACTGCCGTCCACAAGCTATAACACTGTTAAGCCACAGGGGGTAATTTTTCACTTTTAAACACATTCTTATAGAGTTTAAAATTATCTATCGGTCACTGTAAGAATTATTTTTATATCGTTTATAGTTTAAAAGATAGAAATTGTGAAAACACCGCTATTGAATTTTTATTTCTACTTTACAAATCAATAAAGTCGTCATCCAACAAAACATAACTTAAATACCGCTATGATCCCATAATTAATTGAAAACATCATTATTCTACAAACAATAGCTTACCTTTAAAGCCGTTTTTGCAAATAATTGTCTAAATCATAGTTAAAGTACTTTATCTGTATAGTCCCGCGTTTTTCGCTGATACCCAAAAATTTGGTTTTGTGGTTTAACGGATTTTTAGGTTATAGACGGCAGATTAGTAAGCGCCAAGTATAGCCCAACGAGCTATGGAGAGGGCTATGCTAGGAGTCTCTGAGATCGAATCAGAAATGAGGAAATTCGTAGAACTACCAAAATTACCGACATAGTCCAGTGGATTGGCAAGTTGAAATGGCAGTGGGCATAGCACAGAGTACTGACGACCGACAGGGTCGAAAAGTTCTCGAGTGAAGACCACGTACCGGCAAGCGCAGCGAAGGACGTCCACTTACGAGGTAGACAGATGATCTCATCAAGACCGTAGAATCACACTGGATGCAAGCGGCTTCCAACCGGTCATATTGAAGATCCATAGGGGAGGCCTATGTCCAGCAGTGGGTGGACGTCCTATTACTGAACGACGAGATTAGATTGCTTTGATTGAAGTCGGTTGAGCCTTTATGCCGATAAATCCTACTAATATTATAAACGCGAAAGTTTGTGAGGATGGATGGATATATGGATGTTTGTTACTCTTTCACGCAAAATCTACTGAACGGATTGAGATGAAACTTTGCAATAATATAGCTTATATATCAGAAAAACACATAGGTTATAAATTATAATGATATATTGCTTATGCGGGCGAAGCCGCGGGTAAAAACTGGTAATACCTATATTATAAAGTAAAAAAATAACTACAATATGAAATCATTACATATCGTCTTACTCAGTTGTTGGTTATCTTTTGCAAGCTTCGATTACTAATTAGATAAATAGGCTATTGATGACTGCGTTTATTTCCTCTCGTAGATACCCGGTTGATAATATAGACTGAAGTGCGGCCTTATTAAACAAGATACTTCACATTCTAGACTACCTACCTATTTAGCTAAATCTAGAATATGTGCAAAAACAAAAAGAGAACCGTCGCGGCGTTACGGTGAACAATTTTTGAGAAATTTTTAATCACCAGCCGAGGTAGAGGGATCGCCACATGAGTCGGCGACATGACACTTCGCCGCGATTCGCTAATTATTGCGCATGTGTGCACAATGCTTTCGCAAGTGGCAAAGTAGTGAGCACGGGCGTAGTGAGCGCGCGGGAAGCATGAAGTGTGCCCCGGCGTCTCCTCTCTTTGACTCCCGCGCATACCTATATTTTGCCGTTTGCGCAGCGTTCTGCGCCTCACTTCCCATCCGCCGACTTGTGTGGCGCGGATTATATTATACCGACTATGTTTGGTAGACGCGAGTACTGATGAAAACCGAATTGGTGTCTACCAAGTGGGTATCAAATACTTTTAGGTGTACTGGCAATGACAGAGCAGTGTTGTCAACGTAACAAAATTAGTAAAATGGCACACGAGCGACCTCACATAAGACGATTCTCTTTTTGCACAAACTCTAACATTAGATCATGTGAATAAACACGTGTGCAGATTATTTTCTAATGTTGCATCAATCCATTAGTAGCTGTAAGCCTATTTGATTGATATTTGTAATGTTAGTACTTTACTGTGATGTTTGTTATAAATTGTTCTCTCACATACAGTTATAGTACAAACTTATTCGCAGGCTATATTGAAAGAGCCACTATCGCATTCTCTGAACTAACGGACGTTCATGTACCTATAGAAACTAATTTAGTTCCATCATTCGGCCGCCTTTACACAGAACGACGCCAGTTTGTAATAAGCGCAATTATTACTGCAATGTGCACTGCAAGGTCTCTCACGACGATGTGTTATCGCATTTCTATTGTGAGTGTTATCAAACGTGACAGTAGTTCACTTATTCTCATATGATAATGAAGCAGACATTAGACACTTTACCAAAGTACTCGGACCTAGTTAAGCAGAAAAGACTCAACCCCACGGCAGTCCTAAATCAAAATGTAACAAGTTAGTGTCTTATATACACTTACTACGTTTTGATTTTGATCAGCCGTGTGAGTTGAGCTTTTTTCTGCTAAACTACGTCCTAAAAATCGATAATATCTCGCCATCGATTGAAGAAAAAGTTTGTGTCGATAGAAGCCGAATAACTTTCTTTAGTTCTGGATTTTTATGAAACTAACGATTAATCTTTGGCTGTCAAGTGCCGTAATAATATGCGATTGTAGCGGTACAAAATAATAAAAAAAAATACTTATTTTGTTTACTATGGAGTGAATATCATCGGGTGATAGTCATGTGTGTTATACTGCTAGAGCATTTAGTTCTTCCAATTACAGTTAGATGGCGCTGTAACAATATTCTCTAAAAATCTTACAGGAAAAATTACCTACTTAATCACTGAGACCAACTGCTTTAGTAATTCGTAAGATAGAAGCCTAAACAGTGAACGCCATTTAATTTGGATTAAGATTAAATCTTAGTACGAACGTAACACTAGCTCACGTCAAAAAGTGCGTTAAGTATCTACATATGTAGAGAAATTTACTAAATACTCAAGATTTGAGTCAAAGTACAGATTTGACATTCAACTTCCGCAAAGTACTTAACACTGGTGTATTCAACTATGTATGTAAAGAAAATGATACAGAAGATGCTATGATTTATTCCATGGTAGAGGCTAGTTCCAGGCTTTGTGCCTTTGTCAAGTATCAAAGACTTGTTTGGATTCTGACTGAGTAACCAGTGACCCTGAGGTTGATCACTCCACTCTACTGACTGCTAACTACGATATGATTGTGGCGTAACCGAATATGTAGATTGTAACGTAGTCATAATGATAGTGGCTCACAGTTTGTTGGATTCGAAGTGTATGACCCTGCGCACTGGGCTCTACCTTTCAAATTATCTTCGTTTTGTTCTTTGCTTTCAAATTCCGGCTATGCTATTAAGCACGAAACATACTATCGGACGCGGCTGACGGACGCGACTGACAGCTGCGACTTAGCAATGTGCACAGTCTTAAGACATCCGGTTTGCCTGATCGCTCTTGGACGTCCGAACGCTCAAGGTCGTCCGCGACTTATGTCCGATAGTGTGCACGGATCAGTGTACTTTCATAGTCTAGGTCGCGGCTGTCAGTCGCGTCCGTAAGCCGCGTCCGATAGTATGTTTCGAGCTTTACACAGCTATATGTCACACACATGACTGACCAATGAGTTTAATCAACTCAGTGATGATTGAAAAAAATTCTAGTCTTCTGTATGTAGCACAGAAAAGAGATATTTTAAAGTAAGTAAAAAAAATATTTCCGAAGCTAGTGGAAATTGCACAGTTCTTGTGCAGATATTTTACAGTGGTAATACATACTTGGCTACAGCGGTTTTCATTGGAAATTGTAGAGATTTCCTTTCTAATTAGTTTGCTGTTCTGTGGTATGTAGCATTCTATAGAGTATACCTACTTCTGCTTATCTAAGCCAACACCGCTGCAGTTTCGGTGGTCTCCTATTGATCATACAACATCTAGTCTAATATAAATTTCATGGTCTAAGCTGACTCGAAAAAAAGACTTACTTAAAAACCTTGATCTCACAAGTGCACTTTTTAATTTTAAAATAAAAACACGAATTTTTGGAGAGCGTTGTGATTTTTTTTACTGAATTGTAAAGAAGACGTGTTTCCATTAAATATGAAGTAAAATATCCGTCTAATGGCCCACGGCTCTGAAGACAACAATCGATTTATTGCAGCAACGATTTCCAGAACAAATTATCTCAAGAAATCCCGATGTCATATGTCAACTGGTCACCAAAATCGTGGGGTTTTACGCTGTGCATTTTTTTCTTTTGGGGTTTTCTGTAACCTCAGGTTTATGCAAATAAAACATTTCCAGAGCTTTTAAATCCGAGATCCAACGCGTCATTGGTGAGATACCTACAGCCAGCCGCATCACTGTGAAATAGTCATGGAATATTTTATGAAAAGAGCCAGCCTTTCATCAGGGCCGTGGTTCATCATTTGCCGGATATTCTATTGGATGATCAAACAACACATAACTTACCTGTAAGTGTAGTTCGATCCTTAATTACGCAGCATTCCTGAAGAGATTTATAACTTGTAATACTTATTTGGGCTAATTAATCGGAACATTAATCGGAACAATAAAAATCACAACTCTCTCAAACAAAACGTGTTTTATTTTAAAATCAAAATGTGCTGTCTTATTGAGATTCACCCGTATTAACATTTTATGGAGAACATACCAAAACATATAAAACAATGGGAACATAAGCACAGTAGGCTAGACAGTGTATGAGACATTGGTGAAAGCTATCGTGGTCTAATAATATATTATATAAAATCTATCATTTCCTCCAGTTTTGTGTTGATAAAAGCTATAAAGAACGTTCCATTGGCATTGGTAAACCACTGGCCTTATTGCCTGACGCACAAGTCACGACGCACGACTCCCAGGAGGCAGAAAAGGGCTCTGTAGGTAATTAATTAACTTTCCTGATGTCAAACAAATCATACATGACTTGAGATTTATGAATGACACCTAGATGTGTTAAGTAAGTATCCTCTGTAGTCTAGTCTAGATAATAGACTAGATTCAGCCAAAGGTAAGATTGGCATGGTAACTAAAAAACGAGACTTGGATGCTGACTTCAGATCACAGCCGTTTTCCAAAACGTTAGATAACAATGTTCCGCAATTATTCAGTTTCCTGATATAAAAACGTTTTCTTTGTGACGTCTGGCACAAAAAGGTACCTATTGTGACGTATTGCCCGTTTGTGGGGAGAGGGGACACGTACGAATCTTTAGTACCTAGGTGCCCATAACTTGTGGTCAATACATTTCAAAATTTTCACGTTCAAGGAAATTGTATTGTTCTCTCGCGTTTAATCGAAATTCTATAACCATATTTAACGTTGTTTGTAGTTGCAGATGTTTTTTAGGGTTCCGCACCTCAAAAGGAAGAAACCTACCGTCTGTCCGTCTGTGTGTATGTCAAGACTCTTTATCTCGAGAACGCGTAAAGTTATCGAGTTGAAATTTAAACTGTATACGTATATCGAAGAACTCTTGCTGTTGAGTAAAAGAAAAACTTCTCAGTTATCGTTTAAAAAAGTTAGAGTCGTTTTTGACGTAAAAAACCGCATATATCGACACTCACAAAAATCAAAACCTACAGGGTACTTTCCGTTGACATAGAACTATGAAATTTGTCGAAAAGCATTGTCTTAGAGTACACATATAGGAATAAATCTGAAAACTGTACATTTTTATTTACATCATAAAAAATAGGGCCTCGAAATCACAAAATATGGGCTCAAAATTCAAAGTGAGTAAATCGTATCATGAAAGGTGTTATTTAAAAGAACTTCATTAGCACATGCTAAAACAGATTTTTAATTATTTTAACAATGTGTTTGTACGGAACTCTCGATGTGCAAGCCTGACTCGCACTTGTCCGTTTTTTTTGTATTTGATACGTGTATTTGCAGTTTTTTTTGAGACCTGGGGCCTTATTTTGTAAGCGCTCTGACGTTCGGCTTCGCTTTTTCTCCTGCTCGCACCAGTTACTCACGCCGTGAGAGCGAGCGGGAGGAAAAGCGAAGCCGAACGTCAGAGCGCTTACAAAATAAGGCCCCTGATCTGGAGATTTTCAGGTTTCATCACTGGCAACCTGCAAGTTTTCACTTAGGTTCTTTACCTAAATCTAAAAGTGCCTATTTTACGCTCTCACGATTAACTGCGTATCCCGAGGATTCATTTTCCTTGACTAATCCCGCAAGAACTGTTTAATTTTCACTGACATTCCCAATGATACTCAGATGAAAAACTGTGATAGATCATTATTTTAGCAGATTTTGGTCTTCAATCAATACTGACTAACAATTTTATTCCGATGTTCGCAAAAGATAAGTATAGACCCACGGGTATTAAATTAACAATAATTTATTTATGTTAAGGTTAATTAATAATTAATTTAACTTTAAGGATAACGTTACGTAGAATCCGTGGTGGATTAGGCGATCATAATTAATTTAGAGCTAATTAAAGTATCTACATTTGTACGTAATTAATACTACAATTAAAATACTTATGTATTATCTTAGAGATATGTAAGACCGTACGTATAACTAGGTGCATTTCTAACTTAGAAACAAAAGAAAAAGCCAAGTCGATGATTTTTAATCATATTCAGTGAAATGCCAGATGTAACTATGATTGATACCTAGTCTTGTTATGTATTTGGAGCTGAACAAGTGAACATCTCTTTCAGTTCAATTTGTTTCAGTTTGCTGTTTTGTTTTTATGTAAATGAATATGTACAACGTGGCTAAAACCAATTTGTATTTCTGTTTCGCTTAATAATATGGTTAACTTTACATTTACAATGTAAGAGCGTATCTTTTGTAAACAAAAACTATTTTGTTGACTCAGAGACTGACCATAATATTCACGAGAACTCCTTATTGTTGAATCCTTCCATTTCTTAATAAAATTTTCTGTGGGATATTGATTGTCGTGATGAGTGACTTCCTTTATGATCTGGCGCTTCGAATGGTTATCCGGGATACTATCTCCACTGATAAATGTCCAAAGCTAGTATTTCCTACGGCCTACGTCCTCAGTTTAATTGGAAATTCTCTGCCTGTTTTCTTTACAGCGAATTCCTGCAACATATTCCATTTTTGATCGTTGAATATTATTTCTCATTTCACGCGAGTAGATGGACCAGATATACAGGGTTATTCTTGATCAATTAGCATTGTTATAGGGGCTTATTCTGTACATCAAAACTAACAACCTTTGTTCTACAACTTTTGTTAAACCTAAAAAATTACAGCTGCTCCATACATTTTGTAGAGGGTCAACATTATTTTTCTATGGAATAATTTGGAATAGCATTTTTTTGAGAATGAATAAAAGTCGTAGAAAATAAGTTGTTAGTTTTGATGTACAGAATAAGAAGGATGCTAATTGATTACGAATATATGAACCATGCCATTAACCATAAGCATTTTTTTTATCTGCGTTCCATTTAGTAGGTAAGTACATCATTACCATTCCAATCCAATACATGAATAATTCAGCTGTTTTTGTTCTAAGTTGTTTGTCATCAGGATATTGATGTAATTGATTAATGTCTAGATATACTTGCTGTTAATAGAAACATAAAAACATCATAGAGTCTGTATGACTGGGCTTAAAGCTGATGAAGACAAATTCCAAGAACTCCAGGAGCTATAGGCGTTTGTGATGATACATCTTCGGAATTCTTTGAATTACGTGCACACTTTCTGTGTTATCAGATGGTATATTAAACTGCATAATATAATGTTCATTAATGTAGATAAGTAGATAAAAGGACGTCGGATAATGCAGCTGTAAAATGTTCTATGTATTTTCATCTTCAAGGTTATCCAGACGATCGCTGTTGCGTTGCATTCTGATAAGAAAATTGTCTATTGATTAGCAACGTTAATTTCATGTTATCATCATCATTTATTTTATTTATACTGGGATTATCGAAAATATTTTAAACCGCATTCAAGCGTAATTTTCAATAACGAAGAAGAAATATCCTTTGGGCATTGCGTCAGAACTCAGAACGCCAATTCAATGAATCGAAATCTACTCGTAACTGTGACTTTATAAAGCTGATACTATCTACGAATGTGGACGGCATAGCATGGAGTTTAAAAATAAAATCTTTGGAAATCATCTTCAATTAAGTAATAAAATAATAGCTAAATAGGGGAACTAGGGGCATGATGGGGTAGCGAGGTAAGACGGGGACACGCACACATAGCAAAACTAAACGCAATCGCGAGGTGGCAGTTTAGCCAATGAGAGGCCGCTTTGGAACAATACTCAGTGCGGCCATGACAGTCGGCTAAAGTGCGTGCGTTCTTTGTTTACAATCAAATTTTTGTTAACGTGCATGTTTGATGTAATATTTTGTGTTTCTTAACAACTTCAGAAACAGGTAAGAAATAGTATTGAAATGATGATTTATTTTTGATTTGTATTACGTTTTCCTTACAGTGGAAAGGCATAATTCAAAAGTGTAATGGTTCTAACCGTGTATTTTTGAAATTTTATTTTCTTTAAAAACAGTGACTGGGGCAAGATGGTGTAAATCGTACGGGGCATAACGGGGTACCACATTATGCCCCACACAATGCTCTATTGTCAATAGTTTCCGCAGATTGTTTAAATATATTTATATTAAAAAATCGTTTATTTTGTTTTTTCTGATTAAACATGGTTAGTAACTACAAAAAAAAAACAAAAAGAGGAGACTGGTCACAACAGTCCATGAAAGCAGCTATAGACAAAGTTTTGAGTAGAGAATCAGGATACAGAAAAGCAGCTTTAGAATATGGTGTTCCTAAAAATTCCTAAAACTGCAGAAGAAGACCAGGCCATCAACTTCAGGCCAAGAAGATAGCGTTTGTCTTTATTGTAACGATACAAACCACACTTACCTTAAATCTACCGAAAATTGGGTACAATGTCAGCTTTGTGGGCGATGGGCACATACTGCATGCGCAGGGGTGGATGATGGAAACTTAGAAGAAGTGCTCATATGCATTTTCTGTGAAGATAAATGAGAATCCTATCTTGCCCCTTAACCCCATCATGCCCCATTTATCATTCCCCATCTTACCCCACATACGGGGCAAGACGGTTTTTTTATGTATACTTAAAAAAATATTATTATTAGAATTTTGTGATAACATTTTCGTCCAAAGACTATGCCAATTAGTAGTTGATTAAGTTACTATAGTGCCATAAATAAATGAAAACATTATGTTGATTTTTAATGGAGTTTTTTATAATTTTCCCTTAGCGTCCCCGTCATGCCCCTAGTTCCCCTACTATCTGTCTCGTACTCTCGGTTTCTTATATATACAAAATTACTTGTGTCCTACTTGGTATACTGAGCGCCACACAAATTGAAGGATGGGAAGTTAGCCGCAGATGACACTTCGCCGTGATTCGCTAATTATTGCGCATGTGTGCACAATGCCTATACAAATGGCGAAGTAGTGAGCTCGGGCGTAGGGAGCGCGCGGGAGGCATGAGGTTGGCGGGCGGGTGTGGCCCGGCGTTTCGTCTCTCTGGCTCCCGCGCGTACCCATATTTCGGCTTTTGCGCAGAACACTGCGCATAACTTCGCATCCTCCAATTTGTGTGGCGCTCATTAAAAATCTTGCAATTTCATCGATTCTGTTAGACCCGTTTTTCATTGCGAAATTAGAGAGCTAGAAAAACCTGATGCATTTTCTTGGTAAAGACAGTAATCTTATGTTTGCTGTTATTGTTGGCACACATTGGTTTCGGAATTCCCGTCCGTTCGCAACTCGGGCCAGCAAAACATGTATATACCTAATTGCATATAAAGTTCATTTGAATCGAATGCAAGTTATCCGCTGCCTACTCACTTCATGAGTAAGTAAAATCATTCTCGAAAAGGTACTCAAATGAATAGGTTCTGTAGGAAAATAAAATTTTATGAAGATAATAAATTATTAGAGTCACGTACAAGAAGAGAGGCAAGCGTTTACATGATAATTATGATGCCATAAACGGTAACTCATTTTACAATATCTGCCTAGATATAATTATTTGTTCACTGACAAGTGCATCCTAATTTGAGTTCATCTCTTCATGACTAATTTATTATTTGCATCGGTGTTCTACTACTGTAGGGTATTTATATACTTAGGTACATTTATCATCATCAAATGACAATATTAAACTATGTTATAGACTAGACCCTTTCTTCAACACAAGGAGGCTGATCTGAACTAAAGTTTTAGTTATATTTAGTGGTAGACCTCGAAGTAGGTATAAATATGTAGGTAGTTTGTAAGGCTCGCTTATTAATGAAGATAAAGTCATTACAGGTTCTTTAGCCACGGCTAAAGAACCTTTATTGCTAATTAATGCTAAGTTAGATTTCATCAACAATACACTTAGCAAAAAATGGTTCGCACGTACCACCAAAGCCTTGGATCTCTAAAAAACTAGAGTAGGTAAGCCTCCAGCAAACAAAGCTTGTTTGCGGCATTTCAGTCAGCCAGTGGCTTACATCGCGCGGTGAGCGATGCCTGAAAATATGTGAAGCATTATCCTGTACAGTTTTCCTTGACGGGCAGTCCAGTTTTACTTACAGAACAGAGTGGTGGTGGTGCTTTTATTTTGTTTCGAACTTCAGCGGTAAAGTTTTGTGAAAATGCCGACTCGTATGCCGGATGATCCGTGGAAATTTGTCTACAAAAAGCTTCAAGAACATCAAATTATCAGCAAAACAAAGTAAGATTTTAGTTTCTTTTTTGATAATATTTATTTTGGAAAATGTAGTTAGGAAATTCAAAGGTAAGTGCTAAGACTTAGAAGACTTAGAGTGTCCAAGAGAAAGCAAAATAAATCTAGCGCGATGCGTGTGAGAGTTGGTCTACAAAAATACGGTGTTAGCTTTTTATTACAAACTCACTTCTATCCTTGCAAGAACTTCATTTCTTTCTTAACTCTACATTGGAATCCGACGGTTCAAAACGTGCCTACCTAATCAATTACGTTTTTTGGCTTTACCCACCTAGAAAACAGGAAGACAATGACTTTGTGGTTTGCAATGATCTTGTGTGGTTTGTAGAAGTTGGTAGAGATGTTTGTATTGTTGCGTGCCGAATACAAGCTTTTCCGCGGTAGTTACCTATGCTTCTTGATTTTAAGTCTTCAATGTTTTCTGCCTTCCTTGGCTTATCAATTTCACGACTATTCTTATACCCGATGAAGATGACTGCTTTCACACTGAACTTTCATTCCTACATTTATAAAACATGGTTAAAAATAAACGTTGGATGTATTCGTACTCTAGTATCAAGCCGTGGTATCTACATTATTTATCTAAGGATGTGCAAACGATATCTATCAGTCAAACGGTAACACTACCTAAATAAGAGTAACTAGCAACTCTAGTTCTAGAGTAGCTACATTAATTTGTGCAAGCAAACGTCTCATCTCAGACGACATTAAAATATTGCGATAAAGGAATATAAAAGGTGATAGACCTAAGACGCGTGAAATATCAATGGAAGCCTTTTGGTAAAGCGTATTTAGCTCGTGTTTTTATTTATAAGCTCGGTCGCTATCTAAGTATAGTGACTTGTTTGGTCAAACGCTACCAGGGCTTCTCTCAAGGCTCAGGCCGCTCAATTAATTGTTTAGTTAGAAATTTAGTCCATTTGAGATATTTTTGAACCACGCCACAACAGTTCCAAGCATTTTTATCAAGGCATACAGCACGTCGCCTGAGATATTGGATGCAACACAGATTTCTAGATGCAAACTCTAATGGTTTCATTTAGAAATATGTAATAGGTATGAAAAACTTGCCATCCAACGATATTCTACACTTGAGACGATGGTCTAGGTACCTATTAACCATTAGCAAAGCGCGGAAATCAGAGCAATCTTAAATCTTAGTTTCATACTTAGTGCTGGTAAATCAACCACACTAATAACTTTGATTAGCTCTAAATATGTTAGGTATGGTAGTGAGATACAGGTATAGGTACTTATTTATATTCGCTATTTCCTCAACTGCGTCACAGAATACTTATTAGTGCTATGCTGCTACGACTGAACAATTTGGTGGATAAAAACAAATGAAAAAATAATATTTAGGCAGGGAAAATGCACATAACAATATCAATAGTGATTTAAATGGTCCAGCAAAGACCACCAAGTTAGTTGATAAAGATGCGCATGTCTGTTTCAAACATCCTTGAACTTGCTTGGCGAATGAACTTAGCAAGACCTTGCGCAATTTGTGAATCGACATTATGCCAAGTAGGTTAAATCAATGCGCCGAATACATTTTAGTTCTGACTATACTGACTGGTGCAATATCATTGAGCGGATTATTACTGGGCTAGATATCTTTGTGTACATACTTAGGTACAAGTAAGCTAAGTTAACCCGTTCTCCTACATAGAACCACTTCGGTCATGCTTGCTTGATTCGCTGACTTTGGCTTGTCTGATACACAACAGCTCCCACACCAAAACTTCATTAAGTCGATATATTATCTCGCTTTCTCTAATCAATTGAGGTGGATAAAGACAGACAGAGCGGAGACAAAGCGGGGTGGTACCGAGAACGGGTGGTGATGTCATGCTGAAAAACGTTTGCGTGTAGCCTCTTTGTTTTGCGATAGGAGTGAGGTGATTTACTTTTAACTAGGTGTTTCTTGATAACCGATTGACACGAGATGTTGACTGGTTGCTTGAAATGGTCTCACTGAGTCATTAAAAAGATGTAATGAATCCCACTTCTCTAGTTAAAGTAGACTAAACTTTTGGGACTTAAAATTTTGACTCATCATAATTCGTCATCGTCGTTTGGATTAACGTTAGTTTTTCAACATAACGGTCTGACCGCTATGTTGAAAAACGTATAAAAAAAAACATTCTCTGTATGAAACAAAACATAAAAATTGACCTCCTATAGGTAATTCACACCACTGGCTTTTCTGTGAAGGAAAACATCGTGAGGCAACCTGCATATGTCCGTAGAAGAAATTAGATGGCGTATGTGAATCCACTAACCCGCACCGGGCCAGCGTGGTGGATATGGCCCAATCACCCTTCGTGGGTACTGGGTAGGCCTACGTCCTGCAGTGGACTATTAAAAAGGCTGGTACAGACAGCACAGAGGGAATTGGTTCGAACGATAACTCGATTAATGTTTGAATAAAATAATATGTTTATATAGCAACTCTTACGTTTGTACAGAAATAAGTAATTATATAAGTAGGCACTCGGTACGATGTTTTACCTGATTAATTATCACCCGCAGGATTGATAGTAGGCAGGTAATAAAAAATCTGTCGAATCTACTTCAACGCTCAACAATAGGAAATACAATGTGAAAACCTTGTTGATTACTTTTTATAATGCCGGTTCGTGTATTTCGTAATGATTAAAATATATTTTTATTTAATTTCTAAAGTGGATTTGTCAGACAGGTGTTAGAACCTAAATTATCAGTGAATTTATTGATGATAATTTATGCTTGTTACTACTCATTGGATAGTATTAGATATGTATGACCTATTACTTCCAGACCAACTTGTTTTATTCCAGTAGGTATTGTACGTAAAAATGTATTTATTGGTGTTATGTAGACTAGAACCACTCAAGTCATTCAACAATGGTCGTATATTCAAGGTGAAATGCCCTAATTTATTGTTTTCCTTGAAAGGCATCATTCTGTTGATGCTGTAAATTATTTTTGGCACCGGATCTGCAGAATTATCACTGTCCAAATGTTTGTTGGATGATTAAGAGCCATTACAAAAGCACGTGTTCTGCTGCATATCGGTTAGTTTGTTCAGCGCCGACGGTTCGTGTGCGTGGTTAGCGCTCCCGCCACCTTCGTTCAGCCTTGGATTACGTCAGCCTGCTTCGCTGCTAGTCGCAGAACCAAAACAAACGCACCGAGACGTGTTTGCGATCAAAATTATAAACCCGGGTCGCCAAAACTGCTGTAAACACTGCAGAAAAGCCGGCCCGCGTGTGTCAGTGACCCTAACGGAGCGAATTCAGTTCCGATCTTCAAATCAGCTCGCGCAGCTTCCCAGTGAATAACTATTTCCGTACCCGTATTACCTATAAGCCATTCAACTTCAATCTCGAGACTGTATGTTTACGTCATTGGCGAACACGGAATATGACTTCTTTCCAGTGATTCATTGTGCATACTGATGACTGTCAGTGTCTGCATCGTGTTTTAAACAGATGGCATCAGTTAGACGTGTAGCGTGTTAAATCAGTTGAGTTAAATCGTTCAGTGGAATATTGTTGTAACCTGTGAACTATTTGATAACAAGTGTGAGATTGTGCTGCGAAAATGGATGAAGAGTCGATGTGGAAAGGTTTTTACGACAAACTGCAACAGCAGAAGTCTGTGGAAGAACAGATTCATGATACCAGGTAGGCAAAGGGTGTTCTATTTAATTTATTTAGTTAGGTAGGTACTCTTGGTAACCTACGTATTACCCAAAACAAAAAAATCGGTTGGCTAGGTACTTTAGGTTAAGTGGTTTTAGGTTTTACCTGCTTTTTGTAAGGTTCAAAATCTACTTCAAAACGCACACTGATAAAACATAGGTACTTACTTTAGAGACTAAGTGATGAGAGGTGCCTTTACCGTATTGTAGTAGGCGTACCTAACCGTATGAAGTTTTCCTACATGTTTAGGTTCTCAGAAAAACCGTTTAGGTTTTTTGTAACTAGGTAATATTATTGATGTATAGTAATTTTTGATCGACGAATCGGAGGAGGTAGGTACTACTTAATTCGACACATAAGTACCTATAAATTTTTTTTATGTTTAACCAAGCTTTACTTTTTACATAATAAGTAGTCCGATTTCGATAATTATTTTTTTATTAGAAAAAGTACACTTCGAAGTTGGTCCTATTTAAACTTTATTGAAATCGGCTGAGCCATTTTTGATAAATCAACAATAATGTGAAAAACGCTACATCTATCCGTGCGAACTATTCTGTAGGTAGGTACCTACATGGGTGAAGTCGGTCGTCGGTCATGCCATTTTTTGCATAAAATAATTATTACATAATTGTTGACCCAGCCGATTTCGATAAAGGGGTTTGAATATTTTTGTATGGAAGCTGGCATATCCCACCCGCCCCCATTATGTTTTTTTGTTATAAGTTTCCGCGGACAATGAAAGTAGTACTTATATATGGGTAGGGGACACTTCTAAAAACAATAGATGTTAGTATTATGATACCCTAAAGTGTCACGTTCTCGAGATATTTTGATGTAAAGATCGCAAAGTTCTCGTACAGCGATATTTACATCCAAATATCTCGAGAACGTGACACTTTAGGGTACCGTACTACGAAACATTTATTATGTGTAAGTATAAGTGTCCCCTACTCATTTAGTATTACTTTCACAGTGCGCGGAAACTTAAAAAAAAAAACATAATGGCGGCAGGTGGATATGCCAAAAATGTTCAAACCCCTTTAAATGGGATTAGGTACTTACCTTCCTCTGAAGTATGATTCTATCAATGTATTTTGAACAATAAAATTATTTTGTATTTTTTTGTATTTGTATCAAATTAAAAATTCATCAAAAATTTAGTTTTCCGTAAAGTATTTTTACAGGCGATATTTTTACGCGATGTCATAAGAAAACATTGTAGAATCAACAACTGAAACAAGCCGAAGGCTTAGGCCGATCGAGCCAGCTCACTATCGCTTGTTCCGCGCCCTCGCTTGCACGCTCGGCTCAGGCGGAACGTGACACTTTTTCGTGCATGCAGCAGACGTTCATCGATTTACAAGACGTTATCACGCCAAAAAAGAATCATCAAAATCGGTTCATAATAGGCGGAGGAAGCAATCGCGTAACAAATGTACAGTCAATTTGAGAACCTCCCATTTTGAAGTCGATTAAACAAGGGTTGCATGATGATGTATCCCTAGTAACTCCAATTGGTAACTGCATAATGATGACGGACCGCCAAATTTTGTACCTAATATCGTTGCCGACCGGCGACCGCAATATCCGTTTATTATATCTAGGTGCCATTTTATTTCCTAGCTATACTTTTAACTTGATCTCTGCGACAGCTGTCAGAAAAATCACGCCTATGAAGTCCTGAATTTCTTAATAGTACAGACAGTACCTGTCAATGTCATACTTTGTGGGCATGCCGATTAGTGATGGGCGACGAATGATCGTGACCACAGTGTTTTAGCCCTTTCAGACCTGAGTTAAACAGGCGTGCGCATCCTTAGAAAAAAAAGTCGTAGGCACATTTTTTTGTTTTTTGGAACGAAACCGACATGCATCGAGCGTGCGGTTTATGGCGCGTATATTTAAAATAACAGTTGATCCCAGTGACAGCTCTAGTCGTACCACTGACGTGGTGAAAGATGGCTGCGTTTTTTTCTCGGAACTCCCACGCCGGTAAGTAAATAAAATGTCATTATTTTTTATGGATTCCTGTTTTATTGTAATAATGATGAACGTAATGATATTATTTATTGGATTTTGATTCAATTTCATGGAAATTTTGTAAATTACTATCTTTTTCGTTGAACCAAAAGTAATGCGCACTATCGTAGCAGTTCGGTTCTTAGGTATTTTTTGACGGTTAAAATGTTACGTTCGTGCGTGTTGTTAATTTGAACATTTTGTGAACGTAGTGTGGTATATTTTATTATAGTTTGATGTAATTTGTTTATTACAGGAGGTCTGTCCGATGACGTCATTTTAGAAATATTGGGCGACGGAAACGACTCAGATATAGAAGATATTTTGGAGGAAAACTTTTTGCTCGACACTGAAGTTGAAGAGGAGACGCAGGATCAACTGCATGAGATTCAACAACTTCCAGATGCACCAGTACCAAGTACTACTAATCAACCAGTAAGTTCACCACGAATTACACCAAGTCGACGTGGACAAAGCAGAGGTAGGATATGGAGACAAACAGAATACACCGATAAACCACATGACTTTCAACTACTTCCGATGCATCCAATAAGAGCTGCAATGGAGTACTTTACAGACTATTTTAATGACGAATTCTATAAATTAGGAGCGGAATGTACAAATAATTATCACATGCGAAAAACTGGTCGTGTATTGAATGCTTCTGGTGATGAAATAAAACAGTTGTTTGGCATACATTTGTTAATTGGAATTTTTAACTATCCTCGCCTGTATCTGTTTTGGCGCCAAAATACACGGCTAGCATTAATAGCTGATATTATGACACACGATCGCTTTACAACCTTGCGAAGTGCACTACATTTTGTACCTGAAGACCAACCCTCGTCTGCCGAAGAACGGCTTAATCCTTTGTGGAAAATACAACCTGTGATCAATCAAGTAAAACAGGCCTGTCGCAAGTTAGAGAGAGTTAGCGGAAACTATTCAATAGATGAGCAGATGATTCCATTCACGGGAAGATGTAGTTTGCGTCAAGTTGTAAGAAACAAACCTCGGCCTGTTGGGTTGAAAAATTTTGTCATTGCTACAAGTGAGGGCCTAATGATAGATTTTGAAATCTACCTCGGAGCTAGAACAGCATTTACTGAGCGAGAACTGGGTGTAGGTGCCTCGGTCATATTACACTTAGCCCAAGCAGTTCCTCCTGGGAGTTGTTTGTATTTTGACCGATTTTTCACGAGTATTCCTCTAATAGAGAGGCTACAACAGTTACATTTACATGGAACTGGTACTATAATGATGAACAGGATCAGTGAGAGAAAAAATCTAAATTTCAAGGCAGATAACAAAATGTTGAGAGGGGAATCTCAACAATTTGTGTGCGATGACTTAGCTCTTGTGAAATGGAAGGACAATAAGTCTGTTATGATGGTCTCGAACTGTACAGGATCGGATAACATAGCAACTGTGAAACGATGGGATAAAAACAGAAAATGCTACGTAGATGTGTCGTGTCCGAAAGTTATATCCAATTATAACAGTAATATGGGTGGAGTGGACGTATTGGACCAGCAAATGGAATATTACCGTGCATTTATAAAAACAAGAAAATGGACGTTGAAAGTCATAATTCATTTTGTTGACCTAGCTGTGGTAAATGCATGGCGTCTGTATCGCAATGATTGCATTCGATTGAACGTCCCTCAAAGTAAAATTATGGATCTTTTAAATTTTCGCCTAGATATAGCAGAAGGGTTGACTCAAACTCCCACCAAGAGGATTTTGGAGATGGACGATAATTATGACGAGGATGCTGAAGTTGCTGGTCCTTTCATCAAAAAATTCAAACAGCCAACTCCGTCTGAGTCAAAACGACACGATGGGTATGGCCACTTACCAATGTTTGACGACAATTTACTATCTCCAAGAGTTTGCAAATTAGAGTCATGTAACAGTCGGTCTAAGATTATTTGCACAAAGTGCAAAGTATATTTGTGCCTCTCTAGAGGAAAACATTGTTTTTCGTTGTTTCATCAGAAGTAAATTACTAGATTAAGTTGATTATATAGATCTCATTGATTGTGATACAATATTACTTAGATTTATAAATAATTAGAAAGTTGTTGCTCATTACCAGTTAATTTTACGTTAAAAGTTCATTATAAGTAATAGAATAAAACAAATTAAGACTGCATTCAATCTAAAGGCTGATTAAAAAGTTCTCATTTAAAGTTTATTATACTGTATAAACTTGTTTTATTTTCAAAAAAATGAGTATCATTAGGAAAATACACAAGCGTGCACATTCTGATTATACGCCGAACCCGCACGATCGTGCTAGTACTTTTGTGGAAAACCTGAAATACCTAGATTTTGTTTTCAATTTTTGTAGCGTCATTTAGGCTCTAAATAAGTAATTCCCACAGTAATATTCATAATTATAGGGAAAAAAAATCTCAGGTCTGAAAGGGCTATATAGAGTTTTAATTAAAATATCGATAGTTTATACTGACGCTATTTTCAATTAAACTTGATTTATCATTAATTTTATTGTATATTGTAATATTATAACATTTTTTACATGTGTAATTAAAGTAAACCCAATTATATGTTACATTAGCATCGATAATAGTGAAAAAAGTCGATAAATACTATCGTTACATTATTATGAGTATATAATTAATATCATACCATTATTTACATGTGTACATACTTGATCTTAAATAATAGTAAGTAAATGAAATCCAATTTCTCACCTTCAACTACTCATTCGATTTCATTACAACATTGTTAGAAAATCGATTTTTTCCACCACTACCTATCCCAACTCTAAAAATGTCAATCTTCTACTGTCGCAGAGATCAAGTTAAATTTTATAGAGATAGCAAAAAAGTGCGTTAGCCACGTAGTATCTATAGTAGTCTGTGGTTAGCCATATGATACGCTTTCTAGTTAGGTGCGGTCGTGACCGATGGGGTAGCTTCTACAGGTACCTACCTACTTATTAAATGTCCAATGTTACGTTACCTACATATTTCAGTAATTGTAGGTAGGTTTATAATTGACGATTTTACACTTTGTGATTGTAGTTCCCTGTTGTTATAACCGTGTAGCCATGTCAGAGGCCTTCAGGTGGCCTAAAAACTGACACCAGGGCTAGCCACCCGGCCTATACGAACTTACTTTGTGATTTCGTTGTGCAAAAGTTAAAATGTAGGCCTGCTGAGTTTCCTGAAAAATGAAATAAAGTAAGTATGTATAGATTTTTGTGAATATTCATTTATAATAATAATAATAGTAGGTAGTAGTGTCATTTCCATTGACGAATTATTCTTCGATTATTTACTTGACAAGTAAATAATCAAAGGAATTATTATGGGTCTCGCTCGAGCGAGAGCGAGCGTATTCATGTATGGTTATTTTCTTGTTATTTCTATATGTTTTAATGAGTAGGTATTATAATAGGTTCCAACTCTAATTCTATGGTTTTCACTTCCAAGAAAATTCAAATATGGCTCGCTAATAGATCTACCTAATAGCGCACCATCCGAATATATATATCTACTAGCGGACCCGGCGAATTTCGTTTCGCTTTCCGTAAGAACCTTGTACAGAGTATTAGAAAACTACAAAAAAAAAATAAGCCAAATCGGTCAAGCCGTTTTCATGTTATGTCGTGACAACGGAGAACGGGTTTCATTTTTATATATATAGATATATAAGTATATATTTTTTGGTGTAATTTTGATTGCTTGGTTTCAGAACAATGTAATTCACTGTAAAGCCGGAAACATACTATCGGACGCGGCTAGCGGACGCGACTGACGGACGCGACTTAGCAATGTGCACAGTCTTATAACATCCGGTGTGCCAGATCGCTCTCGGACGTCCGAATGCTCTCGGACGTCCGAAGGTGACGTCCGCGATTTATGTCCGATAGTGTACACGGCTCAGTGTACTTTCATAGTCTAGGTCGCGGCTGTCAGTCGCGTCCGTCAGCCGCGTCCGATAGTATGTGTCCGGCTTAAATAACTAACTATCTCGCACATAAAACTCGCATTGCCGCCAAACCCCAAATGTATTTTTTTTGTGATTTATTCTTGACCTACCTATAACATGATACTGTTTTGCGTAAAATGGAACTCAATTGTGACATTTGTTTGACGGTGAAGTTATCTCTTACCGAATCAGTATGTCAATGTCAAATGAAAAACCTTGTTTCAATGTTGCCAACAATTTACTTTAACTCGTAGATATACCAGGAAATATTTCCTAAGAATTACAGTATTGGAGCAAAAGCAAATCTCAATGTCTCCTATACTTTTTGACCGACAAACCGGAAGAGGTACTCAATTCGACACGTATATTTTTATGTATAACCACGTATTACTTTTTTCATATTTGTCCGATTTCAATAATTCTTTTTTTATTGGTCAAATTCAAGTTTAAAATTGGTCCCATTTAAATTTTATCAAAATTGACTGAACCATTTTTGATAAATCAACAATAATGGAAAAATGCTACATCGATCCGTGCGAAATATTCGCGAATTCTGTACACGGGTGAAGTCGGTCATGCTATTTTTAGCAAATAATAATCTTGTTGTATAGAGTATTCGCGCTGTTGCGCTGGGGAAAATACTTAAATATAGTATCATGTTAAAATTACTAAAATTGTTTTTAGATACTAATTTAAACAAGATTATTTAAACAGAAGGCTATTAGTTATAGCGATGCTACTCGAAAAGTGAGAAAAGACATTTAAAAGATAATAACATAAATATTTTGTGGTGCGATGTATCTTTTGTCACTAAATAGCAAGTCATGGCATTTATTATTAGAGCAAAACACTACGAGTGTCCGTTGTTATCAGTAAAAACACTAGAAATCAATCCTGAAACTAGCTACGAAATATTTCAATCTTTCATCTCAAAATCAATGGCAAGTGTAGCATTACCAATTACCATAACCTCCTTCTAAGAAACTTACCCCATTTTTTTGAGCTTCAGGGCCTTTTTGTTTATTTTGGATATTTTTGTCATCAAAACTGGTTGGATTCCTTGCGGATCGACCGTATAATTATAACGTGAGTTTTAGCCGTATTCTGTTATAGTTATGATGAATACTCACGGTAGTTTTAATGAAGTGATTTTTGTCACCAACTTAAGATTTTAATTAGCTCCTCGGCTCTCTCTCTCTTCCTGGCTATATTATGTCCCACATGGTGATCGGGTCAGCCTTCCTCACTTTCCTTTCACTCATTCGATCATAGAAAATAGTTTCGTAATATATACCATTTAGTACATTTTAGTTGGCAACACATGTCCACTAAATTAATAAATCTGACTGCGGACAAACTTTGCGCTCTAGCTAGTTTTTATTAAATATTGCTAAAAATACGAGTAGGGGCAGAGTTGATCGTGCCTTGATGTCAACTACAATTTCCTATAACTAATTATATAAAGTCATTGTTCATGTTGATTCTCATACTTGCTGTGTAACGTTGATACGAGTGTCTGTTGTTATCACTTCTAAGGTTATTAAAACACTGTAATCTTCAAAGATAGTCTCGAATCCGAGATATTGAAATGGATATATTACGAGTTGGAGCAGTTCGCCACATAGGATTCTTCAATCAGTGTAGAAGAATGCATCTCCTCAAGAAAGAAGCGTATATCGCCGGTTCCTGGGTTAAAGCGGGAAGCTCTGCCACCTTTCCAGTGTTAAACCCAGCCAACAATGAAGTTATTGCTGAAGTTCCAGATATGGACGCTACTGATGCTAAACTCGCAATCAATGCCGCTTCAGACGCTTTTAAAACATGGAAGAACACTACTGCTAAAGAGCGCTCCACCATCATACGAAATTGGTTCAATGTGTGTCAACAAAACATCGATAATCTAGCTGAGGTAATCACAGCAGAGTCGGGAAAACCTCTTTCGGAATCTAAAGGAGAAATAGCATATGGTAGTGCATTTTTGGAATGGTTTGCTGACACTGCCCGTCACATTGATGGTGAGATAGTTTCTGGCCCTTGGACCAATAAGCAGATTTTAGTGACCCGTCAGCCCATCGGGGTAGTTTCAGTCATCACTCCATGGAATTTCCCATATGCAATGATTACTCGCAAAGTTGGAGCGTTGATGGCAGCTGGATGTACTTGTGTAATAAAACCCTCGGAAGATACACCTCTGTCGGCACTAGCTGCCGTGGCATTAGCAGAGCAGGCCGGAGTCCCTAAAGGAGTTATTAATGTCATTACGAGTGACCGGAAAAATGCACCTGCAGTGGGTAAAGTATTGTGTGAAGATGATGCAGTGGGGATTATATCATTCACTGGCTCCACTCAGGTTGGAAAATTATTGTATGGTATGGCAGCAAAGGGAATTAAAAGAGTTGCATTAGAGCTTGGTGGAAATGCTCCATTTATAGTATTTCCCAGTGCTGATATAGACCATGCACTGGACCACGCCATGTTGGCCAAATTTAGAAATAATGGACAAGCATGTGTCGGTGCCAACAGATTTTTATTGCATGAAGACATACATGATGAGTTTGTTAAAGGTTTCACAGAGAAGATCGCACAAAAATGTATCTTGGGCCCCGGAACAAAAGAAGGTGTTACATGTGGCCCGCTAATTAACAATATGCAGGCTACTAAAGTTGCAGAGTTGGTTAATGATGCCGTCTCAAAAGGTGCCAAAGTTATTGTTGGTGGCAAAGTCAACAAAAGCCTCGGAGACAAGTTCTATGAATCAACCATACTGGTGAATGCAAATAAAAACATGAGAATATATTCTGAAGAAGTATTTGGGCCTGTGGCTGTTTGTTATAAGTTTAAAACTGAAGAAGAAGCCTTGGACATTGCCAATGACACCAAAAGTGGGCTCGCTTCATATGTATTCACTAGGGAACTGGGGCAAGCTTTTAGAATGTCTCAGAACCTGGAGTCGGGCATGGTCGCAATAAATGATGGTATACTTTCTGCAGTTGAACCACCATTTGGAGGAATCAAGGAATCTGGTATTGGGCGGGAAGGCAGCAAGCATGGAGTGGAAGAATACACTAACATCAAATACACTTTAATGTCTGCTTTGGATAAATAACCACCTTAATTATGATATTTTCATGTAAACAATGTAATCAAAGCCATATTCTTGTCAGTCAAATGCTTACATGTATGTTTGTAAGTTGCATTTAAAACAGTATACATATTTTATGTATATTCTAATCACCCTTTGAATGTTATGTATGTTAGTGTGCAGAATAGTGCCATTTGAACTTGAATATTTAATTGTAAGTAAATTTATATAACATGTAGGTAATCAAAATGCTATTTTGGTAATCATTCCAGTCTTCCAGTGCATTGTGATCTTAATTGTAATTTTACTAGAAACTAGAATACAAGCTTATTCTAAAAAAAAAACATGTGTTGCTACACATGTTTTTACTCATTTTGTCATATTGTGCAATATATCAAATGTAAATATTTTATAATTATTATTTGTTTTTTAGTGTACACATGTGTTTGTTTAATAAATCTGTTAACTGATATTAAATATTGTTGTGTAATAAAAAATAGTCCAGTCCATTCCAGAAATCATATCTATAGAGTACGAAACCCTATGTTGAATAGTTCAAGATGTAACTAATGATTAGGTAATGGAATTTTCTGATATTACTGTTTCCTACCAAGATATATTCTGCCCTCTGTATGCCGTAAGAAAGCATAATTGCAATCAAAAATTAATTTATAAATTGATCCAGTGGATGGCAGAATTAGGGTACATACTTCAAACAGGTCAAAGGGAAATGTGAAACTATTTGTATCAATGAAAATTATTTCTTCACTGTTAACTGATTCTTTTATACTAGGTATAAACCTTAATTATTAAGATTCCTATTTCATATTTGTATATGGAATTTATGGTCTATTTAATTTATAACAAGTAGTTATTTTTTATTTGTTTTGATTCCTAGCCAGATAAAACTGGACATTTATTTGAGTTTCTCTCATGCATTTTCCTCTGTGATTTTTCTAGATGTTATTGAAGGCTATTTATTGTTCGTTTTTTTTCAAATTTATTTATTAACAGTAAATATAGCTTTGCAGACTTATTTCCAATACGCTACATTTAAACGCTAAATTTACGCTACATTTAATTTCAATTAGTTAATTATTATTATACTAAATATAATATTGCTTGGCAAATTGATGCTGTATGATTTCAAGTTTAGTTGGTCCCATAGTGAAATATATTCATAATGCAGTATACAAGGTGTAGATTTACAAACTGCAGGAATTTTCAGAGACCAGACAACCTTTACTATGGGACTAAAACCCTGAAATCGCGATAAAAAAATATCAGCTCGACAAAATAGATGGTACAAGCTGATTGTACTGAAATCGCACATTACATAAGTACACATTATCACAACATACTTACGGAAAACACACATTTGGTACATCTTTAGGAAAAGCAGCTTACTATGAGACCAACCTGGAAATACCTCTTCTTGCACTAAAAACCACATCTCAACATATAGATTCAGTTTAAAAGGGATGCGTAAGGATGTGTTCCTTTTTAAATAATATTTGTTATCAATTTAATGGGTAGGTACTTACCATTTTACTTAAGTGAGGAATGTGGCTGGACTATTTTATTACCCTTGAACCCTGTTTTGACCCCCTCTTAACCTCTACATACACATTTTATCGCAGGTTTATTGGTAGGTAATCGAACAATAGTTTACGTACTGTTTTTTTTTTATATTGTACGACTTACTTAACCAAGATTTCTTTCTCCAACAGAGTACAAGAAATTGACAACGGATTTTTCGAGAAATTTGGGTCGATACTGAAGCAGGCGTCGTTGAAGGCTGCTTTAGAAGAATCCACACCTCTAGCGCCATTAAAGGAGATAGAGGAACAAGATGGGGAGAAGAAATCGGAAACAGAACTTCAGGCTGAGAGTGTCACGAAAGATACGGACAGTGGAACTGATACTCTGCTAGATACTGACTCCGAGCACGAAGACCGCGAGGAACACGTTGATCGCTATATAGAAGCCGTCGGATGGAATGTGAGTCTTTATTGCCATTTTTATTGAGCCTTTACGATTGGGATATTACTACAGGTTTACGTCATACACCTTAGATTTTTACGTTTATAGGCGCTAAACTCAGATCGATTTATCTCCCAAATTATACGATAAACCTAGATACGACTGTCATTGAGTAGCGTAACATAATTTTCTATTTTATCTATTCCACCTATTCGTTTAAGAGTAAAGATTTCGCAATAAGGAATATTATCGGTGTGGTAATTAGAGTAACTGTTGTAACTAAGTATAAGCAAATAACATCAACCAGGAAAATGCACTAGCGTCACTATCAACGCGGTAACAGTAACTAGGTACGAAATATTTATGTGGTTTGCAAGTCAGGAAAAAACATTTAGAACGGAATTTAGCAAATTCCATTTGTTTCCCGACATCAATGTATAACTTGACGAAAATCATAATGGCCTTGCCGCGATGACGCTCTAATAGCCACAAATGGTTGAAACGGATAGCCTATGTAGGGAATGGTAAACATTTCATCGCGTTCAATTGAATCCGACCCATCTATCGCCATGAACCAATCAGTAGGGCCCGTGGGCAGCAAACCTGCTATTGTTGTATTTTTAGGATGTTGTGAACTCGATCTAGCATGTTTGTGAACTAGACATTGCGCTGAACCTATTTTGAAAGTAGGTCGGAACGATTATGAATCCGTGGAGACGTCTCGGCGACATAACTTGAAACAAATTTCATGGGCGCTATTCCAAGGTTTAAGACGCCGCTTGGGAGCGATAGGAACGTACTTATGATGGTAATTGTTATTCGCATTACGTACGTGGACATAATAAACAGACAAAGGATGCTTTAGAGTTAGTGGCACAATTATTCAATGCTTCGTATGACGTTGCATCGATGTCTGCGAGCAGGCGCAGTACAACACCCGTTGGTATTTTTGTGGCATTCTGCCAGTATCTCTTTTACTTTTCCCCGGTCACTTTGTCAACTTTTCCGTCAAGGTTGTTCTGAATGGGCATCGCCGAGAGAATTTGTTGTTGTCCAATGTCATTCCCCTTAGATAAAAATGGAAACCAGAAACTATTCTACGAATGTCTTGTCTTTAACGAATTTCGACGTAGGCATTGTGCTGAAATGTTTTTCATGGTTGCAATTACGGCTTTAGATTGTGTCACTTAGTCAGGAATAAAGTGATACTGTCCATGCTCCTCAATGAATTTTGATTTAATCTGAGTGCGTCGATTACTTACACGATATAGACATCTGGAATCCCACGCATTTTTTTAGAGCTAGTGTACATTATCGTTGTATCAAAATTAGACATTTTGTTATTGTCTACACAGATTTCTTAGCACTTTTATAAGTCGTCATCATAATATTTTGTACCTCATTAGAGCCCACTACAGGTCGTAGACCTCCTATTACGCCTTTCGCCATTTTTTCTTGTTTATCGCTGACTTTCCTGTAGATTTATATACATGATATTATCTCACAAGGGCTTCCCTTCAACGAGGTATCTGTGCTTCTGATTAAAGAACACCTAGTATTTATATCAGTTGAAGTATCACTCAGCTAACTCTTGGATGGTTATTGTTGAGTGGTTTGTATTCTGTAAAAGTTATCAATTAAGTGGCTGATGGAGTGTTTAGCTACGCAAATGGGCTATAACGTATCAGAGCAGCTTCCGTTTCTGGCGAACATAAACGCACGTGGTTAATAAAATAAATAAAACATTCAACACGCGCCTGTTGCTTTGGTTTAGTGAAGAACCTTGGCTTTACATAGCTCCGTGCTAAACCACTTAAAATTATAATAAACATTTTCTAAATACAGAGTTTTATGAAGAACCTGTTGCGTGTTTCCGCTGATAGTTTTGATTGGAAATGAAGGTATAATTAGCAGTCCCTTTTCTTCAGACATAAACAAACACTGAAGGAAAGCGTTGTGCACTTCTGAGTTTTCACAATCAATAAAAGCCAGTTTTGCAATCGGAAAAATAAACATGATTTGCTGCCGCTATGATCTAGTTTCGAGAGCTTCTATTCTTTATGAATCTTTTATTCGAGTGTTTTCATTCTTTATGGACCTTTACTGCCTCTGCGTGCGAATAAAACTTGCACTAATGTACTGCTTTATGGCCGTACTGTCGATTCAAGATGAATTTATATGAAAGTAATCTATTAGGGGAGGAATTAAAAGTGTAATAAACTTCCAGTTCTGACATAAATGGCTAGATAGATCACTACAGACATAATAACATCCATCCGAACAACATTCAACCTGGCTTTGATAGAAGGAAGTCTCAAAACTTCCTCGTAAAGATTAAGCAGCTAAGCATCTCCAGGAAGCGGCTGAATAGCATTCTAAAAACGTCTCTGAAAACGTCTGAGGTGAGTGAAAAATATTTTGGACAATTTTTTTTATTTCGTTGAGTTGCGTTCGTCTTCGTTGGCGGCGCTTTGCAAAAATAGAATTTGGCGGCAGTGGCGGTTTATTCCCGAGTCCCGGCCGGACTCGCCAGTGCACCGGTAGCTCCCACCACATACATTTCAGTTTCACCACTCGCTTTCAGCGGAAACCAATTAGTGCGAGTTCTGTTCCAGCCATGGGATAGACCGCGGCTTTCGTCAGCAGTGCAAGTGTAGTGTTTTCCTGACTGTTAGCTAGTGTTGTGTTAATAGATAGTCAAGATGAATGGAATAGGGACTCTTCGGACTAAGTTCAGGGGTGTGAAGAAGGAACTGTTGGAAAGACAAACGAGCATGCTGATACAATCCATGACCGTGCGTATTGTGAATGAATGTTACGTTATTTTCGAGTCTTTTCCTCTGTGTCAAGGTTCTTCAGTTAATTATACCGTGAGAACGGTTTAAGAACTCGATGTCGTATATTTTGATTGAACTGTTTGTACAATTTTTGTTGCTGTTTTAAAATACAGATGCAGAGTATTTTGTAAAAGAGCAAGTTTTGTCGTAATGCAATTTTGTAAGCTCTATACTTGCAAGTTAGTTGCCTTTGATTATTTAGTGTCATAGTCAAAGTTTGTTAGTTAAAATACGAGTAAAAGCATTTTAACTAACAAACTTTTCAGTGCTGATATGTTGATGATGAACAGCACTTTTTATGTGCTTAGATTTGTCAAAGATTGCGTTGGGACCTGACTGTAACTACATAGTTCATGTATAGATACATCGTTTCTGCTCAACTTCAACATTTATGTAAAGCATATTTTAAATAAATAGGCTTGTTATTAATTATGCAATCTCATCTCAATGGGAAAACCGCATACTTAATTTTGTCTTTTTTACTCCAAGTTTACTTTTTATTTTGTGGGGCTTTACCAGCAATGTGAATCACTTTAACATCCGGTAGGAACAGGTTCTCATGGTTTGCGGGATGGACAATTTGCTATCATTCTGTTTCTTGGAGTACTAAGAGAAGCTCGTGTCCGTAACCAACGACGCGTTAAATTCAAAACACTAGTTTGTGCTAGCTTTCGATTAGATCAATAAGCTTCCCACGGTTACCCGGCAGCTTGGGGAGGGTCGGTGGTGCCACAGTTTTTGTTCCCCGTTCTATGACAACAAAATTCGGTCGCGTGCCGGGTCGTGCTGTTCCGGTGGTAACCACCAACAATCGATGATTCATATTCGGGTAGGTAGTTCGAACTGCACTGCGGAGGGAGATTGTTGAAAGTTGGTTTGCTTGCTAGTTTATGAAATTGAGATATTATTATGATTCCTCGGTTAGTACACTTACAGTTCTAGTTTTAGACGTCCTTGCTTCTAGTTTTGTTCTAGCTTGTACAGTAGTCTCGATGACTTAGAATGAAATCAGTTTGTTCTAAAAGAAGCGATTTCTCATCGCAAGTGTGTCATCGCAGCAGACAAACGGTTTTTTTCATAAATCAAACAAAGATGTAGGACGACCTGCCTCAAATGACGCGCGTGAAGTCCATTTACATCTTAAGACACGAGTAATATTAGTCATCAAATTACCATAAAATGTGGCGATAAAATGTGAAGTGCAATGGCTTATGTGTCTTTACCTCGTTGGTTGCAGATCGATGAACTTTATCAGGAAGTGTTGTACGAGATATTGCACAATGTGGGGGGATGTGACGTAGGCTGCGAGGTGGGGCAGCTGGCGATGCTGTCTTATGTGCAAGAAGCTTTTAAGATAGCCAATGATAAGCACACGCAACTCCTCACCACGGCTGAGGCGAAGGAGCCTCCGGAATTGATGTTGAATGTGGAGGTCGTGGAAGCCAAGGACTTGGTGCCCAAGGACCCCAATGGGCTGAGTGACCCGTTTGTCACAATATACATGATGTCTAACTCGACGCATAGATACAACTCGTCGGTGAAGCAGGCGACGCTAAATCCTCTTTGGGAAGAACACTTCTCTTTGTAAGTATGAACCTTTATTCTTAAATGCTGGAAAAGCTTTTTTTTATTTTGTATAGATTTGCGTTTGACTACATTCTATATGTTAGGGTATAGCACGCTTACCTAAAAGTTTCCTATTTTTACTTGGAATTTACAACTGACTCTAATCTATTCAATCTACTATGTAAGTCTTTCGACATTTAGTAGTTTTTGGGTCGTTAAATGAAGTAGTTCATTACGTTTTTGTCAATAAATTATTATTGTGCTTCAAGTAGTAGGTAGGTAAAAATACAAAAAACAAATGGCATCAAAACAAACAACTAATTGTCATTTATACTATCAGAGTAACGAAACAACGCTTGTTATGTCGTCATAAAAGGTACGGTAAATAAGGATAATTATCTTGCGTTAGCACTATTATCGGTTCAACTCGAGTAGTAAAATTAACAGAACATGCACCCGTAGTTTTACGATGCCTGCATGTTGCCAAGACAAATGTCGTCCTTGATCTTGGCTAGTGCATAGTAACTTCTAAACTATTTGAATAATAGATTTTTTTAATAGATAAGTGTATGAAATTGATAAATAACAAATTCTTTGTGAATCAAAACGTAACTGTCTTCATAAAATCGACCTCAAGCCGAAAACAGCGAAAGTAGATTAGTCAATTCGATTTTTGTGCGCGCTGCTATATTTTTAATATTTTTTTTGCTATTGCCCTGTTACTACATCAACGTAAATCACTTTTATATTATATGGAACCATCTCGCAATATTCCTCTACAAAATAAAAAAAAAATTCGAGTAACATTGGAACAACAAAATAACAGTACATACGAATTGAGAACCTCTTCTTTTTTGGAAAACGGTTGAAAATAAGACAGATATAATTTTCTTACCTACTCAATAATTTCTATCTACTGATAAATAAAATCGAAACGTAATTTTAAAACGTAATCCTACTAATAATGTTTGTTACTCTTTCGCAAAAACTACTGAACGGATTGAGATGAAACTTTGCAATAATAATGCTTATTATACATCAGAATAACACACGGATTATTGACATACCTATTTATAAAGAAATCGCTTGAAACCAAGTTCGCCGGGTCAGCTAGTAAAACAATAAAAGTAATTATGTGAAATTACGTTACTGGTTATTTGCATTTATTAGCATATCTATTTATATAAACAATCGTGTAAATACCTATTACGCACTAGTATTTATTTTATTCTTGCTGTCTAGTATAATACCTAATGAATCATAGATTATAACCGGCAATGACCTTATGTGCACACAATAAGGGTCAAATTTACTTAGCAACACATTCTATGATATTAATTAGTTCATTCATTAATAATAGTATTTATTTTCAGACCTATGCCATCGAGCTTTCATGAAGACTCACTTTGTCTGGAAGTATGGTAAGTCCCCTCCTTAAGTAGGTATCCTAGTAACCTACTTATTCCTTTTGCTAATAATATAATTATGGAACCACGATTCAAAAAGTTTATTGACCAACCAACTTTTATTATGGAACCACGATTCAAAAAGTGTATTGACTCTACAGTGTGTCTATAGGCCGCGCCACACAAGTCGGCGGATGTGAAGTTAGCTACAAGCTGCGCAATATCCAATCCTGACTAAACTCACATAAAGCTGCGCGTTTATTGGGTTTCGAGCAGCTTGTAGTTACTTCACATATGCCGACTTGTATGATTCGGCCTATAGCTATTGGTCTATTTTTCGCAATGAGGTTGGTCTAATAGTAAAAGTTGTTCACACTGATGAGAATATATTATATCTCTGAAAGTAGCTAAGTAGTAAAGCAATATGTGTATATATCCTAACCTAACACACAATTATTATCTTTTATATCTTAGGCTTATCGCATATTACACTGTACCAACGAAGGGTGATTAGGGTGGTATCCACCACGCTGACTCAGTGCGGGTTGGTGGATTCAAATACGCCATTGAATTTCATCTACGTACATACTTGTACTGTACTGTACTGTACCAGCCTTTTTAATAGTCCACTGCAGGACGTAGGCCTACCTACGAAGGGTGATTGGGCCATATCCACCACGCTGGCCCAGTGCGGGTTGGTGCGCCATCGAATTTCTTCTACGGACGTATGCAGGTTGCCTCACGATGTTTTCCTTCACCAATAAGTCAATGATGTGAAATTCCGTACATAAGTTTAGAAACTCATTGGTACGGGATCGGGATTTGAACCCACGACCTCACGATTGCAGGTCGGGTGTTACTACCACGGCTTCATACTTGCATTATTATCTATTTCTGTCACTCGACATCATTTACTGCTTTAAAAATAGTCTGATAAAACTCACGCAAGTATCTATAATTTTGTCATAAATATTTTTTTATACAGGTGCAATGATTGCGTTATTCTGTTTATTTTATCACATGACGACTACTAAGCTATCATCATTATCATACCTATACGTATGGGAATGATAAGCGAGATTAAATACCTACACTGTACATTATCGAGATAAATAACAATGATTTCTACCCGCTGTTTCTCTAGACAACTGACATAATTATTATAGGATATCATTGTACTCATCATTTTGACAACTTTTAGAGTGGGACGGACCCTAAAATCGCGAAAATATAGCCGTTTCATACAAAAAGTCAGAAGTCGCATAAATACCATCCCTACATAGTCGACGTACCTACCACCTGCTTGTACTAAACGATTCGCTTCTTCCTTCATAATGCAGACCGCCAGGGATTGGAATGCCTGCCTCCGTCATTGTTTCCTGACAATTACAATTTGGATATCTTCAAGTCAAGAGTGAATAGGTTTATTCCAGGTCTACATACTCCATCTTCGGCTACAACTTCGCTTTCCATCGGGCGAGTTAGTGGCCTGATGTAAAAAAAACAAGTTGGTCTAATCGCAGATCAGAAAATGGCTGACCTGTGGCCATTTCTAGTTTCACTTGCCACTTCGCCGAATTTTCTTTACTCTTCACCCATAGAACATCCATTGCTGGACTTGGCCTTCAATAAGATCAGTTAGAAGCAGTTTGCATCCAACGCGATCCTACAGTCTTAATAAGGTCAGAAGACCTTATAATATGGTGGACAGATGTATTTCATCATGGTGGACATATGCCGTCTTGTTCCTCCACCATCAGGTAATATCATTGGTCTTGTAGGTGGACGTTGTATATTGTAGGACCTAGATACATGGTGCATCGCACTGAGCGCTTTAGTTCTAATGACACTTCTCTTCTTCTCGGTTGTTCTGTTTACTCATGTCAGAGGTGTTCTGGTGGCTCAAAAACTCTTGCACTAGGGCTAGGCGTACGACCTAAATTAATTTACTTAACATTTTTGTATTTGTTTTAGGGATTTCGATCCAGCCGAGACCGTCAAAGAGAAAATGACCAAAATATTCGAAGTCAAAGGTGTAAAAGGCCTCAGGAAGTTAATGAAGGAAATCGCCATCACGGCGTCTACGGGAAAACATGACAATGAACTTATAGGCACTGCCATTATACCACTTAAGGTAAGTGATAATAAAAATCAAATTTGCATGTCTAGCTAAGTGTAACCAAGTTAACTTTGCTGTTGAGTGATGGAGACACTATCGCAATAATAAATTCAAATGAATGTCAGTTTTGATGGAAAAAAATCTTCTATGCATTGATCTAGAATACCCAAGATTTAGTAAGTATTTTCTTCGGATTGGCAAATCTTGAAGGAACTTGGTAATCGTACACTTTTTATTAATTTTTTTTCGTCAGCGATGTTTGATTGAGTTACTGGGATATGCGCTACTGTATCCGCCAATAGTCCACTGCAGGACGTAGGCCTACCTACGAAAGGTGGTTAGGCCACATCCACCACGCTGGCCCAGTGCGTCTTGGTGGATTCTCATACGCCATCAAATTTTTCTACTGACTTATGCAGGTTGCCTCACGATGTTTTCCTTCACCGAAAACCAGTGGTGTTAAATTCCGTACATAATTCCAAAAAACTCATTGGGATTTGAACCACTATTGTAAGGCGGGTGTCACTACCACTAGACCACCACGGCTATCGAGGTATCGCGGTTGAAATACTGGCAGTCGAAAGTGTGAAGTAGGCAAGTCCTGAAAAACTTTCTATTTACATATATACTTCCATAATTTTCCTATAACCGTATAGATTGGTTTTCCGTAAATGTATATTGTTGTAGCTTTTTGCTAATAATGTGTTAACAATAGCATTTCCTCAATTGCTTACGTAGGTACATTGAAGTGGCAAAGTGGCACCTGATTTAAATAATTGTTGTTATTTTATTGTGTCCATGGTAGGTATGGATTTATTGAATTATAAATTGTGGTTAGTATTTTTGTCCGCATACAACAAAACAATAATGATTGTGTTCTATTACTTTTAGACTACTGAGAAAGTAAATATCACAATTTAATAACAATATTTACTCACAAATACAATGTAATGTTTTCTAAAAAACTTCTAATTACCAGTATGTAATATTAATATGATATTTTCGATAAATATTTGACTAAATGAAGTCAAATAATTAAATTTAATTTTGTAAAAGCTTATGAATTGACAATCCTCCTGCACGGTGATTCTATATGAAAACCCCAGACCAAATTAAAAAGCAAGACAGAACGCCGTGTACAGACATACACAAACATGTACAATAAAGTACGCCTTGGCTCGTCAGACGAACTATTGCGGCGCAACACCGAGGCACTCACCACATGTATAAAAAACTGGCCTAACTTGTCTGTTCACGACGTTCTGTCTTGATTTTTTTATTTGGTCTGAGATGAAAACGTGCACTTTACAGCTCTGAAAACGCAAAATAACAGCTTTTCCATACTTTTTATCGAAAGTCTATAAAAAATCTTATGGATCAACAGTTTTTTTTTACGTTTTCATAGTTGGTCCCGTAGTAAAAGTTTTCAAAATTTGCCATAGATGTCACCGCTCAAGTCTCCGACACCGGTAGACAGACACATTGTATATTAATATGTTTTTTGTCGTCGGCGATTTTTGATATGGGTGGGTGGTATTTGCCTCAAAAAGTGGCGAAATTTATTGATATTTATCAGCTGTTATTCGATGATGATAATATTTGGTTAGATTATTTAGTATCTAAATCCTAACAAGATTTGCGATATGAACCAAACTGGTCAAGAGTGAGTCGAGATATAAACTTATAAAGATTCAGTTAAGGAGATGTGTCGCGAGTTGGGTTTGGAGAACTACTAAATAAATAAATAATAATTATTAGAGGACATCTTACACACGGTCTCTGACCCCAAACTAAGCAAAGCTTGCGATACGGCTGCCAGAGACTGGTTACATTTATACATACATATTTTAAATACATACTTATACAGGGTTATTTCTAATGAATTAGCATCTTTTTAGGAGCTTATTCTGTACATCAAAGCTAACAACTTTTGTTCCGCAACTTTTGTCAAAACTCGAAAAAAAAAATGTTCCATAGAAAAAATAAATATCATTCACCCGCGACCAAATTTTAGGAACAGCTGATTTTTTTGATTTTTGACAAAAGTCGCAGAACAAAAGTTGTTAGTTTTGATGTATAGAATAAGCCCCTAAAAGGATGCTAATTGATTAGAAATAACCCTGTATCGATAGTACAGATACATAGTACAGACACAAAGCACACATCTATATATGTTCATCACATAAATGTTTGCCCTGGGTGGGAATCGTACCCACGCCTCTTTGATCCAGAAGTCAAGGTCACTAACCACTGAGCCACCGAGGCAGTCAAGTCAATTACATTGATAACCTATTTAAAAAAAATAAAAATACACAGATGTAAACAGTTATCGACACGTTATTAGGTATTTTTTTTACTTTTTGTGTCAGAAAAGCTCATCTTAACATACCTATAGGTAAAAAGTGTGGTGCGTTGAATTTATTCTTAGTTACCAAAAATGTGCTTAAACAATATAATAGATTACACACAATGCAATACTAGTTAAGTACGAGTTATTAAATATAATTGTTTGTTTGTACAGTCTATCCCAGCCGGAGGTATGGTGATGTGGTTCAGCCTCAGCAAGAAGAGCAAGCTCCGGCGGCAGGGAGTAGTGAAAGTGCGACTCAACTTCTCATCAGAAAAGAACTCTCAAGTCGCTGCGCAGGAACATCGACATCTGCTTCGGATATTGCTGCTACACGAACTGGAAAACTCTAAGGTATGACGTCACATAAATCTATAGTCTGACCGCTTAACTTAGTCCTCGCCTGCGCGGTACTGGGGCGCGGGGGTAGACGACAAAGGGAACTGAGACAGGTGCGGGTGGCAGGTCCCCACCGCCCGCACATATCTCAGTACCCCTTTGTCGTCTACCCCCTAAACCTGTCTGTCTTAGGCGGCCTAAAAACTGATACCAGGGCTAGCCACCCGGCCTATACGAATTTTACTTTTTTAATTATGAAACACCAACTTGGATTTTTCTTTTATAAGATTGTATTATTAACTTATAATAATATTATTATAATTTCATTTTATTTGATATTTGATTTCTCGGGCCAGGCCCGGTTTTTTGATGGGCATCAGTGGAGCCGAAGCCAACTCTGAGAGGCTCGTTTTAAACATCATTTAGCTATGTTGTAGGGGTGAAAGTACAAGGAGCCTATTGTGAGTAATGAATTAAAAAAATAATGAGTTACTGTGGTGAACTTTCTGGGTGTTATACAAAATTATTATAATTATTGTTTCTGTGTTTGCTTCGCTTTAAATCTGGCAAAGCAAGAAAAAGAAAGTACAAACAGTACAAACTATAACCACGTTTATACAAAGTAGAGTTATTTTATTGCTGCTCGGTGTTTTATTATCTTTTCAAAGAAATTAGTTCAAAGATAGAACATTAAATTAATGCAGCTAGATTATGTGTGAAAAGAGAACCGTTGTCAACTAACAATAAGATTTTAATCAGCATCCAAGCTACCGACTACACTTGGTAGACGCGAGTACTGATGTTAATCGAATTGGTGTCTATCAAGTATCAAACACTTTTAATTTTACTAGCAATGACAGAGCAGTGTTGTCAACGTATCAAAATTAGTAAAAGATATTTTTTTGCAAAAATTAGCATGACCGACTTCACCCGTGTACAGAATTCGTAAATATTTCGCATGAATCGATGTACCATTTTTCACATTATTGTTGATTTATCAAAAATGGCTCAGCCGATTTCGATAAAATTTAAATGGGACCAATATCGAAGTATACTCTTTCCAATAAAAAAAGAATTATTGAAATCGGACTACTATGAAAAAAGTTATGCGTGAAAAAAGGTTATACATATATAGCAGTACCCGACGGGGCCCACAATTGTACATATTTTAAGTTTTTTTATAACATTGTGGAAGCAAATAAATATGAGTATGAGTACATAAAAAAAATATATATATACGCGTCGAACTGTATATTTCTTCCGGTGGTTCGTCGGTCAAAAATGGCACACGGGCGACCTCACCTACGAGGCTTCTCTTTTTACACAAACTAGTATACTCATGTTATGGCAAGCATTGTTAATTATTATCTCGTGTCAACATTTAATTTGGCAAAGTTAATTATAGACGTGACTATCGTGCATACAATAGCATTGTGACATTCCTTAAAATAAGTGCGTATGCTATCCGTGTTAAATAGTGGCTAAATATATATGCTACTAGTTTTTACCCGCGGCTTCGCCCGCATACGCAATATATCGTTATAATTTATAGCCTATGTGTTATTCTGATATATAAGCTATATTATTGCAAAGTTTCATCTCAATCCGTTCAGTAGTTTTTACGTGAAAGAGTAACAAACATCCATACATCCATCCATCCATCCTCACAAACTTTCACGTTTATAATATTAGTAGGAAGTAGGATATAATAGCTGCACGTATGAAATCGTGGTGGTCTAGTGCTACTAACACCCGCCCTGCAATCGTGAGGTTGTGGGTTCAAATCCCGATCCCGTACCAATGACTTTCTTTGGAACTTATGGAATTTCACACCATTGGGTTTTCGGTGAAGTAAAACATCGTGAAGCAACCTGCATACCTCCGTAGAAAAATTAGAAGGTGTATGTGAATCCACCAACCCGCACTGGGTCAGTCTACTGAATATGGCGCAATCACCCTTCGTGGATAGGCTTACGTCCTGCAGTGGACTATTAAAAAGGCTGTAGCTAATATCAACTATATACAGTACTAGTTTTTACCCGCGGCCTCGCCCGCATGAAATTTTGATTTTTGACGCAATATCATTAAAATTTATAGCTTATGTGTTATTCTGATATATAAGCTATATTCTGCCCCCGATAGTTAAAAGGGCGCATCTGACATCTCTTATTTCGAGATTAAGATGCATTTACTGGCAGATGGGCTTTTTTTTTCGAGTCTCGCGATGTATAATATATTATACATTTATTATTTGTTTAAATCTTGTTCTTTTTCATATAAGATAAAATATATATCTGATAATATAATCATCTTGATTTCAAAGTGGGAGATGTTAGATGCGCCTATTTAACTATCGGGGGCAGCATTATTGCAAAGTTTTATTTCAATCCGTTCATTAGTTTTTGCGTGAAAGAGTAACAAACATCCATACATCCATCCATCCTTCCATCCATCCATCCATCCATCCATCCATCCATCCATCCATCCATCCATCCATCCATCCTCACAAACTTTCGCGTTTATAATATTATAGTAGGAAGTAGGATTTCCCTTGTTGACCGACGAACCACCGGAGGAGGTATACAATTCGACTTTTTTTATATGACGACTTTTTTTTTAACGCACGCATAACTTTTTTCGTAGTAGTCAGATTTCAATAATTTTTTTTTTTGGAAAGAGTATACTTCGAAATTGGTCCCATTTTAATTTTATCGAAATCGGCTGAGCCATTTTTGATAAATCAACAATAATGTAAAAAATGCTTCATCGATCCATACGAAATATTCGCGAATTCTGTACACGGGTGAAGTCGGTCATGCTAATTTTTGCAAAAAATAATTTTGTGAATTAGCTAGTTGAAGTGGCAGTAACAATGTATTACCTACATTACATAATTATTAGAACTAGTGGTCAATAGAGCTGTAATGTTCTTGAATGGAGACCACGTACCGGCAAGCGCCGAATAAATTGAATATTATGGTGAGTACAAATGATATCTTGGAATATGTCCATTGTCCTTAGTCATGAGGAACATCTGGTTACAATTGTTGTTTTTAAACTTTCGCGATTTGAACACATTATTATTTTATACTCAGTCTACCCGTGACCACGGTCGATGCAACTCGGCCGAAACGTCGGGATGAGGAGGTATTTATTTATCTCGTAATTTTAGTGCGCGATTAGTTCCGTAGTATAAAATAATAATCTGGTTACAAAAAAAAATGTTCTTACTTAGTATCTTGAAGAAAAGGCAGGGAAAATATTGATCACTTTAAAAATAACATTCAGCAACACTGTGGCTGAGTATCTGGCCATTCACTCTCATATTAGGTAACCTATGTATTTTGAGTCCGATAATCTGAAGTTGATTCTGCATTCTGACCTAATTCTAAACAGATCTGCATCGCAATGTGTTATTTATCAGGAGATTTATGCTTCCTCCTACAATCGGAGACCAAAACACATTGCACATCGGAACATACGTGCAGTGCGCGCAAATAAATAGTGAACATAAATACATATATGTAGAGAAATAACGACTGATTTCGAATCCTTGTTTTCAATAAATATTCTGATTTCACTGACTGGTTTCGGTTTCTTAGAGCGTTGTTTGTTTCCTGAACCACCATTGATAAAGAATGAACATCACCCTTTCAATCCATCCATCAGCAATAGGATGTTCACTGCTGGTCATAGGCCTCCCATGGATCTCCAAGTGTTGGAAGTGTTGGGTTGGAAGTGGCTTGTATCTAGTATCTAGCGCGATCCTGCGGTCTTAATGAGGTCATGATGGAATGAATGAATGAATGAACACTTTATTGTAACACTAAAATACAGTACGGAAAAATACACAGAAAGGAAAAAAAAGCGACTTGAACTAGTGCAACAAAGGGCGGTCTTATTGCTTATAGCAATCTCTTCCGTAATAGCAATCGTTTATGACTTCATTTTAGTCATTTGGCACCGCCTATGTGACGTTAGCCATCAATTGCTTTGCGCGGATTGCGAAAGCAATCGTTGAATAAACAACTTTGATGGCTAACGTCACATAGGCGGTGCCAAATGACTAAAATGAAGTCATAAACGATTGCTATTACGATTGCTATTGCTTAGGCGGTCGGGGGGCAGGTCATCCGTCCACCTTGTGGGTGAATGTCCTACGATGCGCTTGCCAGTTCCTGGTTCTCGAGAACTTTTCGTCTCCATTGGTCATCAGTCCTCCGTGCTATGTGCCCTGCCCACTGCCATTTCAACTTGCCAATTCGTTTAAGATCACCCTTTGGTAAGACATAATCGGTTGATTACGGCTTCGCAGACAGTTATATCTGTTTTACAATCCACTATTGGACAAACTAGCGAGACACGTCACGTTTCACGTTTGGATGAACCAGCGACAAACGTTACGTTTGACGTTTGGATAAACCAGCGACAATCGTCACGTGTAACGTTTTGTTTGTCCAATAGTGAATATTGAAACAGAGGTAACGCTTTACAAATCTAAGCAAATCCGTAACCAAACGATTATGTCCTGTTAAATGCCGATGTCCGTTTTTTATTCGCTATTACTGTACATATTCCATCACAAAGTACAGTTGCTCGACTCGTCATTTCTATATTTGTTTATGATCACTTCTATAACTATTGTTATTGAAAACGTAACGTTAAGGTAAACCATTCACGGTAAATAATGTGATAATAATACCTTGATAACGTACTAACACGGTATTCACCAAACGATAAGCAAATAATATGTATGCCATTGCACGGGTTAAACCATATAAACATAATAGAATGGAGGGAGAGACTAATAGTTAGAAACTAGGAACATAATAAATAAAAGAATAAAATATTTCGCAACTAAGATAATGTATATTTCTCAAGCAAACTACTAGCTACTAGCTTTCAGCGATAAAGTGTCGTTTTTGGTGTTCAATGTTTTGCACTAAAGAAAACACCGGTTTTTACACACGTATAATATCCCGGCCGGGCCGCTGGGAACCCGACCGGTTTCGGAATAATTAGTACTCCATCGTCAGGGAATACGCGCGCTCCTGTCGACTGGCGCACGCGCACGGTATCAAATTTAATGTTTTGGTATTAAATTTACCGTACCGCATCAGCCCTTTGTAGTCCAATTTTGGTTATAGGCCTATCATGGACCTTTGTCCAATAGCGGTATGGTGGATTCTTACACACCATAGAATTTATTCTCCGAACTTATCCAGGTTTCCTCGCGATGTTTTTCGAAAAGCCAGTAAAACATCCGTACATCAATTCTACAAATATTTTAATTTAATTTATACTGTCTTACGATGCAAGGTTGATCGTTCTCCCAGTAGACCATCTCCACTTCTTAAATTTAGTGTACATAAAAATCTTGGAAGAGTTAGTATCGAGAATAGAATTAAGAGTATACGTATACTATGATACTATAATGAAAATACTTACATGTGTTCGGCTAAAAATCGTTTTGTATAAAGGTGGCGCCGTACTGGTGGAGTGGCAACTTCAGTGCCCCAGCGGAGGCTATTCTGACCCAACACGCGGCTCAAAGTGGGCTCAGCCAGCAGGACAACAACCTGGCTCAGTGGGCCGTGTACTGCGCCGTCACAGTAGACCATCCGCTCAGCTTCGGCCTCTTCAACGCTTTACTGGATAAGATCTCTGCACCGGTCAAATCTGGTAAGATCTAAACACATACACAAAGAAAGATCACTAACCATTAAGGTCCAACGCTTAGGCTTAGGCTTCAGCGCGCGAAATCCAACTTTTGGGTTCTTTGCCATTTGCAGCAGATGAATTGAATGATCAATGAATTGTCGTACAAGGGATAGTTAGTAAAGGGTAGGTAATTTACGATTTGACAAAAACGATTTGGGAAAAGGTGCCCGGAGATTTGATGATGATCTTCAAATTTATGATCACCTTGGCTTTGTTCTTTACCAACATTTATTGAACGTAACCCTTTGTTTACACTTTACGTACTCTTTGCTATCCAATATCAAGACATTTGGGATTTTTTGTGTCGCGTTACATGCTTACAAGATCAATAATTATAGCTACGAGTATATCATTTATTGACTCTTCAGTTCAATATTTTATTAGGCTATTGCACGATATAGGATAATTATACTGGTATATACCCGATTAATCGAATATAGCGGCCACACAAAATTGTGAGCAATAAATCAATCCAACGAGGTGTTGTAATAACTAACTCGCGTAACCTTCAATTTGTTAAAATTGCCGGAGTTTTTACTAAGAGTCAATTACTATATTTTTTCTTCTATCCAGGACTTATCAATGAAGAGGACGCCAAGATATTTTGGGATGGGGCTAAAAAACTTCTACCCACATGCTATAGCCATATTAGGAGGCTGAGAAAAAAGACTGCCGGCGATAAGACTGTCATGAAAACTTTACGGGAAGTTCTTACAATCCTGCTAAAGCTGTCAGAACTGGACGTACCAGAAACCATAGATCTCTTCCCCACAAACCTGTATGGTTGGCTAAGAGAGGATAAAACTAAATGGACCATACATGAAGTATTACATCAGGCAGTGCTGCAAGGAGCGTCGGATTGGTTCGTCCATATACTAGACAATAACGAATGCAAGGGCGATACGGAAGAGTGTAGGTTGCAGCATTGGATCATAGTCATACAGCTGGTGCGCTCAGACTTGCAGAGAGCTATTGAATATTATGAAAGAGTTTTTGTTGAGTGAGTATTTTTTGTATAAAACTACCTACTTATTATTGATACATACATTTATTTACGGTTGTTGCATTTGCAAAGTACAAAGAGATTTAGTTCTACACAATTTATACTCATCGTTGTGGATAACATTTACTGTCAGACTAACTCGGATATCACGAAAAGCTGACTTAGCTTTTCATTAACTGTCCAATTTTTTTTAGAATGGCTGATCTCGGTGTTGATCCCATCGTAAAATTACTACGTGCTACTTTTTGCTTTAGTTTTTTTTTTCAAGCTTGTCAAAATATTTTTTCCAAATCCTTTAAAAGAATCACTACTTCCTTACAAAACCCAATTAGTCTTATATTGTACCATAGATTACGTAAATAAAGTCGTAAGCCATGTCTTACTTAAGCCATTAATGATTCACGTAATGATTCTCGACTGTCCTGAATACCCGGCACTAATGATGTAAATGACTCGAACGTCTTTGCTAGATCATGGTCAGATCATTACTCTTATTTGCTAGGTATCTGCTTATCACGCGATCACCTGTTATTGTTACCTTTTGTTTTATCACCAAGTGCTTAATAATGTTTAATTGGTAGGAGTTTATGAGTTTTAATCCTCTCATGTAGATGTATACCTACTCCTGCAATGGCGACTTTGTGGTGCTATTGCAGGCTCTAAACGTCTAATAAAAAAGTGTGATGAGTTCGTGCTATTTCTTTTGCGTATTTATTTTTGAAAATACTTGAAATTACAGAGATGTGTTATTGTACACCTATTGACTTTTTTTTTAACAATATGATTTGCCGAACTCTCGAAATCAGGTGTTCCATACATTTTTTCGAGAGTCAATGAACATTTTCGGCAATCAGTTTTACGTACTAACATAAGCCGTGGTGGCCTAGAGGTAGTGACACCCGCCTTGCAATCGCGAGGTCGTGGGTTCAAATCCCGGTCCCGTACCAATAAGTTCTTTGGAATTTTGTACGGAATTTCACACCACTGGCTTTCGGTGAAGGAAAACATCGTGAGGCAACCTGCATACTTCCGTAGAAGAAATTCGATGGCGTATGTGAATCCACCAACCCGCACTGGGCCAGTGTGGTGGATATGGCCCAATCACCGTTCGTGGGTAGGCCTACGTCCTGCAGTGGACTATTAAAAGGCTGATACAGTACTAATAAAACTTACTGTGGATCGGATAATTTTTCTTTCGCGTTTTCGGGTTTGTTGGGATAGTAAAAATACATAATAATGAGTACCTATATATAATCTACTTATGTACCTCTAAGAGTTATTTGCACTTCACTAAGCAACAGCCTTAATTAATGTAATAACATTTTCTTTCCAGTATAATGAACTTCCCCTACCCGAAAACGCTATACGGCCTCTACGAAGGCAAGATAGCTTCCCTAGTCGAACCGGATGTAATAGAAGTTTGCAAGAGTCTAAAGAGGCTTCACTACAAAACTGGCTCCAGCAGCAGCGTGCATTTAGCCGGCGGAATCAATGGCGAAACGGGGCTTGGGACGCCGACCGTCACTGATGAGCCACTCACTATGGGAACTAAACTGTTTGAGCTGTATCTTACGCTACAACGGTTCTTGATGTGAGTATTTTGTTATTAAGATTTAGTTAGTGTAAGGAGACTTCACCACAAAACTGAGTCGAACAACAGCGTGTATTTAGCCGGCGGAATCAATGGCGAGACTTGGCTTGGGGCGGTCACTGATGAGCCACTAACTATGGGAACTAAGCTTGACCTGTATCTTACTCTGCTGTTCTTGATGTGAGTATTTTGTTATATTTTAAGATGTTTTAAATATCCACTCTAATGACCCCCATAACAAGTTAGCCAGTATAGTGAAATCGATAAATAGAAAAACAGTCTGTAGGTATCGACATACGGAGAAATGTATTCTTTAAGTTGCCGATGATAAGGTTTTCCATGTAGGAAAACTCTTAAAATATTTCAAGGTAACTAATAAGGGTGAAATGCGTTGTACAAAATGTAAGAGTGCGTGTTAAGTTAGAACGACGTGTTACATTTTCGGTATCGGTTATATTTAACCTCCAGGCCACACACGTGTTCAAAGAATTAAAAATATGGAAACAATCAGTGCGAGGAAAACTTAACGGTTTACTGTAAACACACTCAAACTTCGCATGTACCATGTACGTAATCTAAATTACCAAAAAACTCTGGAAGCTAAGAAAAAACCAGTTTGTTTATACATAGTACGAATTGAATGAGTTTAATTATTGATATGATCCAATTAAATTTGATTGGTAGCTATATAGCCGTAAAAATAACCGACATTACATGACAATTAAACACAGTATCACACGATGAAGAAGCTATTTCACGTCACGGTAAAATATAGCTCGTCATACAATCGACAAATTTTTATCTCTATTTTTGCTGCTTCATTTAAATGTACTTAAAACTGGTGACATCAAAATATGTTCCAAGATAACATGAAGTAAAGTTTCCGTCGTGTGACGACCTTATGACCCAGTCTCAATGATATTTAATGAATGTCAAGAAAGTTAAATATTGAAGCTCCAAATAAAGGCCCATTGAACTGGCAGGTATTATTTGACCGCTAAATAATTTTGTTTGCTCTTTACAAACAATGTTCATATCGTGTGCTGTTTATAGGTCCAATATTGATATAGGTTTAAAGACTTGTCCCTATACTGTAATTCGTTTTAACTAAATACTATATCCTAGTTATAAGAAGGAATAAAAATTAATTGAAACAAACAAAAAACTGCATAAAATGTGGCAGCACTTGCTAAAGATGTGATTGTTTTTGTAGAACACACTTCATTAACACTATTAATCAGCCGTGTGACATCTATCACAATATAAGTAGACCTTTTCTGTATATTTCCAATAAAACCAGTTGGATTCGGCTTCCACCCATTGTTTACTTTTCATAATAAATGTGTGGCAATAATAGCCTTTTCGATATGCGGTTACATAATAATTATATTATATGTGAAAATATGTACGAGCCGATACTTCTTTGATGTAAAGGGAAATTAAACTATTGGTCCATTTGTTTGACAACATGTTTGCGCAAAAACTCTACTGTTGGACTTTTTGTACAAACTCACTCAGCAAACATTAGTGAAACAACTGGCGGCATTTCATTAAAAAAGATTTCTAAGGGGCACATTTTTTTTCATAAAACATTTCCTTTCCAGGCTAGGTCAAGGCCTCAACGAGACCGATTGGAACTCCTACGCCATATCCAAATTCCATTCCTGGTTTTTCGGAGGAGTGGCCCAATGGCTCGACATAGCTGCTTACAAAGCTCTCACACGCATTGAAAAAGCCGTAGAATTAGATGCGTTGAACCAAGTGGATAATACGGTGAAATACAGCAGTTCTGGAGTGGATACGTTGACCATCTTCTACCAGATTAAAATATTTTGGCAGCAGCTTGCCTGGCCTGATGTGGAGGGGTGTTATACGTTTGTGGCGAAGATTGTTGATGTAAGTTTTTAGAATATTCTCAATTTAATCTCTCTCTCTCTCTCTCTCTCTCTCTCTCTCTCTCTCTCTCTCTCGCCTTTACAAATAAAATCGTACCAAACAAAAAAGTTCGACTAATTTCAATTCTGTAGACTACGTTTTAGATTTATCTTTGTTGTAATCCCACGGCGTGTTTTGCTAATATCTTTTATTTTTTTTAATACAAAAGAAGTCATAGAAAATATTCGAATTCTTTCCTACATTGTATTCGTGTCAAAAGGTCACAACTACTATGCAACATTATTTTGCGCCAACTTATTTTTATAAATAAATTTATTATCATTACATCTTAGCGTTCAATTATCAGCTAAATCCCGATATTGTGTACCCTTCTTTCTTACATTCATACTGAATATTGCGGTTTCAGGACATCTGTCGCTGTCTTGTCTTCTACTCAGACCGCATGGCGAGTCGAGTGGACAACGTGGGGATGGAAAGCACCGTGTACGGCGACCGGTTCGAAGTTACCACCGAGTGGTGCGTCGCGATCAATAACATCGACTACGTGAGGCAGAGCTTAGAGCCGTTTGTGGAAGAACTCGGGATGGATGACATAGTACGCAGGCTGAGTGAGGCCAGGTCGCCTGTTGAAGCTCAGAGGTAAGATATAATTGTCTGAAGTGACCCCTATTAGTTCACTCAATGGTTAGATAGATCAGACCGTCGTTTGAAGTGACCACAGAGTGGTGCGTCGCGATCAATAACATCGATTATGTGAGGCAGAGCTTAGAGACGTTTGTGGAAGAACTGGGAATGGATAGTGAGGCCAGGTCGCCTGTTGAAGCTCAGAGGTACAGTCAGTACAAGTCATCTAGTCCGATCTGAACACGACGCGTATACCTGCACAGAAGCAAAAAATGGGTATCAGCGGGGCCCCCCTAGCAGGAAACATGCCACGTGACCACCCTTGACAAATCACGGCGTAAAGCGTATTTCATTAGTGTGCTTTCGTTCTGTGTGTCGTAGTCACGTTCGCTAGATTTTGTACAGTCGCGCGCGACATTTTTGTTATGAAAACTGTTTGTTAAGTTTTTTTGTTGAATTTTCGTTTTGTGTTATTTTTTATTTTGTTGTTGTTTCTTGTTACTTTTAACTATTTAAATAATTTTCGTTATTATAATGTTTTATTTTCATAACAGCGTGATTATTTTTAGGCTTAAGTTATAGTCAGGTTACCTAAATACTTTAGCACCATTCGATAGGAATCTGGATCTAATATGTACCTAATCCCAATAACCATAATAACAATTAAATTAATTTAATTCGTACATAATATTGTTACAATTGACTGCACTGACGCGGGCCGCCATGGTGCAACTTCAGATCGGGCTAGATGTTTTGCGATTACTGTAAGATTTGTGAAGTTGCCACCGTTTAAACGATCCGTCACTTTATATGAAAGAAAAAAGTAGTAAAAAGTTGGCTAGTCCTATTTCTGTGTATGTGATGGTGTATGTATATACGGGTTTATATATTGTAAACCCGCACTAGATCAGCGTGGTAGATATGGCCCAATCGCCATTAGTGAGCAGGCCTATGTTCAGCAGAGGACTTTTAAAACCTCGGTAAAGTACTGAGGCCTTACTTGAGCTTGAGTAGTAAACGGAAATTATTATCGTTTTCGTGTGGCTCCGTACATATTTCTTAAAGGCGCCAGGAGCGCGTTGCAAAAATATCTGGATGGACACTAAAGCTATTGCAGTTTTAGTTTACGTATACCTAATCTCTAAGGCCTTCATGTGTGCTACGAGCCAAATGGCAGTCGAATCGTATCTTGGTGGACGTACCACGGACCGAAATGTGCAATACGATTATCGCTTCATAATTATAATATAATCACATCTACGTTATAAACTTACGTGACGCATTGATTTTACTTTTCAGATGTAAAGAAACCATGAAGAATGTAATTGAAAACGCAATAGATACAGTAAGAAATAAAATTGTTGACTTACTGATGGTCATGGTTAAAAAGGTAAGAAAACGTTAGGTTATTATATCTACAGGAACTTTTGTTATTTGAAAAAAATGCACAAGTTTTATATGTAGATGTACGTTCATAGATGTTCTTACAATATCTCATTTACATAATACCTATATACTGAGTACGGTATCCGTAAAAATATAGGGTTATTCTAACCAAGCCGAAAGGATATGATTTAGCAAATTTCAGTATGGGGTCAGTTCGGAATTCGACAAAAAAAAAAACAGCTGTCAAACAAAATCACTACACGAAATCGACAAAATATATGAAATCAGCTGATTTTATTTTCTCGAATTCCGCGGTTTGGCTGCATTGTGAAAGGGGTTTGTACTCGTACTTAAAAATAGTCTGACTTACGCTCTTTCTGCTAAGTACACCGTCCTGAATAACCGTGTGTGTTAGAGAGGTATATTTCTTAGGATGATTACGAAAGAAGGAAGCGCACATAAAAGTCAAGTCGTACTTTTTTCCATTTTTTGACCGTGAAAATGTGTAACCTTTCAGATGATGCCGTCCATAACTCGCTACCTAGTCGAAGGTGCCGAATTACTGCACCAAGATTGCTCCAGCATGGACCGCGTTATGCGATACTTGGAAGCCAACTTAGACACCTTATACCAGCATTTAAACAACGAAAACTTCTCCCGAACCCTCGACATAGTGTGGGACCAACTCGGCGAAGTCTTATATGAATTAATTCAGGCTAACTTGGAGGTATGAATTTTTCAATATTTTTGTGTCTCTAATGTTTCAATATTAATGTGTATTTTTGCTAACAGCTGTATAATGCATAGCTATAGTGTTAATACCGAGTTTTTTAATTGTTTTTCACTATTTACTAATTTCATTCTGTCAACGGACCAGTGAAACTCGTAATTTTTAATATTTTAAAATACATATATGTGTTTTTTTATTTATTTTAGAATTATCATATGGTTATGCAACGTTTTTGTGTCATAATAATATTTCACTGAGTCCATTTTGTATTTGCCATCAATGACTAACATAGTGGTTAATTTTGGTTTTTAGAAAGAGAGGCTCGCCACCCGAATCAGCTTGTTTAGACGTAGATATTTTGGAAAAAACAAAGTGTCCCCAAACCTTGTTTTAATTCGGGTAAATAATGTTACCGTTGTGTACGCACGCCTTGCAAAATTACTTAGACGTCTGCACCCTAAAGTCTTTTAATAGCGACAATTAGTGTTGCTGAGTTAGTGTTCAATTTAAGTGTCCTTAAGCAAAAAGTTAGTCTTTTGTTGATCATGACTGCTAAGGTTGGTCGAAAAGAGTAAATACCTACTTAAATATTATCTTCCCCTCTTTGCCATGTTATTAAAATGGTATATCAAGAAAGCATGTTACCGATTGAAATGTTTACATTATGGACTGATTTTCACACACAATTTTTTACATTTTATTTTCAGTAAAAACTTTTTTGTAGCTGTCATGTCACAGATTTTTTCAACAAATATGCACATTTTACTTATAAGCTCACAGAGCCTCCTGATTGTCTAAGCGTACTGGTCTTCGACTTTGCGTTCCGTCCCACTCGCTCATGTGGCGTGAATATACATGATGACGGGGTAAAAAAATATTATTATAATTAGTCCCTTAGTTAGTTCATCGAGAAATATTGAACACGTACGTCGTTTTTTCTTTTGTAAATCAAACAAAATATGGGACAGATAATAAAGCGCATCAAAGTTCCAGAGTGGGGGCTCATGTCATTTCTGTATAGGAAGTGTGAGTCACGCGGAGCTTTAACGGATTATATCTTCCATCATTTTCTGTTTCATAAAGAAAATAAAAAATACGTGTCTAATATTTTTTGATAATTTAACTTACGGATTAATTATATTCTTATCATCTAGCCTATTGCCTCGAGCATGCAGGATAAAACGCAAAGTCTAAGGCATATGTATGACAAGACAATCAGAGAGATGGCAGAGTGACTAATGTGTTTTGTTGTTTGCTAGCACCGCAGGGCTAGGATAACCCGCTATATCGACCCGAGACGCTTGAGCAAAACCGCCGCAGCGGCCCTAGACGCGGTAATACACACACACGCACAGCAATGTTTTATGTTTGTGGCTGTGGTGTCGCTGGATTTTAGCGTACCACTTGAAATGTTTGTTTTATTAAGAAAAGTCATTTTTTCTGACTAAAAAGAGCATTCCGATGGCTTTAAGCGTATTAAGCCTATTTTTTTCTCTAAATATGTCCATCCGTGTAAAGAAATTTTTAAATTGTTCAAAGAATTGGTTAATTCAAAGTCTTAAGAACTTGGACTTTGTTTTTGACCATAATATAATGAAGAAATAATATTGCATGAAATTTCAATTTTCAAAGAAAATTACCTTTTAGGTTTCAATTTTAGAATTTTGTTTGTAACTAGGTATGTGAGTGTGAAATGTTAACCAATGAGATATCAGTTACATATATCATAAGTTTGTTCTAATATTATTTCATTTCCAAATACTTAGTTCTGGAAAAAAATCAGAATAATATATAACTCAAATTACCATAACACATTTTATCAATATCCTCAAACGTTTCAAGGAAGTATGCTTTGCTCAGAACAATATATTCTGTTTTGAGTAATATCAACCAAATTCAGCGACACAAACTTGTCTGGCTGTCTAGTCGCTAGAAAAATGCTGTTAAATAGAAGTAGATTTATAAAGCATGTTAATTGTCGATGTTTTCTTCGGGGTTGCACTTTTGTCCAAAGTTGTTTGTCCGGCTTCAATGTAGCACGTTCAAAAACTATATCTAATTGTGAATAATTGTGATGTTAAAGTAGAATAGCCATAGATAATGTAAAAATTGTTATGTAAGGTTAGGCTTAGAATTTATCTCAAATTTTACCGTTAATTTATTCTGAGATAGGTGCATCATCTCATAGTAGGTAAATATTATTTTACAAACTCTATGACGCGAAGTTCTCGACTACGTTTCGTATTCATGCGGAATACTCTACGGAAGAGCTTTTCCTCTTTTAAGGAATTTCTAGAAAAAAACCTAGACTCTAGGATATAGTTGTGCTCGATACTACTCGTATGTCTAAGTTTTCCTGTAGGGTTAACTCCGAAACCGTGAAGAATAAATTAGCCATTCCATACATTTGGTCGTACGGCAAACTTTTTGTATGGTATATTTGTTTTATGCGATTTCAGGTTTGACAGAAAGTTGGAAAAATTGGCCATAAATTAACGGTCACAACTACATTCTAGAGTAGTGCGAATGAATCGTCTATCGCATATATTACTTACATTATTCATATAAATGAGAACTAATGAACACGCATGTGCTTATAATCATTCATTTGTTTTATTAGTTTCAATGACTTCACGTTCGAAATTCTTCTGATTTTAACTCTAAAGCATGATTTCGGAATGGTGCATGAAAAGTTTTCTGTGCCTCAAATTGCTATCTTACGATTTAGATTTGATAAAATTTAACGTCATGCATGCGTTTTTCTTTTTACTTTTTCTACCCTTGTAGTTTATTCTTTTATCTCTTCGATGTATTCGGGAGATTGAATCTGTCTTGACATGTTTAATCATTGTTTTCATTTCATTATTATAGTGTGTTCACCCGTGGATTGTGTGGGGATTGGGCATTATGAAAGACTCATATATCGTCAACTATGAGGTGACTGGGACATAATTTTTGTACATATCATATTTATTTAGTTTTTTTTTAACATATTGTATTTGTTCTTTATTTAATATAGTCATATAATTATATTTTTCTTGTAGGCACTTGATAATAGGCGCGCTTTATTTTATACGAATGATATGTGACTGGTGAAATAACAGACATATTATTGGAAAATATAGGTATAATACTTGTCTTTATGAACATGTTTTGACAAAGAAGAAAGAATAACAAAGAACAAAAAAGCAAAACATAAAGTACTCGTAACTTTTGGGATAGATTCTGAAATCATCTTGTCACTATTCCATACATTCATTTGTCTAGAATAAAATTAGTATCCTCAATTTGTCCATTGTTTCTCCAGTTACCCATTTAATCATAGCTTGGGATGTATCTATTCAAGCTTTTGGAGCAAGTGGATATTTTGTGCGCAAATATGTTGGCTTCAGCCACCCATTGATTTTCATTATTACGTTAGTCCATCAATGCTCCATATACCAGCTACAATGACGCTTAAGGAATGGGAATATTACGGTGTTTTGTTATAACCATCTACCTAATAAACTGTTTGATCAATCAAAATCTTTTTGCACTAATTTAATCTAAAAAGTAAAAGTTATTTATTTATATTTTGTTGAGAAGATGGCTCTACAATACAATTTGGTTTATATGTTTATGTGTTATTAATTATTATATTGTTTTGTTCTGTCCTGTTGTATGGGAACATTTAAAATAGTAATTGTTAGATATTGATTGTTATTTAAATTAAAAATACTACTAACTAATCCAGATTTAAATCTGTTATTCGGATTCATTTTGTTATATCGTTTATTTTAGTTCATTTTGTTAGTAAATCAACTATGCTACTAAAACTTATATTAGTATTCATTAGTTTCAATCAAACTGAGTAATTTTAGAAGTAAACTAATACTCTACATTCATAGTATCGATTGTAAATTTCCAGAAACGTCGTCCGCCGTCATTCTTTTCCAACCTTCACGAATGCCTCAAAATCATGATCAGATCGTTCCGCCAAGACAACAAGGAGGTCGTATCTTCAGAGACGTTGAAACGCGTGGAGTATTTACTGAAGATACATGGCATGGAGACTAGAGAACTGATTCATCAGTACCATTTGGAGAGGTGGCAGGAACAGCAAGCCATCACTGAGCCTAAGATGGGCATGTTGACAGTGCGAGCTCAGTTTATAGAAGACAATTTGAAGATTGAAATTATGAATGCTAGGAATTTGATGCCTACTGATTCGAATGGTGAGTTTATCTAACGATGTTTTGTACATAATTACAGGGTGTTTCTCTAGTGTATCTAGAGTAGACGATGCATATTTTCTAGGTTATCAGTTTACTCGTTGTATGACTGCTTTTAACGACTCTAAGTGTGTTAACTTCCTCGAATGACAAAAAACCAGCCAGCTGATAGTTCATAGAAAAAAGTCGTCGATTCGTCGATTAAATGAAAGGAACATCCGTTTCTTTTCGCTATTTTTGGGGCTGACCACATAGTCAAATTTACTGGTCATAACCGACGGCTGAAAAAGCCGTAAAGTTCACAATGGAGACTATTTGCATGCGTAGCGTTGGACGTTCAACTGACAACTGGGTTGCGCTGGATGCAAATTGATCACGATCGATCTTATTGGAAATTTATCGAAGAAAACTGCTCTGTATTTTGTATGAGCATAGAACAGTGTCGAAAGTTCACCGATATAGTGCTTAATAGGGCTTAATGGTGTAATCACAGCCGTAGGAACATAGTAAGTGTAAGCAACATCGAATCGTTCTTATGGAAAATCAACTGGCGAGCGTTGGCATAGCTTGTTTTTTTATAGAAAAGCAACTTCTCAATGTCGCCCACTCCAGAAGAATTGAATGTGCGGGCTTTCAAGCTTTATAGGGCGAGCAAAAAAGCTAAAAGAGCTATGCTCATAAAGGGATGCTTATGTCCTCCAATAGATTTGTGCATCAGCAGTAGACGTTCTATACTAAAGTGATGAATGATAAATATTTGTGTTATAAATATGATCGTGGTTCCAGGGTTATGCGACTCGTACGTGCGAGCGTATCTCCTTCCGGAGGACACGTTCGCCAACGTCGTGAAGCCCAAGACTCAGACGCATAACAAGAATCTCTTCCCGCTGTACGACGAAATGTTCATCATGTAAGTTCTAACGCATTGCTTATCTAGGAGTGTTTACTATGTTGAAGTACTTATTCATTTATCATGAATTCTTTTACTGTCTCAAGCTTATTTAAATTCAATATTTTGATCTTGGCTCATTTTAAGGCTTAATAACTTGAATCCGCTTACAACTACTGTATAGGTATTGAGAAAATGTTCACCTATCGTACTTATATGAATTGCAAAGCAAAGAGTATACCTATTCTCAGACACTTGTTGTGAAAATTGTATTGTTTGCCGAATATCTTCGTGGTATAAACTGTCGATATAAATAATATTTGCACGCATTCTTTTAGACTGCTTGGCGGTTGAATAGTGGGAAAAAGATTGGCATTTCCCAAATCATTTCATTAATAAAACACTTCAGTGCTAACCATAAATTTTATCACCAAAAAAATGATCACAAAAAAATTATTTGTTTTAGACCCCTAACCCACGAGCAGCGCAACACAACCGATGGCCTTCTCCACTTCATAATAAAGGATAAAGATATGTTCAGCATGAGCAACGCGTTCGTGGGCGAGGCGTATCTCCATTTCAGCGAGATCCCCGACACGCCCGCTCCGATATCTAGTCTACCACAGAGTCTGTTGACTCTCACCAGGCCTGCTACTATTGGTGAGTCACTTACTGTACTTTATAAAGGATAAAGACAGGTTAACTGAGTAACGCGTTCGTGGGCAAAGCGTATCTCCATTTCATCGAGATCCCTCTAGATATGTAGTGTGCTGCAGAGCTTTTTGGCTCTCACCAGGCCCGCTACCATTGGTAAGAGACTTATTGTACTGGACTAGCCTTGCTTGCTGCGATTCATAATACAAGATAAAGATATGTTCAGTGAGTAAAGCGTTCGTGGGCGAAGCATATCTCCATTTCAGCAAGATCCCCGACACGCCCGCGCCGATATCTATTCTACCGCAGAGCTTTATGACTTACCAGGCCCGCTACCATTGGTAAGTTACTTACTGTACTAGCTTGGCTTGCTGTACCATATAATTAAAGATAAAGACAAGTTCAGTGAGTAACATGTTCGGAGGCGAGGCATATCTCCATTTCAGCGAGATCTCCAACACGCCCGCGCCGATATCCAGTCTGCCGCAGAGTCTATTGACCCTTACCAGGCCCGCTAGTATTGGTGAGTCACTCACTGTACTGTACCAGCCGTGCTGCACTTCATAATAAAGGATAAATACATGTTCAATAAACGACGCGTTGGTGGGCGAAGCGTATTTCCATATTAACGAAATCCCCGACACGCCCGCGCCCATATCTAGTCTACCACAGAGCCTTTTGACTATTATCGGTGAGTCATTTACTGTACTGTACCAGCTTTCCTTTCTATACATTATAAAGGAAATTTACAATGAGTAATGCGTTCGTGGGCGAGGCGTATCTCCATTTCACCTAAATCTCCACACGCCCGCGCGGATATCTAGGGCCGTATTGTGTACGCGTTCTCATGGCCGGCTTCGCTTTATCTCCTGTTCGCGCCAGTTACTAGCGTCACGAGAGCGAGGGGGAGGAAAAGCGAAGTCGATCGTCAGAACGTGTATACAATACGGCCGCTAATCTGGTGCAGAGCCTGTTGACTCGTCATGCCCGCTACTACTTATTGGTGAGCTTAACCATGACAGAGATTTTCAGGCGGCTCAAAATTTCGGTCACCACGGCTAATCATCCGTCCATCCGGCTTATACGAACTTACTTATTGTCATTGGCATTTGACTGCCTCGGTGGCTCAGTGGATGACTGCCTCGGTGGCTCAGTGGATAGTGACCCTAACTTCTGGATCAAAGAGGCGTCGGTTCGATCCCCACCAGGGCAAATATTTATGTGATGAACATAAATGTTTGCTCTGTGTCTGGGTGTTATTTAGTTCTATCTACATAAGTATGTAATTAAAATACGTATATGTAGTATATCAGTCTCTGGCAGCCATATCACAAGCTTTGCTTAGTTTGGGGTCAGAGGCCGTGTGTAAGATGTCCCAAAATATTTGTTATTATTATTTATTATATTGTGGAAGTTTGTAGATAAAGTGGGCAATAAAACGAGGCATTACATGAACGCCAAAGTTTAATTAAGTATCTCAAATTACTACAAATCAGCAGGTTATCCAACTCGAAAAGAGGTACAAACAGGGTTCAGAAACATTGTACCCAAACTACAGCCCGTTCCCAGTTATTTTACCTCTGACATTTGGCCTTGTCTCTAGCCAGAGACAAGGCCAAATGTCAGAGGTGCCTGTGATGGTTATTACACTATACTCTATAAAATTTAACTTGATCTCTGCGACAGTAGAAGATTGACATTTTTAGAGTTGGGATAGTGGTGGAAAAAATCGATTTTCAAACAATGTTGTAATGAAATCGAATGAGTAGTTGAAGGTGAGAAATTGGATTTCATTTACTTACTATTATTTAAGATCAAGTATGTACACATGTAAATAATGTTATGATATTAATTATATACTCATAATAATGTAACGATAGTATTTATCGACGTTTTTCACTATTATCGATGCTAATGTAACATATAATTGGGTTTAATTTAATTACACATGTGAAAAATGTTATGATATTAAAATATACAATAAAATTAATGATAAATCAAGTTTTATTTAAAATATCGTCAGAATAAACAATCGATATTTTAATTAAAACTCTATCTAAAACTCTGTGGTCACGATCATTCGTCGCCCATCACTAGTCGGCATGCCCACAAAGTATGACATTGACAGGTACTGTCTGTACTATTAAGAAATTCAGGACTTCATAGGCGTGATTTTTCTGACAGCTGTCGCAGAGATCAAGTTAAATTTTATAGAGTATAGTATCTACTATTGTATAACCATCACAGGTTAGACAGAGACACACCGACAATTGTCAGAGCTAAATAACTGTGTACACGTATGATTTTATTTTATCGCTAAAGTAACACTTAATTTCCTTACAGATGGCGACGCCATAAAGGCCCTAGAATCCCGCCAAGGCGATAAGCAAGCGAGAGAGTTCCTCAAGAAACAAAGACAGAAGATCCCGAGCAGCAAACAATTTTTCTCACTAGGCTGAACTAACTGAGCTTTTACTAATATGTTGGAAATAACGCACAGGGTCTGTGATATAATTGGTAAATTGAAAAGTGTCCTAAACCAATTTCACATAACTGAAACTATTTAATGTATAGTACTTCCTACTTGTAGGTTTATCTCTTATTTCAACGCTGTAAGTTGGTAAACACTTCAATTAATTTGGCGTGAACATCAAACTAGTTATATTGGTAAAGCACCGGGACGGAAATCCGAGTATGCAGGTTCAAATCCTGCGGTCACGACAAATTTTTGACTTGTTTATTGCAAAAAGAACTTTTTAACCAATTAAAATAACCAAGATAGATGATTGACTATAGGTGCTGTCAAATATTAAAAAAATAAGATTATAAAGGATTTGTTGATGATTTTATAATTTGCTAAAAATTAGCTAGGTACTTTTTTATCGCGATATTTGTGGATCAATGATTTAAGTTAAGCTCAGTTTATATAAAGTAGCTATCAAATAACTTTTAAAATGAAGCCCACGTATTCTAAAGTAAAAAGTGTAAAGGCATTGAGAAAATGTTGTCAATAGTAAGAGCAAATGCTCAGAAGCTGACCGTTTCTGACATCACGGATTACGTCTCCAATATTCCTACTAGTTACTTAGTAATTATTTGTCTTCCTATATGGAGTTCCAATAATACATTAGAAAGCTTCGACATTTTTGTGACGATAATATACTATTTTAAACCTATTGCATTGTCGTAATATCTTTGTGCTACCGTTACTTTATAAAAGCTATTTGAAGTTGGTTTAACGTGGGTCGTCTTGGTCAGAGCGCAAAATTCAAATATTTTTGTGTTTTTTGACATTTATAAATAAACTACTGATTTTAAGTTTACGAAAACTCATTTAGCGACCATAAATTGGATGAATTTAAGAGTTACATACCTACTCTTAAAAGCCAAATAAGTTGGTGGTCAGTTTATCTACGAAAGTGCAACTATTATGTCCTTGAGCCGTTATTCGAAGCCTTTTAAACATATATATTGAGAATGCATCTTCCGTTTCCGGCCGTATTTGCGGTTGTAGTTTCCTCTGTTGGGCTAAAATGGCAACCCAGGCCGCCACGTTCCCAGGCAGCGTATAGTTCTCCTCATTGGCGTCTTAACTTCCGTGCCGTTAAGTTACGTTAACGCTGTTAGCGTTCGTCGTTATTTCAAAATCATTTCACAAAATTATTTTACTTCTATTGTTCTAAATAACTTAAATAGGTTGTAGTTTCAAAATATTTTTTCTGAAAGTGAATTAATTCAATTTGAAAAGTTATATTTCTACCTACATAATGACTGAAATAAAATATGCGAAAAATTCGTAAAGTTGTTCACGTGCTCGAGGATGAACCTAGTCGACGTCATCGTCCTGTAGCGGTACTACCCAAGTAGCACACTAGTGAATTTTGCAACTTATATTATAGCTCTAAGTTGCAAATTAGTTGTATTACAGTATTTGATAAAACCTGTAGCTTCAAACACAACTCTTATTTGTATATGAGTACTTCTTGTCGCTCGTAGTTTCATAGGAAAGATTTTTATTTCTGCTTTGTTTCCTACGGTAGCATAAAACCGATTTTGTTACCTAAAGTAACATACAGGTTTTAATTTCCACTTATACAGAAGTATTGGTTGCATATAAGGTCTCTAAATCACATATATGCAACTCCTAAATCTAAGCGCTATCTTACTCTTATTTGGCACTTTTAGTTCCAAATAAGTAATACAATAGAGGAATATATCTCTTGTAGTAGCTAAAGGTATTATTTTGCAGCTCTTTTGAAACCTGTTATATTTGCAGCTTTAAGGGCTAGTGTACTCTGCCACGCCACTTCAACGCGTAACTAAGTTTCTATAGGGGTTCTGGAATACCAAAAGCAGCAATTTCAACTTATTTGAAACCACTAAAGATCTAACAGTTTCAAAATTAGGTATTATATTATTATTTTAACTATTGCTACTATAATAACGCATATGTGTATTTATATTGTTTAAGCTGTTGTCTTACGCTCACTTAGGCATAGGCCTATCAAAGTACTAAAACATCAGGACCTTTATAAAAATGAATTCCATAACATGGAAAAAAGTAAAACGTTTTTATCAATTTTGGGACCCCTAATTCACAGGCACTGGGAGATCTACAAAAGATAAAATAATTACTATTGGTAATAAGATCCACTACTTTGCCACTCGCAAGATATAAATAAGTGATTTTTACATCTTGTAGGTGCAAATAGAGCATATATTAGTGATATTAAGAACTATAAGATTTCTTTACGTCGCCATGTTTAGAAAATGGAGACCTTGAAAATGTTTTGTTTTGAACATGATTTTTATCACACTGATGCGTAAACACAGAGTTTTGATAGTTATGATTGATGTACTTTAACATCATACGTAACCTAAAACTATTATATCAGGTTTTTAACAGTTTTACTTTTCAATAGTATTATTTCGTTTATTAATTTAGCACAGTATTTTTAATAAGTCTTGATCAAATCGAAGGCCCGTTGAAATTTACAAAGAAAACAATGTATAGTTTCACAGTAACAAAACAATCGCAATGACTTTTGTGATATTTCAATGCAGGGAAGCAAATACAATATTATGTCACCAAACACAAACAGAAATATAATATGTACGATGGCCGCGCCAATCTCAATCAAAATACCGTCCGTAACACAAAATACAATTTTACAGCTATCGCGGACTGTCGCTACTCTGTATAACTTTGACGTTTCATTTATCGCTCAATGACCGAGCGCGTTGAATGAAGGAACGCACTATTGTTCAATGAATCGTTCACTGCGCACATTTTACACTCATAGTTCTAATTGCCACTCATGGTGATCTTGAGAACTGCTATAGATTCCATTTGGAACTAAAAATAAGCTGCAATTTTTCGCCACTTGGTTCTATAATGGTTGCATAAGGGTTCTCTCCACCTATATAGAACTTCATAATGGTTGTAAATTTCACCCAAGTCTGCAAGTAGATATAATATACGAGCTATTTGCCACTATTTGTGCTACTTGGGTAGGAACCGCAGGAATATTATATATCAGACCTCCACGCCGCCGTCGCTGTGGGGACCACCACTTGGGCTGCAGGTGGTGACCGCGTGACCGCCAAGTCGCTGAGGATGTAAGCTTCAAAAAGAGTAAGGTAGTAGAACACCTTACTGACCAGGTATGGCAAATTCAAAACTATACCTGTTGTACATACTACCCTCGGGTACAGACACGCACGTAGTCGCTGCTCGGTCCCAAGACACCAAAATATCTCAGAGTAGAATTATTCCGGCGCCGATCTAGCAGATCGAGTCTTCTATAGAGGTGCCCGCCGAGGCGGCCCTTATAATTACAATTAATTTTGAAAATATCTGACAATTGCAAATAAATGCTGATAACTATTACTATTAAACCAAGAAAAAGTAGGGCTATTTGTTTCAATGAAAGGTATTTTATTCGGAGATTTATTGCAACATTTTAATGTTGAAAACGATTAAGTTCGGTAATAGCAAACAATCTTGATTGCTACGATAAAATGACACATGTTTTTCATTTTAAGCATGAAAATGTTCAAGCAATTCATTTAATTTTCGAGCGACTTGTTCTCGATAGTCTGGTATTACTTGGCGGTCACTGGAACTACCAAGACTTATTTCATAAGATACCCCCATATAGAAAAGTTTTGTTTAGTAAAAGCAAGTTCTCAGAATTCTTTTCATAAATATTAATGGGGGTACTTTAGTAAATTCTTTTCATTATCTTCCAGACAATTTGAATACTTGTAAAGGTTAGATATACACCTAGCTTATACAAACATACAATCATAACCTTCCTGCTCCGATCAGAAGGTAGTTAGTTCCATGGATATCAGGCGGCGCTAACCCTGAATCCAGTATAGAATAACTCAGCCGGTCGCCTACGGCACCGTCGAGTTATATTCTTTGACAATGCTCACAAACATCTAGATTTTGTGGTGCAATGTAATCATATGTGCCCATGTTGCCATATGCATTCATTTATTATGTTTTCAGCTTAATATGTATTGCTTTTTGTGGTTTTATATATGATAACATTTATTGATACCAATCTAATGATATGCGCATTTTTTGCCATATGCATTCATTTATTACGATGTGTATTGTATTTTGTGATCATACATAAGATAACATTTAATGATTGCAGTGTAATTGGTATAACAATGTAATTATATGCGTTTTTTAAGGTTTATTGTATCGCCTTTTTGTTGATGCAATGTACCTACCTAATTACTGCGCGTTCTTGTAGCCATTTGAGTTCGATTGTGATTTACATTGCATTTGTTTGGGGTTGTTGTTGCAGTGTAATTGCTATACAATGTAGCATTATAAATTTTCAACTTGCTTTTTGCGTGAATTTTAATACTGCAACATAGTTATATGAGCCCTTGTGCCATATGCATTCAATAATACATTGCCAGGGTTGTGTTATAATGCTGTTGTGGTTAATAAAATATTAATACCACAGTAGTTTACCACGGTTCAACAAGTCCAGGTAAACTTATTATAATCTTGAAATCAATTAAGTTCATTGAACCAAGCAGATGAGAAGGTAAATTTGATATAACACTTGTTTTTGCGGGAAGATTGAAGCGTTCATAAATACGGGTGAAAGAGCGCCTACCCATTTTGGTGCTAATAATAATGGGAACTGTAAAGACAGGTCTTCTTTTAAGCGCAGCCCGCCGCTAGATCTACGGCACTGCATTTACGGTCACTGTCATGAAACTGTTTCTTGACAAGTAAGTAACCGACGATAAGCAACTCAACAAAATAAATTTTTATTACATACGAGTACATGTCTCTGAAACCAAACCCCGGTTTTTACCACGAAAAGCGATGATTCCATGCGTCCCGTTGGCCATCGGAATAAATTCAATTTTAATTTATTTCAGACACATACTGCTCATATTATTTCTTGCTTGAAATATTAAAATATTGCTTATTGTTTTATGAATCCTATAGTTTTGCAATTTGGATTTGCAATCGCTCTCAGAGTAATTCAATACTCGAATTTGACAGGATTTTTGTGTGTCAGTCTGTCTGAGGAGTCGAATTTTCGTATTCGAACTGCTATGTTTCTCTGTTTATTTCATTACTATAATTATAGACTCTGGACCAAATCGCGGCTGTAGAGATGAACCAGAAGATATTCAGAATACTTTTGCAATTAATAAGAGGATGGATCAATGTTTCTTCAAACTGTTTGTACAACAAAAGCTACAGTTTCACATACCACAGAGTCAACTGTTTATATTGACCCCTTAGTAAAAATTACCACAATACCTACTTAGTGCAGTGGTATTTATGGGTTCTGTAGACAGAGCTTTGACAACAGCTGATTAAAGAGTTTTAAAGAAAAAGTATTGAACTTTGACCTGTTGGCTATTCCACAGGGTCGACCATTTTTAGTGAGAAATGTTTTTCACTCTCTAATATAATTATTATCCTTATATTTGCTTCGGATATTGTCTCTGCCTTTAAAGACAAATTTAAGTCGTGCATGCGAAAAACGTAAACCATACAAAAGAATGGCTGGTTTGATTTGCGTATCTGATACATTTTCTAGTATACACGGCTGAAAAATGGCAAAATTCTTAATTCTATCAGTCTTGACTAGGCTGATAACAAAAAGTTTAGGTATGTAAGTCTTTTATTTACGAAGCGAAGCTTCAGAATCCAGGTCCACTAGTTTCATGCAACACATGCGAGCCTACGCAATGACTTGTTCATGGGTCGAGCGAGAGCGCAAATATGACGCGAAAAAATTTAAAAATATGGGGTGAAAGTTCATGGCTTGTTATCATAATACATATATGTACAACAAAAGTATATTGCGAGCCAAGTAAAAAGAATGAGAGATAACTCTTAATACCTGTAAATTTGTTTGATAAAATTAACAGTAGATATTCCCTGAATCCAGTATAGCATAACTAAGCCGGTCCACGCCACCGTCTAATTACAGATAAAATTAACAGTAGGTACAATACCTACTTAATCAGTTATTGCATTGTAACTTATATAATATTTACATTTAGTTTTTATGTAACATGGTCTGTATAGTTTACATATTTATGACCCTATAAATAAGGGTATGACAATAATTAGAATAATTCGTGAAATTCTTGGCTTCAAAGTTATCTTGGCTTGGCTTAAATATTATCATTTCAAATATTCCAGAATCAAATTCAGTTAGGAAGCTTGGCTCCGAACATGTGAAATGAAAGCATATCAAATAATAGTGCTAAGATTAGCCATGTTCGGGATATATACAAATACATGTACTATTCAATTGATGGTCAATTTTTAATCGACCTACTCATTATTTGCGGGAAGCACCACGACGCTGCGACGGTGTGCTAGTTTCGGGTTATTGTATTCATTATTGAATACAAAGTTCAACACGTTTGAATCTAAGAGTTGGTTATATACCACACCAAGGTTTTCTAACGCGGGATAAAGAGGGGTGCTGTAAGTCATCTTGACTCGCTCGCTCGCTTTGAACAACTGTGAGGAGATTTAAGATTACAAAGCCCACTAGTTAGAAGGATTTAACTGAGTAACTATTTTATTTTGGTTTTTATTAAGTCTTGCTTGTTATTACTTAATTGAAATTCTGATTTTTTGTACTTATAGTTAAAAATATCATTTTCAACATATAGTATCTACTTTCTATTACTGTAGATGTAGACTGTATCTATTAAAAACAGCTAGACAAGGAGGCCGCAACAAAATGTCAAGTCCGAAACCTTGAACAGTTCATGGGTTTTGTTGTGGACAGATTTTGGCAAATGTACAATTTTATTTCTAATTCCGGTTTCAAGTTTTGTGCCTAATAGGATCGATAACTATTGCCGTACACCGGTAGTGAAAACTGCATTTTAAACTGGAATCACCAATGATGTAAAATCCTTTATGCCGGAGGCTGATAGTGGTGATACCACCATTGCTGTCGCGTTCAAAGAGTGAATCAACAGACTATTAATAAATGATAAACATAATTTTATTATTATTTTAATTTAAGTTACTTTCTTAAATTCCTAATTGATGTAGTACTTATTAGCGATAACATTGAAACTGTAAGACAGCAATACTATGTGACTCTTAAGTATTTGGTTCTGTACAATAATAACATACATACATACGTTACCGGGGCAATATTCGAAACTAAGATGTTATAGTAGCAGTGACTATTATATTAGTTTTCTTCTATATTTTTATGTAGCGCTACATAATTATATCCGCTATATTAACATTACGTTATTACATTTGTGACTGATGTTTTTCATACTGTTTAATTCTATAAATACCTATTAATGTTGACGTTATTCTGTGCATTCACATTGGCGTCTCGTTCACCAGGCGAAAACAAACACGTCTCAATATATATGTTTAAAAGGCTTCGAATAACGGCTCAAGGACATAATAGACGAGTTTTACCTACCAATAAAACTCATATTATGTCCGAAGCCTTATTCGAAGCCTTACAGTAAGTTCTGCCTGGTGTTCATTAATTCCTTATCTTATTGAGACTTCAATGAGGAGAACTATACGCTGCCTGGGACCGTGGCGGCCTGGGTTGCCATTTTAGCCCAACAGAGGAAACTACAACCGCAAATACGGCCGGAAACGGAAGATGCATTCTCAATATATATGTTTAAAAGGCTTCGAATAAGGCTTCGGACATAATATGAGTTTTATTGGTAGGTAAAACTCGTCTACTTTATTCGATTTTCACCTTAGTTTTTAGTTAGTAGACTGTAATTATTTTGTTTTCTAGGTGTATATACTTCGTTAAAACTACCTATTCATAGCCGCTAAATGAGTTTTTGTGTTACAATAAGCAGTTTATCTGTAAATGCTAAAAAACCTAAAAATATTTGAATTTCGCGCGCGACTCAGTGAATCCATCTCCTTAAGGTACGTTACTTTAGCGATCAATGAGGCGTTTTCTAAAAAAAGACTTAGTAATGAAAGTATCCAATAGATGGCGACAATTGTTTGAAATCGTCAATCCTTTGACTATGGAAATCGCACTATCATTGTCAAGATGTCTTCTTCTTCTTTTTTATCTTTTGGCGTCGCATTGTTGTGCATTTGCCAGTGTCAAGTATTAAGTTTGAATAATTTTTAGTAATATTTTATCAAAATAGTCAAGTCATAGTCCAATAAAGTCGCGGTCAAGCCCAAACGTAGTCCAAGTCATACCTCAGTAAAGCATTGGAGACTTTACTATAAGTTTCTCTCTCACCCTATTCCAGTTGACACTGATTCCAGTTCCAGTTTTTTTTTGAAAACGCCTCATTAACCTAACCATAAAAGTAACTTACTTTTTATGAGTATCTAATAATGATTAAATAAACAACTGTCACGAACAGCACAATATCCACGGGCGAATTATTTTTTTCCAGCATGTTTTTAAATTTTGGGGTAACTACTTTAAAGGAATACTTTTAAAAAATTGCTCCGTTCACCTAATTGCTGTATTTCTTAAACCCATAATTGTATACCTACTACTCGTTAATTATAAGTAAAAATATTAGTTGTGAGTAAGCGTTGTGTGTTCAGTGTCTAAATTAGAAAAAGCAATATAAAACTACGGTCAAAATGATTGAATCTCCATCGAGTTACGAATATTTTGGAAATGAAGCAATAAGCATAGTGTGTAATAGTTATACTTAGGTATATAACTTTAGGTTAGATCTCAAATGCATGTAAAATTTGTTGGCACAGAACGTGTTGAATAAATTATATTGTGGAAAAAAATAGGTCCTGAATTTTGAAAAAAAAAAACAATCTATGGAACTCAATATTTGTGTGATTAGTGCGTACAGTAACAGCGAATAAGAATTGAAAGCTGGTTACGGCTTTGCTCGATTTTGTAGTGTTATCTCTGTCGTACAAACCATCATTGGACGAAACTGAAAAAACTCGCAAATGTCACGTAATACATTTGAGCACGCGTGCTAGTACTCCAACCTTGAGAAAGATCGCCAAATGCGATGAAACTATAGTAGCAGTTTTCTACTAAAATAAAGCGCGAGTAACACCTGTGCTTTACTTAATTAAAATGTGCGAAAACCATTCCAATTTCCATAGTGAAAAGTCACGTGAGACGCTTGTCACGAGTTTGTCAAATGGTGGTTTGTTCGCAGCGCTCTACGAGACCGAAACGATCCGAATATCTCTTATCAAAAGCCGATGTCCATTGTTTATTTGCACGTAATGCATATATTAAAAAAAAACACAATTTGAATAGCAGATATCTTCATGAGATTTTAGAAATGATAAACTATTTTTAGCATTTGTAACAAGCCCCAATATCGAAACGTTCCTGTATATTCTATGTAAATATTTGTATCAATGTTGGAATGTTAAGGTGTTTCTCCACTGACGTGATCCGCCTCGGTTAATCTCGGCACGCGTAAACCCTTTTTGGTTTAATCAAGTGTTTGGCGATAATATGCAGAAATGAAAAAAAAAAATAGCTAAAAATAATAATATGCTCTGACTTTCTCAGCATGGTGAACATGATAAACAAATGGTTAATTATTGGTTTGTGTTCAAAGTGCTATTGTTTTTTGCCGTACAAACAAGAGCAATTACATTGAAAATGTATCTACGTACTTTATGATCTTGGAATGATTGAGCTAATCAAGGTGGATTGGTTTGGTGTAGAAGCGCCTTTAGGTACTTTTTATACGATCCAATTTTAGTAGACTCATAGTGTGTAGACGCTACTCTGTGATAAAAAGAAGTGCCTTATTTATTTTTGTCTTATATTTTCTTTTTCCGAATAGAATCCTTTTTGTTTCTCGTGCAAATATATGTCGTTTCTTTAGTTGGTAGAAATACCAACTTTTTGGAATTTTGTACCTTCACAAAAGGTACAAACGAGTAAAAATAAACTACTTACTCAAGTTTTTGTATGATAGTTTTGTTATTTTTTGTGGTGTAAATGCTCGCTGTCGCTTTGTATGAACCCGTTTATTTTTATGTATAAAAACTGCATAATTTGCCAATAAAATATTAAAATAAAGTTTATTTGTTTTTGTGTACCTGTTCAGTAGGGATAGTATTTTCTTTGATGAAAAATATTACATCGTAAATTTATGTAAAGTTGTTATACCTTGTAAAAATAGCTTGATACGCGAGACATTGACATTGATTTAGGTACTATCTATATAAGTATGTATTTAAAATATGTTTATGTAGTATATCAGTCTCTGGCAGCCATATCACAAGCTTTTCTTAGTTTGGGGTTAGAGACCGTGTGTAAGATATCCCCCTATATTTATTATTATTATTTATGATTATTATTGTCATACGTGTATCATTATGATACTTAATGTGTGTGTACTCACGCACATCAAGTATCACAGTTTTTATAGTCAAAATGTTCGGGTACTTTATGCTTGCGAATCTCGACTATGAAGTACAACATTGTGTACCGAACATTTTGACTATAAAGTTATGGTAGGTGCTTGATGTGCGCGAGTCATTACGCGTATGTCAATATTTCGCGTATCAAGCTACATTTTACAAGGTATAATCTCAGACATAATAAAAGATAAAGATAGAACGTCGTGAACAAACAAGTGAGGCCGACCAAAACTACGCCTCGCCGTGTATAGACAATTTACACACACATCAACGTAAAAGGAAACTACGCCATGGCTTGACAGTCGAACTATGGCGGCGCAACAGCGACGCACTCACACATGTATAAAAAACCGGTTTCACTTGACTGTTCAACGACGTTCCCTCTTGATTTTTTTATTTTCTCTGAGGGTATAATACTTATCTCTATGTCAAAAGTCTAATATCAGCTCATTGTCATTACTTTGCAGATAAGTACCTATTCTTGGGATCTATATTTATATTAAAAAAAATGTTTCTTTCTCAAGACAACATTTTATGAATGATAAGTTTGGATGGGTTAACTGAAGATATGTTTCGTCTATTTTCATTTTCATCTGTTCTTTTACTTACTTTCAAAATTAGACCTAAGTATATCCATATAGGTACCTATTTAATCCTACATAAACAAAATGATCACATTGTATGCATGTTATGAGTGGGAAGCGATATTATCGTAAGTATTTATATATCACTTTTAATCTATTCGCCTATGTCTAAAGTTTCATCATCTCATCCATAGTTTTTGCTGGTCCACTGCTGAACGTAGACCTCTCTTGTACGCCATCTCTCTCGGTCCTGTGCCAACGTAACTTTACTCGTAATCCTTACTAATGTTACCTATAAAAGGCCGCTACCCGTCCACCCGGTCCACCCACTGGGTGTAGGGGTAATTCCTAATTACCCGTGTACTCATTGCATCCGAAAGTGTGTTTGTAGGTTGGTTTATTACTCGTTCACGCAGCAACAGACGGATCGATTTGATATTTTGCATGAATATAGGTACCAACTTTAAAGGTAAAGGTACTTTAAAGACTAACATGATAGATCAAATGTATCATAGATTGTTTTATCCCGTAAAAATAAAAAACTCAATTTTTTTTATTCCTTGTAGGTTTGCGTTTGACTACATACTGCCTGATGTTGAGCAGATATGCGGTCTAGGATGTAGCACGCTTACCTAGAAGATACCTATTTACTCGGGATTTGAAGACGCCCACGTTGTACTTTAGCGGGAAGACAGACCCAGGCAAAGCGTTTTACATTCTGGCTGTTCATATGAGGAATGAGGATTCGAAACGCTTTGTTCTAACGCGCGGAATGTCCACCATAAAAGGGTGGCGCTTTGGTCGCGTCTGCCTAGCAGTACGATAGAAGAAAGGAGCAGGTGGGACCAGATTGTGCAACTCCTGAGCGCACTCTCCGAAGTGAATCCGATAAAAAGCCGACAAACACGCCACCTTACGTCGATGCTCAAGACTTTGCAGCTGCGACTTAGTCAAGGTGTCGTTGTCAATCACCCTCCTGGCTAGCCGCTCAATCGACTCCAGAGCCTCCAGTTGATATTTGGCAGAGCCATCCCAAAGGTGAGAGCAATATTCCATGCAAGGAGCGTAATTCGCCTTTTTGTCGCAGAGCTAAACTATCATCACCGTATATGGCTTCTAGTACCTACTAACTTCAACTTCTCATCACCCCATCTTTAAATCGTCTGCCGACGGGCGACGGCTCATCTCTATTCTTCGCAGTAACAAAGGAAAAATTGATGTGAAGTGAGTGTTTACAACATTAATTACAGTTCAAAGTCACGGGTGTTATTGCTTCATGCATATAAAGTAATAACTGTTACAATCTACGTGTCTTAACTATTTCGGCCGTTTCCACGGTGTCCGACGAGACGAAATGCTATTAAGATATTTTTTAAACGCGAATAAGTCTGCGCTTGACTACAAACTCTCTTAGTAACCTAAGTTGTGGTCGAATAGGAAGCACGCAGATTTAAAAGATATACGTTCACACACAGATTCTCTTTTGTCTTTGAAAAGCTTCAGATTATATTTCTTTGGAAATTTGAAAGCCAGTGGACTGTGTCATTCTCTGGCCGCCGACGAACCAGAAATGTTTACTCAAATTCTCTCTTATTTAAATTGCAGAGATAAACTCTCTTTTATCGAATGTTTTTCTAAGGATATAAGTAATGTGGTTTTTATTGTTTGAAATCCATAGCGTAAGGTCCTACATTCAGAAAAGTACCTACATGTCTAGATGATGATTGCAGATTGAATTAAATCATGGGTTTGAAATGTGACTTTTTATGTTCTTATAAATATAAAAAAAAAAAAAATTATGTTCTTACGCTACCAAAATAAATCAATGACATAAAATAAATATTATCATAATATCAGCCCTAGAACTTTCACTAGACATAAGACTCTCCTATAGGTAAATAAAGTTCCTATAAAACCAATTGCACAAAGTTTTTTACATTCAACGAAATGTATGGAAATGCTATTTTGTGCCATTGTAGGGTTGGTCCCACAGTAAAAGTTGATCATATCTCAGGTTTGCTAACCCTAGAGTCAGAATTGTTAAGCCTCCAGAAGGCCTCTGACATGGCTAAACGGTTAAAACAACCGGGACCTACAAATATCTACATTATAACCTACAATGTGTCGTCCTCTAGAGAATCAGCCGGTAGATCTGAGTGCACATATTTGTAAAGCAAGCCTGATCAAATACCTCAACGATACGCCACCGATGCCGACCTTCGTCAAATTTCCCAATCCACATGTGGTAAAGTGGCACGCAGTACCTTCGTCATTACAATCTGACGCGGCGCTGTCATTCAAAATTGGAATTAATTAAACCGTCACGCAACAAAGGGAGGCACCAGTGCCGGATTAGCCATAATGTGACGTTTACACATGTCCAAAGAGAGGAGGTTCTCAATCGTCTGTACGATATTTTTGGTTATTAGAAATTGAATACTCCGGGACATACAAAGCCTGTTGCAAGTTGGAAAATGCCACCCACGGTCACCTATCAAGATATAGAATATCAGTACCCATATGTACCTACTCATGGGCAACCTTCACTACGTGACCAAATTAAAAATCGCTAATAACCAGTTCTTAGGTAGGTACGAGTAAATACTTTTTGAATAACCTGTTGTAACATACAGATGATTTTGGTTTCTCGATTACAGAATTGGTACCATAGTTGGTAGTTACCTAAAGTGTGTTCGTAATATCGACATATTCTGGAATTTCATAGTTCTCTAAGATACAATAGATAGAGATCAATTGCCTCGTGCAGAAAAGGGCCCCGCGTATCTAGAGCGTATTTTTAAAGTGAATGTTTGATTAATTGTTGGTAGATTATCTGATGCCATTAAATCGCGAAGCGTTACACTTTTTCCAAGCAAGATAATCCATTACCAGAACTTAGCAGATGAAGGGCCCTCGATATATATCGCCACGGGCCCCGCGTTTAGTTGGCCCGGCACAGGGAGGAACGAACAATGTCTAAATGCAAAAACGTCATATCATGACGGGAGGTGGCGGACACGCAAACTGCGCGCGTTCGGTGGTGCCTTTTATGTTCACCCCCCGCTCTAATCGACAATTTTGCCAGCTTACTAAACGACTCAGATTTACTGCAATTCGAATGCAGCAGCCACAGGGATATACGGGTCAAAAGTGATCGTTAATTTCAGAGCGCAGTGGCGAACCGACCACGCGTAGATCGCGATTAGATCATTCGACTGGGTCAACCGTGGCCCCGCGCTTGCTTAGTCCGGCACTGCTCGGCACACACATGACGGGCGGTGGTGGAAACGCAACCTCCGCGCCGTCGGCGGCGCCTTTCATGTCCTCCTCTCGCTTTGATCGATAATCCCGCCAGCTGCTAATCGACTCAGATTTATTGCAATTCGAATGCTGTAGCTACAAGGACACATGGGTCAAACTTGATCGATAGTTATAGAGCGCCGCGGCGGATCGACCAGTGTAGATCGCGATTCGATCATTTGACTAGATCAATCGTGGCCCCGGGGTTGCTTAGTCCGTCACTGCTCGGCACGCACATGACGGGCGGTGGTGGAAACGCGGCCTGCGAGCGGACGGCGGCGCCTTTCATGTCCTCCCCTCGCTTTGATCGCGCCGCGCCGACAATCCCGCCGGCTACTTATCGGCTCAGATTTATTGTGATTCGGATGCTGCGGCCGCGGGGAGTCGCTCTCGCCTCTGCCGCTAAACGAGAGTACAGAATCGAGCTTTACAAATATAGGCGAGGCTTCAGATTCATACTGAACGCTTTGGTTCTGCGTTTATAGTCCGTACTGTTAAAGACGATGAATCTATCGGTCTCCTTAATTTTGAAAAAATATAATCTTGGTCTTTTCAAGATCAAAGTGATCTTCTGAATCTGCGTACCTACCTGGTTGTCAATTGTGAATAAAAAAGTCATTTATAATTATTTTTATTTTATTTTGGTCAAATAATTATAATAGGTAATAAGCCATTGAGGGACAAACAGTTCAAGTGGAAGTTTCCATGTCCGTAAAAGATGTCTAAAAGTGTTTCATGTTTGAAGATATTAGAATTGCTCAAGTTCGACTTCTATAAAGTCAGTGTTCTGTGTATCTACAGTCCTCTCTCGTACTCTGTTGCTAGTAGCTACTACACAAGGTGATTATTGAACCGACTTCCCTAAAGGAGGAGATTCTCTATTCGCCACCTTTACGGCATCTCATACCTTTTTTTGTTCCATTGTTACATTGTACTATGTACACAAGGTGATTATTGGGTTGGGCCATCTTCCATAAAAGACAAGGTTCTGTAGTCGGCACTTTTACAGCAGCCTTACCAACTTTTTTGTTCCATTGTTACTTACCTCATTCCACAAAGTAAATTTGTCCAACACTAATTTACTTCAGTAGTTCAAGGTTTAATGTTTTTAATAGGTTTGAATCTGCTCTAAAATAATAACGATCTAATTTGTAAGTAGATAACTAAGTTCGTATAGGTCGGGTGGCTAACCCTGGTGTCAAAGTTTTAAAGCCGTCCAAAGGCTTCTGACATGGCTAAACGGTTAAAACAACCGGGACCTACAAATTAACGTGTCATCCGAGTCACGGAAGTGCTCAGTTGCTCAATGCTACCCGTGGTCATCTAGTCAAACTACGCCATGAGCGCTACAAACAGCACTAAGTAATCAAATACTTAGTACTATTAGATACAGGTATTTGGATTAATCCAAGATAAGATAGGTATTATTGTATTCTAATGATCAGTTAATCCTTCTACACAAACAGAAATATTAAACACCGTAGACCTCTTCGTCCCTGTTTCAAAATGGTAACCCTAGCTCCCATGATTATTCATGCGGGGAGCGTCACCAACATAAGCAATAAAAATAATTCCTCTTCGGCAGCTATTCGAGCCTATTAAATTACGTCCGGTATTTGACCACCATTGACATTTTATGGCTCGTCCGTAACGAGCTCATATCTAACTTACCTATCTACTGAACTATGTTCCAATGCGGTTACGACGTACGGTCGATTTCATGGCCCTACGTTGGTCTGTATTAGTTTCAATGAGATTCTCTCTATGAGGGAGATTAATAGTTCTTCGTTATGCAAGAGTGCAAAGTTGATTTTTAACCGCGTGCTCAATTTTGATGACCACGCTAGCGAAGGATTCTAAAATTACGCGAAGGATTTTAAAATAAGCGTTAGCGAGGGAATCAAACAAGCACAAGGTGAAAAATCTTTGCACTCGAGTGCAACACGTAACTTTTCATCCCACCTCAGCGAGGAAATGGTACTTCTCGCGTGATTTTTGAGGGTGAAAGCTCATTTGCGCATTATTAACAGTTTCAGTCACTTTTGCTCGCGTCAAATAAACTTTTTTGTCGCTAGAATCACGCATTGTTTTCTAGTTTCTTTGTTTTTAACATAAGGTTTTAACAATATGACGTAAATAAAATGTCGCGAGCAAAGCAAATTAAAATAAAGTACACCAAGAAGGTTCCGAGTCTCAGTTAACAAATAAAAAAGTTTGTATGGTAAATTCAGCACCATAAAGGTAAATAGTAGAAGAAGTAAATAATTTTAATGATTTTTTGAATTCACAAAATTAGTGCACACGATGTTCTAAATTCAATTTTATTTTATCCTCTTACGGATATTAACGGCTCTCAGATTTCGGGGAGTGAAAATAGTCTTACCGAGATGGGGTTAAAAAGATCGTTTGCTTATTGAACATAAGAAACCATAAGTATCAGTGGCTCGACTTCGCTAATATGGGATAAAGAATTGCTTCGCTGTTTTGGCACGAAGCAAAATGCCAGGCGATATATTTTGTGTCATCAATCGTGACTCCAACATCGCGACAGCTTTCGCGAAGCGAAAAATCGAGTGTTTCAGTCATCTCAGTTTACTAGAGTTGGTCTCTGGTCTAATGAGTTATTAAAGAAACTGCGTATAATATGTGTCATTATACAGGGATATTTCTAATCAATTAGCATCCTTTGAGGGGCTTATTCTGTAGGTACATCAAAACTAACAATTTTTGTTCGGCAACTTTTGTCAAAAAAAAATCAACTGTATGGTATGGTACTAAATGTATGGAACATTTTGTCGTGGGTAAAAACGATATTTTTCTATGGAATGGATTTTTTTTCGAGTTTTGACAAAAGTCGCAGAGCAAAAGTTGTTAATTTTGATGTAGGTACAGAATAATTCCCTTAAAGGATGCTAATTGATTAGGAATAACCTTGTATAATAAGGTGTTCAGTCTCAACCCACAAAATACTTTGGTGAAAGCAGCTAGTAGGTAGGCACTACCAATTACTGCACCAGACAGTTTGTCAACCCTTGCTTTTAAAATCACCACCACCAACCATGAGCCCACCAATAGTCACCGGGCTATACACGGCCTAATTGCCTTTCGTGGGTAGTCCTATGTTCAGCAGTGGAGTAATAAAATGTCGCTACAGTACCTTTGATTCAATGCGCGAAAACGATAGCATATACGTACCTACATAGTTAGACATACCTATATCCTGTTGAACAGTTTGCCAACTTGCTCAAGGATTGTTTGGGATAGGTCGGAAATCATTGACCTGTGCCTCGATGCTTGAACATTCGGAATTATCTTTGACATTGTATGGAATTAGAATGGCATGGATGAGAGAGAGAGAGAGAGATGGCTCTCGCTAGCCGGACCGATGAGTTGAGCTGGCAGCTGGATACAGACCACTTCCATTTTTTATATCTACTTACTAGTCATAGATAGGAGAAGATTGTAAGTTAGTAGGCAAAGTGGCTTAATTCAATTAAAATAAGTAAAATGGAGAGAAGACAGCCTAATGTTTTCCCATAAATTACTGATCGGGTAAAACATATACTTAGATAGATATCTGTAAAGCATAATAAACAATATAATATGAACTCTATACACTTTAAGCTGCTTTTCTAAGGCAAAGAAATTTTTTTTTATAATCTTTGACCTATGATTAAGGTTTTTATGGTAGCTAATGAGCTCAGCACGCACCATTGTCCCTGTTTTTCATCGTTTGTCGTCATCAGAATGACCGAGGCGTTTTTTGCGTCCGTAAACGCGGTAGCTACCACTGCTACCAGTGGCTAATGTTAAAAAGCATACCATTATCATTTGCCGCAGGGTGACTAGCTAAGATGCTGTGCCTTTGTGCTTACGATTTCGTCTTGATGCCTACCGATCCATTGTTTATTATATCGCAGATGGAGTCTCACATTTTTAGCTTCCGACGAGAAATGAAGGGCGGTAGAATTTTATTTTTCGCAGAAATGGCAAAATCGACTTCCATCATGAACAAAATTCGAATAGTTCGCGCGATTTTATGTTTACAATTTTTTACATTATAATCGATGTTGTTTTTAAACTTTCGCGATTTGAACACATTATTATTATATACTACGTGCTTCGAGAATATATCTACAGAGTCACAGTCCCTAAGAAATAGTAGTAAAAAAATATCCGAGCGTCGTCATACACACCGACTTAGATATTTACATTAAATAATTCACAATGATCCGTTTTCTCGAATCTCGACGTTATGTCACCGAATTAGTGCTTGTAATCGAGCACTTTGGCATTGCGAGGTGTTGTAGTCAGCTTGCAATCCCCTTACGACTAATTAAAAAGCCTGCCCACTACGTAGCTTGGGCAGAGTTTTGTCTCGGACACTTTTTTGCACGATTGTAACTCTATAGATATTTGCTCGAAGACTACGGGACTAATTGCGCATTAATTTTAGTGCGCGGTTCCGGGATTCACGTGACCACGGGTAGACTCCCGTAACCACGGTCGATTCAACTCGGCCGAAAAGTCGGGATGTTAAGGTATTTATTTATTTATATTTTTTTAATTTTATTTATTAGGCTTCACATTGACAACTATAATAGGTTAGACTAAATGCGTCATATTCTTAAGGAAGCACTACATGCAATAATTTTACAAAGCAAAAATATTACTAATGTAACTTAAAATTGCAGTTATATAAATTTTAAAGATTATTAGTTCAATTGAATTCACCGGCTTGGCCTGGTTCTTTATAAGGCATCAATGGAGCCTAAGCCAACATTGAGAGGCCCCTTTTACAATTATGAAATATAATAACAGCAGTAGGTATAAAAAGGATAGCGTGAAATGGAAACTATGGCATATAAAATGACATGAAATATCGTAACTGGGCTATTTTGGTGAAATCTTGAATGTTTTGTAAAATTAGACAACGGAATGAGGTACGGCACCCGCTAAATATGCCTCATTTCAAAATTTCGTAGCGAGTGGTGACTTGCCGTCCACTAAATGGGCCCTCCATAAAGGCTACCGTAAGTTGGTGCCGGAGGGGCAACATTGGTGTCGAAAGGTGTGCTGCGCTTTCACTAGACGCTACTCGCGGCGTTATGCCCTTTAACACTTCCACCCTGGAGCTTAGGTTTTTAACTCTTGCGGTTTCCACTCCAAGCCGGCCGGTTAAGGCAAGAGAGGAGTTACGGGTCACATAGCATTTAGCCCCAGGGAATCAGGGTTCGCGGTGTCGCCACTCACCGACGACTCGCCACAAAGTCGCCCCTGCGATTAATTCAATTATTATTGTGTGCTGTGAGAAGAGTTAGAGAATGGGTTGGCACTTTCAGCCATAATGGAGTTTAAATTAATCTTGAACTTTCTTACTGTGTCTCCAAAAATATCAAACAAATTATGTTGCGGGTATTTATTTATTAGTCTAGGTACTTAGTCTGGGGACAGGTGAATTTGCACCTAGCACGGTTCTGCGAAACACTGAGAAAAAAATCGCCACTAAATATTACAAAAGTCCTTTGTATTTGGCGAAAACACTAAATTTTAGTATAATTTAGCAAAGTTTTGCTGTATTTGCAAGTTTTATTATTTTTTACTAACAGTTTTGTTTTTGTAATTGTAATTCCTAAAATACGATTTTAGTAAATGCAGATATTGCAAAAGTTTAATATTTATTACAAATTTATAGTAAATATTGTTAGAGTTTTGTAAATTCCGCAAATTCGATTACTATTTTCAAGAAAAGGTAGTTGTGTTTCTAACAGTTTATCTATTTTGTAATTCTAAGTAATACTTTTAATCAATTTTAAAAAACGTTTGTAATTTTAAGAACTAACTATAGTTGATACAACAAAAATATTTAGTTTTACCTTTTTGTAATTCCAAGCAACACACTTTATTTATTTAAACACGGGTTTGTAATTTTTAGAAAATATAAAATTATTGGTACACGAAAAGATTTAGTTTTTACCTTTTGTAATTCCAAGCATCTCGTTTTATTAATTTCAACACGCATTAGTAATTGTTAGAAAGAACTTTAATTGGTACAACAAAAATATTTTGTTTTACCCTTTTTGTAATTCCAAGTAACATGCTTTTTTAATTTCAACACGCGTTTGTAAATATTAGAAATAACTTTAATTATTACAACAAAAATATTTAGTTTTTCCCTTTTTGTAATTCCAAGTAACACGCTTTATTAATTTCAACACTCGTTTGTAATTATTAGAAATAACTTTAATTGGTACAACAATAATATTTAGTTTTCCCCTTTTTGTAATTCCAAAGAGCATGCTTTATTAATTTCAATACACGTTTGTGATTTTTAGAAAGAACTTTAATTGGTACAACAAAAATATTTTTTTTACCCTTTTTGTAATTCCAAGCAACATGCTTTATTAATTTCAACGCCCGTTTGTAAATATTAAAAATAACTTTAATTGGTACAACAAAAATATCTAATATTTCCCGTTTTGTAAAAACAAGCAACACGTTTTATTAATTTCAACACTAGTTTGTAATTATTAGAAATAGCTTTAACTGGTACAACAGTAATATTTAGTGTTTCCGTTATTGTAATTCCAAGCAACATGCTTTATTAATTTCAATACGCGTTTGTAAATAATAGAAATAACTTTAATTGGTACAACAATAATATTTAGTTTTCCCCTTTTTGTAATTCCAAAGAACATGCTTTATTAATTTTTTACACACGTTTGTGAAATTTATAAAGAACTTTGACTGAGTAAAGTTGAGTAAAGAATATTAAGTAAGTAAGTAAGTTCGTATAGGCCGGGTGGCTAGCCCTGGTGTCAGAGTTTTGAAGCCGCCTGAAAGCCTCTGACATGGCTAAGCGGTGAAAACAACCGGGACCTACAATTTAACGTGTCATCCGAGCCACGGTAGCGCTCAGTTGGAAAATGCCACCCGCGGTCACCCATCCAAATACTGACCGTGCGGAACGTTGCTTAATTTCGGTGATCGCTGACAATCACCTAGTCAAACTACGCACGAGCGCTTCAGTAAAGAATATTGATACAACATAATTATTTAGTTTTTCCCGTTTTGCAATTCCAAATAACACGCTTATTTAACTTCAACACACGTTTGCAAAATTTAGCAAGAACTTTATTTGATACAACAAATATAATTAATTTATCCCTTTTTGTAATTTCAAGGAACACGCTTAATTTTTATGAGCTTTTAGCGGCTTCGCCCGCGTGGCCTACAGGAATCAAAATATGACGTACTGTTTTTTCAGAAACAAACATTATAAGCGCTCTTACGATAATAATCTCAATTGAAATTACAAGATGACAAAATTCCCAAATAAAGCATTATTGCTTTTCAACAACAAACAAAGTTATAAAATTGACAAAATTAGCCGTAAAACGTAAACTTATCGCCTATAACAATAGCAAATATTAGATCATAAGTAGTAGTAAGTAACAATATTTTTCCCAGAACAAATTATAATAAAATGATTTTACGCTATGGTCTTGAGTCAAGAGTACAATATGAAAAATAAGCATAGCTGCTGGATTCTAAACGCTTACAAATAAAAAGCAAATTTTTGGCTTTAAAATTTAATAAGGTATGGTTAAATGTATGAAGCTATTAAACGGAAACGGCAAAAAGTTTACGTTTACTATCAGAAGTCATGGTAAGGGCACTGAAGTTACTGGAATAATATACGAGATAAGTTTACACTTTAATACTCGAAAAATCTCAAATTAATACTTATGCATTAATTCTAATTGCATTAATTGGCATTAAGATTTTTTCTGTTCCCGCCAACGTTGTTGAAATATTCTTATTTGACGGCTTTGGCTTTGGTTTCAGTAGTTCAGTACACTAAGTATCATACGAGTACTTCGTAGGGTTTGACATGCTCTTAGGCGATTAGTACTATGTACTTACAAAAAAAATCCACCGCGTTGGTACCTAGATAGGTACTGATACAGACAAGTATTGGTATCTGATATATCACTGGTTTGGAAGATGAAAAATAATTGATTTACCTTGTTTTGTAATTACAAGCGCGGGTTTAATCATTTTCAAAACACGGTTGTCATTTTTATTGAGAGGAAGAATAATTTTAAGCATGAAGCTTTATTAATTTCAAGACACTATTGTAATTTTACTACAATACTTTAGTTAATGCAACAGAAACATTTAGTTTTTGGTCTATTTTGTAAATGCAGCAATAAGCTAAGTAATTTCAACGAAATGTTTTGTTATTTCCAGTAAAGTGTCCGGTGTGTTTTGCTTTATGAATACGATCCCGCCTTTTCAGCAGCCATTTCGTAGTTGCTTGCAGTAGAGTAAACATGGAGAGTGTAGTTCAGTACCAACAAACTGTGTTTTACCAACAGATTTAAACACTGTGAGTGACAATTGACAATCTTACCCAGGAGTCATTGTTATAACAGCTAAACAGTCATCTTACTGAGTAATTGGGGTCTCAGTGAATACGATCCCGCCTTTCCAGCAGCCTTTTCGTCGTTGCGTGCAGTAGAGTAAACATGGAGAATGAAGCTCAGTGCGCACCAACTAACTGTGTTTAATAGTGTAGTGTCATAAGTACAGATTTAACCAGTGTAAGTGAAAATTGACAATTTTACCCAGAATCTACTGAGTAACAGGGTACCTCCGTGAATACATTATACTCGCCGGCAATGTAAATTATGTTTTATTGTACATGTGGCTGTTTTGTGTGTTATATTATAAATGTATAATACTTAATAAATATCTAACATGACTTCACTTGAATCTTTATTTTTATGTTTGCAAATTATTATTCACCTTGTAACTTACATTTAGTTTTTTTTAGTTTATAACCCTAGATTTGTTTTGTAAGATATGTAACTCGAGTAGTTTCGATAGCTCAATTTTGTATTATCTAGTTGGTTTTTGTAATGTCTAGTTTAGTTCTGTGATATCAATTTAGTAAACCCTATCCAAGAAAAAGTTATAAAACACTTCAAATTGAAATATTTAAAACTGTATCATTATAACTGTATACTATAGGTTATTGTAATAAGTAGGTATACAGTTTTTAATATTTCAATTTGAAGTGTTTTATAACTTTTTCTTGGATAGGGTTTACTAAATTGATAACATAGCACTAAACTAGACATTACAAAAATCAACTAGATAATACAAAATTAAGCTATTGAAACTACTAGACTTTTACTAGATAATACTGAACTAAACTTTCAAAAGTACTAAGGCTTACTAGATATTACAAAACTAATCTATCAAAATTACTAGGTGTTTACTAGATGATACAGAACTAAACTTTTGAAAGTACTAAAACTTGACTAGATATTACAAAACTATTCTATTAAAACTACTAGGGGTTTATAGATAATACAAAACTAAAATTTCGAAATTACTAAGACTACTAGATATTACAAAACTAATCTATTGGATCTACTGGGGCCTTACTACATGTAACAAAACCGGTATTTATAATTCCTACTAAATATCAATTTGTATTTTTTACAGGGCATTTGTTGTCCTCGGGATTAGTAAAATCTTAGTAAAGAATACTAAGGACTTTGCTAGCTATAACAAAACAGGTATTAGTAATACCTACTAAATATCGATTTGTATTTTTAACAGGGCATTTGTTGTCTTCGGGATTAGTAACATTTTAGTAAAGAGTACTATGGACTTTACTAGATATTACAAAGCTAATCTATTGAAACTAGTGGGACCTTACTACATATAACAGAACTGATATTGTAATACCTACTAATTGTATTAACAAAAATCGATTTGTATTTATTACAGGTCATTTGTTGTCCTCGGATTTAGTAAAATTTTAGTAAAGATTACTATTTTTTTGTTAGTTTTTCTCTCAGTGAACACTGGGGTAAATGGTGTTATTGGCATGCGAGGATATATGAAAGGAATTCTAAATTTAAATTTCATTAATAGGTTTGGACAGTCATTGTGGACTAGATATACAGAAAAGTTAACTTATTTATTTCGTAATTTTAGTGCGCGATTAGTCCCGTAGTATATAGTAATAATCGATGTTTCAAAAATGGTAGGTACAGCCTACAGCCTATTTTTTCAAAAATGAATCTTGCGTGACAACTGGCGAAAATATCGATGAATATCATAGGTAAACAAAAAAAAACATAATAAGACGAATATAGAACTTCCTCTTTTTTGGAAGTCGGTTAAAAAGTGGTATTGTAGCTTAGATTTCAAATGATTAGTTCGATTTATCGACCGATTATCGAAATCTGTATCTGAGCAAAACTAATTCATAATCGTATCGTCGAACCATCAAATTTTGTTCACAGTTTTGCATAGGCAGTTACAAATAAAACGAATAAAATAATGAGCAAAACATTTGACAGAAATCAACTTTTGAAAGTATAGGTACTCGTGGAAGACCAAATTCATCTCTGATTCTTTACAACACAAATTTCTAAGAATTATCAGCGTTAATAAAAAATGAAAACCGCGAAGTTCAAGAGCGAGCGCGTCGGTTGTTGAACAGAACCTCCTAACCCCAGATTTTTCTGGAGATCTTTTTAATGCTTTTAATGCCTATAATATTTTAATAATCCGCGATATAACGAGCACATTGAACGAAAAAATATTATGTTCATTGTTATGGAAAATGGGCTTTATAATGGTCTTTTATATTAAGAGCGCTTTTAAAAAGGCCGTCCCGCTAAGTCTTTAATGGGATTGAATAATAAGCCGTAAAGATTTTTGAATGGTCTAACAAAATGGTTTATTCCCCGGCTTGTTCGAGGCGGTAGCGGCCATTTCTTTTAGAGCCTTGATTTACTATCGTCTCTTCTAGATGTGTATCTGAGTCGATAAAATAACTTTAATGAGAGTCGTATAGTGGCGGCTTCGGGGTACTAACTGTCAAAGAGCTCATTGTACCTTGTGGCTTCATTATGGCATTTTTACAAGCAGGTACGAGCTTTGAAGGTTCGGCGTGCCGCCTGCCAATTATATTCTACTCAGACTGTCCGCGTACGCTCCCCAGCTGGCCGCAGGCTGCACTTACTCCGGTACTACGTGTGGCAATTCTGCTCGACATCTACCTACTAGGCAAAATAACCGCTTTTGTAACTAGACTAGTTGATTGGCGTTAGACGTTAAGTACTTTGCGGAAATTCATGGCTAAACTCCTCAGAAACAATTTCCTTTTTCCGCTCTCGTACGAATCTCATGTTTAATTCGTCCTACGAAATGAACCAATAATCTTGCAGATATTACGTAGGTACATAATGATCCTGTACAATAGCATTATCTCGTATCTTTTATTTGGAATAGTAGGTATACCTAGATTACCTAGTATCTAAAACTTTCGGGTTAATTTTTAAATATTCTTACTTTTGACATAGAATAAACAGCTTTCTCTTGGATTCCTAAGGTAATCTCGAATTATCTCTCTCTAATACGCAAATTTTATAAGTAAATAATAACGTTGTTATTTTTAAACATTCGCGATTTGAGCACTTTATACCTACTACTATATTTATACGTATACGTACGTATATTAAGAGGTATTTAATTAATATATCTCATGTTTTATTGCGCGATAAGTCCAGTATTAACATAGTAGTATAATAAATAATAACGTTCTCTGAAACGTCGCTATAATTATGACCTGAAAGAGTCGCATTGTGTCGCTCACCCGTCTCGGTCTTATCAAGCGATTCAGTTCGTTCGATATTGGTGCCTATCGCATCTAAGCTACGTTTGGGTACGGTCAGTAGGTACGAGTACCATTACAGGAGCTTTTTGTTCACTGCACTAACCAATTAGTAGGTAGTTAGTAATCGCAATAACAATACAGACTACTTAAGGACGTTCAGCGGTGAAGATACTGATAATTATGAATAACTTTTACTATATCCATCGTTGTCCGTCTTAATACTTGCTCTATATTCCTATTTCAACCAATGGTTACCTGGTAGAGATCACTATTGGCGATAAGGCTTTCTCTTGTTGTATGTTTTAATATGTTTTATCTGTCTATTTTTCTTTGAGTTAACAATAAAGATCTATCTATGTATGTATGGGACCAACCATGAAATCACGAAAAAAAAATGTTCCACACATTTTATCTAGAGGCGATTGTTCATATAGATTAGTAGATATATCTCCAATCAGTAATTTTCTGTAATAAATCAGTGATTTATTTATATAACAAAAATAAAAAAAAATAACTTAACACTACACTACATACACTAATACAGTAACAAAACATTATATTATTTTATTTCTATCTCTGAAAGTTCAAAGCAAATCACTTTGTGTGAGCATTTAAAGAAAGTAGATACAACCAGGTAAAAAAAAATCAATTTCCCAACAGTTGAATGTAAGTACGAGTATAAAGAATTTCGTATTCATAGACACCTGATCCCTGAAACGAGAAGAAAATATAAAGAATTGGTTCACATTTTGTCCGGGGAGGAAACAAAAGGCCCGATAATCCTTTGTTGTCCGTGTAAGGCTTTCACGGTCGATTGACGCGTCAAATTCAATATTTGCTTTTGGATTTTCTTTGTTTATCTCTCGTACTCCTCACGGTGTAGGTGTGAGCTCGGGGTTTGAATACTGCTGTGTAATAACTAATAAGTAATCATATTCTGTTGATCTAACTACACTGCTTGAAGCTTACGGTAGCATCTTATTAATTGTCGATCATGAGCTTTGTTGACCAAACCAAGGGAACGACTTAATGTGGGTTATGTGGGTTTCAGTGAATAAGTAGGTACTTCCATGTACTGCTGATCAGCCTGTATGTTTGTACATAAATTACTAACGTACTATTAATATCATAAATATGATTTTACAGGTATCGGACCTTTACAATCAGCCTTCGTGGGGTAGGCCTACGTCCTGCAGTGGACTATTAAAACAGGCTGGTACAGTACAGATCTTTACAATATAGTATATAAATAATATTGTCTGAATATAAATATTCCTGAGCAAATTAATGTCTTATATACAAAAAACATTTTACATGAAATTGTACTTGGGTGTCGTTAAGTTTTTGTCATATTGAATTAATGAGTAGGTGCCTACATGATAGCCGTGAATGTAAGCCGTGGTGGTCTAGTGGTAGTGATGCCCGCCTTACAATCGTGATGTTGTGGGTTCAAATCCCGGTCCCGTACCAATAAGTTCTTTGTAATTTATATACCTACGGGATTTAACACCACTGGCTTTTCGGTGAAGGAAAACATCGTGAGGCAACCTGCATACGTTCGTAGAAGAAATTCGATGGCGTAAGTGAATCTACCAACCCGCACTGGGCCAGCGTGGTGGCAGGATATGGCCCAATCACCAGGCTGATACAGTACAGTACATGATAGAGTCAGTGTTACGTCGCTAGGCTAGCTTGACTCTGTCTTATCTGCTTACTTACCTAATCTATAGTTGATGATATAGTTAATATACCTATGTGTTTTTTTACCTAAGTTACCAGATAAACTTAAGTTATGATCAAAGATAATCTAAATTATTCGTATAAATTTGTTAATTTCTGACTGTAGAGCTATGGAATTAAGAATTCTACAAATATTTTCCATTGGCAGAAAATGACAGTTAGGAAACTAATAGCGCCCTGCAAGGTCACGCTACGACGCGACGGCTCCACAACTTCCCCGTTGATTAGGAGCCGTGCGCCGAACTCATTAGCAGCAGGATTTGAATGTAAAATGTAAACATGTTCCTCTCTGGAACCGCTCACCTGCTCTTAACGACGCTCGCAAATTGAATATCGTGCGAAATGATTTCAAAAAGGAACATGATTGCGTATTGAGTGGCTAATTTGTGTGTCGGTGAGGCTGAAGGCAGTGAGCCGGGGGCGGTCGTTTTGTTCCTCGACGTTGACAGGTGCAGGGTGGCAGGGCGGCGGGGCGGGGCGTCGGCGCCCGCGCAGCTCGCGTGGCCCTCTCGCCTGAGTCACGCGCGGCTCGTAATGCTTGCATAATAATAATGACGGATGCCGATCGCGCGGCGGCGCCTTTGATCTGCGCCGCGTTTGATCTCGCCGCCGGAGCCGGTCTCGCCCCTGCCGCACAAACGAGCCGCCCGCTCACCTTTATTCGGTCCGACGCCGCGCTGCCAGTCGTTCGGCCCTTCGCCCTCGCTCTAAATAGAGGCTTTTATTTGGTAAACAGCGGGAGCGCTACCGTGCGCGGGGCGGCGCGGCCGTGCGCCCGCGCTGGTGCCCGTGCGCGGCTCAGTCAGTGGCGAGCATGCGGCGCGTAGTACGGGGTGCGCCGCGCGCGCCGCCTGGGCCGGCCCGCGCCTGACACCCAGCGATGACGCTCCGCCGCCGAGAGTCTCTCTCTCGGATCACTTGGACTTGTGTACGCTAAAGTTCCTTACTTATTCCACGTTTTGTTCGATTTGCAGCCGCGATATGGAGCGAATAATGTGAAGTGTCCCACAGTTTCCGCAGTGGCGAACCGCATCGCGTTTTATTGTGATAACATTCATGAAAGCGCTGATTGAATTGTGATTTAAAATGTTTCGTATTTTTGTATGTACGGTTGTTAAAGTTTATTATTATTGATGCGGGCATCGGTAACTCTGGTAGGCTTACGAGGGTTTATTTCAAAATATTGGAAAATGATCAACTAAGCGAGGGGTTATTGCGCGTTTTAGTACGTAACCCTAAATAACTTTACGCCGATCTCTACTTCGATGCAATTATTTGCCGACCGTACCTATAGTTATAAAGCAATCAGCCAGTCAGCTGATTCAGATTAACAGTCAATTATCTACAACTAGCTTTTTCCCGCGGTTTCCTATAGGAATTATTAATTTTTCCGTGATAAAAAGTTACAGCGAGTTTTTAGAGATGCAAATCTAGGGTAGTTCAATTTTCTACAACCCGTATTCTGTGACGACAATTTTTCAAACATTATTCCTGTATGAATAAAGCCTGGTTTACATAAGCAGGAGAACCTGTACCAGAGGCATTGTACTCGGAAGCCTTATTGACATTATACGTAACGACGTAGTTAATCATATTAATGATATTCCGCGAGATAGACTGTGTCCTAGATCCAGAGACGGTTACAACGGCGAAGTGGGTAATAAAATTATTCGTAGCTCCTGTTGGTAACGTTTAGTAATTCCATTATGGTGTCGTGGAGTTTGTGTACGACAAACTAAGTAGGTACTTACTTAGCAAATGAGGTCATTATATGATATAGCCTAGAAAATTCAGTGGCTAAACGCTAAACCGTCTCCAGCCTGTAGGATTGGGGAGAAAAATATAAAGGGGGACTAAGTGGGTAGGTACCTACTTATGATGTTCAAAATATTATTTTTACTTATGTTGTTGCAAGTATTTGTGTTATTTTTTTAAACCTTACTCTTTTGTTTATGAACTACAAAAAACGAAGAACGAGATTCGAATTTATTTCGGTCGATAAGGGGCAGCCGTAGATCTTACGTAGTTTTGTATTCTCTTTGTCCGTAGAATCTTTCTCTGCCTAAATAAAATCAGCTGTTAGTTCAAAACAAATTCGGATATCCGCGTCATTATAAACCTAATCACCTCTGTCATGTACGACGAAAAAAATGCCAAGTCGGTGTGTACCTACCACAATTCAGGTCCCAGGTAAATGAACAGCACTTCGCGTTGCCGCGAATTTTACCACCTTTGCGTAAAAGTGGCGAAGCAAAACTGAGGGCTAAGTGGGAGTTTTTTGCTCGAGCGAAGTTATGTGAAGTACATATTTTATAATACCTAACATAGCTACGATTTTCATTTCGAACCTGCAAAAGGTTCCTCCACTGCTCCTGTAGTAATATATATTTTTATGCTCGGTTGTAGGTGTTAGTGAGCCTCGCGTCCTGTGTGGTGGCGCCCGCGCCGCCTGACAGCCTGCGCCTCGTGTGGCTCTCCAACTCCTCGCTCACCTGCAACGATGGCTCGCCCGCCGGGTATGTTCACTAGCATTTTTACAACCTTAAAATCTCATTTAATTTGCACCTCAACCAGTTGACTTGGCCGGCTTGACCTTGGCTAATGATTTGATTGAACTTTGTCGTACCTAACATTTTTAGGGTTTAGTATCCAAAGGGTAAAAACGGGACCCTATTACTTCGCTGTCCGTCCGCCTGTCACCAGGCTATATCTCGTGAACCATGAAACAGGAGCTAGAGTGTTGAAATTTTTATTTTTTAGCAAAAAATGGCATGACCGAATTTAACCGTGTACAGAATTTGCAAATAGTTTGCGGTTAAATCGTTAAATAGTAGTATTTTTCACATTATTGTTGATTTATCAAAAATGGCTCAGCCGATTTTGATAAAATATGGAACCAATTAAGTATACTCTTGCCAATAAAAAAAGTATTATCAAAATCGGACACCTATATGTAAAAAGTCATGCATAGTTATACCTACATAAAAAAATATTCGCGTCGAATTGAGTACTTACCTCCTCCGTTTGTCGGTCATAAACAGAAAAAAATAAATAATTAAGGGGATATTTTAGCTGTTTTTAGCTTCAAATATTTACATAATATTTTATTAGATATTAACATCAAAAATAAATAATTAAATTAAAATTTAATATACTTATTAAGGGAGGCTTCTATACGGTACGGAACCCTTAGTGCGCGAGTCCGACTCGCACTTGGCCGATTATTTTTATGCAACGTTTTGTGATAGACACCACAGAAACTGAATGTGTGATTTCAGTACAAGAATGGAACGTATGTATATTTCAGGTATTATTTCCGTCGTGGCACGAATAGCGAGCACTGGGTGGTGTACTTGGAAGGCGGCGGGTACTGCTGGGACGGCGCGTCGTGCCGCGCGCGCTGGCGGCGACGGCCCGCGCTCATGTCGTCCACCCGCTGGCCGCGCGCGCGCCGCGCGCCCGCGCTGCTGTCCTCCGCGCGTGCCAGCCCCTGGCACACCTCCAACCACGTGCTGCTGCCGTACTGCTCCAGCGACATGTGGGCCGGCACGCGTGCTTCCCCGCACTCCGCCGCCGGGTTCTCTTTCGCCGGGCGGCTCATCGCGCGCGCCGTGCTGGCCGAGCTGGTGCGCGCCGGGCTGCGCGGCCGACTGCTGCTGGCCGGCTCCAGCGCGGGCGCTGCCGGCGTCATGCTGCTGGCGGACGCGGCGCGCCGCGCGCTGCGCCCGCATGGCGTGCGCGTGCTGGCGCTCGCCGACTCTGGCTGGTTCCTGGACCGCGGGGCGCGCGCGCGCCGCCCGCCCGCCGCCACCGTGGCGCGCCTCGGCCACGCGCTGTGGCGCGGCGCGCCGCCGGCCTCCTGCGCGCGCGCGCACGCCGCCGAGCCGTGGCTCTGCTACTTCGGCTACCGGTTGTACCCGCACGTGCGCACGCCGCTGTTCGTGCTGCAGTACCTGTTCGACACGGCTCAGCTGGCGGCGGAGGGCGTACGGGCGCCGCGCACGCGCGCGCAGTGGGACGCGGTGCACGCGACGGGCGCGGCCACGCGCGCCAGCCTGGAGCCGGTGCGCGCGGTGTTCGCGCCGGCGTGCCTGGCGCACGGCGTGCTGGCGCGCGCGGACTGGCTGGCGCTCAAAGTGTCGGGCGTGCCGCTGGCGCGCGCGCTGTCGTGCTGGGAACGGCGCGCGCGCGGCGGGGGCTGCGCGCCGCGGCGGCTGGTGGAGCGCTGCTCGTGGCCGCAGTGTAACGGCTCGTGCCCGCGCCTGCGCGACCCGCGCACGGGCGAGGAGGTGGCACTGGCGGCGCTGCTGCAGAGCTTCGGGCTGGACGTGCGCGGCGCGGCGGCGGCGGCGGGGCTGGACGCGCGCGCTCTGGCGCGCATGAGCCGCGCCGAGCTGCTGCCGCTGCTCGCGCCGCACACCTGACACCCGCACCCCCTACTTCCCCTCGCCCGACGGCGCAATGCGCTGTCTTCGTGTCGGTCTGACACTGTGAATCTACCTCGTTTTCGTTGTACAAGTATGTTTAGATTAAGTAAGCTAGATAATTATTTATTGTTAGTATGTGTGTGTACTTTTTATGTGAGTAAATGACGTTACAAGAGTTAGTTAATTGCATTGTTTGATTAATAATTTCCACAATAGATTGATTTTTAATAAAGTTTTAGTACCTACATTTTTTATTGATCATGTAGAAGGCAAATAGAAGTTATTAACTGTAGTTACGATGATTTCACATAAATAAAACTCAAAAATGCTTTGGCACGTCTAGATAGGTTTAATAAATCATTATGTACAAAAGAGCCTCTCAAAGAGGAAATGCGACTAGTAGAAGTCTTATCTGTAAATTATTCTATCTCACTATAAACTTTTGTCTAGGAATACGTAGCTCGGAGGTGAGAGCCGAAAGTCCCAGGCGCGTTCGGTAGGCAGTCGTGATATGATGCTTGTGTTCCCGATACCTACTCTCGCCACAGTTGTCCCGTGGCGATCTTACTAAAAATATTCGCCCAGAATTTAGATAACGTTTTACGGCAATGTCTTCAATAATTTATTTGCTTATTTTTTTATCCAAATTGTAAATATGAGTGTCTATATGATGGACGAAATGTCTGGGAGCTAAAATGTAAGTAGCCCTCTTCTATTAGAAATAAATAAGGGAAGTACATTCACGAGACAACTACGACAAGATACAATCAATACATCAATGCGTTCGTTTTCGTCGGTGGTGCACATAGAGACGTGAGCGGTTGCGGTGGGGCAGCCAGGGCCGGCGGCGCGGCGCGGCGGCGAAGCGCGGGGCCTGCGCCGTGCGCGAGTGGCGCGCCCTCACCACCACGCCGCCGCTGCGGGACCGGTGGTGACGTCATAACCTCGCCGCGCGCTCCACGCTGATCGCTATGGAGAGATCTGTCACGTCATTCCCCAAGAAAAAGTCTGTTGAAACTATATTCGCTTGCTGGCGCCAGCGCGTCGCTAGCCGTGCGCTGACGTCACGGTTCACCGCGTCGGCGTTTTCTCTCAAAGAGCCGCGGAGGAAGAGGATGTCTAGCACGGAGGGGGTAGTCTGCGCCATGGCCGAGTGGAGGGGCGAGCGCGCGTTCGGCTGTGGCGAGTTGGCGATAGCGCGGTCTAAGAACGCGAACAGCTCGACTGGGTTGTTTGTGTTAGCCCACAGGTGGGGTAGGTTCGGCCACAACCAGCTATTTTCTGGAAAATAAAATACCAAATATTACGTACATTTTTGTCATTACCTCGGTAATAGGACGTCCGCCTTGATAATACTTGAAATACTGATTGTTTCCTTATTTAGTTCACCTACCCATCTCATTAGTGGACGTTCTTCTTGTATAAGACCAGTCCAGCTTTGATTGAAGTTTGATTAGTGCCGAACTCGCTGGCGGGGCCCCAGCTCCCACTGCACCAGCTTAAGCTAGCCTATGTGTAGGTACTCTACAGATGTGCGTATCGTCCGCGTTGTAACAACCAATCGACAAATGATGAGTGTCTTAGATCGCCTAAAATATGAGACTTACCCCCAACAATGGCATTGTCTACATAGCTGAAGACCAGTCGTCTCCGAGCGTTGATCAAGGTTTGCAGCGTAGGGCCCCTGGTGCCCGCCCCTGTGCCGAACTCCCTGGCGGGGGCCAGGTGGGGCCCCAGCTCTCTCTGAACCAGCTCGAGAAGGCCGGCGTGTACTCTACGGATGGGCGTGTTATCCGCGTTGTAGAAACCAACTGGGAAGTGGTGAGCGTCTAGGAATATCACCTGTAAAATACAAGCAAAAACTGAAAGAAAATATAAATTTAAACATACAATAAGGAGTTTCCCATTTCATAAAAAATAAAATAACTATATTAACTACTTTTAAAGACGTTAGAAAATCTTAATAAATGACGGAGTTATGGATGTTTAAACATCACCGCACGAAACTAAAAAGCCCCGCGACGGATTTATGCGTGTTACGTCACAAGATACTGACGCCGCGCAGTGGGTTAGGTTAGGCTAGGAGTAAGGTAACACACTGCCGTGGGCCTGTATAGAGGAGGCGCTGAAACACCATAAAGCACCCCTTTATCTCAGCCGAATTATTGGCTCGTACTTTTCCGAGAGATACGTCTCGTGTCCGGGAAGGGACGGTCGACTGCTGCGATGGGAGATGTCTTGCGGTGTCCCGCAGGGCTCGGTTCTCGGGCCGGTAATGTGGGACATCGGGTACGACTGGGTTCTGAGGGGAGCTCTCAATCCAGGCGCCAACGTGACCTGCTACGCAGACGATACCCTTGTTACTGCCCTAGGCAAGACTTATAAAGAGGCTGCGCGACTTGCCACAACGACGGTAGAATTAGTGGTAGGGAGAATATCAAGGCTGGGGCTCCGGGTGGCGTTGAACAAATCAGAGGCCCTGGTGTTCCATGGCCCTCGTCGAGCGCCGCCAAGGGGTGCCAGCATCGTTATTGGGACTGGACCTATCGAGGTGAAGCCCACAATGAAGTATCTTGGGCTTTGCCTCGACGGAAAGTGGAATTTCCGGGAGCATTTTGCGCAGTTGGTCCCTAGACTTACAGGTGCAGCTGGCGCTCTCAAACGCCTCCTGCCTAACCTCGGGGGACCGAAAGCCGGTAGTCGCCGCCTGTATCTTGGAGTGATACGGTCGATGGCCCTGTATGGGGCGCCTATATGGGCGGATGCCTTAAACCGTGAAACGGTCGCCTTGCTAAGGCGACCGCAACGTATGATGGCGATCGGGGTGGCGAGAGGCTATCGCACAATTTCTTTCGAGGCGGCATGCGTTTTGGCACAGTCACCTCCATGGAATCTGGAGGCGGAGGTCCATGCGGACATGTATGCATGGCGCATGCAGCTCCGACAACGCGGGCACAATCCGGGATCCAGAGAGATCGAGTTGTGGAAAGCCCGAGCAAGAAGGTCCTTGATCGTGGAGTGGAAGGAGGAGCTGGCACAGCCGAGAGCTGGCAGCTGGACCATCGGAGCTGTCCAACCCGTTCTTGAGAACTGGTTGGATAGGGAGCACGGGTCGCTTACCTTCCGGCTGGTGCAGGTGCTTTCCGGGCATGGATGCTTCGGAAAGTACTTGTGTCGAATAGCCGGAAGAGAACCGACCACCGAGTGCCACCACTGCGGTTGCGACGAGGATACGGCGCAGCATACGTTGGAGGAGTGCCCAGCTTGGGCGAGTGAGCGACGTGACCTCGTCGCAGTCGTAGGAAACGATCTCTCGCTTCCATCGTTGATCAATTCAATGGTCAGTTGCGAGAGATCGTGGGAGGCGGCCGTTTCCTTTTGCGAACAAGTTATGTTGCAAAAGGAAATGGCAGAGCGCGAGCGGGAGATTCTCTCCGATCTCCCAATGCGCCGACGAAGAACTGGGCGTCGGAGGAGGGTCTTCCACGCTCTCCTCCAACCTCCATAAAACGGGGCTTGGGCGGCGGACTCGGGGGATTCCGCTGCCCGAGAAGCGTAGCCCCCGAGATGGCGCGCGCGGTGTTTCCGCGCGCCTCTCAAGGAAAGTAGGGTGGAGAAGCTTCACCACTAATCAGGGTCGGGTCTTAGGGATCAGCGCCGCTGGAGCCGCGGACGAGTGCGAAAGCGTCCCCGTAGCTCCAGCACATGGGCGTCAGGCAGAAACACCCCAGGGTTTTTAGTGGGTACACCGACCAGCGGCGGGACTCCCACATAACCACCTTGCCTCCCCCGGGGTAGGGTGGTATCTATAAAGGATTTTCCCTGGGAGAAAAAAAAAAAAAAGGCTAGGAGTAAGGAAAAAAGGAAATGTAGTGCTTCATTCTATACTGGATGTTTTTCTAAGCCGCGTATACGTTCCAGGATATTATTGTAATCATTATGTTATAATTAACATTTACGTATCCGTTTTTACGTTGGTATTAAATTTACGCTGGCGCCTTCATGATTGGGCCTTTATAATAAATAGTACGAGCTCGGATTGACCCCACGCATCACGCTAGTAAGGCGAGCGTTCTCCCGCAACATCACTTCGGCTTCTACCTAATCTTAAAATTTGAAATTAAGTTAAGCCCCTGCAGTGGGGTGTATCTGAAATACTGACCCCATTACCACGTAGTGACAATACTCACTCCTTAGGCAAAGAGTTTTTATTACGAAGCCAACCAATAATCTTAGAGCAAAGATCAATAGCGCCTTTTTACAATTTCGTACTATGATTTTCAGGCGTTATAATAATTTTTGTCAAGTTTCCGAATAAATCTATAGTATTGGTGTCATTAGATCTAGAGAAAGAGGTTAAACAGGTATAAAGACTGAATCGTATATTGTTTCTACACGAAAATTGTAAGATATTTTTTTCAAGAAAAAAGGCTAATGATTCCGAAAGGAAAAATAAGGAGTTTTACTTTACCTCATTAGTAAGGTCTAAGAATCGCCTGATCTCCCTCAGAAGGGGGACTAATGGACGGACTCGAATTAAGTTGTGGTTCAACCAGTACCTGCAATCAAATATCACAATATTACCTAAATACCTACATTACAAATAGTGAGTACATTCTTAGCAAAAAACAATTTTATATAATTAAAATCATACCATTCATAGTACATCTGTTGCTGGTTGCTGGGCATAGGCCTCCCGTATTTTTTTCCCAATAAGACCGATCGGAAGCATCCATGCAGCGTGTTCCGACGGTTTACTATCGGCCTACTTTATCAGTGGATGTTAAAAAAGTAAGTTTGTATAACGGCTGGCTAGCCCTGTATGCTGAGTGTGAGTTTTCTCGTAAACATGACGCGCTCTTCGGCGAGCGCGTAAGCATGTAATTTGTATGAACTTGTTGTGTTTCAAAAACGCGCCGCTAGTGGCGCTGTACATTTCTTCGCACAAATTACATGCCTACGCGCTCACCGAAGAGCGTGTCATGTTTACGAAAAAACTCACACTCAGCATACTGGTGTCAGAGGGTTTTAAGTAGCCTAAAGGCCTTTGACATGGCTAAACGGTTAAAAAATGGATGTTATACCTACGCTTCATTTGCTGGTAGGTTCCGCGATCTCCATTCCAGATCTTTACGGCTTTAACAGTTCTACAGGGTTATTTCTAATCAATTAGCATCATTTTAGGGGCTTATTCTGTACATCAAAACTAACAACTTTTGTTCTGCGACTTTTGTTAACACTAAAAAAAAATTGGTGTTCCATAGAAAACTTTTGTTCACCCGCGACAATATGTATGAGCTATTTTTTTTGAGTTTTGACAAAAGTAGCAGAACACAAGTTGTTAGTTTTGATGTACAAAATAAGCCCCTAATAGGATGTTAATTGATTAGAAATAACCCTGTATATTTGCCAGCCGATGACACTGTAGTCTGCTGTTGTAGGGTGCAGCTCGTCCACGGAATAGTATCTTTAGGTAATACACACGTGAAGAGAAGGTAGATTTTTTTGCTGTTTCGAGTACAATAGTATATTTTGTGGTCGATTGATTTATAAAGGCACCTGTATTTTGCATAAACTGTGTCAGTGGTCATTACAATAATGTTATGTAAGAGCCAAGGAAGTCATGCGAATCGTTTTGATCGGTAGACTATATAACAAATGACGCTGGAATGCGTAATAGAATTCGGTACATATTTTTTGTGCAATTTATATCAAAATAATCAGACCTGCGAATAGGCACCGTTAAAAAGTCTCTATAGGCATTAGTATCTATTAAATTGACGATTTGAAGAGTTAATAGATTGTTGTAATAGACCTAAATTTTTAATATAATTACATGATCAGGCGAACTTACTTGGAAGTAAAGTTCGATCTTAATTTTGCCGAATGATGCGAAGAGGCGTGATGTTTGAGTGTATTATTTACAACAGTCTTTATTTGGACATAATGAAATATTCGAATAGTTATCATTACAGAACCATTTCCATACACATTTTTAGAGCTGTTAAAAAAAGAAAGAACAAGTGAATCCGCTCATTCGTTCCTACACCGGTCCAATCCTGCCGCTGAAAGTCATTATTTTTAGAGACAATAAAAATAACGTCAACAACATTGATTTGAATAGGCATTACGGGTGGGAAGGGAGGGATATCATGCCTCTTCGCATCATTCGGCAAAATTAAGATCGAATATCACTTCTTAGTAAGTTTGTTTGATAATATAATTTTTCCGAATGATGCTTTCGAGGCATGATGTTTGAGTGTATTAATTACAACAGAAGATGTTCAGAGTAGAGAATGCCTTTCTCAATGATCAATGTTGTCAGCAGTGACACAATATACAAGAATTTTTCATTATGTCCAATGTTAACTGGACTTGGACTTGGACTGTTGTAATTAATACACTCAAACATCATGCCTCGAAAGCATCAATCGGCAAAATTTAAAGATATCCATCTCATTCCCGTAAATCTGCGCTCGAATCTAAGGTGGGCACACACGGTCAGTTAAACTGATCACTCCAACTGGGAGCTCATTCAGTTAATGAAAAGGTGGGAATTGGTGGCTCCATATTTGAAGACAGTGGAGCCATGATGTTTCTTCGATAACTTGTGTTATTTCAATTTTTCATGAGTTATCGGAACCGAAGTTGTTTGAAATTTGATTTCCTACAACTTTGATTCTCATCAACTTTTTCCAGGATCGATATTTTTTTTAATAAGACAGTGGTGTCATTTTGTTTCTTCTATAACTTATGTTATTTCAATTTTTCATGAGAAATTATCGGAACCAAAGTTGTTTAAAATTTAATTTTCTACAACTTTGATTCCTATCAACTTTTTCTAGGATCGATATTTTTTTTTAATAAGACAGTTGTGTCATTTTGCTTTTTCCATAACTTGTGTTATTTCAATTTTTCATGAGAAATTATCGGAACCAAAAATGTTTGAAATTTGATTTCCTACAACTTAGATTCAATCAACTTTTTCCAGGATCGATATTTTTTTTAATAAGACAGTGGTGCCCTTTTTGCTTCTTCCATACCTTGTGTTATTTCAATATTTCATGAGAAATTAATGATACCAAAATCTTTGAAATTTGATTTCGTACAACTTTGATTCCCATCAACTTTTTCTAGGATCGATATTTTTTTTAATAAGATGGTGGTGCCATGTTGTTTCTTCTATAACTTGTGTTATTTCAATTTTTCATGAGAAATTTTCGGAACCAAATATGTTTGAAATTTAATTTCCTACAACTTTGATTCCTATCAATTTTTTCCAGTATCGATATTTTTTTTTAAAAGGACAGTGGTGCTATTTTGCTTCTTCCATAATTTGTGTTATTTCAATATTTAATGAGAAATTATCGAAACCAAAAATGATTGAAATTTGATTTCCTACAACTCTCCACTACATTAATGCCATATGTGCTTGGTGAGAAACAAAATTAAAAGCACAATCGAACCGAGCGGAATCTTTGCTTTAATCTGCTCTAAGCAAATGCAGTGACCTGGTGCGGTAAATGCCTTATATGGTTACTGAAGGCGTAAATAACATGAAAATTCCACTTGTTTGCCAAAGGAAAACCCACGACTAGCTTAAGGCCATCTGCAAATAAAATTGGGCAGCTTTGATGGAATTACACAGCTACAACTTTTGACTAAACAAATAAGTAGCAACTTATCTAAAGAGCGAAAAATCGCATTGTCGAGGTGGATACAAATTATACTTACAAAGGTCATCCAGTGACGTACGAATGTCGAATTTTAGCTCTATTAAGCAGTACTTAGTGTCTAAGATTTGTAAGAGTATCCATTTTTTATAATGAATAGAGCTAGGCTGTTTGCCACTGAGACTTCTATAACTTAGGTACCGGCCATGGGGAAAGAGGGAAAGTCGCTGAGCCCTAAGTTTAGGTTATGGGGCGACTAGTGCAAGGGCACCTCGAAGAGACGGACTTTGGCTTGGGCTAGCTCGGTAATGGAGATTAGACTTGCCCGGGCACCTCAGAAGGGGTATTGCCCGGAATCCTTGTTGCCCTAGCAGGTAGATCTGGTTGACTATTTGGAGAAAATTTAACCGATCTTCTGACAGATTTGGGGAGTCCTCGACCTCGCCGGCGGGGGTCGGTGTGAGTCTGGGTGAATGTAGGAGTCCCACCTTCTAACAGATTTGGGGAGTCGCCGGCGGGGTCGGTGTGAATCTGTATGAATGTAGGAGTACCCTGTTACCTACGCGCATTTTAAAAACTAACCGAATGAGTGATGCGGATTTTTTTTTTCATTCGTCTCAAAAAGTGGCACTTACTTTCCAAGAGTGAAAGACGTGTTGTTGTTTGTTGTTGTATACTTCGTCCTTTTATTGAAGGTTAAAGTTTAAGTATAGGTCAAACGACCAAGACAAGTAGAAAAATGAACTTGTAAAAGAAACCTAAATGACCAAATTTAGATCAAAAGTTATGTAATTGGTCCAAATAGTTTTTTCTATTGTGTTTTCGCCAGAGCTGAATTACACAAAACTTTTATTTTGTGAGCTGTTTTGGTAGAAAATCAGGTTAGTTTTTGTGTCCCAATTTATCACCTAACTTTGCCTAAGTTATAAATTAATAGTAGGTATTGTATATGGATCAGCTAGAAAAACTTTTAAAATTTCGTTTTCATGATAATATTAAAACGTTATAGCTTATTATGAGTGAAGTAACTTGAGGCTTATATGTTTAAGTTGAAAAACAAAATAATATGAAGGCGGCAGTTTTTGTAGCAATAAGACTCTTTAAGAGATGTTGCCTGGCAAAACGTTCTGTTTTTTGGCAGTAATTCAACTGCCATACGGAACGAATATTCCAAGCAAATTGAATAGGATTTTGTGTTATAAGATGACGACCGTGAAGTGTTTTGAGTAAAGTAAAATTAAAGTAGATTAAAATCAATGACTGGAGTTTAAATTTCCAAGTGACGCGGAACTGTTACTGTAAAATCATTAGAAAATAACTGCTATTTCGTACTACACAGCAATTTTCTAGTCACAAAACAACTTAGTAAACAGCTAGCTTAGTAAGTTGTAGCAGCATTATAAGTAGGTATATCATAACCAGGATAGATTTTTAGATTTTAGTGAGATATCTAAGCACGATTAGGTATATACTTAATTATGAAAAAGCTCACGGCGAAAAGAAGCTGACGTGGGCTGCAGAACTGATTTTTGTGCTGAAGGGGCACGCGCTAACTCGAGAATAACTCAAGAAAGAACTGTTCATCATGATGACAAATCAAAAGTGAACTCACCGGTCTTTCTCATCAGTATACATGTCGTAATACGCGACTCTAAAGTCGAAGTATCTGATGTCATGGACGAGTTGAGTCTAGATGGAACGGTCTAAGTACAGCACGCGCTACAAGCATAACTCCAGAAACTGTCCATGATGATGACATGTCATTAAACTCACCGGTCTTCCTCATTAGTATACATGTCGTAATACGCGACTCTAAAGTCGAAGTATCTGATGCCATGGACGAGTTGAGCCCAGATGGAACGATCCTGGCACAGCACGAAGCTGTCCCGGGCTGCTGTGTTGATCTCCGTGTCGAAGCGCCAAGCGCCTGCATTATGAGTACCAGGGAGGGCCAGTTCGCCGATGCGGAGACCATTGATTCTGGCACTGGAAAAATGAAAATCAAACGCAAGTAAGAACGGATAGGCGAGACGAAAACTTGACCTGCTTTGCAGTTATTCTAGTTCAAAATTTCAAATTAGTAAATCAATTGTTTGCCACAAAGTTTGGAAGTTTAGCTAAGTGAGTGTGAATATGTCATTGCAAACATAGTTTCGTACTAAAAATTAAAATTGCAAGTTTCGTTGGGTGCCTTATAGCTAAAAAAACAAGAGATTAGCGGTTTATAAACTTGCTTGTATTCAATAGACGTGATTTAAAAATCTCAACTGTTTATTATGAGACGGACACGTGTGAATAAAAATTGTTTGATTTAAAACATTGTCAAACAGCTCAGTCCTTTGACTGTATACTGTATATAGAGCCTGTCTTAATACCGCATAATCTGGCAGCCATATGAAAAGTATTGCTTAATTTAGGCCGTGTGTAAGATGTCACCTAATATTTATTTATTGATTTATTCTGTTTTAACGGGGAAATTTAACACAATATTAAATTTATATCAAGCGCTATTTCTTCTTTAATATTTGTTTAATAACTCACGCATTGTCTTCCATCCACGTGGGCTGAATCTTCAGGCAGTTGTAGGCCTGAATCTGACCATCGCCAGCGCCTACCCACGGCCACAGGCAATGGGGGCCCTTGATCCCCGCGCCTTGCTGCCACCCTGCCGGCAGGGTGCCGTCTCCAAGGGAAATATTGGTGACCACGTGCCCTGAGACCCTGTTTATTGGGAACACTGCTAGGGCGTTGTTCCATGAAGCTGGCCGGTCGTCGAATAGACCAATCTGTTGGAAAAAAGTTGTTAAAACTTTATAACTTGTGTCTTAGGAAAACGCAGATGACTTAAAAGGGCAAGGGCAGGGCATGATTTAAAAGTATAGAAGGTGCTGCAAAGTGATGTTGGTCTCGTAGTAAAACTTGGTCATGACAACGAGTCGTCTAGTCCAGACATACCTACTTACTACACTCGGTATAATCATCAATATGAACAAGTTTTGCTTTAATCCAACCCTGAAAGTACGACCTGAAATCTTCAAGTAAATATTTATACCGACTTAGGTATTTACATTAAATAATTCACAATGACCCGTATTCTGGAATCTCGATGTTAGTCACCTAATTAGTGCTTGTAATCGTGCATTTTCACATCGCGTGGCGTTGTTTTCGGCTTGCAATCACCTTACGATTACGATTAATTAAAAAGCCACTACGTAGCTTGCGCAGAGTTTTGGCTCGGACACATTTTTGCACTATTGTAACTCTATAGATATTATTCTAATACCTGAAATGTCTCGTTTTATTTCATTCCAAAACAAACAACAACGAAATTTTTTACGATTCATTGTGTACGCATTATTCACGCATCAAGATTGATTAATAGTCACCTACAGCCGCCCTAAGAAAACATTATGCCTTAAATTTATGGCCTGCATATTACTGATAAAGAAAAAGATGAATTGCTTCGTGACTTCAACCATAATGGTAATCGCGACCTTCACGCCATTTTCTTAATCAGGTTAGCAAATGCAAGCATTTTGCTCTCACAGTCACAGTCAGTTGGTCATAGAAATAAATTTACATGAATTTCCATCAAAATAAATTATGTAGTATGCCGTTGGTGAGACGTAGTGCGTAACGTGTTACAAAATTTGTTGTAATACAACTACAAAAGAAACAACCTTCAACTTAAGCTGACCGCATGCAGACGAGCGTCATGCCGACTCACGCCACAGCTGCAAAACGCTGCCACTAGAGAATGCACTACTAATGCACACAGTACAATACTTGCGGTATGACAGTTTAACTGTCATACTGCAAGTACGTACCTCAAACGGAAAAAACGGAACCCTTATAGGATCACTTTGTTGTCCGTCTGTCCGTCTATCCGTCTGTCCGTCTGTGTGTATGTCAAGACTCTTTATCTCGGGAACGCGTAAAGATATCGAGTTGAAATTAAAACTGTATACGTATATCTATGGTCTCTTGCAGTTGTATAAAAGAAAAACTTCTCAGTTATCGTTTAAAAAAGTTAGAGCCGTTTATGTCGTAAAAAACCGCATATTTCGCACTCACAAAAATCAAAACCTACAGGGTGCTTCCCGTTGACATAGAACTATGAAATTTGGAGAGAAGCATTTTCTCAGAGTACACATATAGAAATAAATCTGAAAACTGTACATATTTATTTTAATCACAAAAAATAGGGCTTCAAAATTCACAAAATATGGGTTCAAAATTCAAAGTGAGTAAATCGTATCATGTAAGGTATCATATAAAAGAACTTCATTAGCACATGCTAAAACAGGTTTTTAATTATTTTAACAACGTGTTTGTACGGAACCCTCGACTCGCACTTGTCCGGTTTTTTTATCACTAAAATGCTAATTGCTTTTTTTAAGTCTACAACTTGTTGAAGTTTCAGCTGGCCTAGATACCAGATTTTAAGAGATATCAACAGCAAAAACAGCAAATTTGCGAATACCTTTTACCTGCTTGACTATAGACATACGATATATTCAACTCTGTAAAGGTATAATCGCTGAAAAAAGGGGTTAGATGATACTCTATGCCACGCCGATTTCAATTTTACTCATTGACAGAACTTCAAAATGTTAGGTATGGTACATAATTATTTTTCGCAAGAAATCGCAACACCGACTTCCACCGTGTACAGAATTCAAATAGTTTGCACGAATCGATGTGACATCCATGTACATTATTGATGATTTATCAAAAATGGCTTAGCCGATTTCGATAAATTTAAATGGGACCATCTAGGAAGTATAATCTCATAGATTAAAGATTTTTTTTTTAAATCTGTTTACAATTCGCGAAAATATAGATCATACACAATAAAATATACCTACAGACGAACATACTACCTCCTCCTTTTTAAAAGTTGGTAAAAATTGCATTTCCTTTTCTACGGTTTGCGCGCAATCATAGTCTATCTAATGACCATCGGCTAAGTTCCCTGGTGTGTTGGATAACTGCCTCACTTCCACTGCAATTAGGTTACGGAAGGAAAAGTCAACTTTATAATAAGTAACGGACGGTAGAGGTATTATTAATTTAACGTAATTTTTCTGAATAGAAATGTGTTATCTTTTAAACTAAATAAATAAATATTTGGTGACATCTTAAACACGGTATCTGATCCCAAACTAAGCCAAGCTTGTATGATATGGCTGAGACTGCTATACTACATAAACATCTCAAGGAGTTTAAAAAAAAATATACTCGAACGCAGGATTTGAACCTGCCCGTTCGGATCACTAGCCCGACGCTCTAACCAACTAAGGCAGCCCGCCTCCTACGCAAGCGTCAAATCCTTGAAGTGCTTATATTACACCAACTTATAGCGTTTATGGCGCCACCTGCGATACCCGTATTAGACAGGTTACCACTCAACTAGAAGTTATTAGAACTTCTAAAGATTGACGAGAGATGACGCACTGCTAAATCAATGTTATGATTTTATTTTGAGTGCTTTCCACACTAGATTTTATCTCAAAGAGTTATCTTTGTGATAAGCATTTCAAAAATCTGAAGCAAACGCAGGATTTGAACCTGCCCCTTCGAATCACTAGCCCGACGCTCTAACCAACTGAGCCAGCCCGCCTCCTACGCAAGCGTCAAATCCTTGAAGTGCTTATATTACACCAACTTATAGCGTTGGTGGCGCCACCTGTGATACATAAACATAAACATATTTTAAATACATACTTATATAGATAGTAACTAAATAACACCCAGACACAGAGCAAACACCTATGTTCATCACATAAATACTTGCCCTGGGTGGGGATCGAACCCACGCCTCTTTGACCCAGAAGTTAGGGTCACTAACCACTGATCCACCGAGGTAGTCAAACTGCACGGGTTTTACAAATTTATGAGGATGATAAAGTACCTATCACATCGAGAGATTTGCTGTTTTATACCTAGTGGTGGGTGAAATATAGCATCTGTGCAGTGAGCTAGGTATACATATATCAGATGAAGTTTTGATATAATTTGTCAAGCTTCCTCAAAACTTACTCAAAACCAAATATTGTTATAAAAATAATTAAATATGAAAAGCACTGACCTACTCGTACATAGGTAAGGTATGTAGATAATATGCCAACGTAAGGTACATTTGAGAATTACCTAAATTGCTTGTCGAAATTGCGGTTATTTACCACAAAGGGTCGTGAAGCAATGAACTCGATGAAACAGTTTCAATGCGCGTATTTAGGACTTATTTATGAGTGCATTATTTGAAAATTACGAATTTGTGACGGTTAGGTTCATACGTATTGAGTAGGTATGTGTTAAGAGGATCGTGAATAGACACTGTTTCCCGGTTTTCTGTAGAGCATTGAGAGAATTTTCGGTACATTTTTGAAAAAAAAATACGATAAAGAAAACGTTCCGGGAGAAAACTCTTACAAAACTACTTGTAACAAAATGTTGTGTTTTTATGTCAATCGCTTGAGTAAGAAATATTGCACGCTCGTACGTCTTATTTTTTCAGAAAGGGTTTTAGTTTGTGAAGAAAAACATCGTGAGGCATACGCCATTAGAAGAAATTCGATGGCTTATGTGAATCCACCAAGCCGCACTGGGTCAGCGTGGTGGATATGTCCTAATCACCCTTCGTGGGTAGGCCTACGTCCTGCAGTGGACTGTTGAAAAGGCTGATACAGATACAGAGATACAGAAAACAGCTTATTATTTTTTGTATGGTCAAGATGGCGCCTCACGATTGTCTTAATAATATAGTTCGAACCTACTTTTAACCAATGTTTAAAAAGGAGGTTCTCTATGGTAGATCACACTTAAATATTAAAATTGCGTACGTAGATTGCATCAATTGAAGTTGATTGTGTTATTTTTGGTGAAAAATAATTAAATAATTATTGAACGCAAGAACAGTAAAATGTCTGCTTAAATTGTAAAAAAAAACACCCTTAAATTCATAAACAAACCTCAAGATAATAATTGACTTACTATTTCCGATAACATCGATATTAATAACGCCCTGAGTCGCTTTGCATGAATATCTCTTAGCCCTCTATCGGCATTATGGTAATGGAGTAGTTACCGTGCCTACAAGCCGTTTGCTTCCTTATGTAAATTATATTGCGTCACTAAAGGGATAATTTGAACCTCTAATATAGTTAGTAAGCGACTATTTGGCTTCCGAACTAATCTACACATAGCTAGCTAGAGCCACTGAGAAATACATTTACTTTATTTACAGGACAAATCTGGTACCTAATATCCATCATATCATATCAATTTCTAGAACATAAGACCTCAAATTCATAACATAAACATTCACCGTTTTCTTTAGATACACTTTATAAGATAATGTAAAATGTTAGATTTACTTAACAAATACGTATAAAATGTAATAGGTCTAGAGTCACTTAAGTTTTAGGCTTTTTCTACCGTAATAATTATGTATTAACCATGAATATGGAATGAAAATCCAAACACACTAATCATCCCCGTCAAATTAGTGAAGTGTTTATCATTTTACTACCAAGTTCTACACTGTTGGAAGCGCCAACACTTCTTCCTTCTAACACTATAGAAGTTGGTAGTACAGCGTTCTAGCTTAATTTGGACAAAGCATCTGGGCCGGAATCTCAGAGGGAAGCAAATCCTGCGAACGCGTCAATTTTTGAAATGTTTATCACAAAAAGAACATTTTCTATAAACCTAGTGTGTGAAGCACGATAAAATCATTTCACTGAGGTTTTCTTATATTAATAGTTTTGTGCTTCCTATAACCAATCTATTTTTGTGATTTATTTGTTGCTAGAGTTGTTCATTATTTTATTTGATGTCAATATGACATGTTTTCGATGAGATTAAAATCTAGATGAAATGTTTACATATTATGATGTGAGAAATAAAAAAAAATACGTTGTTTCTACCTGTCTAGGTAACAATCCCGAGCAGCCGTTGAAGTCCCAGTTGAGCTCGACGGCATCCTGGAGGCGGGCTCCTCCGCCGAGGTTTACATCTGGCGACCGGACCGTCACCCACACCCTGCCGCATGACGACTTTTCCAGGATCTGCTTCTGAGCTGCAGAAAAATGACATTTGAATTTAAAATAGAACAGGGGAGGAACAGTGAGACTTTTAGTGATTGTGAAGGTGTCTCTCAACTACAAGGTATCATTCCATGACCGTGTTAGGCACGTGTTATATTCTTTGTATTGAACAGTATGAGACTATGCCCACTAGACCGTACCGTCACCGACCAGCATTGTTGCGTCTCATCGATGTCATGCACGGAACGTTTCGGCCCGGGCAAAGTATTGTGAACGATTTGTTGACGTATGTTGATGGTACACGTTGTAGCGGGTATATCGTGTTGTTTTCCCGACCTGATACGTTCCTAACACGGTTATGGTATGGTACGTTACGTTACATTACGATCTACTAATATCTATTCAAGTCGTAATTAAAATCGCTATTCGAGTTCGCATATTAAATAAGTAAATAAATAAATATAAGCGAACATCTTACACACGGTCTCTGACACCAAACTAAGCAAAGCTAGTGATATGGCAGCCAGAGACTAATCTACTACATATTTGAAATACGTACTGATATAGATATTATGTACCTAAATAACATCCAAACACACAGCAAACATCTATGTTCATCACACAAAATATGTTTGCCCTAGGTGGGGATCGAACCAGTTATTAGTCTCATTTGCCGAAATTCATCGATGTAACGCTGGGTCTTCACATCGTTATTCGGTGATCGTGTATTTTTAGATGTTGTTTGAATACAGCATGACTTTTTATTCAGTGCACAAATTTTTATCGCGCAATATATAATATCATTAATAGAACATATTTCGCTCATAAAATGATTGAATTTTTTTTCATCAATTTTTCTTTTCAAATTATTCCAAAGAAAATTATATTGCATGCACCCTACACTCCAGACAATAACTACCTACCAAAACGTCTCGGGCGTAGGTACGACGCGGCCGCTTAGATACTCAGGCGTAGGCTGACATTGATTACTTCGTTTATCTGTAAACTTTCTCTTGAAGTTATTTCAATATTTTTGTACTAAAGTGCGTAAAACCAAAGTAGGGGTTTTACTGTTGTTTTTAAACTTTCGCGATTTGAACACATTATTATTATATACTACGGGACTAATCGCGCACTAAAATTACGAGATAAATAAATACCTCCTCATCCCGACGTTTCGGCCGAGTTGCATCGACCGTGGTCACGGGTAGACTGGAATGTGCAACAGCTGGTACCGCCAATTCAATTTGAACTTGAAAAATTGTCATTACGACACACAACACTGACGGTATCTAACAATGTCCTTCTACCAATAAAACAATGTATTTATTCTATTTACTTCTAACAATGTATTTATCTCGTAATTTTAGTGCGCGATTAGTCCCGTAGTATATAATAATCCCTTTATTATATATCCCCTATATTGAATTATTTCTTTATTATACTTTCCGTACGCAAAGTATGTGCAGTGAAAAAAAAAACGTCCTGTATATTCGTGGTGGCGTATACAAATAACACGAACAAACCGTTTAGGTACATAAGCCGGCGGTTACGGGACTCGGTATGAGTACTTATATTTTGCTTATTCGTTTTGTACATCCAAAAAGGCAAATACGATCGACTTGTAATTAATTTACATCAACTAACCAACTTTAAGTACCCAAGTAAATAATTATTTATCTACTTATATATTGTACAAATCCTTGACCTCTTCCTGACGTTTTCCTGAATTATGTATGCACATCCGTGCATTGAATTTGTTTAAAAATTACTTGCAATCTATTTAATTAAAAGGTCTCGAAGACCGTTTTTGGTGTTAGTTATGTATGTTATCTACAAAATACATTATACAAGTATATACATTAGATATTACAGTTAATTAAGTTAAGTGGATTAAATTTAATTTTAAGCTTTCTAAATATTTAAAACGATGTAAATTTCGCATTTTTTTATACTAAGTTAGTCTTACTATAATTAAATAGTCTTGTTTATACATTTCAGTTACATATTAGTAAGTAGTAGTAAGTTCAAAGAGTTATCTTTGTGATAAGCATTTCAAAAATCTGAAGCGAACGCAGGATTTGAACCATGCCCCTTCGGATCACTAGCCCGACGCTCTAACCACTGAGCTAGCTCGCCTCCTACGCAAGCTTCAAATTTCTGAAGTGCTTACATTTCCCAACTTATAGCGTTGGTGGCGCCACCTGTGATACCCGTATTAGACAGGTTATCACTCAACTAGAAGTTATTAGAACTTCTAAAGATTGACGAGAGATGACGCACTGCTAAATCAATGTTATGATGTTTATTTTTAAGTGCTTTCCACACTAGATTTTTATCTCAAAGAGTTATCTTTGTGATAAGCATTTCAAAAATCTGAAGCGAACGCAGGATTTGAACCATGCCCCTTCGGATCACTAGCCCGACGCTCTAACCACTGAGCTAGCTCGCCTCCTACGCAAGCTTCAAATTTCTGAAGTGCTTACATTTCCCAACTTATAGCGTTGGTGGCGCCACCTGTGATACCCGTATTAGACAGGTTATCACTCAACTAGAAGTTATTAGAACTTCTAAAGATTGACGAGAGATGACGCACTGCTAAATCAATGTTATGATGTTTATTTTTAAGTGCTTTCCACACTAGATTTTTATCTCAAAGAGTTATCTTTGTGATAAGCATTTCAAAAATCTGAAGCGAACGCTATAAGTTGGGAAATGTAAGCACTTCAGAAATTTGAAGCTTGCGTAGGAGGCGAGCTAGCTCAGTGGTTAGAGCGTCGGGCTAGTGATCCGAAGGGGCATGGTTCAAATCCTGCGTTCGCTTCAGATTTTTGAAATGCTTATCACAAAGATAACTCTTTGAGATAAAAATCTAGTGTGGAAAGCACTTAAAAATAAACATCATAACATTGATTTAGCAGTGCGTCATCTCTCGTCAATCTTTAGAAGTTCTAATAACTTCTAGTTGAGTGATAACCTGTCTAATACGGGTATCACAGGTGGCGCCACCAACGCTATAAGTTGGGAAATGTAAGCACTTCAGAAATTTGAAGCTTGCGTAGGAGGCGAGCTAGCTCAGTGGTTAGAGCGTCGGGCTAGTGATCCGAAGGGGCATGGTTCAAATCCTGCGTTCGCTTCAGATTTTTGAAATGCTTATCACAAAGATAACTCTTTGAGATAAAAATCTAGTGTGGAAAGCACTTAAAAATAAACATCATAACATAGTAGTAAGTTGTTAGTAGTATTGTATTTACAGTTTGTAAAAAGGCCAAGAGGATTGCAAAAATATAAAACTAATGTTCCTAATATTCTTGTAATTGGCAAAAACTATGTACGCATTACTTAAGAGTACCTATGTAATGATCGTTACGAATGTAAGTACAACACTTTTAAGATTACTTTTTGTACACAAAAAAGACAATTGCGTCAATTGGCCTTTTTTCTTAGTTGTTTTTGTAACTTTATACAGCGTGTCACCTTCCTCCACCTGTGCTCTACAACAATTGTTTGTTACGTACATACACGAATAAGAGTCCGAATGATTCGACTCGTTCTTACGTTGGGCTCCTTTGTTGGCGTGTGATGGGGCATGTATCTCATTGAAATCATCAATGCTTGGATTGTGAAATGTAGAATGCTCTACAATGGTTGTAGAACATTCTGCAAATTCATTGCAGATTGTTGGAGTGGTTTTGCGTTTTTAATTCTCGATCTAAGAAAAGGAGTGTGGTAATTTTCCGTCTGCTGTTGTATTGTAACTTTTATGGGGAGATATAGTTTGCCAGTTATGTCACTCATAAATTCGACAATTCGAATGATATTAAATTACCGGGAAAGATATTTCGAAAAATATTAAATTGGATAACTTAACAACACATCATTGAAATTGCCTAATTAGCACATTGTGCTCATTACATGTGTTTAAAATGTACGAATGAGCAAGTGACCTCTAAACTCTGTCTTTGCCAAATCCGATTAAATGTGTCTCTTTTGAAAACTGCAACATGGCGTAAGTCGTCGCTTTCTTTACGAGATATGAGGTGCCGATAACTATACAAAATGTTTAAGATCTTCGACAAAACCTACTCGTATCAGGGCACATTTGAATTTATTTCGTGAATTTGGAATCGGTGCCATAGTAAAAGTGGTTCATAATGATTTTGAATATTGCAGTTCACAAACAGTATTTTATGCATAACTTACATCTACACAAAAAACCTTAACAGTGAACCTAACTTAGACAACAAAATATTACTAAATACTACTAACAAAATATATTACATAATTGATAGTCCATACATTTTTGGGCTAATTCTGAAATAAGATTCACACCTCTGAAAGTCTCCGCACCTTGCAAGACAACACCTTTTACAAGTTCAATAATTGATTATAATTAAAATATAGTATTTACTTTACGTAAGTAACTTAAGTCGTCGCCATCCAGGTAAACAGGTTCTACTGAATAATTCATTTTAGCCCCACGACTCGGAGTGATCGATGTACTCCGCTCGCATCTATCAATTGTATCGAAACTTAGTATTCCCTATGTGATAGCTCACATAATGTACCTACGTGATTCTGATTACAGGTCATCGATTGAGGTAAACACTTCTGGAGATGGTGATCATAAGATCACCACTACACGAGTGTAGCTGATTAACCAATAGACTAACTAGGGGGCGGCACCATATTAACCAAGTTTGTTTGTTTATTTTGGGTTTTGTCCGTTAACAAAGTAGGAGACAGACCAAATTAGCTTACGAATATAGCCAAAAAGTTTTGTTACAAAAAATACCATTGTTAAGTTCATTGAGGAGTTACATAAGGGTGGTTAAAGTTTAGTAGCAAAATAGAGCGGCAAATGTATAACCTGTCACTGACCATACCACCAAAAGATTATGAAAATCTAACAGTACAATTGGCCGTGGGGTGCCGGCAGAGTAGAATAGCACCCCCCTCTTGTACCAGGTGTCGTAAGAGCCGACTGAGGTACTACGGAACCGACTGTTGGCGGTATACCCATCCAGAACAGCGTAGCTCAAGTGCAACAGGGCGGGGATGGGCAGCAGCATCCCCGTCGCGAGAGCTACGCCCTGCGATTGCCAACACGCTTGCCCAGCGCGGCAATTATGGGCAAACCCCCCCCCTTATGATTGTACAAAATAGAACCAGGCCCCCAGTCCCCGGCAGCTCCGCTAGTCCTGGTTCCGGCAGCGACCACGGTAACGGCGGAGCAAGGGGTGCTAAGAATCCCCGGCAGAGATCCGGCTGCCACCCCAACCGACGACGACTGGCCCTGGCAACATATAACGTGCGCACCATGAGGACTGATGAGAAGATTGCGGAACTGGAAGAAGAGTTGGGTAGGTTGCGATGGGATATTATGGGGTTATCTGAAGTCCGTAGAGAGGGCGAGGACACGATAACCCTGAAATCCGGCAACCTACTGTACTACCGGGAAGGTGACCAACGGTCCCAAGGTGGTGTCGGCTTTCTCGTTCACAGGTCTCTCGTTAACAACATCATTACCATCGAAAGTGTGTCGAGCAGGGTTGTATACCTGATACTCAGAATATCCAAACGATATTCGTTGAAGGTCATCCAGGTATACGCACCGACCTCGTCACACCCCGATGATGAAGTGGAAGCTATGTATGAGGACGTAAGTCGGGCCATACATACGTCTAAGACCCGCTTCACGGTTGTTATGGGAGACTTCAACGCGAAGTTGGGCAAGAAAAGCGATGATGAGTTGAGAGTGGGGCAATTTGGATATGGGCAACGGAACCCCAGGGGCCACATGCTGGCAGACTTTCTGGAGAAAGAGGAACTCTTCATGATGAACTCTTTCTTCCAGAAGCCACCTCGCAGGAAATGGACCTGGATGAGTCCCGACGGTACCACGAGAAATGAGATAGACTTCATCATGACTAGCGAGAAACGGATATTTAACGACGTCTCCGTGATCCACAGGGTAAAAACCGGCAGTGATCACAGAATCGTGCGAGGCAAACTGAATATCAACGTTAAACTCGAAAGGTCCCGCCTGATGAAGTCTACGCTCCGACCTACTCGTGCCCACATACAAAACCCCGAAAACTTTCAGCTCGAGCTCTCGAATCGCTTTGCTTGCCTGGAGAACTTTGCGTCGGTGGACGAGATCAATAACGGGCTCGTAGAAACTGTCCAAACGGTGGGTTCTAAGTTCTTTAGACCCCGCCGTTCAGATAGACCTCAGAAATTCTCCGATCATACTCTAAATCTCATGGCCGAACGACGCTCGCTAAGACTGCAGTCTTCCGATGATGCAAAGTCATACAGGCGGCTCAATAGACAGATTTCAAAATCGGTGCGGTGCGACATTCGTCTCTTTAATACTAAACATGTTAAAGAGACAATAGAGCGGAACAAAGGCTCCAAAGTGTTCGCAAGGCATTTGTCTATTGGGCAAAGCTAGTTGACAAAGCTGAAGAGAGAAGATGGCAGTATAGCGTCAACCAAGGCAGAGGTATTGCAGGAGATCGAAAGGTTTTACGGACAGTTATACGCCTCGGTAGCAAAGCCTGTAAACAGCGCGGCCAAAGACCCAAGAGCCAAGCTAACCCGACACTTCACCGAAGATATCCCGGACATTAGCCTGTACGAGATTAGGATGGCCCTGAACCAACTTAAGAACAATAAGGCGCCGGGTGACGACGGAATTACTTCAGAGCTTCTGAAAGCGGGTGGAACGCCGGTACTAAAAGTCCTTCAGAAGCTATTTAACACCGTCGTCCTCGAGGGCATAACGCCAGAAGCGTGGAACAGAAGCGTGGTGGTGTTGTTCTTCAAAAAAGGTGACAACACCTTATTGAAAAACTACAGACCCATCTCGCTTCTGAGCCATGTTTATAAGTTGTTTTCAAGGGTCATTACGAATCGTCTCGAACGCAGGCTTGATGACTTCCAGCCTCCCGAACAAGCCGGTTTCCGGAAGGGCTTTGGCACCATGGACCACATACATACGCTGCGGCAGGTTATACAGAAGACCGAGGAGTATAACCTGCCACTTTGCTTGGCGTTTGTGGACTATGAGAAAGCCTTTGATTCGGTTGAGACATGGGCTGTGCTTGAGTCTCTTCAACGATGCCGTATTGACTATCGGTACATTGAAGTGCTGAAGTGTTTGTATAATAACGCCACTATGTCGGTTCGAGTACAGGAAGATAGCTCCGAGGCGATCCCTTTGAAGAGAGGCGTAAGACAGGGAGACGTAATATCTCCGAAACTGTTTACTACTACTCTGGAGAACGCCTTTAAGCTCCTGGAATGGAAAGGACTCGGCATCAACATCAATGGCGAATACATCACTCACCTTCGATTTGCCGACGATATCGTGGTCATGGCAAAGTCGATGGAAGAACTCAGCACGATGCTCGAAGGCCTTAATCAAGTCTCTCAACAGGTGGGTCTTAAAATGAACATGGATAAGACAAAGGTCATGTGTAATTCTCATGTTGTACCCACCCCTATTTCAGTTGGGAACTCGGTTCTTGAAGTCGTTGACTCGTACGTCTACCTGGGACAAGTAGTCCAGTTAGGTAGGTCCGACTTCAAGAAAGAGGCCAATCGCCGAATCCAACTCGGTTGGGCAGCGTTTGGAAAATTGCGTAACGTCTTCTCGTCCGACATACCTCAGTGCCTCAAGTCGAAAGTTTTCGACCAGTGTGTGTTGCCAGTGATGACTTATGGCACAGAAACGTGGTCTCTCACTATGGGCCTTATTAGTAAGCTCCAAGTAGCCCAAAGAGCCATGGAGAGGGCTATGCTCGGAGTTTCTCTGCGAGATCGAATCAGGAATGAGGAGATCCGTAGAAGAACCAAGGTTACCGACATAGCCCAGCGGATTGGCAAGTTGAAGTGGCAATGGGCAGGGCACATAGCGCGGAGAACTGATGACCGATGGGGTCGAAAAGTTCTTGAGTGGAGACCACGTACCGGCAAGCGCAGCGTAGGACGTCCACCCACAAGGTGGACGGATGACCTTATTAGGACCGCAGGATCGCGCTGGATGCAAACCGCTATCAACCGGTCTTATTGGAAATCATTAGGGGAGGCCTATGTCCAGCAGTGGACGTTCTATGGCTGATATGATGATGATGATGATGAACAGTACAATGCAAATGTATGGAGATACACGGAAACGATAATCATTTTCGTTTACTATACAAACTTATAATAACCTGTCTGTAGCGCTCGCAGCGTAGTTCTAAAAAAGGAAAAAAAAAAATTAAAAATATTTTACTTAACAACTTATGACAAATACTTGTAATACTTGTAGTTTTTTTTTTTTTTATTGAAAATCTTTACAAACCACAGACTCCAGGGTCTGTGCCCTTTGTTAACTAAAATTACAATTGTTAGATGATACTGTACAAAGAGAGTTAGTAGGTACTTGAAATTTTAGCCTAAGTTAGTTCGTTGGTGCAATGCGTGAATGCCACGAGCAGACCGGCGACCCGCAAGCAGCACCCGATCACGAGTGTGACACATGTGCCAGCCATCGCTCTCCTCGACCATATTTGAGGGAAGAGAGCGACCCGGCACATGATGCCGCCGCAAGAAGGAGCCTTCGATGGCGAGCATGAATGCTTGGGGCATGCGCGCAATGCTTATTTCTTATAAATTACAAATACACATTTTCACGTTCTATGGCTTTTTTTTTTGCCTTCTCCCGGCCCAGAGCCTCCATCACCGCCTCGTTCCGATCCCTGACGGCCATCTGCAGGTTGTATTCCCTGATGGTTTCCGATGACACAGACGACGCTCGCCGTACGAATCGACTGATGGCATCATTTTCGATGTCGTCGGCGTAGTAGATGAAAGTCCCAGTGTGCCGCGATAGTGCAACGACCGCGTGTGAGACGCTCTCATGTAGTCTCATTTTTGGCTTTGTTTTTATAACGATTACCGATTCGTATGTCAATCCCTGAGCTTCGTGAATGGTAAGAGTGCGTGATCCTGAGCCTCCCCCATAACCTTGGCTTAAAAGGGTCTCCTTTTCTTCCTGCGTATGCACTAAGAAAAGTGTATTGGGGAGGGTTTTGGATATTTGAGCCCCCTTGAACCTTTTCTGCTCAAGAGACCTAACACGAGGGGCTGAGGAATATATACCTGAGTATATTTCCCTCAACGCATACGCGACATCCATTGGGTTTCTGTGTGTGCAGAGCAACTCCTGGGTGATATTTGCAACCAGCGTTGGACGATGGTACCTCATCTCGAAGAGATTTTCTCTGTCGATATAAGGCAACTGATTGACGTCTCCAATGAGGACAAGTTCGCTAGCACCAGACAGCCGGGCAGCCATTATTATGGCTCCAAAATGGTTCATTAGAGCTTCATCCACCAGAAGGCGACCGAAGCTCTCTTTTCCGAAACCATTGACAAGAGATGAAGCCATGGTTCGCACTCTGGATTTTACCAGATCTCCTATTCGGTGCGATAGCTTCTCTCTCAGGTCTTTTGCTGCCTCTGTTGTTGTTGTGATGATAGCGTCCCTGTCCACATCAAAGTGTCTAATCACCCATGTTGTCTTGCCACATCCTGGTACTCCGTTGACCCATTGTATCTTTGGTACCACCCAGTTTCCCCAGCCTGCCTCAACGTCTGAGCTCCGTTCGATGGTTTTAGCCATCTCAAGGATTCTATCGTCTAGCATTATCTTGGTGCACTTGGCGGTGACTACAATTGGGTCGTTCGATGGTATCGCGTATTTCGGTCTTCCTATTCGCTCCGTCTCTCTCTCATCCAGCTCCACAAAACCACATGCTGCGCTATAAGCTGCCATATACTGTCCTTTCATGGTCCCTCTGATGACTTGGGAAGTGACGTTATTGTATATGGCTGCTTCTGCCTCCTCGAGTCTTGATTTTAGTAGACTCTCACTTACCGGACCACCCAGCCTAAAGAACTCCAGGATGTTATCACAGTTCTTAAGATTGACATTTTTCGTCGCTCTCAATAAGGCTAGGTATTCGATAAAGGCATTTCTCGCGTGGTCTCGTGGCGCCGAGGCCAAGATATAACGGGGCGCATCGACCTGTCCCATATCGGCTCTCGTTCGGGTTGCCTGAGGTACTTGTAGTTTGACTAGGTGTTTGTCAGCGATCATCGAAATTAACCAACGTTCCGCACGCGCACGGTCAGTATTTGAATGGGTGGTCAGGGTCACCTATGGGTGGTACTTTCCGTTAAATTATAGGTCCCGGTTGTTTTAACCGTTTAGCCATGTCAGAGGCCTTCAGACCGCCTAAAAACTCTGACGCCAGGGCTAGCCACCCGGCCTATACGAGTCTATAATTTCACTGTAATCACCCGGTCTTTAGAGCAGTAGCTATACGTCAATAGGATTGTCACACATAGCACGGCGGTTATTACGCAAGGACGTCGCGCCACTAACAGTGGCCTACTTAGGGCACATGCTTTTCCTTTCAATCTGTTCCTGCTTGCTTTTATAAGGTTTAACTACCTTTCAACCGTCCTCAGTCACGTCACTTCACTGGAATATTTGCAAGTTTGCAACCTGTCAATGAGGCTGGCATGATCATGTCTGATCAAACCCTATCTAAAACAAGATAAAAAAGTTTACAACATATTGAATGCAACCCGCTTCTGACCAGTCTTATTGAAAATCTACATGCTACTCCAGTGTCCAGCGGGGGACGTCGTACGGTTGATACTGATGATAAACCCTTTATTAGTTGACTGGAGCTTATATTGCGAAAAGTGGTTCTAGACTCCTTTTTATCTCAAAAAATGCATATTTCTCGTAGGATAGGGCAAACACTTTTTCTCAGCAACGGATTGACTTGGTTTCTACATGAATATAGTTTGAATGACAAAATGTGACGTTGACGGTCCTGCGTAAGGTGGGTAGGTGGTGGCACACACACAGTTTCATTCAACCGCGGCCCCTAATCCGCGGCGCTGCAGCCCGCCTCAGTTGCGGCACTCCTCATAAGGTACGCAACTTCGCCGGCCAGCCTCTTAGCTGCTTTAGTTAAAAGCCCAGAGAAGCGGCTCCACCTTGGATTCCCGCGTGGCCGCCCATAAGCCTCGGCTACTAAGTCCCCCGCCACGATAAAGCGGAAACCCACGGGGAGGTTGTACTGTACACTAACGTTAACTTAACCAATAGAAAGCATTTATCTAAGGTATTTCGATGTCGGTCGGTTAGGTTAGGTTTGAATAGTGACAACAATGTGCAAGGGTAGTTGAATAGGCGAAGGGGCGCAGCTATGTGCAGCGCGGCAGCATAGTGGGTCGACTATCTCGACGATATCGTCAATACCCCCGGTCGAACCTGGTCACGACCTCAAGACCGACAAAGAGCCGAGACAGATGTCATTGCAAGAGGACTATTCCTAGCAGTGAGATAAAGAATGCTGTGGATCATAACGACGATGAAACAAATTGGTTGAGATTTACTATTTTTTGGGTTTAAATTGAAATTATTATTTGCTACAATATTTGAGTATCGTTATACATTGAATTGTGGCTAATATTTTGTAGCGCACTTACTATTTTTGTTAGCTTAAATTTTGAGATAATATTTTACTAAAATTGGTAGGCGATCGATATAAACCTAAGCCAAAATCAAAATATAATGCGGACGAAGCTGCGGGTAAAAGCTAGTACAATGATAAATATTAATAAATAAAATATTTTTTTCACAAAAACTAAAATAAATTTAAAGTATATCATCTGTTATAGAGTTTTTGACATATAGTAACATTCTCGACGGACACACCAACACTATGAATCTCAAATCATTGAGTCAAATAACGATACTGATTCATCTCATTCATCTTATAGAATTGACTATAAGGAATAAGGATGTACTAACTGGGGAATTTGCGTTGGGGTTAGGGAACTGACCATTTAAAGGACGGCGCACCTAACTTTAATTCATTGTCGTGTCGTTTGTGGTGCTATGAAGAACTATTTTTTTTAAAAATGATAACCAAATTCTTTGTAATTCTTTGTTTAGTGGTGAGAACTCGTGGTTTGCGCCTGGACGATACGTGCAGAACAATAAAGTAAAAAAAGTGTTGAATCTAAATCTGTTCAACTGTTTCAAAGTTATCAGCTTTCGTTAACTGCGTCAGAAATTTCGTTGCGTTAACCCATAAAATCAAATCATCGAGTTATCTAACGATACTGACTCATCTATGAAACAAATTCTATAAGGAAAAATATCATACCTACCTAATAAGCAAGAGAATTTTTCGCGCTGGGGTCAGGGAACAGATAAACTTTTAAAATAAAAACAGTGAGCGCTCGGATCTTAAAGTCATTATTATAGTGTGTTAGATATTATTATCAACTTTCAATATTTAGCAAAAATGCTTATTAAATTATTTTTATGTTTATGCTTGGTGGCAAGTTCATACGCGTGGCTCCCACCTGAACGCTGCGCACAGAACAGCAAAGTAAAAAGAAGTGTGGTTTCAAGAAGTGCCAGATCAGTTCTAGATGTCAATGAAGTTGCCGCGCAACAACATGAAAAACTGAAGCAAAAATATAAATATCACGAATTCATTGGCGTGCCGATACGGGCTAAGGCTGGAAGATGTCCCCCGCAACGCATTGAGGTACACGCGCCATTCAATTGTACTTTTCACACATATGACCCCCGCCTGATATCCTCCGTGGTATGTAATACCGCTTGCAAGTTATCCCACACCGTATCTACAGTGGACACTTACTCCGCGAGCGAGGGCTACAACTGGGGCGTGAAGATTTCTACAAAGTTCTCCCTTTTTGACAAGTTCTTCGAGGTAGGCGGTGAAGCTTCTACAGGCGGAACATATACTTGTACATATAACAAAGGTAAAACTGTAACCGAATTGGTAGAATGCTCTGACTCTGGCGCCACCAGCGGACATCTCCAACTTTACACCATTAAATCGGACATTACTTGTGAATTTGGTGGTATTGTACTGGAGAGTGAAACTCGTGATTCCGAACCTTTTTATGGTATCTACGAACCTGAAAAACATTTTAGTCTAAACGAAATAGAAGAATTGAAATCCAGTGCACAGGTTGTCATCGAACCCTGCTCGTCAAGAAATATTATCATGGACACTAGTAAAGTATCAGATCGGTTGTTACAAAAATTGATGAGAATAGTTCCTCTGTACAATCCATACACAGATCATCTGCTGGTAGACCCACAATTTATTGGAGTATTTTATTATAAAAAAACCTCAACTATCCAGGAATATAGACGTATCATCCCCTTCACCAATGAGGGTGGTGATTCTACATATGAATATGCTTGTATTAAGACGCCATTTTAACATTTGAAATTATTTAAAAAAATAATAAGTATAAGTATTCTTTCACAGTTTTTGCCATAATAGTACAATAGAAATTTAAAATTTATTATATGCAGTTTTTTTATCTATGAACAATTAAAAATCAATTTGACGTTTTCGAGACAGGTATTAAATTAAATTGTTTTTATTTGAACAAACTTTAGCTACAATATTTTAGTCCAATTTGAATTTGATAACGCTGAATTGATATGATTGTACTATCATTGTCTTCTGATAAAAAAAAAGATTAACGTTATCTTTGTCTCTCTACATCTCATTAGAAATATTACGAGTGAGATTGAGAGTGCGATAATATATAATAAGTATATATATATATATATATATATATATATATATATTATTATTATATATTAATAGTAATATGTAATAGGATAAGTCCCGGATAGATGCCGCACTTTTTGAAAAAGTCTCACAGCTTCATAAATAATCACAATTTTTAAAAACTGGTTATGTGTTCGTAAAGTACGGTCTTTGTTTAGTGTATGAAGTCAGCAGTCAAAGCCATGAATACTAGAAACTAAAACTAATTTTGTAGACCTCTAAAATTTCACGGATACATGCCCCACCCCGGATAGTCGCCCCGCCTGATAAATTAGACCGGAGGATAGATGCCACTTTGAGAAATACATTTATAACAAAAGCTCATTATGCGTAAATCTGATCTATAATGGATTTATGATACACCTAAAGTACAAAGATAAATTATGAAAGGAGCATTTACTATGTATCAAGGTTGGGGATAGTCGTTCCAACGAAAAAACACATTCTACCTAATATAGGTAGTAAATGCTCATGTCTAGCAAAAACATAGCCTTTACTTAACTTTTTTTATTACAATTTAAGTATATTTAAACGTTTGTGTTGGGGCATCTATCCTTTATGTTGTTTGTTGGAAAACCATATTATGTTACAAAACCAAAGGATAGATGCCCTTTACATATGATCTAAAAATGAATGAGATAGCGACAGTCAAACATATTTTTATGATTACGGGTAGGTACTAAAATTAAACTGATTAATATTTTGATCAATAAGTTATATTTACAATTAAGAAATTCTCAAAAAAATCTAAATGAAAATCTGCTAAGGTATCTTCCAAATCATTTTCATTCCATTTTTCTGCTCGCTGCTTGGCTCTTAGTTTTTGTATATATTTTCTGGGCATATATACACCACAATAAATTAATTCTCAAGGCAGTACTTACTATTTACAAGTAAAGGATAGATGCCTTGGTGGAAGGTTATACGCCTCTAAAGCCAACTATCCCAACTAAAAACTAGGCATCTATCCGATTAGTGATGGATAGATGCCTTTTAAAAATACTTCAAAAATAAACAGAAAAAAAAAAAAAAATACACATTAAAAGCCAATATAACAGTTTTACTTGATGATTTATAAAAAAATATTACAAAATATTGATCAGAAAAAAAATATCCACCTTTTGAAAACACGTCTTTGTACTTATGAAGGATATTTTCGCGCGTAAAATTTTTTCGTGTCCCACAGAGTTGCACACGGTCGTCGCACACGTTGCCAAGCGCCTGACCGGTGGAGGATGGGGTAAGAGCAAGGTTATGACTTGCATTAGAAGTGATAGGTAATTACGCATATTGGAGTTTTTGAAAACGTGGCGTCTATCCCAGTGCGGCATCTATCCGGGACTTACCCTAAGTGCGATAATATAAATAATAGAACAAGTCTCTAAATTCTATAACGTCCACGTCAATTACATGTTTCCACATAGTAGAGGTTGTCTGGAAGAAATCGCTTTTAGCGATAAGACCGCCTTTTGTACCATTCTTCTGTCGTTATTTCTTTTTCTGTTATATTTTACTACTTGTGGTGTCAATAAAGTGTTTTTGTATTGTAACATTTTAGTTTTGGAGCTAATTTGTTTAATAGACTTATTAGGTTAAATAATAAAACGAGGGTGATGTCACCAACATAATACCAGTGCTGTATAACCAACAATCAGTTTCGTGACAAAACTTTAGGTATGTTATGTAGTAAACTTGTATCTTTTTGACCGACTAACCACCGGAGGAGGTATACAAATCGACGCGTATATATTTTTTTTATGTATAACCACGCATAACTTTTTCGTAGCAGTCCGATTTCAATAATTCTTTTTTTATTGGAAAGAATATACTTCGAAATTGGTCCGATTTAAATTTTATCGGAATCGGCTGAGCCATTTTTGATAAATCACCAATAATGTGAAAAATGCTACATCGATCCATACGAAATATTCGCGAATTCTGTACACGGGTGAAGTCGGTCATGTTAATTTTTGCAAAAAACAATCTCGTTGTATTTTCATGTTTTGTTTATGTGTACCTAATTTTGTCCAAAATGTATTAGAAATGTATTTTTCTTTTGTCAATTAAACAAAAATTCAAAGTCAAAGATCTGCGTGACGTCATAAGTGCCATATGGACTTCTGTAAGAGAATTGACGTCACGACCCACACTCCCAAACTTTGATAAGGTTTATCTTCGTCTTCGTCATTTGTTGTTTGATTGACGAAAGAAAAAATACGTGTCCAATATTTTTTGATAATCTAACTCAAGGGCTAATTATAATAAAGATATTTTATTACCCAGTCATCATGCCTATTATTTAAGCACATTTTTGGTGATTAAGAATAAGTTTAATACACAACACCCATATATTATTTGTACCCATATATTATTATGTACAAATATGCTAAGACGAGCCTTTCGGACACAAAAATTACCTGCAAAAGTAATAAGGTCTCGATAATTGTTCTATTATATCTGTGTTTTTTATTCTTTTTAAATCGATTGTCAATGTTATAACAGTTCAAAACAATACTGTAAGTCGAATAAAGTTTAGTTCCATGTCTTTACGTAAAGAAAATGATTACCGGAATCCAAAAACTTCCTTATATTTCTTAACTGAGTTTTTATAACCCATACATCAAGTAGATAATGTTTAATGTTGTAAAAGTATGATGTAAGTGATTAAATATCGATGCTAACAGACACTGCGTAAGAAAAGTCCAATAAATAAATTTATTATTATTATTAATAAAACGAGGGTGATGTCACCAACATAATACCAGTGCTGTATAACCAACAATCAGTTTCGTGACAAAACTTTAGATATGTTATGTAGTAAACTTGTAATTATTAATTAATAACTTACTGCGTAGGGTTAATAAGGCGTAACATAGCCCTTAGTCCAAGTTTTGCGTAGTTTACTTAAACTTTCGCGTTCGCGTGTGGCTCTATACATATTGGTTAGTTCTTCCTCGTTTCCGCCAGGGGCGCTATACAAAAATGTATAGAGCCATACGGAAACAGCTGTAGTTTCAATTTAAGTGTAAACCTGGACTAACCCACATCCCACAGCACATAGCAGGCCAATTTAGTAACGAAACGCCCAGATACGAAACTCTGCTGGAAGGCTGGAACGTATACAGGGTACAAAATGACATCCACATTTAATTAAATCACATATTCGTGACCGAATTCGAAATACGGAGATCCGTAGGAGGACAAAAGTGGCAGATATCGGACCCCGTATAATCAATCTCAAGTGGCGTTGGGCTGGACATTTAGCCAGATGTGATGATGGCAGGTGGAGCAGGTCTCTGACTGAACGGTGGCGTGATGATATCCAAAAGATTTGCGGCAACACCTGGATGAGACTGGCACAGGACAGCGATAGTTGGCGTAAGGGGGAGGAGGCTTATGCCCTGCAGTGGGCCGAAATAAGCTGATGATGATGATGATTTAACCTACTATTAATTTCAAAATGAATTCCCTAGAAAGCATGATTCACTTCCTTCATTTATTATTTAGTTAGAAAATTTTGTTTTTTCTATGTACCTACGGTTTTTTTCTTTTTGCTTTTATGATTACTGGTTACTAGCACAAGTAGTACTAGTAACTTACTAGTACTTGTGGGTCAAATTAATGCCGGCGTCAGCTATCCATCCTGTACCTACCTCTGAATAAGGAAACTAAGTAAACTAAAAAAACCTACATATAAACCATTTTCAGATTTCTAAAAACAGATTTTCAGAAACGTTATATATTGAAAATGGGTTGTCTAAGAAAATTCCTGTTTTAGAGGCATTAAGTAAAATGTGCTTTCACTCTTATGCAGTGGACTCTAATACTCTATTATCGCTTTACTCTAGTATCTACAGCTACACACCTAGATCTATAGCGCTTTGCTATCCTACACGAAACTTCGCTCCGTCATCATCCATACATCTATCAGTCATAGGATGTCTACTGTAGACCCAATCTCCAATAAAACAGTTGGAAGCGACCTGCATCCAGAGCGATCACGCGGTCTTGATGTGATCACATCAACCTGGATGTCCTACGCTGCGCTTGCCGGTACGTGGCCTCCACTCGAGAATTGTATGAATAATGTAATTTGCGTATTAGACACTTTGAACATTAACATGTCTACGTCATAATTGCATGCACTGAGCGAGGTTCTGTTATAATGTAACTTGAGCGAGTGCTTCCTTTTACCGGCAATGACTGGTGTTAATAATATTATAATTATGTAACTTTCAGTCTGTGCTACCTTCTGTATACTTCCGTGAGGTTTTCATGACATACCTACCTACTTGATTTATGTAAAACTTTTAAAGGTAGGTTAGAAAAGAATCCTGAGAACAATTTTTGAAACGTCAGAAAATTATTTTTATAATGCTATGTTATTCCTTTTGCATTATCATAGATGTTCAATGCTCGTTCTCTTGTTTCACGTGACTATTTACGCATACGTTTTTGCGGGCTATCGGTTAAAAAATAGAGTCCATGCTGTGGTGTGCCTCGTTTGCCGGGTCAAATTTAAATGGGTGAAATTTAAATTTTCTGTCTTACTATGGAAACTAACGTGGTATTCGCACATTTTTATAGGTACTTTGAATAACAGGAAATGACTCACGCAATCAAATTAAATTTTCTTGTTTATGTTTGCCATATAACCACGAATGAGTACCTAGTGTTAATTAACGAAAGCTGGTTTTGCGGCAATAGATAAGAAGGACGTCTACCTACAAGGTGGCTTCCGATCAGTCTTAACACCTTCACTGCGTATTGGGCCAATATCGGCCCGCCGCGGTACTTCACGCTGGTGCCGACGAAGAAAACTATGTCCCTCCGCTGGTGCGGAACGATTAGGTGTTTGTAGGAGTTCGACAGGGACAAATATTTATATTTCAGTTTAAAATAAAAAAAATTGTAGGTATTCTCCATCAAAACATCACGGCAGGCCGAGGCCCGAAAGGGCTTTTTAGGCCCGAAACGCACCTACAGTGAATTAAGTTTACTCAGTGCGGTATGGGGCCTATCGCAGCCCGCTGTCCCAGCAGGCCGCCGGCGACCCGATGCCGCACAGTGCGAGCGCGCTGCTATTTAGTGATGTGCTGTCGATCTGGTCAAACGTATTGTTTATCGTATTGTCAACTACATTACATATATTCCCAAATATATGTAATGTAGTTGACAAGGTTATCCAAAGGGTTGGCCCTATAGGAAAAGTTGTTCATAATGGTCATAATTTCTACTTTCTGGCTGTACAAGATAAGCAGATAACCTGCATAGGCTTCCTCAATAAATTGGTTCAAAGTTACCAGTTCTTACTGAGATTACGAGTGTTCAACAAAAGAAAAAAACTCCTCAGCCTTATTTATCAATTTAATATTAGTTGACCGAGTAAACAAAGTGAGAGAAAGAGTCTCATTTGTACTTGACAATTTTGCTTTCGATGACGATTGATTCTCATGTTGCATATTCGTTCGAATTCGTTGAAATATGCAACCTGTATACAGGTTGCATATTTCAACGAATCTTGACGAAACTTGGTAGCAGAGGTTTTTTATACAATAATGCGGTTCGGGTCGATATCGGCCCGCCACTTTCCCTTGTTTAGCACATCTCCTGTTTAGCACATCCCGGGACGAATCAAACCTAAGGAATTTAGGCTCAAGATCATTCTAACAGTACATAAAAATCATGTATATGTCTTGTTTTCGCAAAGTTATAGGTTTTTAATCTACTTTAGTGCCGGTGGGTCGGGGAAGACCCGTCACGCACTGGCGAAAATATCGTTGGGGGCGCGTGTCGACCCGCCGCCGCAATCGAACCCGTTACTCCCGTTAATCGAAGTTTTTGGGGAATACTTTTATCCCGCCGACTTTTATCCAGACGTCCGTCTTAGGACTGATACGATGATGAATAGCAGGGATCATAATAATACTTTACCACTAACATGAGTACAATTAAACTCGATTTTCAAATCTACAATTTTCAAAATCTTTACCGTTGGCAGTTTGGCACCATCAGTTGCCATCTAGTTGACGCAGTTTTATTTGCAGTTTACGCAACTCTATCAAGCGCGCGATATTTCGCGCTTTACCAAGTACCTATTGGTATTTGGTAAAGCTTATACTAAGAATATTGTAGTTTGTACTATACTGTAACAGTCCACTGCAGGACGTAGGCATAGGGTGATTGAGCAACAATATCCACCGCGCTGGCCCATTGCTGGTTGGTGGATTCACATATGCCATCGAATTTCTTCTACTGACGTATGCATGTTGGCTCACCATATTTTCCTTCATCGAAAAGCCACTGATGTGAAATTCCGTACATAAACTCCAATGAATTCATTGGTTCGCGAACGGGATTTGAAGCCACGTCCTTATGATTGTAAGGCGGGTGTCATTACCACTACCTAGACCACCACGGCTCCAGTACGTATATTATAGTTTACAAAGAAGCAAATAACCATTTATTTTCGAGGGTCCACTAGTTAGCAGGAATGATTGCATGTCGACCTCTCAGCCCCATTAAACGGTCTAATACAACACGGAATTGCACTGGACTGGACCAGTTTCATTGACTAGCTCATAAACGTCAATGGTACATACTTTCTTTTTTTCGTAATATTTCAGGTACATAAAATATGACAAATGTCGTTCATGGATGTAGTACGTACTACATACAATTGGACCGACATACACCGTCGTGAAAAATGTATGATCATCAAGCCAAAACTTAAAAAAAAAACAAGGATGGCATACAAATCCCGTAGCTAAGAGCCATCCAGTGAGCTTAATTTTGGAAGCTTTTTTGGCAATTATAGATAGATACAATTTTAAAGAACAACTTCTAAAGACATTGTTTTTTGTAACCATAGACCTATACCAGATAAACTGACTTTCTAAAACTGCGTTCTAAATAATAATAACTGCCCTGAAGTTTTGTTTGCCTTTCTTGGCCAAAAAAAAGGTTTTTTTGCCACACCGGCCACGCGTCAAAGTAAAACAAAGAGGTTCACAGAGCACATAATAGATTTTTCATCACATCTTTTCGAAAAGGACTACTTGGTTCGCCTTCAAGTGCGACGAAAGGTGGTGTTTTCTTTATAGAACTTTATAAGTGCGCCGGAATTATCTTTGCCGCGCACTTTTTGAATTTGGAACAAATAAATGCGACGGAATGATCTTTGCCGCGCACTTTTTAAATTTGGAAGTATTTGTAATGTTAGTGTTCAGCGCCAAGAAAATGAATGAAAAGAATGTAAATATAAATTTTGATTTCTTTTATAATTAGATACCATTTAATTTCAATTTGCTTGTTACTCTACGTTTTATTAAATAATAATATAACAATAAAATGTGAGGCGCCTTTTATTTTCTCATGGAGGTGATGAAAAGTAGAGTGTACCACTAGGGCGCAAAATATATTTTTGGCTCGGGCGACGTACCTACTTTGAATTCCTCGCTACGTTTAGGATTCTACTAAAGAATCTCTCGCTACGCTTGGGATTCTACTCTAGAATCCCTCACTTTGCTCTGGATTCAAAAAAGCGCCCTCGCCGTAAAAATATTATTTTGCTCCCATATGATACAATCTACTATTCTCTTTAAAAACACGTGCATAACGTCCCTGAGGTAAGTTTTTGAAGAAATCGATTGAATCTTTATTTTTCGTTTCCCTTCCAAAAATTTTTCATATCGATGTTTCCATTCAAATTCAGCAGAGGTTTTCTCACTTTAAAAACACATGGATTAAGCTCCCAATTAATTTTATTTATGAATACTTTATAAATTAGTTTTACCAGCTATTTCAGGCCAAAACGAAAATGGCGGGACGAACTGGACTTATTTTAATTAATACTTTTTATAACGGGAATGCACTCATGTTTATAATCATAGTCATACACTAAACATACCTACACATACGACTATAGTTTCGACCGCATTCGGCGATCTTTCTCAAGTTGAGGCGAGAGCTAGCGCACGGAGCCGTCTCGCAATGCACTGGACTCCTTTGGTAACATCTGGACCTGTGATCTGGACCCACATACCATACTTTTAAATCGTGAAGAGTGGAAGGAAAATAGGCAAGCCTTTGCCCAGCATTAAGACGAAATCGGGTTCATAATACCTACCTAATGATAATAAACTTAGTATTGTTTTTAGTAGTTTTATTTTTAACTGAAAACCAACTTCAAAAAATGAGTAGGTTCTATGTTTGTCTGGTTGTATTTTTTATGTATGTTCATCTATAAAAATGATTTTTATCGTGCTTCATACACTAGGTGTATAGAAACTACTTTCCAACAACTTAGTAACTAATTGGGAAAATATGATAGACATTCTCTAATTCGACGTCTTCGCACACAAGCGTTTCTAGCTTCATTTGGACAAAGCATCTGGGCCGGAATCCTAGAAGGATGCAGGTTCAAATCCTGCGAACGCGTTCAATTTTTGTAATGTTTATCATAAAAAAGAAAGTTTCATGTTCATCTATATTTTCATCATTAGTGAAACGATTTAAAAAAACTTTTTAATTCTAAAGGGGCTTCCGAGATGGTTCAATTATCAAAATCAGCTGAGCCGTTTTTAAAAATTCAACAATAATGTAAAAACTCTATACATCAATTTGAGGGAACTATTCAAATTTTGTATACGATTGAAGTCGGTTGAGCCTTTTTTGAAAAATAATTACCTATTCCTACTAATTAAACTGAGTTTGCATAGTTGACTCATTTAAACATGCATTCAACCGATGCGTAGCGATTTATATACGAGGTTATAAACTATCATATGCGCATTACGTGACCACGTTTTTACACAAAACCAAGCTCAGGGTCAGAAGATACCTATTCAAAACAAGTAGTACTTTTGTTTGTTAAACGACATTATCAAATCAAATCACATTTAAAACAATTTTCAAGACGAAATTCTGTCTCTTTTTTTTACAATATTATTTATTTATTTTTTTTATTAATGACAATACTACACTACTACTACATAGAAAGCAATTAGATCATCCACAGACCCTTGGTCTAAAGATAATCCAAGTGCTCAAGCCCACTGCCAGTTGGCAGCGTGCCCAGCATGCTGGCAGCATTGCCACGCTGAATGGCAATGCTTATACGTTGAACCAAATAAACACCAGCATTTTGGTCACGTCGCGTCCACCAGACGCTCAGAAATACTTTTGACAACGAGATGAGCTCCCGGCCCCCACGGACCCAAAGTCTCAACTCCAAATGGCTCAAATATGTAACCACTACCGAGGTTAGCATATTTGCGCCGCTTGTGCTGCTCAGCCGAATTGGCCGCCGCTCCAGCCCTACTCTGAGTCTCAGGAAGATGTGACGGTGCCAAAGTATCGACGCAAGTTGCGTCCCATACTAAGGGCCGCCCACACGTCCATGGGACCAGCGTCATGCCGTCAGGCCTTTTGCCATCACCACGCGCCAACCCACTGTTGGTACGCCCACGCCACGGTTCGAGTACGGCTGCGATATTGGCGGTGACAAAAGCCCTGCATATGACATCATTAAGGCTGGCGTGGCGTCCAATCCGACCAGCGCTTCTTGAGCAAGAGAGACCGTGGTGACCGAGCTGGTCAACTGCAGTACCACACTGACAGCGATGGGCCTCACAACACCTACCACACAACAGACGAAATTAGTTTCTTAAAAAATTGCATGAAATAAGACTCTTAGAATAATACTAAAAATATGCAAATATTCTTTTAAGTAGGTATAAGTCAGTTGGGTAAAATCAGACTAAACAAATTACAGATTCTAATTTCGTTTCGGGACAGTCTGTAACATGTAAGTAATTAATCTGTAACATGTAATTAACTACCTATATGAGGAACCTGATAATCATGATCATCTAATTCATAAGCTATCTTAAAAGATAAGTAATTTTATTATTATGTAAATCGTACTACAGCAAGACATTGCTTTGTAAACAAACAGATGATTTTCTATTACCTATACCGACGTCATTAGTTAAAACAATGATAATTTTACCTATCGTTGTTTTTCACCCGTGATGACTTCAAGATATAGTTTATCATTAAATTACAATAATTATCGAGATATCGACACGTAAGACATAATTAGTCAGATTAATTTCGTAGATATGATTTATCCGGTGTGATAATACTGAGTTTTTTGATATGAAAATGAAAATACTCAGGTGGTCATGTCGGTACAAATAAATGCGTACTTGTTAAAATTTGTCAAAATGTGACGTTGTTTGAAAAACAATTATAATTATTCATAGTAGGTAATTTAAAATGGCGCTTTGTCAGACAAAAACATTTTTTTTTTAATTTTAATTAGCAAAGAAAAATTTAATTGATCAAGAGCGAGTCCAGATATAGGCTTATCAAGATTCAGTTAAATACAAAAGAATTGCAGAAGGATACAATTAAGAATATTTTTGACCGACGAAACGGAGGAGGTACTCAATGCGACGCGTATATTTTTTTTAATTTTTTTTTTTTCGTAGTAGTCCGATTTCGATATTTTTTTTCATTGGAAGGAGTATATTTATAAATTGGTCCCATTTAAATTTAATCGAAATCGGCTGAGCCATATATGATAATACAACAACAATGTTAAAAATTCTACAACGATACGTGCGAATTATTCGCGAATCCTATACACGGTTGAAGTCAGTCATGCCATTTTTTTTCAAAAAATAATTATTGCATTTGAAAATTGTGCATTTAAGTATTTTACAATAAATTTTACAGATTTACTCGAAATTCTATTGTCGCAAGGTCTGCTGTTTGGAGTACTACTACTTTTAACAGTGGTGTAGCGTGCCTTGGCGGGGCCCCGTATAAAAATTTGTTTGGGCCCTTATAAAGGTAAAGATTTCTTCAATTCAATTATACGGGGCCCCCGTGGCCCGGGGGTATTATTGATACAGTAGATACGGCGGTAGCTACGCCTCTTTTAGTTAACTTATGCTGAATTTACTGACTGAATTTATGATATTAGTAAGTATTTAGGTATTAATAACAGATGCTTAAATCAGTTTTCGTGTTCGGCAAAAAATACTATGTATTTTGTTTTTAATTGGGGCGCAATAGCCTTAATAGCAATGGACTGAATGACGTAATCAGTACTTTTTTTAGTTCAATAGATTATTAAAATTAAGCAGGTAAAGGGAAATAAAAAAATGTTTTAATTGTCTGTTGTAGTTATAAAGTTTATACAAATCAACAGTAAGTATCTAGTAAAACTGAAGGTACCTAAATACCTAACGGAGTAATTTAAACAGTTGTGGGCAAACAAACCTGTACAAATAGCACACAATACCTTTAAATATCGATTAAATAATTTTTAAACAGCAATTTTCTGTACTTGCTTACTAAATATTACTAAATGTATAATTTTATTTCGAGGAAGTGTTTCTATTACTAAATTGTGTCGATTAGAAGCAAAAGTGGTCAACTCCATTTGGGAGTTTTTGTGGGAATTAACGATTTTTTATTCTGAACATCTCGCATAACATTTCTATATAGTTTAAATCAATATGGCTTCGCCAGAGATAATAAAACTGATTTATTAAAAGTAAAATCATGACCATAGAAGTAAAAAATAATTGGGATTATATTTTGGATTTGACCTATTTTGAAACCAACCTATGGACTTAACAACGTTAAAATGAAAATATAATAATTTGAATATTATTTTTGGTATTTTTATCTATATTATCTATCAGACAGTAAATAATTATTTTTCGCAAAAAATCGCTTCGTTTATATAATCGAATAGTTTGTACGAATCGCTATGACATCCATGTATATTATTATTGATGATTTATCAAAACAGCTCAATCAATTTCGATGAAATTGAAATGGTACAAATTCAGAACCTTATTTTGAAATCTTGTATTAACAATAAGTAAGGTACACACTGAGATTCATTAGCGGGTGCTGTGCACATCCTTTCCTCACCTAAATCCTTTCACCTTTTTTGAAGCTATGTTAATGTTTGTATTGAATCACTTTATGGGTCGCATCACCAATGGATATAAACAATTTGATTCAAAATAAACGAACGGTTGAATTGAACCTGTTAAGTATCATTGAGAAATCGCACTGAGGGACGGAGGGACCAAAATTCGGTTTGTCAATTGTTTTAAAGTGCACTCAATTACTATGATCGATACACGACTTTAAATTTATACGGATTAAACAACGTTATTTTAACAACAATGTACTTTTGCGTTTATAACATAAAACAATAATAAAATAAGATAGGGATTGTAAGTATGGTGTAATTTGTGTAAAATAATATAATGCTTCAAGTTAAAAAAAAATGTATATCAAAATCAACAGAATATCGAAATAATAAGATAATGTAATCCGTTGTAATGCGTTTATAATTGAGTTAAAATAGAGAGCAGATTTTTCATAGATAGAAAATGTTTGACATAATAATAATTGCTGTTTCATTCAATATTTCGTAATAAATAAATATATTTGATTACTGTCAAACATTAAAGTAAAACGGAATTAATTTTACATCCAATCGTCACTTGAAATTCAGTAAAAATATTATAATGACGTGTGGAGTCTGTGTTTTGTTGTTTAAATTTCATCAGAAAATAAAATGATTGTACAAAAAGGCTCACACATGTAGAGGAGACTAAGGTATAATACATTCTTTTGAAAAAAAAACCACTTAAATTTATTATTATAATTCATAAAATAATATATGATGAACACAACCGTTAGACGACACGTCTTAAAATTTTACTGTCAACGCAACATCCATTGTAAAGCGAAAGAATTGGTGCAACATTTTCAAACATACGTAAATGTTTTTAAAACAGACTCACGCGCAATGGACGCTCCGAGGGCCGTCGCCGCGAGCGCCGCCACTGCCAACCACGACACTGCCATCTCTGACCGTGGCTGTCGTGCCACTGAACCATCATTTCAGATTTGGCGCTCTTTCGCCACTGCCAATTGCAAACTAACACTGCACCATCACTTAGCACTGCATCCATTGCTGCACCTGTCATTTCATCAAATCATCTGACCTAACAAAGCGGTCGGTCTACTCAAAATGTTGCAGACAAGTCGGTACATAGTAGTTAATAACAGTGCGGGCTTCCGACAGCTCCCTTACTTCCGATCGAGAGTCGCGTGCGTTTGAATGGAATAAGCACGTGCAGGATGTGACATATCAGCTGGCGTGGATTTGCATACATTCTCGTTTTGAGACAAAATATTACTTGCAGTGTCTTTGGATGGGTGTCAATTGGGAGACAGTGACCTTGAAGAGCGTACGCTATCACATCTTGAGATAAGTATCGCTCGTATCAGTGATTTGACCTAGGTCAGTATCAGTTATTACTCGTACCTATCTGGTAGAGATCACATGCGATGATTTCATTTGAAAAAAAAGTTTTGTTGTACTAGTCTATAAAAATCTATAAATCTGAATGTGTTTATGAATATATAGGTAAAAAGTAAGAATTATGTATCTTTCAAAGGGTGATAGCAAATTTCAAATAAGTAAATTCATTAATATTGAAGATTACTCCAAATAAATAAAGAAAAAATTGCACCACTTTCTTTAATATTACCTAATACAAAAAATCCATACCAAGACAGACCTATCAGGAGATATGTAATAAATTATAGATAAATTTATTTATAAATAATTAATATCTATATTTTATCTAAACGAGTATTCACAATCGATGAAACAATCAATCACTGCACTTTTTTTCGAACGCTATGAATTTCAATAGCAACAACAAATATAAGTATACAGGGTAGAGAGCTAACGCTGACATCAATTTTCACCACAAGTTCTAGGTACCTACTAGTAATCATAAAAGCCAAAAGAAAAAAAACGTATCAAAACATTAAAAAAAAATAACCAAGCGTACTAAATAATAATTAGGCATCATACTCTATAACTAATGTCGAAATAGCTCGAATCGTTTTTTGTACAGTTACCTACTCCAAAATGATGTTTTAGAAAACTTACATTACTATAATCCTACCGCTTAACTTAGTCTTCGTCTGCGCGGTACAGGGGCGCCGGGGAAGACGACAAAGGACTGAGACAGGTGCGGGCGCCGGGGACCCACGGCCCGAGGACCATGGCCGAAGGACTAAGTTAAGCGGTATGATTCTAAGTACCTACAAATCATTATTTATGAAATTCCAAATATGTTAAAAATAGAAAGCCAGATATGTGATTCCATTCAATGTCGGCGTCAGCTCTCCACCGTGTAAATAAAATCACTGGACTTCTTTCTCGAACGCCATGAAGTTCTCGATAGCTGCGTTTCTTCTGTCTTGTTTCTCTGAGCTATCTTCGGACTCGAGAGATGGCGCTCTGCTCGGGTTCTTCAAGATCGGCTTCTCTAACTGAAGCAGGTTTAGGGACGCTTTCAGCTCCTGGACCAACGCCTCTTTGTGACTCATCTGGGAAATATAAATAGGTACCAAAATACAAAACCATATTTAACGAATAACAAGTACGGTAGTTGTACATAAACAGATTGAATTTTGATAAATACGTACATAGTACGTAAAGCAATAAAATGTTTAGGTGACAGTTTGTCATTTACGCATTCTTTGATCGAATAGTAAGCTTTGCTCAGAAGTACCTAATAGTTTTAATTAATGATTTTAGTGTGTGTGTTGCCAGTGATGACTTATGGCACAGAAAGGTGGTCTCACACTATGCTCTGAGAGATCGAATCAGAGATAAGGAGATCTGTAGAAGAACCAAAGTTACCGACATAGTCCAGCGGATAGGCAAGTTGAAATGGCAATGGGCGGGGCACATAGCACGGAGGGCTGATTATATTATATTGTTAGATTTTGCGAGCGAGTGAGTGAGTGAGGGTGTCTTCAATCTGCTCCTATGTCTTGTCGTCTAAGTCAAGACAAAGTTGGTATATAAATATTGAAGGGACAGTAAGTAAGTCTATTAAGAACGGCTTGGCAGATACGTCCCACTTAAGGAATAGCTCGCTTCTGGAGTATTAGCGGTCTTTCCGATTCAGCCGCTCAGTTCCATACGAAGTAGGGAATGAACCGTGGCGAAGTAACAGCTGAGTACGGCTTGCCTTGGGGCAGTTGGGGCTGATGCAGCCACTCGTCCGAGAACAAGCCTGGCTCAGGTTCTAACCGCCCAAATCCCGTGTCTTTTTTATGTAAAATAGGGCTACATTTTCTCGGTAGTTAAGTAGTTCCTTAATATATATATATAATATATATATATGTCTCGATATATTATATATATATATATATATATATAATATATCGAGAACGGACGCAAAAAACCAGTGAGAATTATTTCAAATTGAATATCTAATTTTCGTACCTAAACAAAATTTCTCGTCGACAATAGAATTCACATGATAGCAATGTAACTATATTCGCACGAATAACAATTAAAAAGTCATTGGAAATGGTAGACGCCATAGGGTTCGATTTTGAAAAGACGCAACAAGTCTTCGGCGATTTAAATATATATATATATATAGGTTTTTTTTTTATGGTACTACTTAGATGCTAGTATATATACACTAGCGGAGCCGGCGAACACTGAATGTAGCTAAACTTAATTTTTATTTGTGTATTTGATGACGAAATGTAGATCACGTTAATTTAATAATATTTATAATATCATAATTTCATCCGCAATGTAAGTATCTTTTACTTCTCTCTCTCTCTCTCTCTCTCTCTCTATCTGTCACTTTGTAAATACAGCTATGGTCTAAAGTTGATATTTACGGAGATACACCACTTTTAAGTTTGACAGCTGTCATCCAAAATGTAGATCTTGTTAAAATGTTGAACTATTTCACTTTTCTGAAGATAGCAATGGTCTAAAGTCAACAATTGCGGACATAACCATCTTTACAGTTTTACAGCTGACATCCAAAATATAGATATCGTTGAGCTCTATCACTGTTGTTAAGACATCAATCGTCTAAAATTGACAGTTACCGAGATACTTTTAATTTTGACAGCTGTCATTTTTAATTTGACAGGTAGCTGATGTTTTTAACAGGCAGCTGTCATTTTATATTTTTTATAGTTATCAAAGCAAAGTTCGCGCAAACGGATTGTTTTTGCAGATGAAAAGTAAAAAAAATAGTGTAACTAACACGCCTTTCTTTTATAAGTAATTATGTATATATATTTAGGTGTGCAAAGTTTAAAGAAAATCTGACCGCTCAAAGTAGATCAAAATCGAGCTCAAAGGGGTTGGTTACAAGCAAGCAAGCAAAAATACAGGTGAAACTAATAAAAGCGTGTTAAAAATACAGAAATCTGGTTTACCGTTAACCGTTATGAAGTAGATAGTGTTGATGAATATGAAATTATATTTAATTTTATTTGTCTAAATTGATACTCTACCATTTAAAGTTATTAGTCGTAGCTACAAGGATCTATTTTTACTATCTACCTCAGAGCAAATAAAAACATCAAGAGGGAACGTCGTTGAACAGTCAAGTGAAGCCGGTTGTTTATACATGTGTGAGTGCGTCACTGCCGCGCCGCCATAGTTCAACTGACAAGCCAAGGCGTAGTTTCCTTGTACGTTGATGTGTGTGTAATTGTCTTTACACGGCGAGGCGTAGTTTTGGTCGGCCTCACTTGTTTGTTCACAACATTCTCTCTTGATTTTTTTATTTGCTCTGAGCTATCTACTAGCTGACCTTGTGAGCTTCATCTCACCATCTGTCATCTGTCAATGAAAACTTTTACATGCACGAACATTATGTATGGGAAAATGAAATTAATGTTTTTATTATTTTTCTCAACTGTTATAAATTTTCTCATTAAACCTCCCCTTAACTACCACAAATATATCCAGACCAATATTAGCCGGCCACCGTGCTCCGGGTCAGCTAGTCTATATAAATAAAAAAGAAACGTGGTTGTTAGTCTCGCTAATCCTCGAGAACGGCTGGACCGATTGGGCTAATTTTGGTCTTGAAATATTTGTAAAAGTTGAGGAAAGGTTTAAACGATGAGAAAATATAAAAACATAGTGAGTAAAATGATAAAAACATGAATTTAATTTTCCCATATAAATGTTCCTTGCATGTAAAAGTTGTCATTGACAGATGGTGACATAAATTTCACCGGGTCAGCCAGTATAAGATATTTTTAGGTCATTTGAAATTTCTTGCCTCATTTAAGTCATAAAATTTTATATACCGACCTTTTCTCGTATCACGATATTCCTGATCTCGTTGAAGAATTCTGCCGCTGTCACGACGAGACTAAAAACTAGTCCGACGACCAGAACAATGAATAATCCTTTTAGGTTCTCTATTTCTAAATCACCTTCGATATCATTCTTGTCTTCGTCTTTCTAAAACAAAAATATATTAATGAAAATTACCCTTAAAGTACGTCAACGTTAAACAGACTTAATTTAAACTGCAATACATATCATATAATTACAAAATCAACATATTTCTATTGATAAAGTACTTACTGACATTATAATTGCCATACTACTAATTGTATTACTGCACTACTCATGAAAATTACGGTGATTGCAGTTATTATTATTATTACTTATTATGCATGGTTTTTTTTACCAGGCATAAGTGCCTTTATTAACTACTACAAATTATAATACTACTTTATTTGCTAAAACTACCTACACTACTACTACATATCATCCACAGACCCTTGAAAGTCTAAAAATAATCCAAATGTTCAAGCCCACTGCCAGTTGGCAGCGTGCCCAGCATGCTGGCAGCATTGCCACGCAAAATGACAATGCTTATGCGTTGAGCCAAATAAACACCATCTTTTTGGTCACGCTAACCACCACTTTTTGGTCCACCAGACACGAATAGTTTTTACCTATTGCATTTTAATTGCAATGATTCTGTTTTGTCAGCAGTTGCTGCAGTCTTCAACATGAAGGCTGCTTATTTCATTGAACCAATCTTAAAATTGCGAAAAATATGTCATTATCGGAGTTGCTGATGTTTTTCGTGATTTCAGATTTGGTTCTATTATTAAAGTTTGTCATAATGGTAAGCAGGTATAACGGTATTGTAGAATTTACTTGTCCTTAAAGTAAGTGAATTGTTACACAGAACGGGTGCACTGAGTCAGATGAGGGTGATTCATATTTCAGATTTTCCATCGTTATGAATAACTTTTACTTTCCACTTAGTGCACTACTGAGTACGCCTTTATTAGGAAGGATAGGATTAACTACTTATAAATTCTACATACTTCACAATTCTGCTCGGCTGCTCCATACATTTCATCCCACCATTTCTTTTTGATATTTCCCAGAACTGTGGATTCTTTTAGACTCAGGATGGCTCTATTTATCTCAGTTCTGAACGGTGAATCTGTAAAATAAATATCACCTCAAATTAATTACCATTCTATTGTCAGTCCTGTAAGCGATTTCGTATTGTAATTAAAAAAAAATAATCTCAGTTTGTCATATGCACAATGAACATTGAATAATAAAATTATTTTCTAAGAATCGATCCATGTGTTTATTATTTTCCTTGTGACTCTTATCTTGATAAATAATATATTTTTTATGGAACTTAAAATGTCCTTGGTATACAAGAAGGAAAAAGATTAAAATTGTGTTTTCTAACAATATAGATTTCACAATTTTAATCTTTTTTCTTTTTGTAATATATCAAGGACATTTTAAGTTCCATAAAAATTATATTACCTATTTATCTCTTAGAGTTTGTGTAAAAAGAGAACCATCGTAGCGTCACGGTGAACTAACAATAAGTTTTTAATCATCAGTCAAGGTACAGACTACTTGGTAGACCCGAGTCTACTGGTGAAAATTGAATTGGTGTCCACCAAGTATCAAACACTTTAAGTTGTACTGTACTGTACCAGCCTTTTTATTAGTCCACTACAAGACGTAGGCCTACCCACGAAGGGTGATTGGGCCATATCCACCACGCGGGCCCAGTGCGAGTTGGTGGATTCACATACGCCATCGAATTTCTAATACATAAATTCCAAAGAACTCATTGGTACGGGACCGGGGATTCAAACCCACGACCTCACGATTGTAAGGCGGGTGTCACTACCTCTCGACCACCACGGCTTAAGTTGTACTAGCAATGACAGATCAGTGTTGTCAACGTAACAAAATTACTATAATGGCACACGGGTGACCTCACTTTCGACGCTTCTCTTTTGCACGAACTCTAGCATAAACTATAATACTGTCAACGTTACTGACAAGTTTTGTAAAATAAATAAAAACTTTCAAGAGTTATACTTTCACACATAATTTTATTGACTTAAATATCGTAAGCTCACCTAAAGCACATAAGCACATCTCCTCCACATACATACAGTTAAACGTTGTACTATAATAATATCAAAAAGTATCGTTGTACTAAGACTAGGTACTCACTAGCAGGCATTGCAATGCCATAATCTTTTGAATCCAATTCAGCCCCTATTTTCTTCAGCTTGCAGTTTCTTTTCAGCTTGTAATCTATCGTAGAAGATTCCATGAAAAAAGCGTATTTTCCCTCCCCCTTTATCACTCGTTGCTCCCCTTCAAAGTTGCTCCCCACTAGGACTGCTTCGTTTGCCATCATGGTTTGGTATATTTTTTGGTACATTTTATCTTCTGACCTCTGTAAAATTTTCCCAAATAAAAATTTAGTATGCATATTAAAATTTATTTATTTATGTAAAAGTTCAACTAGATTTTGGTAGTTCTAGCTGTCGTGTGTTAGATGTATCCTAATATTTATTTATTATTATTATTTATTAAACTAACCAAACAATTTGTTGGGAATAGTAAGTGTAGGTAGGTAAGTATATGAAGAATCCGTACAAATTTTATGAAGACGAATATGTAAATATTGGTTTGTTTGTTACTTTTTCAAGCAGCAACGGAGCAATGACCGACTTGATCTTTTGCATAGAATTACATAGGTATATCTATGGAGTACAAGAGTGTCATTGGCTACGCAGTAAAAGTTACTATTGGAAAAATTAGAAATAGCCAAATATTTTGCTCGTTCGACAACATACGAAGATTTATCACTAAAGTATACATATGCATTAAAGAGAAAATACAAACATTAGATTAAGTATTTAGATAAATCCAGCTGATGTAGACTTCAATATCAAATCTTCATCTAGCTTCAAAATTATTATTATTGATTATTTACCGTCCCACTGCAGAGCAAAAGCCTCCCTTCCCTTTTTCCATTTTTCTCGTTGAGAGCTTTGGTGTTCCATCCACTGTAGTGGGAATCAAGCTCGTCTCGCCACCGTTTTTTGGGCCAAATGAGGGGTCTCTTAATGTTAAAGGGGCCTCTGCAAAAACCTGTGCAAAAAAAATGCAAAGACCTGTACCCACAGGTCTTCATGCATGCGGCAGATTTGTCCCGCCCAATTCTTCTTCAAACTTCCGGCCTTCCCTCCAGCATCTAAAATGTTGGTTTTGGAGCGCAGATCTGAGTTTCTGACACGGTCAACCAACCGTACTCCAAGAATACTGCGCTCCATAGCTCTTTGGCATGGGATATGCCTGCTTGCTAGCTTGGCTTTATTAATAATAACACAATGAATAATAAATAATTACCTTAAAGAAGTCGAGTGTAGATCCCAAGCTGTACGCCCCATATCTGACCTTGGTCTGTTTGGCCAGATCTTCTACACTATTGATAGGCTCTTCTGTCAGGGCTGAGGTCATGGAAGCTGAAAGCTGGGCGATGTACGTTTGACAAAAGATCACGGCAAAGAACCACCACATGCCGCACACCCATCTCGTGCCTATTGCCCTGAAATTAAACAATTCATAATTATAATAGCTTTATCACCACATTTCTTGAGATCTTTCGAAATGTGTTTCGGATTAGCATCTCTATTACGCTAGATGACTAAATATATAGGTTAGTTTATTTTTTAAGTTAATTAGTTGGTCAGTTAGATTATATTATCAACAAATATTTTTATTAACTTTATTATAATTCTTTGTTTAATAGACAAAAGGATTGATACGTGCTTAATATTTTTTGATAATAATCTAACGGTCTACTTATATTAGGTAGGTATCTAATAGTTTTTATATCCAGTCATCATCTTAGACGAGATGTTACTCTTGACGACATACATGTTTTAGAATACCCTATACCTAGTACTCAACATTATGATCAACTTTACATTTAGGATTACTTAAAAATTAGTTATTCCATCCACATTTGCATGGAATAACAAATTTTTATTAATCCGATGAATTTCGACAAAATAATGGCCTGGTTTTATCGCAACTTCATAGTTGGTCTAAAGTAGCATACGTCACTTTCCGTCTTTCCATCCATGTCAAAAATCAAGTCAATCCGTTGCTCTTACTGTGTGAAACAGGAACAAACCAACATGAGTGCTTCCACTCTGCCCCACCAAAGCGCCCCACTGGTGGGGCAGATTCCACTCCTTCATTTTTTGGAGTGGAATCTGCCCCACTCATCCCATCTTGGTGGGGCAGATTCCACTCACTTTTTAGACCAGTGGAATCTGCCCCACCAGGGGTGTCGCATGGTTTTAAATTAAAAAATTAGTGTCATGAAGTGCGAAACTCGACTTCAAAATTTTAATCATTATAACGCCCCACCAAAAGAACAGATAAGTGACGACATTGAATCCAAAATATTAAGAAGATTGTAAACTAAAAGCACAATTATCTGAATTCATAAATTTCAGATTGTATGTATTCGTAGTTATAGTATTTATGTTGCAAATATTTTCGAAGTCATCGTAACGTAAAAGAAAATTACATATTATGATTCCATTTATAATAATCAATTCATTGTAATGATCTTTAATAATCTATTCGAGATTTTATCTCTGTCAGCAAGTTACTTGAATAGTATGTAATTAAAATTTGCACCTATTACAAATGATAAACGTTTCCATCTTAATTACAACCTTTACTATGTGAATTAATTATACAGGGTTATTTCTAATCAATTAGCATGCTTATTCTGTACATCAAAACTAACAACTTTTGATCAACGACTTTTGTCAAATCTCAAAAAAAAAGTTGTTGTTCCATAGAAAAATATCGTTCAACCTTGACAAAATGTATGGAATAGCTGTTTTTTTTTAGTTTCCACAAATGTCGCAGAACAAAAGTTGTTAGTTTTGAAGTACAGAGTAAGCCCCTAGAAGGATGCTAATTGATTAGAAATAACCCTGAATTTTCTGCATTAATACGTTAACCATAACTTATGTATGTAGTATACAGGTTGGAGAGCTGGCGCCGACATTAATTTGACCCACATGTAGTACTAGTAACCAGTAGTGGATTGTCAGTGTCTTCTAGTTTATAGCGACTATTTAAGTTGCATTGACCAGGTATGAGTCCTACCAGAAGTCTGAGGTCTTGCCACTGCAACTTCAATAGGTCGTTTGTGATGTTTCTATTTAAATTAGGGAAAGCAACTTTAGAGTGTTTGCAATCCTCCCTTTTGTTCCACATATTCTGATATTATTTTTTGGTATGACAACACAGCAACAGGCGCTCTTCCACCGCTATTGACTTACAGTGTTTAGTTGCCTCGTCCCCTACCTGTTTTCTCGTGCCCTCTTTGGCCAGGGCATCGGCTTTGTTGTTGCCAGAACATGTTCTGTGACTCTTTATCCATCTCACGATTGTTCTGTGTTAAGTTGAAAGAGTTTGAAGTGTCGCATGACATTCAGCAACAACTCTAGAACTTGTTACAGGTCTTCTACGTTCGTAGCAGCACTGTTTACAGGGAACACGATGACTTCTTTGGCCTCACTGTTTTTTGTAGCTGAATTGAATGATAATATTAAATTTATAGTTTTCTTTTACTTTACGATGACTTTGAAAATATTTGCGACATAAATACAGGGCGTTGTACCCTAGCCCAGTGTCCATACAGGGTTATCCAGAACTGGTGTACTAAGCCGAAAGGAGGTCAGACCATCAATATGAATTATGAACAACGTTTCCTATGGGACCAACAGTTACTGTTGGGACTGTCGATAGGTTGTTGGAACAGGGACTGTTGGTACAGGAAACAGGGACTACATACAATCCGTAATTTTTAACTTCAGATAATTGTGCTTTTAGTTTACAATCTTCTTAATATTTTGGATTTAATGTCGTCACTTATCTATTCTTGTGGTGGGGCGTTATAATGATTAAAATTTTGAAGTCGAATTTCGCACTTCATGGCACTAATAATTTAATTTAAAATCATGCGACACCCCTGGTGGGGCAGATTCCACTGGTCTAAAAAGTAAGTGGAATTCGCCCCACCAAGATGGGATGAGTGGGGCAGATTCCACTCCAAAAAATGAAGGAGTGGAATCTGCCCCACCAGTGGCGCGCTTTGGTGGGGCAGAGTGGAAGCACTCACCAACATACACACTTTCGGATTTATAATATTGATAGGGATAAATGTTGCTCAGAATGATGGGATGGGTACAATGGCGCCCCAGATTGTGCCTAGAGAAATATCCAAAACAGGTTAACAAAGGTTTCCATACTTAGGTAAGATGTCGCATCCTTGAGTCATAATGGAGCCCATAGTCAGCCAAGCGCAGTTTTTGAAAGTCCAAATATTTTCTAATTCTTCAGGGTCTTTATCGCAAGGCTCTGGATTCTCCCAATCCGCTGGCGATATTCTGGTAAACAATGATAAATTGACTAGGTGAGGCAATTTTCAACCACAAAAATGTATGGAAAATCTTGTCTAGATCTGTCGAAGCTGTCAAATATGAATTGACATCGGGCGAAAAACAGCCACTGAATCGAGATATTTTTCATGTCTATTTCTTACTCATGCCATATTAAATCAATGCAAGATGCTTTAGATTTTCTCGATCGACCACATTGTCCCTCTAGTTGTATTAGCTCTGTGGTATCTACATTGGCCAAAATAAGAGTATTTTTAACATTCATTTATGAAGAATAAACAATAGAAAATTGGTTCGGTTGCAAACTTCCGGTAGAAAATAGGATTTAGATCCATATAGTAATCACAGAACTGAAGAAACTATATGTATGTGTAATAAAGAATTTTAACTGCTATTATCTTACCTGGCACAGACGTACAAAACGATAGACACGGCAAAGTACGCCGTCATGGCATACAACCAAACGTCGACAGTGTAGGGATTAAGGAAAGCGAAGAAATCAGGAGACTTTTTCTGTTCCTTAACGTATAGGATACTTATGCCAAGAGACATGAACGGAACTGAGAAATCGATTACTCTTTTTCTTTCTTCCGTAATAGTGAAATCACACACCGCCAAGTCGACTTTCTGTAAAGTAAAAAAGCTTGTGTAGGTATATACAGTAACTACTAGAACATTGTAAAAAAACAAAACAAATAAAATATTTTAAATTTGAGGCAAGACTCGTAGCCATATCGCTAAAAAAGAACCAAGGCCAGGCAGTTGACTGGCCTTGGTTCTTTATTTAGTTTTCTTTACTTATAGCTATTTATAATATATTATAAACAGCTACATAAGTAAAGAAAACTCACAATTTACCTTGTCTAATAATTCGCCAATCATTCCATTCCACTTTTTCTCTTTAGGTTGATATTTTCCCTGACTCTTAGTGATGTCATCCACGAACTGATAAGTGTAATCGATTTTCTCTTTTCTGAAGTATTCGAAAATGTGTTTAACGAGATCAACGACAAATCCTTCGTATTTCTCTCCGTTATCGTCTGCCGTACAGTCCTCTTTGATGCATGAAAAATACGGTTGGTTTTTAGCTGACATTATCTGTGAACAGAAAATTACTATATAATAATTATATCGTGAGGATAAGAAGTCTTGGCATTTTATCAGACAATAAGCTTAGTAATGTTATTTAGAACTCTTTAGAATCTACGTTTCTTTTCATACTTTACTATTAATTTTGACCAAGACCATGTTTTCATCCTCTAATTCTAAATTCCTAATTCCGACATCTTTTCATAATGACAAGTATCGGCGTATTGTTAAATTTATTGACCCTCTAGTCGATTCTAAGTATTATATTATATGGGACAAACTTAAACAATATTGTAAAAATAAATATTAACAATTATTTACAAATTAAACTACATTATGTACTTTATTTATTTATGTTTACACTACCGTCCATGTTAATTACACGTTTCCATTCATTAGAGGTTGTCTGGAAGAAATCGCTTTTAGCGATAAGACCGCCTTTTGTACCTTTCTTTTGTCGTTGTTTCTTCTTCTGTTATGTTTATTTCTTGTGGTATCAATAAAGTGTTCTTGAATTGTATTGTTTTGTATATATGATAATCAGTGACTGCCTCGGTGGCTCAGTGGTTAGTGACCCTAACTTCTGGATAAAAAGAGGCGTGGGTTCGATCCCCACCCAGGACAAATATTTATGTGATGAACATAAGTGTTTGCTCTGTGTCTGGGTGTTATTTAGTTACTAGCTGTATAAGTATGTATTTAAAAATAAGTGTATGTAGTATATAAGTCTCTGGCAGCAATATCACAAGCTTTGATTAGTTTGGGCCGTCAGAGGCCGTGTATAAGATGTCCCAAAAATATTTATTTTAATTTTTTTATAACGAAATAAGATAATATTATGTATAATAAAACATTAAAATAAACATTAAAATAATCTAGTCAATTTTAACTATCACTACTTCTATCTTCTAAGATAAATGTGTGCGGATTGTTAATTTTACTATCTAGTATGTACAACAAAAGTAAAATATTTTACTTTAGCATGCTAAATTTTCTAATTTGTTTATAATGAATCTGACTGATCCATAGGTGAGTAATATAAGGTAACAATAGCTCTCAACATCTACTTACTTTAAATATTTTCCTAGTGCTAGGTCTCGATTTAATTTCTGAACTTGATCTAATTTCCGTTATTGCAGAAGTATTCGATTCCCATTTCGCTATGATCTCTAATTCCCCATTGACTGGTTTCTCGTTAATAAACAGCGTGTAATCCTTTCTTCTCCCTCTCTCATCGAATGCTACTTTTCCTGTTACTCCATACGATTCTGTCTGTTAAAGAAATATAAAACAAGTAACCCTCGTGGAGAGGTCGCTAAATGCCAAAACACTGCAACACAACACATCTTTACAATGTTTGCAACACAGCCTTAAAAATGCCAAGTCGACGACAGCCTTGTTCGGCAATAGATTATTTTGTATTATATTAGGGCATGCAATCCGAATAGACATACAATCCCAGTATTGACAGGATTGACAATGACCATATCCAAACCCGCATGATCCTGGTACTTTTAGGACTCCGCTGACTTGACGTATTTTTTTTCATTAGGTAAATCCTTTCAGATCGACTGGGATGAATCACGCAAAATGCATGTGTGATTCCAAAAAAATCGAGATCCCGGTATTGCATTCCCTAGTTATATCGCAAAGTCACAATGTGTGAGACTCTAGGATAGCTGTAACTTGTGTTGTGTACGTATGTGGTGAGACTTACGGTCAGCATGATATTCTGCAGTTTAGCTCCGTGCTCCCAAGGCGCTGCGTTGTCTCCACATATGGGTGTTTCAGGTCCAATTTCTTTAGCTTCTTCGCCTTCAAGGTCTTTTTTCAAAGTCGTCAAGGAGTGCAGTAAGTGTTCTGCTATGTCACTCAATAAAGTCACTTCCAGCTACAATATAAGTATCAAATTATTATGTTGGTATTTATTTGTATAATGGTTTTAATAACAATTTCGACGAATGAAAATGGCTATTATAATCATCGTTTCAGTCATAATTCTAATTTGAATTGGGGGCGATAAGTCCCGCATGGGGTGTTTTGTGCGTTTCCCCCTCCAGCGTCTGCCCGAGCCAGCCCAGCTCCTTAAAATAACGGAGCGTCGCTCTGGGCTGCTGGCATAACTGCTCCAGTAGCTTAGGTGGTGAATGAGATGATGGCGATGTGGATGACGAGGCTGATGATAATGCAGAGGCATCATGCAGACCGTTAGCTATTCTAGTGTCGTCTGTGGCTTTGCAGTGCCACAGAACATGCTCTACAGTTTTGTTATCCTGCAAACAGCCGCGACATAGTGGGCTGTCAGTGGCTCCTAGTTTATACAAGTGACTATTTAAGTTGCAGTGACCAGTTATGAGTCCTACCATAAGTCGGAGGTCTTGCCGCTGCAACTTCAATAGGTCGTTTGTGAGGTTTCTATTTAGTTTGGAGAAAGCAGCCTTAGAGTGCTTGCAGTCCTCCCTTTTGTTCCACATATTCTGTTGTTCTTTTTCGATATGACGACGCAGCAACTCGCGCACTTCCGCCGCTGTTAGCTTACAGTGTTTTGTTGCCTCGTCCCCTAACTGTTTTTTCGTGCCCTCTTTGGCAAATGTGTCGGCTACATTGTTGCCTGAACTTGGTCCGTGACTCTTTGTCCAGCGCACGATTGTTCTGTGTTTACTTGAAATAGTTTGAAGTGCTGCATGACACTCAGCGGTAACTCTAGACCTCGTTACAGGTCTTTTGAGTGCGTAGATAGTAGCCGCACTATCAACCGTGAACACGATGACTTCTTTGGTCTAGGTATTTACTGTCAACTGCTTTTGCGGCTAGTAATAAGCCAATGGCCTCTGCTTACAAAGTCGTTGTAGTTTTGCTCAGGCGACTCTCTGAGCCCAAGTTCCGGCGAATAATAGCCGCAGCCTGTTTCTTTCCTGTTTTTTGCAACATCCGTGTAGACGTTCCAAGATGGCACTACATCGTTTGACACATCGTTTTCTATGGTCAGCTCATACTTTTTGCTATCTAGATGCATTTTAGCTATTCTATCTGTTCCACGGTTTGCTTCGGGACTTATTGCTACCGCTCGATCGATTATTCTGGAGTGGTTTGTCATGACACCCAAATTCTTTCACTGATTTATTGATTTGATTCGTAGGGCAGAAGCCATTGCCTCCTTCTGTATATGCAAGTGCAGTGGTGTGAGCCTTAAGATAATTTTGACAGCAGCTGAGGGTCTCTTTTTCATACATCCGCTGATTAGAGAGCACGCAAGTCTTTGCGTTTGTTGCAGCTTAGTTATAGCGGTCACTAGGTTCGTACGTGTCCACCACACGACACAGCCGTATGTGAGAACCGGACGTACTATGATAGTATATAGCCAGTGACAGAGCTTTGGCTTTAGACCCTAGTCTTTTCCCATCGCCCTGATGCACTGCCATAGAATGTTTGTTGCTTTTGTGGTGACATATTCTAGTTGTTCATGTTTCAGTCATAGTCATAGGACATAAAGTCGCGATGCTGTAGTCCTTATGAGGTCATCAGCTCACCTTGTGAATGGATGATACTGGATGACCTACCTACTTGATCTTGTTGGTACCTGGTTTCATGTCTAGAACTTTTCAACTCTATCAGACTCATAAAAAATATAACATGTATGTAATTTTACGTAGAGATTTTTCATAGGAAATTAAATCCTCGCCAGACCGAAGTTACACATGACAAGGCAAATCTCACGAAATTTGTGGTGGTAGTGTGATACCAATGGTTACTTACGGGAAAATCTAGAATAGACAACGGACGTGTAAGCACAGGTTCTTCTGTATTCCATTTAGCAACTCTTGCGCTGAAGCCTGGTATATCTTTCTCCGTCAAACTTAGCCACGTGGTGTTGCATTCACGATTTGTTACATCATTGGCAACTGTTGACACGTCTAGTGAGGTGAATATGTAATGCTGGAATAATTTATAAACTGTATTAAATTACTTGGGTAATAATGCAATCATGTTATTTTTACTGTATAAATGAAGCTTCTTAATTTTTTTAAGTAATTCCAAATTCTGCTGTTGATATTAATTATCATGTATTGATTATTCTACATAGTAATTTTTACAAGTGAATAACCAAAACATCTGATATTGTTTCCATAATATTTTTAACAGTCATTTTTATTGTATTATTAATTATAGCATGACGTCATAAAAGTTAGAAAAATCTCGAATCCACATAATTTGATCAAAATGTAGAGTTTATGAAATTGGGCCTTATAGAGTTAAAAGCTTAGCTCTACATGGTATCTGATAAGTTTTGACTGCTAACCGTATGGTATCGGGTTGACTACATTTTACATGAAAATGTTTTTGATGGTATTTATATATACCTATAGATATATAGATACCTGATAGTGCCCGGCCATATCTTGCGTTTCAGCTTCGTCCAAATACTTGCCAATTCGGTCAACATGACAGTCAAGTAGTATGCGACTATCTGATGTATGCAACTGTTTAAAAATCTGAAAATAATTGTACAAATATTATTGTACTCTTCCTATACTTATTGAAATGAAACATGCAGTTAAATGAACGAACATGTACAGCACAATAAACTGCTCTAAGTTTTTATGCAGGCTATTGTTGGACAAATCAGCAGAAGAGAGTCAAACATATGAGTGTCGTCAACATTCCCAAAAAAAAAATATAAAAAAAGAGACGAAGACGAGGGTTTGAATTTGCCTGTTCTTTTGTTTCGATGTTATCCGAATTCTCCGAAAGGTATGTACCGCTCGATTTATGTATATCGTTTACCTATCAATGTGTTAAACATCTTTCAATATACGAGATAGCTTTAGTAAAAAATAATTTATTTGGTTTTTTAGCATTTTCATAAAGATTAATTTCAGCATATGTAGCGCCTCCGAAAATTGGATAGCAAAAAATCTACGTTCGATAAAGTAATTTCGTTTGAAACCGTTTGAGATCGTTTGTGTAAGTTAGTTGTTAGGTTATCTAAAAATAAATATCATACCTCGAAGTTATTGGAGTCGGGATCGAGTCTTCGAACTGTTACGGGAAATTGGTAAGTGTGATTGGCCAAAATTTTTTGTATACGCTTAAGCCCTGAAACACAATAAAAGTTTAAAAATGTAAGTTTCTGATGTAGTATACAGGGTTACTTCTAATCAATTAGCATCCTCTTAGGGGCTTATTCTGTACATCAAAACTAACAACAATTGTTCTGCGACTTTTGTCAAAACTCAAAAAAAGTTTTTGTTTTTCCATAGAAAAATATCGTTCACCCGCGACAAAATGTATGGAACAGCTGATTTGCTTTTTGAGTTTTGACGAAAGTTGTAAAACAAAAGTTGTTGATTTTGATGTACAGAATTAGCCCCTAAAATGATGCTAATTGATTAGAAATAACCCTGTATATCATATATCAAAATAATCATACGGGCATAAAAAATCAGAACCAGAATAATTGTGCAACTAACCAAAATCATCCTCGTAGAGAACTGCAAAGCTTTCCCAGTTATAAAACTTGAGTAATTTTGAAAAGGCGATATTGATTTCATCTGAATCAGGATAAAAGTTTATAGAAATATCTTTAAATACTGGAGTTTCTTCTTTCTCATCAGCATTATCTGTCCCTTCGTCTGTTTCGGCTTCATTTTCTGCCTCTTCTTGGTTTGTTTCTTCGTCTTCAGCGATTTCTTCTTCTTCTTCATTTAGTTCTTCTCCTTCTTCGTTTTCTTCTTCTCCTTCAGCTGTATCTTCTTCTTCTGAGAAAATCTCATCTTCGGTGGCGTCTAGTGGCTGCCATGTGGCTTGGATGTGTGGTATGTTAGCAATTACACACTGATCCCGAACTGCTCCGTCAGACACTGGATTTTGAGGTCCGATAACTGCTATCGGTCTCATGTCTTTGTTATTACACACTGCAATGTATAATATGTTAATAGTAATTATATCTACATTTGTAAGTTAAGGTTTAGGTATATTAATAATATACAGAGTTACTGGTAATCAATTAGCATCCTTTTATAGGGCATATTCTGTAAATCAAAACAAACGTCTTTTGTTTTACGACTTCTAAAAATTCGTATTTATTTTCATCCATTCAAAATTTAAAAAATAATTTGACCGGTCTAAACTTCATTAACTCTATGTAAAAAACGCGTACGTAAGTTGTATGTAAAGTTACTAGTTCGTAACTATACGTGATACCACGTTTTAATTTTTTTGACCGACGAACCACCGGAGGAGGTATACAATTCGACGCGTATATGTGTATATATATTTTTTTATGTATAACCACGCATAACTTTTTTCGTAGTAGTTCGATTTCAATAATTCTTTTTTTATTGGAAATAATATATTACGAAATTGGTCCTATTTAAATTTTATCGAAATTGGCCGAGCCATTTTTGATAAATCAACAATAATGTGCAAAATGCTACATCGATCTGTGCAAATATTCGCGAATTCTGTACACGGGTGAAGTCGATCATGCTAATTTTTGCAGAAAATAATCTTGTTCATAGAAAATTTGATGAGATTTGGGCAACGTTGTAGAACAAAAGTTTTTTTGAATGTACAGAATATGCCCTTAAAATGACGCTAACTGATTACCTACCAATAGCCCTGTACGAGTTATACATTATTTGAAATTAATTTCGATTTCAAATAGATTTAACATTAAAACATTATAAACAACAATATTATACTCAGTTACTAGATACTGTTAAAAATGTCAAAGCCATCGTGACTTACCGTATGTAAGTTATTTAGGGTCATAGGTCCATCCATCCACCCATCCATCAGCCAAAGGACGTCCACTGCTGGACATAGGCCTCCCCTATGGATCTCCAATAAGACCGGTTGGAAGCGGCTTGCATCAAGCGCGATCCTGCGGTCTTAAAGAGGCCATCCGTCCACCTTGTGGGTGGACGTCCTACGCTGCGCTTGCCGGTACGTGGTCTCCACTCGAGAACTTTTCGACTCCACCGGTCATCAGTCCTCCGCGCTATGTGCCCTGCCCATTGCCATTTCAACTTGCTAATCCGTTGATGTCGGTAACCTTGGTTCTTCTACGGATCTCCTCATTCCTGATTCGTCATAGGTATTAAACGCAAAACCTTTTACGAGCGGGTCTAGCACATCTAGACTAACAACTTTTGTTCAAGAACTTTTGGAAAATCACAAAGGAAAAATCAGCTTTTTCATACAAAAAGTTCGTCATCGCGTGGTAACATGTATAGAAGCGATTTTTTTTGCGAATTTTAAAAGTCGTAGTACAAAAGTTGTTTGTATAGATGTACTAGATCCGCCCTTAAAAGTTTTAATACCCATAGGTAGTATGTATGTAACTCATACAGGGTCATAACTGTAAGAGTTACATTGACTTACATTCTCTCCACATAGAGTAGCTGTCAGGTCTATTAGGCATCAGAACTACTGGCTCCACCTTGACTGCTTCGTTGGTGCTTTGGACCATACTTTTCTTGAAAGCTTCTTTCATAACGCCTTCCTTCTCAAAAATCCCCGCTTGAAATAGATAAAGAAAAAATTCTTACAGTTGATGCACGACAACTAACATTATCTTAATTTTTTATTTAAAATAGTTATTTTAAATTTTTTTAGAAGTGTAGTTTATACAGGGTTATTTCTAATCAATTAGCATCCTTCTAGGGGCTTATCCTGTACATCAAAACTAACAACTTTTGTTCTACGACTTTTTTCAATCCTAATAAAAATAAACAGGTGTTCCATACATTTTGTCGCGGGTGAACTAAATTTTTCTATGGAACAATAAAAAAAAAATTCGAGTTTTGATGAAAGTCGTAGAACAGAAGTTGTTAGTTTTGATGTACAGAATAAGCCCCGAGAAGGATGCTAATTGATTAGAAATAATCCTGTAGTTAGAGAAACGTGGAAAATAATTGCAGAAATACTAATATAGTCAATTATAATTGTTATTAGCAAGTAGTAAAATCTATACAGTAAGCAGATACAAATATTATGAAACAAAAATAGTGTCACGTGGCTTGAAGTGTGACAATTCACTCACCTATCTCATAAGCGCTCACTGTCCTGTAATCGTACAAAAACTCAGCACTACTAACGTGCAAGAATGCATAAACACACAAAATAATATACCACATATTCTTAAACGGATTTTTCTATAATTTAAATTAATTCAAGGCATAGTTTTGTTGAAAACACAAACGGTATATTGCGGCTGCGAGACGCACGTCTGGTTAACGCAAACTCAAACAAAATTAACTTTCATGAAACAAGGAATACGTGGAGAGGGCCTCTTTAAATGAGATAAAATATTTTTGACAACTTCTTGGCAGTAGCGTCAGCCTCTAGGCTACGAATTCTAATTTACAAAGAACTTTGCGTATCTTGCAATAAATAAATAAAATAAAAACAGTTATTGTTTTCGTCATCGCGCATCGCGGCAAATCCAATAAACCTTAATGTTATTAATATTAATGTTATTATTAAATGTTATTTGGTTTGCTGTAAATTTTGTATGACCTCTGTGGCACTTGTGGGCAATTACGGGCTGAAAATGATGACGATTATGGAGTTAAAAACACCATTGAAATACCAACTTTCAATTCTATAAAATGATTTTGACCTGTTACATTATGAGACGTCATAAACAGATGTATGACTGAAAATTCAAATTCAAATGCCACATCTACGAGCAAGAACGTCGATTTCTTACATCCAAACTCTAACCACGGAATCATGAAACAACGTGAATGGAGTAGCCGAAAACTATGCGTCGAGCGACGTCGCGTCGTCGCGCCGATGTGACCTAATACTATTTTCTAAAAATACCCCTTTCAGACAGTGTGGTTACAAACCACGAGAGATCACGGTGAATTCTCCAGGAAACAAATGAATTCAGAATGATTTTAAAGTTGTGTTACAAAATAATTGTTATTGTTGTGTTGTGTGTGACAATTGGTGATGCCAGCCATGCCACTGGCAGAACGATTGCTCCGATTGGTACGTGTCAGTTCCGTTTTACTAAAAAGTTTACACTACTTTGTAACTGTTAAATATACATTACACTTACTACATGGAAAGTGAACGTTATGGCAAGAGTTAAAGAACAAATTACTGTTGTTATTTTCATGAAATGATGGCTTTTTTATTTGGATTTATGATTAATGCGTACACTGAGCAGGTGAAATTATAATGTGACATTGGGGTTTGTCCATTCTTAAGGATACTGGAATTATGGAATCTTTTGCCGCCCGAATGCTTTGACCGTTGACGGATACAGCCATTTTTGTTACTGAAAGTTCATATTGTAAATAATTACTGTTAATGTTTCAAGTTCGTAAACTTTTTAAATGAAATCAGTCGTAATAAAATACAAAATTAGTTTCGAGTTTCATTTGTCCTAGTAAGTTTTTTTCATTTCGTTGAACCTTTGTAAGTATGGAATAACTGATTTTTTGTCGATTTCAGGCTTGTCTTGTCTCATAGTAAAGATTATTCATAACGATAAGTAGATATATATTGTACTACGTTGCATTTTGTACGCCACATTCTGTATAAAACTAGTTGAAAACTTAAAAGTTTTTTTTTACTTTCATTTATTTTTGTTTTAATTTCAGGAGGGCTATTCAACCAACTCACCTTGGACAGCTCATGGAAAGTGTTTAAGAAACTTGCGCCTCAAAACGATATGATGAAAACAATCAATGGGTTTGATGTATATTCGCAGGTGCTGGACACGTATTCAACCTCTTTGGAGTGTTTGTGAAGTTTTTTTTTACTTTTTAGTTACCTAGTTTGCCGCATTTTCTTGCGCTTAATAGCAAGTATTTTGTATCGGAATGAAACTGCGCCAACTCGATACGGATTCATGTCTCTTTTATGTCAACTCGCTCTTGACCGATTTGGTTCATACTCACAAATCTTGTTATAATTTATATATTAAACGATTTCGACAAATACACCTAAATAGGTACGGCAATTTTTCCCCTTTTTTGACGGTAACTGTACTGTACTAGCCTTTTTAATAGTCCACTGTAGGACGTAGGCCTACCCACGAAGAGTGATTGGGCCATATTCACCACGCTGGCCCAGTGCGGGTTGGTGGATTCACATACGCCATCGAATTTCTTCTACGGACGTATGCAGGTTGCCTCACGATGTTTTCCTTCACCGAAAAGCCAATGATGTGAAATTCCGTACATAAGTTCCAAAGAAACTCATTGGTACGGGATCGGGATTTGAACCCACGACCTCACGATTGCAGGTCGGGTGTTACTACCACTAGACCACCACGGCTTTTTGACGGAAACAATCACCGCTAATCAAAAATTGCCGACTGCAACATTTTAAAAATATTCGTATAAAACCTATGTAGGTACATATTTAGTTTCGTCAAGATTTGTTAAAAAATGCGACCTGTATGCGAGACGCAACATCCAAACTAGCAAACTAAAATCCATAAAGATGAAAGAAAGTTTTGCCAACCCGAAACAAAGACACTTCACTCGATCGGTCAAAAACAGGCATGAAGGCCGTTATTGAAATTTCCTATTTACAGTGTGTGATTTTAGTACGAGCAATACAAGCTTCGTGGCGCTGGTGGATGCCCGGCCTACCCAGGGAATTTGTGACACAGTTTGTTTGCTGTGCAACAAGTATAATGTAAGTACCTATTAATTAACACAATACAATACAAGAACACTTTATTTACTCCACAAGAAATAAAAAGTAAGAGAAGAAATAAGTTGTCGAGTGCGTGTCGAGACACGCGGTATGATAAGGATTCTGGTGATGATAAAAACAATTTTCTACGATGTCATTTGACGGTTGACTACTTGGTTTGTAGATTGGTTGAAAAACATTTTTTATGCCCACTTTACATGTCCCATATATGCGACAACGTTTCAGACTTAAATAATTAATTTTGAAAGTTTTAAATCTTAAACATTGAGATCTATACTTGAACTGTTATATTGTCTCATGCAATGTGGTAGTTTTAAGGCTTTGTAATATTAGGAAGAACGGACACAACGGTTCCTCGTTTTACTATGGAACCTAGCTAACAAGCAAATGCGGAACAAGCTGAAAACGACAGAAGGAAGGCACAAAGGGCGGTCTTATCCTACTTCCTACTAATATTATAAACGCGAAAGTTTGTGAGGATGGATGTATGGATGTTTGTTACTCTTTTACGCAAAAACTACTGAACGGATTGAGATGAAACTTTGCAATAATATAGCTTATATATCAGAATAACACATAGGCTATAAATTATAATGATATTGCGTCAGAAATCAAAATATCATGCGGGCGAAGCCGCGGGTAAAAACTAGTTATTACTAAACCTATTTTAATAATGACTTGTAATTTTTCTTTTTTATAATATCGTTGAGACTGTAAATAGGCATGATGACTAAAATAATATAATTAGTCCGTCAGATAGACTATCAAAAATATTAGACACAAGCATTTTCTTTTTTTGCTAACTAAACAAAAATTGATGAAGATATATCCCGTCAAAGTTCCGCGTGACGTCACAAGTGCCATACAAATGTATAAACTACAATACATTAAAACAAATAAAACATTTGTGGAAGAGCCTGGAGCCCACGACACAGGCAAGTTAGTGTAGGTTCCAGTGCACGCCTACTGTTTAAATAAAAAATAATCTCCGTAACAATTAAATTGTACAAGATTATTTTTTGCAAAAATTAGCATGACCGACTTCACCCGTGTACGGAATTCGCGAATATTTCGCACGGATTGATGTAGCATTTTTCACATTATTGTTAATTTATCAAAAAAGGCTCAGCCGATTTCGATAAAATTTAAATGGGACCAATAAAAAAAGAATTATTGAAATCGGACCACTATGAAAAAAGTTATGCGTGGTTATACATAAACAAAGAAAATTTATACGCGTCGAATTGTATACCTCCTGCGGTGGTTCGTCGGTCAAAAATAGGTGAAATTTTTAGAAATAAGTTATTTTGCATAATAAAGAATTATTTTGCTAGTTAAAAAAAAAAACAAAAAAATCTTCTGTGAGTGAGGTCGTCACGACCCCCACTCCAAAACTTTGACAAGGTTTATCTTTTTTATCATTTATTGTTTGATTGAGAAAAAAAATACGTGTCCAATTTTTTTTGATAATCTAACTCACGGACTATTTTATAATAATGATTTTTTCCAATCATCATGCCTATTATATTATAGTAACACTAAGGAAATTTTTATCCTTTAAAAATGACTTATTTACTTCCCGCTTATTTTCAGATAACACATTTATCGGTCGGGTGGGAACCAATTGACTCGTTGGAAGACCATCAATATACGTTTTCGTATTACCCCCCTTTAGATGCCATATCAAAGGCTTACACGGAGCTAACGAAGCATTTAGGATTTGATAAATTCACAATATTTTACGAAGACGACAGTAGTAAGTACTTAGAATAACCTTTACAGGTGGTATTCAGTTTTTTTTAAAGGGAAAGTGCTTACAAACTCCAGTCGAACCTGGATAAGAGAGTTGAAGGGACCGCCATCTTATTTTCACTTAGGTATAGAGGTTTTTCACTTACTCTACAAAATATGTTTGTTTTAATAGAACACGGTTCAAAAACAGCGATGACGTCCCACAAAATTTATGAATAAGTCGCTTATAGAGATTCAGACAAGTAGTACCTCTGACCCCAAACTAAGCAAAGCTTGTGATATGGCTGCCAGAGACTGATATACTACATATATTTATTTTTAAATACATACTTATATAGATAGTAACTAAATAACACCCAGACACAGAGCAAACATTTATGTTCATCACGTAAATATTTGCCCTGGGTGGGGATAGAACCCACGCTCCTTTGATCCAGAAGTTAGGGTCACTAACCACTGACCACTGACTGAGGCAGTCGATATATAGGTACAGTCGAATAGAGGTACATGAAGGATAAATGACTTTCTCTTATAGAGGTTTCTGTCTCTCACCTATAGAGGTATTTGAGGGTAAAAATGACGGGACTTGGCAATTATTCTCGCTTATAGAGTTTTCTCACTTAGCCAGGTTTGACTGTATAACAAAATACTACTTACTTCAGCTAAAACTACATACTTAAACAAATACTACATAAAGAGTAATTGGATTATCCACAGGCCCTTGCAGGTCTAATTGTCAGATTGTATTTTAAATAGTAAATTCCAAATAGCCCACCGAGCTATGCTCGGAGTCTCTTTGCGAGATAGAATCAATAATGACGAGATCCATAGAGAACCAAAGTTACCAACAAAGTCCAGCGGATTTGATGTAGATAGGAACTATCCTATTGCACACTAGCGCAAGGCACTCAGCACAGGGGAGTGACGACCAATGTGGTCGAAAAGTGCTCGAGTGGAGACCACGTACCGGCAAGTACGACGTCCTTTCACTAGGTGGAATGATTAAATCATTAAGGCTGTAGAATCACGCTGGATGTTAGCGATAGATCTTATTGCCAAGGCATTAATTGTTCAGATGTTCTATGTCTGATGTGATGATATGTATATATCGCAGCCAATTAGCTTAGTAATTAGCCGTTCAATTAACAGCCAAGCTTCTTTACTAAACAACGCCGTTCACCTAGCGGCCTGAATGATATTCAGTCATTTGATCGAACAGCTAGGCAAATGGCTTGGATCGATGACATTTCATTACTTGCCTAGCCTGTTCATTTCAATTTAGTTCCATATACTAAAATCAAAATTCTAGTAATTGTCATAATTATAATTATTGTATACTTGTTTCAGCTTTTCTCCGTCTCCAGGACGTAATAAATTCGTGGGCCAACATAAAAGATCCGATTTTATTCAGCAAATTAGACCCTAACAGTGATAATCGAGAAGCATTTAAGAATATTTTTAAAGTAGAACACATGAGTTATCACATAATAGACTGTGAAGTTAAGAACACAATAGAATATTTCAGACAAATCACGGAAGTAGAAGAAGCAACTCAGTACCAGGTGAGTGAACAAACAGAATAGTTCTAAATAAAAATCGATAATTTTCCTTGTCATCACTATCACTACATAGTATAAAACAAAGTCGCTTCCCTGTCTGCCCCTATTTTTGCTTTTATCATAGACAAAAATACTTATATCTTTAAAACTACGCAACGAATTTATTGATGTGGTTTTTTTTAAATAGATAGTGTGATTGAAGAGGAAGGTTCATACATATATAATATAGGTATATAATACACCTGTGCGAAGCCGGGGTGGGTCACTAGTTTCAAATAATATTGTTCTCAAACAATTCTTTAGATTTTAAGAACAAGAAAGTTATTGGTGATCATTCCTCATTGGCATTATGTCTGTGTATCTGTGGCATAGTAGTCGCAAAATTAATGTTGAAGCGTTTTTCCAAATAACTATTTTGATGTGGCAGATTTTTAATTATATTGTATGAAAATTGATTTAATCGGGATGGGATTTCGCTAACATTCAAAATTTTTAATTTTATATTAATTGCAATTGTTACAGAGTTTTATCCTGTCAAATCTAGACGCGTACACTTTAGACCTTAACCAAGTCCCGGAACTGAAAGCTAACGTTTCCGTCTTACATTTGACTACTTTAGAGAGTGCAGACAGATGGAATGACATCGGCATGAGCATATCATCAGTGATGGTAAGTTTTATTATCAATATTCGTGATATCATACATAGTTACTTCATTCTAGTTCGGTATTAAGTGTGTAAGATGTCCCCTCATTAACAGACATCCAAATAGGTGGAGGTTCTATGTGCGTCTGCATATTTTCTGTTTATGTTCATCGCATAACCGTAAAAGTACATCGTATAACGAATATAAAACCTCCTCCTATTCGAAAGTTGGTTAATTAGGGGACATCTTACATACTTAATACCAAACTGCGATAAAGTTAAATTGATTGATTACAAAATTATAAATTTACAAAGTATGTTTACAATATTGAGTGTTAAAATAATTGTTGTTTCAGTTGGAGACAGCGGTAACTGCTGATGCTGTGCGTCATTTGGAAAAAGCTGTCACAGCTATGATAAACGAAATAAATCCGCCCACTTCAGTTCCAAAAAGATTAGACGAACCTCCAGCATTATGCTATCAGGCCACAGAAGCTGATTACGCGCCCCTGGCCTGGCCTTTGGGATCAATTTTGAAAAGCGATCTGACTCAGGTACCTTTTGTTTTACATATTATAATATATGTATATTATGTATCTTCTTTTTTAACGTTCACTGTACCATTGCTTAATCAAAGTCATAGCCATAGTTTAAAATGATCTAAAAATTGATCCTTCATCACTACTACCTGGCAATCCTCTTTCAAATGAGTTGGCTTGGTAATGTTTTAAACTTCTTTTGGCTGCGTCATCCGTCAGGAACCCACTGTGTAACAAACATGGCCCACCATGTCACGTCTGATCTTATTTTAATTTAGCTCCTCTTATAACACCAACCACCGCTATTATGGATTGTATAACGTGGACTTTACAATTTTTGCAGCAAAATAATTTATATTTTTAACGTGAACGTTTTCTCTCAAGATTGCCAGTATAACTGGCTATGATAATGGCCTAAGCATTTTCATTTAAGAACCCAAGCCCACGTGCACGATCAGTAGTAGTATCCTATTATATATTATATAATTATATAATTATATATATAATAATATATTATAAACGCGAAAGTTTGTGAGGAAGGATGGATGGATGGATGGATGGATGGATGGATGGATGGATGGATGGATGGATGTATGGATGTTTGTTACTCTTTCACGCAAAAACTACTGAACGGATTGAGATGAAACTTTGCAATAATATAGCTTATATATCAGAATAACACATAGGCTATAAATTATAAAGATATTGCGTCAAAAATTAAAATATCATGCAGGCGAAGCCGCGGGTAAAAACTAGTTAAAAAATAAATTGTTACCTAAATTAACTCGACGAAGCAAACGAGATAGGAGGATACAATACAGGGTCAACAACAAGGTATTCAAATAATTTTTAATTAACCATTCCCCATTACTTTACAGCACAGATATGATGGTTTTACTGGAAACATAGAGTTTGACGAAAATGGAAGAAGGACAAATTTTGAATTACATTATTCAAAACTGGATCAGTACAATCAGTTTGTTCACGTTGGTTCGTGGGAGTCTAAGACAAATACGCTGACTTCTAATGAAAAAGATGTATCTAGTCGAGCATCGAGTATGCAACTAAATACGGTTATCAAGGTTAGTAATGCGTCAAGATTTAGATTACATTTTTTGAAGGAGTATTTCAAAAAATAGATCAAGAGTTCAAAATTCAACGAGTTTGTGAAAACCCAAAATTTCGAATTGTAGCGGAAGATTTTGTAGATTTGTGATTTGATTTTGAACTTTTGTGATTGTCAATAAAACATGGATTAAAACTTAATTTAGCCTAGCAGCGGCGAACAGAATTTTCATACATGACGTTCTCGTACTAAGTAGACACAATGACTTGAAAAAACTGCAGTAAAACGTTAAATCCAAACCTTTCACACATTTGCTTTCGTTTTGGGAAATTATTTTATACCCAGCAATGCTACAGTTAGATGAAAATTAGCAAATATGAACCTAACGAAATTATATCAAAAATCTAACTTACCTAAATTTTCAATTCGTTTATAATTTTAGGTCTTAGCCAAAATTGGTGAACCGTATGCCACCAAAGAGGTTACTCCTGAAGGTGAGACAGTTTATAAAGGATATGCTGTAGACTTGGTTAGTAAAATATTTCAAGTAATCAAAGAAGTAAAAAAGAAGGAATTTCAACACATTGTGTTTGATATCCCTAAAAGTGACTTTGGGAGAAAAATTGAAGGATCTAAGAAATGGAATGGTATGATGGGAGAACTGATGGAACATGTAAGTTAAAACTACTTATTATAACGAAGATAATCCCACAAACATAAGGTGAACTAATTCAAAGTATATTCTAAAATAGTAAAATTCTAACAGGAGTAAAATATTTCTTACGTCAGAACTAAGGAACGTAGGGTCTAGATTAACTATTATATAAGTAAGTAAGTAAGTTCGTATAGGCCGGGTGGCTAGCCCTGGTGTCAGAGTTTTTAGGCCGCCTGAAGGCCTCTGACATGGCTAAACGGTTAAAACAACCGAACTATTAAAAACCGAACTATTAAATGAAAAAAAAAAACTGTGGATCTAAACTTTGAAGATTAATAATGTACCTACCTTATACTAACAAATAATTTATTGACACAGATATTAGTGGAAAGCCAATATTTACTGGAAAACATGTTCGTCACATTTGCTGAAACTACAACATTTTTGAGTTGTAAATGTTTTTTATCCATCTCGAACGAGACAAACATTAGCGCTCAACTGTTAGCAACAACAGAGAGCCATAGTTAGCAACTTCAGTGAAACTTGGGATATCAATAAAATGATCCTTTTAAAGACATAAAACTAACATGACACACCTATTATATTTTCAGAGAGCAGATATGGCGATAGGTGACATAACCATAACCTCGGAAAGGAACGCCATAGTGGATTTTTCTGTTCCGTTTATGACTTTGGGCATCAGTATGATGATGAGAGAGCCAGAACCAGAGCCTCCCAAAATGTTCTCGTTCCTTTTACCGCTATCTTTAGAAGTGTGGCTTTGCTTAGCATCAGTGTTCATGATTGTTTCGTTCCTGTTACTTATTTGTGCACGGTAAGTCTTTACGCGGTTACTATAGACTATTTTTTACACTTTTTACATTTAATTAACTTTACAGGCTTTATTTAATGCTTTCGGGAAGTAAAAAGTGAAACCTGTTGGTACCTCTTAAAATTCCTGTGACTATTATACAAATATTTTTCAGTCTCCTTAATATTGAAAGTGTTTATCCTTCAGCCCCAGGCCGAAGATCTTTCTGTACAAGTCCAAATTACTCAGTATAAAAATAGTACCAATTACGCCTTGACGCCTTATTTACTTTTATTTTCATGTAAGTACTCACCAATTTCTGGAGCTGATAACTTTGATAAATAACATTGATAACACATTTGATTTCTGTTATTTTAGTATGAGCCAAGATGACTGGGTGAATCCGCATCCCTGCAACCAAAATCCAGAGAATCTCCAGAATATTTGGAGTTTTTACAACTGTATGTGGCTATGTATAGGCGCTATCATGTGTCAGGGTTGTGATATCATGCCGAGGTAAGCTCTCAAAAATCTTTTCACTTCAAGCACCAAAATACAGCGGGTGTTTCTCTAGACGACAAATATAATCTAGGATATCAATGTATTTCAATAATTTTATGATACAATGATTATGTTACGATGTGACCAACCCCAGAATCAGAAAATAATAATTATTCCATACATTTTGATGAGAGTTGCGTTTCTTTCGCGATGTCGGGGTTGGCCTCGTAGTAAAAGATGTTCGTGCTGATTGAGTAGATAACGAGTAGGTGTATTAAATTAATTAATTATTAAACAACTTTTACTATGGGGTTAGCCCGAAATTTGAAATAAAAAATCTGCTGTGATGCTATGTCGATTTTGTGTTACAATTTTGTATAGGACGCCTGATTTATTTCTCGAACACCAAGTTTATATAACTTTATTATGTCCAGGGCAGCTGGTTCGCGATGGATTTCAGGCATGTGGTGGTTTTTTGCTTTAATCGTGACGTCATCATACACGGCTAACATGTCCGCCTTCCTCACCGAAGGACGCCGTAGTGACGAAATCAAAGACGTGAAAAGTCTTTCAGAGCAGAACAAGGTTTCTTACGGAACCCTCATAAACGGCTCTACTTACACTTTCTTTGAAGTAAGTGCATCATCATTTTGTGTTCATGGCTGTTTAAGGTTTGTTTTTTTTTTAAATGTGATTAGGTATACACATTACCCTTTTTTGAACCGACTTCAAAAAGGAGTAGGTTTCCTAATCGACTGTATATTGTATGCGTTAGTTATCTCAGAGCCTTTTTTAAGTTAATCATTGTTTCCTGTCAATGATTCGATATTTTTTTGCTAAGTGATTGATTTTATTTTAATTTCAATGCTAGCGCTTTTAATATGGTTTTTATTTTTGTAATTTTACCGATACCGAATACAGCCGATTATTAATGAATCTACTCGTGGATTCATCCGATCCATCTTCCTACCGTAAAATATACACCGATGGACACAGGCCTCCTCCATAGATAGATTTCTAATAAAATCGTTTGGAAGGCAGCTAGTATCCAGCGCGTTCCTGCGGTCTTAATTGAATGTCCCGTGGATTCAAGAGAAGATAAAGGTATTTTTGGATCCATATGTAAAGTAGATAGAGGGTTTCCAAATTAGTGTGGAATAACTATCGGTAAATAAAATAGTATCATAAAATCACTTCTTTACAGAATTCCAATGACACCGTATACCAGAAAATCTGGCAAGTGATGAGCTCAGCCAAGCCTACCGTGTTCACGACAGACAACAATGATGGAATGAATCGTGTGCTGAGAAGCAACGGCAAATTTGCTTTCTTCATGGAATCCACGCAAATAGAATATTACACAAAACGAGACTGCAAATTGAAAATGGTGGGATCTGAATTGGACTCAAAAGAATTTGGCATTGCATTTCCTAAAAGTAAGTTGATAGTAATCCTGTCTGGATTAATATTAAAAGCTCACTGCTGAATGTAATTGACCAAATCCACCACGATGGCCAAAGGCGGGTTGATGGATACACATTACACATACGACATCGCATTTTTTCTACGGACGTATGCTTTAAGATATATCGGTGTATACATAAATGGCAAATACCGCTTTCTTTAGTACAGGACCAGGTTTTATCAAACCAAATGGAAGAACGCTTGCCGAGATCCCAACTCAGTTCTAAACCAATCAATCCAAAAAGTTGGGAAGCCCGATACCTAGCAGATTGTCATGAATTCTACACACAAATTATTTCAATAATATTAGATTACAAAAAAAATCATATCGATCCATTTGTTTGGAAGATACTATGACATATTAAACGTACATTAAACATCTTTATTCAATATTTTTTGCAGGTTCTCCGTATAAGGGACTTGTAGATTATGCGATATTGTATCTACAAGAAAACGGAACATTACAAGATTTAAAACAAAAGTGGTGGGAGGATGAAAATAAAAAAGACGACAGCTGTGCGGTAAGTTACGTTGAATTTCTTGTCATTCCTGTAGCTAAATTACCTATAGCTGCAGCTGTAGAAAAATCACCCTAACCTAGTAAGAGGTGTACGAGTATTTCTAGACTACCGGAAATATACTTTATAAATTATCCATCATTATATACAATTTTTGGATTGGAGAAACCCTGAAGCTGCAAATAAATCAGCTGTTTCAAGTCCAAAGATCTTCAAAAAAAAATAATGGAACGACCATCGACATGGTATATTTTTTTAAATTTCATATTGTTGGGAACGGTTAGTTTTGTTTTGTAGTGTCTGGTTGGGCAGCATATCATGAGGTGAATAAAATGATATCCTACAATAATAGCTCAGCTACAATAACTCCATCGTCTAGAAATACGCCATGTTTATTTATGTTTGATACCATAGTAAAATGAAGATGACTTTACTTGATGAAACTTTATCTTTTTTCAGGAGGATGAAAAGGAAAAAAAACTTGATAACGGTTCGCTTAAAATGAAAAACACAAGCGGAATATTTTTGGTGCTGGGCTTGGGCGGCGTCGTGGGCCTTATTATAGCTCTAATCGACTTCCTGTTGAATGCGGAAGACATCAGTGTCAAGGAGAAGGTACTTTTGCATTTTACCTATTTTCTCGAAAAATAATAGTGAAGGATGAAAAAGGAAAATGAGTACAAAATCTCATATTAGCTATGTATGGTTATATAGACGAGGTCGTATATGTAACCAATACGGAGAGTATATCCTAGTTGGTAGTATGTCCTTTAGGTGGACCGACGATATAATAAATATCGCAGTAACGCGCTGGATGCAGGCATGTTTCCAACCGGCCTTATTGGAAATAAATAGAGAGGGCCTATGTCCGGCAGTGGACGTCTTACGGCTGATGGATGGAGTATGTTATATATGTTATCGTTTCGATCTAGCTGGGACCTATTTATCGCTCATTTAAATGCCTTCTGCGGTAAAAAGAAAGCCTTTACTCTAGATGTCTATGACGTTAGGTACCTCAAATAGGCACATATATAGAAAACTTCTCTTTTTAACCGACTTCCAAAAGGAGGTTCTATGTTCGTCTGCATGTATTTTTTTGTGTATGTTCATCGATAAATTCGCCAATTTTGAACCGAATCGAAAAATTATTTTTAGTTTCATGAATCGAAAACTATAATTTTGAAATGGTTAAGATCTCTTTCATATGATGACACGGAGGACATTCTAAGGAAAATACATTAGAATTATTAATTTGAAGTTTTAGATATAAAACCGTTTTAGTTTGTAAGCTGCGTAAAAAAAATATATGTAAAGACTGTCTTGTAAACGGGGTCTGATAATTTAAGACATTTGTAATCAGGTTCACAGGTTACCCTGATAAAGGCTCAGCCTAGTAGGGCAATCGACATTAATTTGTTACAAGTATTTGTCATAACTTGTTAAGTAAAATATTTTTCATTTTTTCATTTTTCAGTTTGAAAGGGTATACTGCCGAGCCGATTTCTATTAAATTTAAATGGGACCACCCATTTCAATTTAATAGAAATCGGCTAAGCCGTTTTTGAAAAATCAACCATAATGTAAACAAATCTAGCGAAATGTTCTAATTTTGTACACGATGAAAGGCGGTTATGCCATTTTTTACGAAAAATAATTATCCTTGTTCAAAGTTATAAAAACCGCGCAGTGCTTTGAATCTAATTATTAATTTCTCAATATTGTTGTGTCGTAGGTATCATTCCGCGAGGCGTTGATAAGCGAGTGGCGCGCCTCTATGGACCCGAAACAGCTCCACCGGCTTGCGGCACCTCCGCGCTCGGCGCAGCCTTCCACTGGATCCCCGTCACCGCGCCGCGAGCGCTCACAGTCCCGCGCCGTATCTGTGCTGAGGGCCGCCTCCTCTTTCATCAACTTTGACGAGATTTACTAATAAACTAAGAGTTCGTGTATCCCGCATCCATTATTATTTTAACTATTATAAAAGCTAGCAGTTGATAAGCAAGAACAAAAAGCTAAACCGCGCTCGGCACTGCAGCACTCGGTATAACTTTCCACTACCGACTCATCGTCACCGCGTCGCGAGCGTTCGCAGTTCCGTACTGTGCCTGTACTGAAGACTTCTTCTTTCATGAACTTTGACTAGATATACTAACTAACCCAGAGTTTGTGTATGCTAGGTCCATTATTTTACTTTTATTAAAGTTAGAAGTTGATAAGCAAGAGGAACAAAAAGTTGCACCGGGCTGGCGGCGCCGTCGCGTCGGTGCAACCTTCCACTGGACTATTGAATGGACAGTTTGGAGTCTTAAAAAATATCATCTCCTTTGTACATACGTAACAAGCACTTGGGCCTTAATTCAGTTCACTAATCATTGCTAGCTATAAATAAGTACTAAAATTTTGGCAGATAAGTAAATGTGATTAGAAATGTTCGAGTTTTTGTTGAAGTAATTGGATTAGTATTTGAAAAATGAGTGAAGGCGGATAAAATCAAATAAATGAAATGATATGAAATATCTTTATTCGACACATGCATAACAGGTACAAAAAAAATATCGTAGTGTGAAATAGTATTTCATATTATTGTATCCAACTATTTATTTCACTACGTACTTAAGATATTTGTTTGTGAGAATTACATATTTTACGAGCGACACATTCCCCAGATAAAATAAATAAAGTAAGTTTTTGAGGTGGAAAATGCAATGTAATATTTTTTGTAGGTGCTTTAAGGGTACTATTATATGATATTTAGTACACTGGGGATTTTTTGTATTTTTGCTTTGTTTTTGCAAATAGATGTCTACTATAATTGTCGTTTCAGCCAAAGGTATGGCCGAATATTAAAAAGGCCAAAGTTCGTTTGAAGCCAAACAAAATTGTCTATCATATATTGTTTATAGTTTATCAAAAAATATTGGGAACGTGTTTTTACTTTTGTCAATTAAAAAAAGATGTAGCTCGTTAAAGTTTCACATGTCGTCACGCCATACATTTTTTACTGATGCGTGACGTTGCGCCTCGACTTCCGCACTTTGGTACACTTTATCTTTGTCGTGTTTCACTTAATTTACAAAAGAAAAAATGTGTTTTGATAATCTAACTGACGGATTAAGATAATTACAATTATTTTGTTATCCAGGGTGTAAGCTTATTATTTAGACACAACATAGAGGAGGCTTGTAAGTTTTTGGAGTTTCGTTGTTTCCTAGAAACTAGTTTAGAACAGTAAAAGTCCGAAAAGACCATTCACTAAATCCAGCTTGTCCGGCACACTTCAGTGTCTCAAGTCGAAATAATTCGACCAGAGTGTTACTAGTCATGATTTACGGCATTGGAACACGGTCTCTCTCTATAGGAGTTTTTCGTAGGAAATAAATGAAACATCTCATTCATCATTATTTTTTCCGATTTCGAGGTTTATGTTTTAATACAGGTTGGTGTCAGAGTTAGTTTGGTTAGCAAGTCTATTCTGGTTACTTAAACAGTTCAATGTGAAACAAATCCGCGGCCGAACGCAGCACGGAGGAGGCTCGCGAGGTTTTGGAGCCCGAGGCCGGAGTCGAGGGCCGCGAGTGCTTCACCGGCTTCTCCGTCTCCCAGAAACTCAAGGCGAATATCAGCTCAGCCCAGAACGCCTCGGATTGACTCATCTGAGAAACGGTTTGATGTTAATGAGCGTGAATAAGCAAAATGAATGCAAGCAAGTTTTTGGCAATTCAAATAATTCAATGTGATACTTCTCGAATCCATTAAATCTATCGATTCACGTAACGCACTTTATTTTGTTTGATGACAAATTCTTTTACGAGCCAGAAAAGTCCCAGGATATTTAGATTTATCATTGGCGTAGCTAAAATAATTCTATCAACAGCATTAACATGGTATCATTTTTGCCCTCCCGAAGAAACTGGAAAAAATGACTTTATTTTTTGAAAGTATTGACTTCTACCACACTGTCTTTTCCTCTTATTCTACTCTATATTTTATAGTAGTGATATACATGTTGTACCTTTTGTTCAATGGCGACCTCCCTGACGTGCCAGAGGAACTCCAGCATGCCCATAATGGTGGCCATGGCACAACCAATGCCGAGTACCACAAATACGCCGCCCACGTTGTCGACTCCAAGTTCGGCTGCACTTCCCCCTTCTTCCTCTGCTTCTTCAGCCTAGACAACGACATAGTAGGTCAGAAGTTTCATCGATAGAACATGTTCCGTCCGTGGAAAAAGAAAGTGTCCTTTGGCCACGAAGAATACATGAAAAACACGATTGCTTATTGTTCTTAGTGTATTTTACAGTTTTGGCCATTGGATGGAAAATATTTCATAAATAGTTTATGAGCAATGTAACTCCATAAATATTGTTTTTGTAAATGTCAAACATTGATCGTAAAAATTAAAATTATCTACTATTGCTAAGTTGGCCACAACCGGTGCATCTGCTATACAAAAACAAAGTTTATCACAAAAAATATAAAAAACCAGAACTCTACTTACAAAAGTTGTGCAAAAATGTCACGCACGACCCTCGCACCGTTATTATACAAGAAAGGGAACCAGTTAATGGCGATCGATCCCCAAGGGGCTGTAAAAGATATTGAGCTAACCTCGCAGGCACTCTCTTTGGGGACTTGCCACCATCGGTTCTTTAGCTCGACCAACTTCCCGCTTTCGGCCAACTTGAGCACTGCGTTGTCAACTGCTGTGCGGTATGATGACACTGCATAAAATAAGGGAATCAATACACACAACTCTTATTTTTTAAATAATATGTACATTTTCAGAGTGATGCCTATTACTTAGTCCAAGACACAGATGCTTAATTGCATTTAGTTTACGGAAAATAATAATAACAATGCATTTTTACAAAAACTTCATAAAGTTTGAAATGTATAGGCCGAATTATACAAGTCGGTGGATGTGAAGTTAGCTACAAGTTACGCAATATCCAATTCTGACTGAAGCTCACACAAAGCTGCGCGATAATTGGTTTTTGCGCGGGTAGCTAACTTCACATCCGCCGACTTGTGTGAATCAGCCTATACCACTGCTTTATTAGGCTATCTCGGTCTTTGCCAGTTTTAAAACTGACCTTCAAGTCTTTTCTTTAGTTTACCCGTGGACATGGCTAATGAAACCGTGCCGAAATATTGGGAGACCAATAGAAAATCATTAGGTATAATATTAACTTTTTCTTAATGCATATTTTATATCTATTCTTACTATATTTAAGGAACTACCAAAGTGTGTAAATATGCAAAATATAAAGCAAACATATACGATTATAAGTAGGTATGTGTGTTTGTTTTTTCAGTCTCTACTCAGCTTCAAAACGGTTAAACGGATTTGCATTTTGGAAGCTTAAGCCCCGGATTAGCAGAACGCAACAGAATTAAAAATGTTTTTTGTATAGAAAAATAAACTGTTTCAGTACAACAGCGGGGCGGAAATTAAATAAATTAAACATTTAAATAAATCAAAAGAGTTGTTAAGGTCTATGAGGGTCAAAGTTTTGTGAAAATGTTACGCGAGACTGCTGTTTTTAGGAGTTCTCTACAAGGAAAATTAAAGTGTCTAGGTACTTTATGATATTACGAAAATGTGAAGTGGCTTTCTTTTTTTTATAAAGATATTGTATAGTAACATCAAATAGCGCGATTTTTCTAATACATACATATTAAAATTAAATTAGGATGTAATGTAATGTTACTTATCGTGATGCCTACGGGCAAATATATTATATTATACACATATTCATTTATTATCTTAAATTTGTTTTTTTACAAATTTTTTATAAAAGAACTAAATACTATAAAAAAACCTAAACCTAGAGTGCCGCCGGCAGCGGGGCGGGGCTCAAGCTACCGGTGGTTGGGTCTACAGAGAAAGGAACCTCCTGACAATGTGCGCCGTGTCCAGGACGACCGCCTTCTGTATCTAACCCTTGACCCAACCGTCTAGCGAGAGCCTCTTATGATGGTGGTCGAGAATCTTCGCTATTAAGCCGTTTACCGAAACGACTATCGGGGCAAAGATCGTCCACATGGCAGTAACCACGTGAGCCAAGTCAAGGTACTTGCTGAGCTTGTCCTTCTCGGCCTTCACGAGGTTCTCGTCATGTGGGATGGTGACGTCAACGAGCACTGCCCGGCGCTGGGACCGGTCGACTACCACAATATCAGGCCTATTGGCGACAATTTAGTCCTGTACGTGATGATAGAGCATTCTCAGTAGAGCAACGCATGACCATTCTCTAAAACTGGCGCCGGTGCGTACTTATAGTACTGCACCTCGGACTCGACAAGGCCGTATCGAAGAACAGGTTGCTGGTGAATGATCCTGGCCACTTGGTTATGCCTGTGCAAGTACTCGCCGTTGGCAAGATGAGAACAACCGGAAGTAATATGCCTGAGTGACTCTCCGGGATGGTGGTATACCCGACAAATGTCGACCGTACCGTCCTTCTGGATATACTTCCGGTAGTTGTTCGTCAAGACAACTACGTCCGCAATTGCACAGGCACAACCCTCGGTTTCCCCAAAGAGGTCACTGAAGCGTAGCCAGGCCACCGACGCAAGCAGGTCCACATCGGATCTCGTTAGGGCCCGATAGAACCGCCCATGCAGCTCCTTGCTCTTCCATACGACCTTGCGATCATCACCGATGATTGATGAGTACCGATATTATATATTATTATTTTGCATCTCTGTATTTTAGAATAGGTACATACATAATTATTTAAACCATAATGCTTATGACTAATAGGCAAAAATAAGAAGAATCTAATAGAAAAGTATTTAAGTATTAAATACAGAGGGTGTATCAGGTTGACGGACAAATTCTGGGACACAATTGTTTTAATCAGTAGGTGTAGCGAATTTTTTACTATGGGACCTAGAAATGGTAAAAAAATGATCATCGGTTCATTACAAAATATTCAATGAATTACGGCAAAGCGAACGGAACAGAACAGCCGATTTTGTATCAATCAGGTTGTGTCGCAGTAACACTATATTAAAGTACGTAGTATTAATATTATCTTAAAATAAAGTCTGTTGTTGTTGCGTGCAGTCGGCTACGCATTCACAAAAGTTGGTTGTTATGATGAGTGCAATATCCTAAAATATGGTGTTAATATATCTTACAGAACGGCATAGCGATCCCATATCCCTTCGAATCCAGCAGTCCCCCCACTTGCATCAGTTCACAGTGCCTCTCCATCTGGTACTCTATTGCCGTGGATTCCATGAGAAAGGCATAAGCCCGATTACTTTTCAAAACTCGCTCTAAGCCTTCGTCATTGTTCTTCATAAATACAGACGGGCGCGCTGATTCCATTGTTGTCCACATCCTTTGATATGTAGAATCGTTGGATCTCTGAAATCATATATTTTGATAGATTTACCTCAGTGTTATTTTACAAATATCTGTGTTGAAAAAATATATTTTGTGTATTTCCGTTATCTTGTGATTTCAGAACAATAAGATTTAAGGGCCCTATTATACTTGAGAATTTTGAAGCTACCAGTGTTTTCGCGTTTTCTGTCGAGCATCGAGAAAATTTTCAGTACATTTTTGATAAAATTTTCGTTCCTGAAGAAAACTCTTTTCGCCCCTTAGATTGTAATAAAATGTTGTTTTTGGTGTAAGAAATATTGCACGTCGAAGTCGTTTTTTTTTTACAAAAATGTTTATTTTAGGTATACTTTTCAAATTATGCGAAGAAATATGACTTTTTAGAGGCTTATAACTTTAAGGTCATTTAAAAAACTGTCAAAATTAAGACGTATAAGCCTAGCGATTGAAGTGCTGATTACATGAAAAAAAAAAACACTCAAATCGGATAATATTTAGAGGTAGATAACAACTTATACTCGTACTTATTGTTTTTGTATGGATAAGTTGACACCACACAATCGTCTTAAAATAAAATCGTGTTTTAATAAATAGTAGTAGTGTTTGCAGAGCCATTTTTTATATGTAATTATCTATGTGTACAACATTAATAGGAGTTCTGAAATGGCTCTAACGATTTTGATGAATACCTACCTAGAGCTATTTTAATATGTTTATTTGTATACTATATATAACGGGACTGAACTCACGTGTAGGGATAGTCGTAACGACTATAGTTTCGGTCGCATTCGGCGACCTTTCTCAAGTTGGCGAGTGCTAGCACGCGGAGCCGTCTCGCAATGCACTGCGGGCTGCGGCGCGTAGCGCTCGCGATGACAGCGGTTGCGGTGGTGGGGCGGGGGCGGGTAGAGAGGATTGTTGTGTCGGCGCGCACTGAAGGAAGATCCTCTTCGTCGGTATCCTGGTTTACGTCGGGGATACTCCAGCACATTGAACTCACTATGTCTCCGTGAGTTCAGTCCCGTTATATATAGTATAAAATGTGTGAAAACCAAGTCAATTTCCATAGTAAAATGTTTATTTTTATTATTATTTTTCCAATTTTGAACCGAATGTAGCTCGGTTGCTTTCTAATATATGAGTGTTACCTATTTCTATAGTAGTGAAAAAGCTCGTACGTGACTTTAATACGCTTAGGTATCTCTAGCTTTTGCTCAAATTTAATATCCACCTATTTTATTAAATTTCTTAGACCGTAATAAAATGTAGTGTTGGCAAATATATTTGAAAAACATAATAAGAAGAAATATAATAAATAAGTTGCGAAAGAAGATTAATTTGACAGTAATAAAATAATAAGTAGTAGTACAATACTCTTATCACGGGGATATCAATTCTTAATGTCAGCCAAAATGTGAAAGACATTACCTGAGTCTGTTTTTCCTCTAAACTATACCATAGTTTGTCGTCAAATCTCGAGTAAATGGGTATTTTCATGAACTAACTCGCACTGTGAAAACGCGGCTTTAGAATTACTTACCTTGAAAAAGAAAAATGTGGACCCGCCGTGCACAGTTCCATACTTAATTTTGGTCTGCAGAGCCAGGTCTTCAGCGCTCTTGATGGAGTCGTCCATGGCAGCGTTGGTGAGGAAGGCGGCGAGGTTGGCCGTGTACGAGGAGCACATGATCAGGGCGAAGAACCACCACATGCCGCACACCCAGCGGGTAGAGTAGCCCCTGATTCAATACATATTATATCAGGTACTAATTACTAGGGATTTATCTTCGAGTAAATAAAGAGATACAATCGTGCAGAAAAAGTGTCCTAGCCAAAACCTTGCCCAAGCTAAGTAGTGAGCAGGCTTTTTAGTAAGTCGTAAGGCAATTGCAAGCCGACTACAACGCCGCGCGATGCCAAAGTGCTCGGTTACAATTAATTAGGTGACATAACGTCGAGATTTGAGAAAACGGGTCATTGTGAATTATTTAACAATGTGAATTGTAATGAAAGGGATTTATGAATATATAGGTATACCTATATGTGAAGAAAGAAAGCTGTACGTCCTTTTATTAAGATTAATCATATAATAATGTTACTATTGTTCATAATTACTTATTAATAATAATTTTATTATTATACGATTTACACATATTGGCAGCTTGGATGTGAAACGAGTCGCTGCGCAGTAGTTAATTTATGGGTTAGTGGGGGTGAACGGTGGGGTACAATCACAGCTGCCGTTTGACGCTACCTCTACTATTGATTTTTAGGTCTCAATTTTGAAGCTTTAATGGAGAAAAAAAATAAGCACACAAATTGCAGAATTTTTTGATTCAAAACACATAATCTTTATATACATATAAAATTTCGTATCACGTCGTTTGTCCGCGATGAACTTCTCTACTACTGAACCGATTTCAACCAAATTTTGCACACTGTGTGCAAAACCCAAGTTCATCCAGTTTGATCCAATTTGAGAGATAGGATAGTTTACATCGCAATTTATAATCGCAACATTTTTTTACATAGAAAAACTACTTTTGTCGTTTCAGCTAGTATAAGATATTTCTTAGTATAGGTACTTACTTTGGTAAAATGTCAGAGCCTTGTGTCATGATGGAGCCCATAGTCAGCCAGCACGAGTTCTTGATGTGCCAGATATTTTCCAACTCTTCAGGGGATTTGTCGCAAGGATGAGGGTTTTCCCAGTCATTTGGGGCGAGTCTGCAATTATACATCTGTAATTTATTCTAAAGAACTTTAAATGTGATTAGTATACAAGACAGTATAAGAACAATAATAGTTTCCATGTCATCAAACAAACTCAACGTAATAATTAGGTAGGTACACTCAGAGCAAATAAAAAAAATCAAGAGAGAATGTTGTGAACAAACAAGTGAAGCCTACCAAAACTACGCTACGCCGTGTACAGCCAATTACACACACATCCAGGTAACTATGAAACTACGCCTTGGCTTGTCAGTCAAACTATGGGACGCAACAGCGACGCACTCACACATGTATAAAAAACCGGCCTCACTTGACTGTTCGACGACGTTCTCTCTGGATTTTTTAATTTGCTCTGAGTAGGTACAGTAATAAAGCAGAAAACAGAAAATATATAGGCGAAGAAGAAGGGCGAACGTGCACATGTTCGTGCCGCAGATACCATACGCGTCGCATCTTTATATAAAGTCATATATAAGTGCGAGTTGTCTCCTCCACACGTCTCGCATTTTCATCAAATGTTTCCGTACCTGTAGTCAACCTAACAAGTTCACCTGGGCGGGCTACGGAAACTTGTCAGTTGCAAATCTTATTATCCTCGGTTCAACTGACCGGGTGGTCTATTACTGCATTAAACATGTTGTGATCCTGGTCCTAAGAGTAATTTATTAATGTAGTCATCCCACAAATGCTGAAGGCGTTTGACGTTGCTACGCGTAGAGCTTCTACGGCGCGGACAGATGCGCATTCATTCTTAGCCCTCAAAATAAAGATCCTGATATAACTAAATAATTAAACCAATTAATAAATCTTATACATGGTTATTTCTAATCAATTAGCATCCTTTCAGGGGCTTATTCTGTACATCAGAACTAAGAACTTTTGTTTTGCGACTTTTGTTAAAACTAAAAAAAAAAACAGCTGTTCCATACATTTTGTCGTGGGTGAACGATATTTTTCTATGGAACAACAACTTTTTTTTTGAGAATTAATAAAAGTCGTAGAACAAAAGTTGTTTGTTTTGATGTACAGAATAAGCCCCTGAAAGGATGCTAATTGATTAGTAATAACCCTGTATAGAAAATCAGGGTAAGAAAATCATCTTCGAATGGGTGACCGCGGGTAGCATTTACAACTGAGCGCCGCCATGGCTCGGATGACACTTTAAATTGTCAGAGGCTTTCAGGCAAATAAAAACTTTGACACCAGGGCTAGCCAACCGGTCTCGTACTTAATAGAAAATCTACAGGCCTGACAAAAATGACAAGCAAAGTCCGCAAAAACATCATCTACACTGCTCACGTGATTAAAATTCCGGAAACAACAACAAAACTCGTGACAAATTGAAAAGCAACAGTGAAATACCTCGCCAGTATGTGGAGCAACAGCGACACCATTAGGTAGGCCCCGGCCATGTAAATCCACACGTCGACCGAGAAAGGCGACAGAAACGAGAAAAGCTCCGGGTCCGGCGGAGTCGCCTTCGAGAACAGAATACTAATGCCCAAAGTCATGAAGGGCGTAGTGAAATCCACGTAAGACCGCCTCTCGTAAGTGATAGTCAGGTCGCAAATTGCCAAGTCGGCTTTCTGGAACGTTCAACTTATTGTCAACTTTGAATCGTAGGTTGCGTAATGTTATAGTCAACTTTGAATCGTGCGTAATTTTATCACAGTGTAAATATTAAGCTCAAAACGCCTTTCTGCTGAATTTTCCATCAAATTTAAGAACTGACTATGGACTCCACAGGATCATGTTGAATGCTGCTTACACTTTCTGTAGGGGTGCTTATGTAAAACAGTGGACGTCCTGTGGCTAAAAAGATAATCTAAAACAGAATCAGATTTCATCATTGTCATCTACAGCCCTCTTTATCCCACTGCTGGCTATAGGCTTCTCTCGTATAGTGCCATCTTCCTCGGTGCCAAAATCACGGAATCAGACTTAACGAACTTTTTTAGCTACCTATAAACATTAAATAATTTATTGTACTGTAGTGTTTTTCTTGAATAACAACTTGAAATATATCAGGATTCACAGCACATTTAATAAGTTCACCGTTATGATCGACGAATAAGTCTAGCTCTAGGCGTGTTCTAGGTTAGTGTAAAATAGTGTAAGTACCAAATAGTTTATTTTTTATGGCAAGTAAATCTTTATTAATTACAACCAAAACATGAACCTAGACCTATTTACTTGGGAGGTCTAAGGATACTCAATGCTCATGCTGATCTCTGCTAGCTAGCAGCATATAATTACCACGGTGAATGGCAATGCATATACAAACGTAGAAATAGTATACATACAGGTACCACTTATGTCCCTATTGAACTCTGTGCTAGGATATCCTGTGTTACTCCAAACAATAGAGTATTTGACTAGTTTTTGGAAATCGTTTTAAATTATTCGTTAGTACCTACGTACATACTGAGCACACTACATTTGTATTTCCGAGAGATCTACTGTATTAACAATGAAAATCAGTGTTAAAGAATAGATATTCAAGATCCCACCAACAACGACATTATGTAATGGCGCTGGTCTTTGACGTCACTCACTAGTAAATTACGTTAGTTAATACTTGCAAATATAGCTCACATCCAAAAATTGACAAAAAATACTCTAAAAGTAACTTACAGATCTAATTATATTACTCCGAAATTTTTACACAAATTACAAAAACACGTGACGTCACCTGAGTTGCCGCCCTTCATAGAGCGTTGACGTCACAGATAAAATATCAAAAAATATCGTATTTTATTTTGTTCGATTTGCAAAAATTTGACATATTTTAGTTTAAATAAAGTGAAATATGTCTTTGTCAGATAATACTATCTGTATGGATAACCACAATTAATAGAACATTTTCAATGTTGTCAAATAGCATATTACTCTGTCTAAACGTGATCTTTGTAGGTATACGACTGAATGAATTTATAAACTGTGTGTTACTGAATACTTAACTTCTGCGGTAATGTGACGTAATGATACTTGTGATCTTAGCTTAGCTTCTAATTTACAACAAAGGCTTTTATGCATGGCAGGTTCTAGAGTGAAGTACTAAGTTTAGGCTTTAGGCAGTTCTCCAAGTTCTGTAGCGTTAGAAGAAAAGGGAATATTTGTAACGCACTTGTTTAAAAGAGGTTAAAAGGTAAGTAGGTAAGTAGTAAAATTATTAGAACAAAATTGTTGGCCAGCGATTTAAGGCTACATAAAATTGCATGTTAATAAATAATACTCTTGAAAAATATAGCAGGTAATTGAATATACTCTATTTTACTACGGAAACTAAAGCGGTTATTTTTTATTTCAAAATATGTGAACGGGAAATCAATCAAGTACGAGTATTTTTAACATTCGAGGTTAACACGTGTACCTGACACATAAAGCTTTGAGACTTATTTACATGGTTGTTTCTAATCAACTAGCATTCGTTTAGGGGCTTTTTCTGTACATCAAAACTAACAACTTTTGTTCGGCAACTTTTGTCAAAACTAAAAAAAAATTCAACTGCTCTATACATTTTGTCGCGGGTGAACGATATTTTTCTAAGGAATGACAATTTTTTTTTTTGAGTTTTGACAAGTTGTTAGTTTTGATGTACAGAATAAGCACCTAAGAGGATGCTAATTGATTAGAAATAACCCTGCATATTTAAAGTAAAATGAATAAACAATATTCTTAAAAGGCAAGTTTTGGGTAGGTAGGTACAAATCTGAAAATAGCTAAAATACACTGACCCGTTCCCAAAGATGGCCAATCAGCCCGTCCCACTTCTTTGTATCCTTATTGTACGACCCATAAGCATTCCCAGGCACGATCTCCAGCTCATAGTTCAAATGCAAAGTCTCTTTCAATATTTCATGTATTAAATCTTTGGAATATCCTTCGTATCGATCGTTTCCAGTCAGTACTTCTCCGTCTTTAGGCACCCTTTCGACTAAGTACGGAGCACCAATACGTGAAACGACTTTAAAGGTCTTATTCTGCCATTTTTCAGCCAAAACGTCCGACATGTCGTTCGAAGATCGCACGTAGTCGAAACCGGTGTCTGGACTCCATTTGGCTATCCTGTTGAAACCCACGTTGGACAGTTCCATCACTTCGACTTTGAAATAAGTCCGTTCGCCTGTTATGTTGTCAATTATTATTTGGTCTGTGATACCGACTATTGGGTTCTGAAAAAAGTTATGTGTTAATATTGAGTCGTACCTATCAGTTCGAGAGTTGTGTGTGTTACCAGTGATGGCTTATGCCATTGAAACGTGGTCTCTTACTATGGGTCTTAAGCTGCAAGATGCCAAACAAGCTATGGAGAGGGCTATGCTCGGAGTCTCTCTGGGAGATCGAGATAATCATGCGAAAATAAGGAGATCCGTAGAAGAACCAAAGTTACCAACATTTAGAGCCGATTGGCCAATTGAAAAGACACTGGACACATGGCAGGACACATAGCACGGAAGACCGATGGGGTAGAAAAGTTCTACAGTGGAATCCACGTATTGACAACCGCAGCGTAGAAGGCAAATGACCTTATAAAGTCCGCAGGATCGCACTGGATGCAACCACGAGCCACTTCCAACCGGTGTTATAGAGATCCAAAGGAAAAGCCTATGTTTAGCAGTGATGTCCTATGGCTAATGGAGGGATGAATGGATTGTATCATAATTTAAATAAAGTCATATTTAAGTAATTAATATTTTAGTTTTATTAGGTGGTTCTTAGCGATAATACTCGTAAAACCGAAGTTGAGCAATGTTCGGCACCCATGGGTTACTGCGGGCGTGGTTAGCATTTACCCACAATTGAAAGGTGCTTAGATGAGGAGTTAAATTGAGAGCCTCGACTGTTTTAACCGTTTAACTACATCAGAGGCCTTCAGGCGGTTTCAAAGTATAAATAATCAGATCATTTTGATACCGTGAGTAGGTGCTGCATGAATTCCTTGCCCTTTTCCGACTGGTCTCCGGACCCGCACTCGATAGGCTCCGCTTCTATCGTGAACTCCTTCGGGGCGCTTTCTACGGCGTCTGTAATTAGCTTCGCTGCGTCGCTGGCTAGAGCTACTTCTACCTGAAACACAGACTAAAATTTTAACCAAGTTTTACCGACTCCCAAAAAGGAGGAGGTATATACTATGCTCGTGTGTTTGCATTATTTTATATTATATTTTCGTCAATAGAGAACAAATTTAAATTTAATAATTCGAAAGAGTGTATTTCAGAAGTCGCATTTAAATTTCATCGAAATCGGCTGAGCCGATTTGATAAAATTAATAAAAACACACATCGGGATTCATCGATTCGTGAAAATTATTCTGTAGGTAATTCTAATAATTCTGTACATGGTGGAAGTCGGTGTTGCGATTTTTTGCAAAAAATAATTATTAAAAGGAACAAAGGTTTCCAAAGGGTCTGAATTCGTCTCAATAGTTTATTGTTTTTGGGTTTTATTTTTCAATTTGTAGACGAATAATAATTGCGAGACGATTTCATTACAATTAAAATTTTGTTACAGTAGTTTTAAAGCAATTCTAGAAATTGGATGAAAATTGCAGCGTCTAAAGAAATCGAGTTGCAAAACCGTCAGGTTCGCTTTACGAAGTTATTTTGTAACGTTTTGTCAAAAATAATTATTCTAACCCGTTTCACCGTCGTCGGTGTAGACCACTAGTTTTATTTCTATTGCTTCGTAGCGTAATAATCGTAAAATATAACTAGTTTTCTATGATGACACAACTAATAGCGAAAGCATGTGAAATTAGAACGTAAAATGATGATGAATGAAATGATGCAACACCATACATTGCCGTTGCAGTCACTACAACAGGAAACATTGTCAAAGGGAACTGTAGGTGGACGAATAAAAACGTAAAAATCTGACTATGAATATAGGTATTATTAATTATATTATTCAATATATGTAATAATATTATGTACTAGTTTTTACCCGCGGCTTCGCCCGCATACGCAATATATCATTTTAATTTATAGCCTATGTGTTATTCTGATATATAAACTATATTACTGAAAAGTTTCATCTCAATCCGTTCAGTAGTTTTTGCGTGAAAGAGTAACAAACATCCATACATCCATCCGTCCATCCATCCATCCATCCTCACAAACTTTCGCGTTTATAATATTAGTAGGATTTAACTCAGCTTTCACGGTGATAGTGTATTTTGTAAATCGGTACATTTCCTTAACACAGACGATCATTGTTACAATATATACCAATCTATTACGACGTAGGTACTTATATGAAGGAATCTTGTTTTAGAAGCAAGAAAGCCATTGAAGCTTTTCTTTTATCTACTTATCTCTAAATACGCTGTCTGCAAGTTTTCTAGCTGGTTTAAAAGTTTTAAAGTTTCCTTTTCCACGGAATTAAAGTTTCCACTGCTTGATATCTTACCACCTAATAACCATTGGTTAATTTGATGAGACGCGAATCATTTTTTTGAGTTCTTTCATTGGTTTATATGAGGGATGAAGTCCAAGAATTTTTGAGAAACAGCTGCTAAGTCATAATTACATATGTGTTTGCCGATGTGGCGTCTATGTAATCAGACACTGTTGATGGTTAGTTGAGTTTTTTAAAGCGAAGTAGATAGTCGCACGTAGTAATTGACGTTTATAATCTATCTGCTACATGTGTTCTACGCATTGCCATTTCAACTTGCTGATTCGCGGGGCTGTGGTGTTAGATATACAAATTAAAATATTTGAATAAAGAACAAAATGCGAACAAAGAAATAGGTAGGTATAACTAAAAGCTATCTCGTTTACAGCAGTTTTCACAATAAACCCGCATCAAAATTGATCTATCCATTTGGAAGTTACGTATCTTGCTAACCTATGTTGCCCTACAGATACATGAAAAATCGCGAAAAAAAATTTGCTGGATGTATTTCCACATCTTTTTACCTATGTTTTTGCTAACTAATATCAATACATGGCAAGGAAAATAAAAAAAGCTTAAAATTATACATACGGTTATCTCATGGCTTTGTCTCGGTATCTTCACATCTTTGGATCCTCGGACCTTCCAGTCTGCCAGGTACGAGTGTGTCCGGGAGTCTGAGTGATCAAAGATCCTCAAACACGTGACATTAGACAGCCCGTTTCGTAGCTCCTCGAGGTCTAATGTATGAGCATCCAGAGACATTAACACGTAACTCTGAAAATAAGTTTTTTTTTCACTTTAGGACCAGAAGGACAATTAGTGGTGGCCTAGAGGTAGTGACACCCGCCTTACAATCGTGAGGTCGTGGGTTCAAATCTCGGTCCCGTACCAATGAGTTCTTTGGAATTTATGTACGGAATTTCACACCACTAGCTTTTCGGTGAAGGAAAACATCGTGACCTGCATATGTCCGTACAAGAAATTCGATGGCATATGTGAATCCACCAACCCGCACTGGGCCAGCGTGGTGGATATGGCCCAATCACCCTTCGTGGGTAGGCCTACGTCCTGCAGTGGACTATTCAAAGGCTGATACATTACAATACAGTACAGGACCAGAAGAAAGACTCAGGTACTGTTACTCCTACAGTGTTGAGTTTCACTCGATGCGCACGAAGCGGTTTGACTATTTTTAAGGACTTGTCCCAATGTTTCTTATTTGTACGGTCAGGGAACGGAACAGATTGCCGACTATCTGACTATCTTGTTTCAAGGCTTTCTTATTTCTTGTTAAAAAGCTAGTACAAATAATTGAAACTTACCATATAGTCTTCGAAGAAGTTAACTTGATGAGCTTGTCGTAGATAGTCCATAACTCTTTCTGGAGGACAGTCAAGTATGACCCTGGTCTCTCCCACGGCTTTGAGTGACTTAAGTAGTTTTCGGTTGTCTTCTCCAGGAACTAGTCTCTTAAGTCTCCATTTAACTTCTGGACTAGCATTTTTTAGAACTTCTTGTAACCTTACCAGCCCTTTAAAAGATGAAGATAAGCGTTTACCCTTCGTCAGAATTGTCAATAGTTATTTTTCTTTAAAGTACCTAATTTATTCAATATTGACTCGTCTCATTTTACCTCAGGTAACCTTTAGGTCATATTGGCAAAGTGTCTTGTGTAAAATAAACCAAAAGTAATAAATAAATCAATAGTAGATTGTATCATATGGGAGTAAAATAATATTTTTACGGATAGGGCGCTTTTTTCCAGAGCGAAGTGAGGGATTCTTTGGTAGAATCCTGAACGTAGCGAGGGATTTAAAGTACGTCGTCCGAGCCTAAAATATATTTTGCGCCCGACTGGTACATTCTACTTTTCATCACATATAATATTATTATTTAATAAAACGTAGAGTAACAACTAAATTGAAATTAAATGGTATCTAATAATTAAACAAATGAAAACTTATATTTATATTTTTTTCATTCATTTTCTTGGTGCTGAACATACTTCCAAATTCAAAAAGTGCGCGACAAAGATCATTCCGTCGCACTTATTTGTTCCAAATTCAAAAAGTGCGCGGCAAAGATCATTCCTTCGCACTTATTTGTTCGAAATTCAAAAAGTGCGCGGCAAAGATAATTCCGGCGCACTTATAAAGTTTCTTATAGAAAACACCACCTTTGGGCGCACTTAAAGGCGAACCAAGTAGTCCTTTTCAAATAGATGTGATGAAAAATAATTTTCATGACGTAAAGACAAATAGACAAATAGTTTCTTAGCACAATATTTTATTCGACATTTGATAAACTACACATCATTATTGTTACACCAAAAATAACAAAGATTTTAACTAGAGTATCTAAAAAATCAGAAATGGATAAGTAAATAAAACCTTCTGCAGAAAAGAATAATCTCAGCACATTTTCTTACCAAAGCATTCTGATTTCCAGATCTGCTACATGTTAATAAACTGTGAAAACTAATAAATGTTCCTCAAATTCTTCAGTTGTTGATTAACATTACAATAGTAGTAGAATAAATGTTAATATGGAGTCATGATACAAGCATATTTATATACAGAATTACCACCCTCATTAGTGAAAGGGATTAACACGGCTATATTCTTGGACTGTCGCAATTTTTTTGTAATAATGTACCGACATCCGAAGAGGCTTTACCACAAGAAAATCTGTGTATGGTTTGTATAGAGGAAATGTTTTCATCAGTTTTTGAACCAAGCGATCTGAAACCTTACTCATGTCGAGCATTATATATGATTTGCAGGTTTCGATAGTTACTTGCGAGCTGGATCTTATTTCTTCTATTTCCTTTGAAGTAAAATTTTGTGTTTCAGACATGTAGATCATGTCAAAGATTCTTTTCTGATATCCATTGTTACGATCTTCACTCTCTAGTTTAATAACACCAAATTCGCAATTTATATCCGATTTAACGGTGTACAATTGAAGGTGTCCGTTTTTGGTTGTAGAGTCAGAGCATTCTACTAAATCTGTTACTGTTCTGCCTTTGTTATATGTACACGAGTATATTCCTCCCGTAGAAGCTTCGCCGCCTACCTCGAAGAGCTTGTCGAAAAGAGATAGCTTTCAAGAAATCTTTACGCCCCAGTTGTAGCCCTCGCTCGCGGAGTAAGTGTCCACTGTAGATACGGTGTGGGATAATTTGCAAGCGGCGTTACTGCAAGCCACAGAAGATAACAGGCGAGGGTTGTACGTATGAAACGTGCAATTGAATGGGGCATGGATCTCAATCTCTAATAGAGGACAGCCCTCACCCGTAGCCCGTATCGGCACTCCAATGAATTCGTGATTGCTATACGTTTTTTTCAAATATTCTTCTTGGGCAGCAGCAATAACGTTGATGTTTTGAATTGAATCCGCTTTTCTAAAAATAGCTGCGCTTCTTTTTACTTTTTTGTGTTGTACGCATCGTTCAGGTGCGAGCCACGCAATAGTACTTGCCGTAAAATAATACGTTGCTAATAGTTTGAAGAGCATTTTCTCCAAATAGTATTTTGTAAGAGACAAGACGACTGTATTAGTCAGTGACTTTTTTATTTCAGAAGTTTTCTGTTTCTTTTATTCAAGCGCAATCCTGATAAATGTCCTTGTTTTACGGTGATATCATATCTATTTCATTAAATCTCAGAGAAATTCTGAGGGCTAAGTGCGAGATTTTCGCTCGAGCTCGATCGCGTTAACGTTTGATGTGATTTCTATGGAAATGGCACAGCGCCATCTTGTGTCACATACAGAAAACTGAATAGCTAAGTGTGAGTATTTTTTACGGTAATGTAACGAGCGCCAAACTGATCGAACACGAGCGCGGCAACGTCTGTGATTGGCTAATTCATGCGTGTGTGTGTCAATGTGATCGCGTGTGTGTACGGCGCGCTCGGTCAACGCGACGTAAAAGTAATTCGATTTGATTTGCAAAATTCCCACTTGACACTGTACTGAGTAGGTACTACACCAGATGAATTCTTTGTACCTTATCTTCGTCTTGATTGGCAAAAATGTTCAGTTCTGGTGACATACACGTTCTGGAATTCCCCACTGATCTCTTAACCAAAAACTCTTAAGGTGGGCACACACGGTCAGTTAAACTGATCAGTTTTTTGCGTCACTCCAACTGGGTGCTCATTCAGTTAATGAAAAGGTGGGAATTGGTGGTTCCATATTTGAAGACAGTGGAGCCATGATATTACTTCGATAAATAGTGTTAAGTGTTTCAATTTTTCATGAGAAATTATTGGAACCAAAGTTGTTTGAAATTTGATTTTCCATAACTTTGATTCCTATCAACTTTTTCTAGGATCGTTTTTTTTTAATAAGCCGGTGATGCCATAATGTTTCTTCGATAACTTGTGTTATTTCAATTTTTCATGAGAAATCATCGGAACAAAAGTTGTTTTAAATTTGATTTCCCATAACTTTGATTCCCATCAACTTTTTCCAGAATCGATATTTTTTTGCGTTAATTCAATTTTTCATGAGAAATTATTGGAACCAAAGTTGTTTGAAATTTGATTTTCCACAACTTTGATTCCTATCAACTTTTTCTAGGATCGATATTTTTTTAATAAGCCGGTGGTGCCATGATGTTTCTTCGATAACTTGTGTTATTTCAATTTTACATGAGTAATTATCAAAACCAAAGTTGTTTGAAATTTGATTTCCTACAACTTTGATTCCCATCAACTTTTTCCAGGATCGATATTTTTTTTAATAAGTTAGTGGTTCTATTTTGTTTCTTCCATAACTTGTTATTTCAATTTTTCATGAGAAATTATCGAAACCGAAGTTGCTTGAAATTTGATTTCCTACAACTTTGATTCTCATCAACTTTTTATAGGATCGATATTTTTTTGCGTTAATTCAATTTTTCATGAGAAATTATTGGAACCAAAGTTGTTTGAAATTTGATTTTCCACAACTTTGATTCCTATCAACTTTTTCTAGGATCGATATTTTTTTAATAAGCCGGTGGTGCCATGATGTTTCTTCGATAACTTGTGTTATTTCAATTTTTCATGAGAAATTATCGAAGCCAAAGTTGCTTGAAATTTGATTTCCTACAACTTTGATTCTCATCAACTTTTTATAGGATCGATATTTTTTTAATAAACCAGTGGTGCCATGATGTTTCTTCGATAACTTGTGTTATTTCAATTTTTCATGAGAAATTATCGGAACCAAAGTTGTTTGAAATTTGATTTCCTACAACTTTGATTCCCATCAACTTTTTCCAGGATCGATATTTTTTTTAATAAGTTAGTGGTTCTATTTTGTTTCTTTCATAACTTGTTATTTCAATTTTTCATGAGAAATTATCAAAGCCGAAGTTGCTTGAAATTTGATTTCCTACAACTTTGATTCTCATCAACTTTTTATAGGATCGATATTTTTTTATAAACCAGTGGTGCCATGATGTTTCTTCTATAACTTGTGTTATTTCAATTTTACATGAGTAATTATCAAAACCAAAGTTGTTTGAAATTTGATTTCCTACAACTTTGATTCCCATCAACTTTTTCCAGGATCGATATTTTTTTTAATAAGTTAGTGGTTCTATTTTGTTTCTTCCATAACTTGTTATTTCAATTTTTCATGAGAAATTATCGAAACCGAAGTTGCTTGAAATTTGATTTCCTACAACTTTGATTCTCATCAACTTTTTATAGGATCGATATTTTTTTAATAAACCAGTGGTGCCATGATGTTTCTTCGATAACTTGTGTTATTTCAATTTTTCATGAGAAATTATCGAAGCCGAAGTTGCTTGAAATTTGATTTCCTACAACTTTGATTCTCATCAACTTTTTATAGGATCGATATTTTTTTAATAAACCAGTGGTGCCATGATGTTTCTTTGATAACTTGTGTTATTTCAATTTTTCATGAGAAATTATCGGAACCAAAGTTGTTTGAAATTTGATTTCCAACAACTTTGATTCCCATCAACTTTTTCCAGGATCGATATTTTTTTTAATAAGTTAGTGGTTCTATTTTGTTTCTTCCATAACATGTTATTTAAATTTTTCATGAGAAATTATTGAAGCCGAAGTTACTTGAAATTTGATTTCCTACAACTTTGATTCCCATCAACTTTTTCTAGCTTTGATATTGTTTTGAATAAGATAGGTGTGCCATTTTCTTTCTTCAATAACTTTTGTTATTTCTTTCTTTCATGAGAAATTATTGGAACCAAAGTTGTTTGTAATTTGATTTCCTACAACTTTGATTCCTATGAACTTTTTATAGGAAAGATATTTTCTTCAATAAGATAGGTGTGCCATATTGTTTCTTTAATAACTTTTGTTATTTTTTTCTTTAATGAGAAATTAACGGAACCATAGTTGTTTGAAATTTGATTTCCTACAACTTTGATTCCCATCAACTTTTTGTAGCATCTATATTTTTCGAATAAGATAGTGGTGTCATTTAGTTTCTTTAATTAAGCTTACCAGCAATAGTTATCAACATTAGGCCCCCGCTGCACTGATCTGATGAACAGATGCGATCATAGCATCGTGTGAGCTCAGCTTCAGGTAGTGGTTCAAATCGTGTACCACAAATTCCTACCTATTAATTTACTGAATGAGCCCCATTTGGAGTGACGCGATAAACTGATCAGTTTAACTGACCGTGTATGGCCACCTTTAGATAACGATTAATATATAAAACTTTTCAAAAGTGCTCGAATCAATCAAAATGACGTTCATTCGACTACTCTGAATTATCACGATGTGGAAAATAATTTTGCCACATTTTACCTATAACTTGTGTACCACAAACTTCATATTAGATAAACGTTAGAAATAAATATGTGCAAAAGAAGTGCGAAGCCGGCTATTCCCGAGTGAGTAATGCCAACTACATGTATACGTATAAATTGCCATGACAAATTGATAGTAATTGTAGTAATATACGACTTTTTGATCTACACTAGTGTTGCCATTATGGGGTTTTTTGTTCACTATCATGAAAAATTATTCGTGTAGATACACTAAAAAAAACGTCAATTTTAACAGCAATATTTCACAACCTCATACAAAAATGCTCTCTGGAATGGTCATCCGATTTCGCTAATATAAAATAAGTACTAAATCTGAACTTTTAAACGAATGTTGTATTGATTGAAAAAGGACATCATTCATTTTGGGCTAAATCTGAAAGTGCCGGCCAAAATAATTAATTAAGTACCTAATAATTGTAGTACATATTATTATTATTCTGAGCATTTTATACTATGGGGCTGTCTAGAATCACTTCCTGGGGAGTTATAGAGTTTTGAAATATTTTAAAATTCAATATGAATTATTTAATTTTTAATTTTAATTATTTGGGCTTTTATTAGAATTTTCAATTAAAAAATTAGAGAATAATAATAACAGTACCTACATATTATTTGGAACATTTCATGCTAAGAAATCAACCGTCTAAAACCACTAGGACTCACTAGACCTCTAGGGAGTTATTGAGTTTAAAAACATTTTTTTTTTCTAATTTTTTTTTTCAAACAGTGTTTATAAAAATGCAAGTGTTTACTGATGTTATAATTTATTGGAAGAAAACGTTTTTTAAATAACATACACCACACACGAAGTAAAATTAAAATCTAAGGAGTTTTATAATGTAGATTGTAGGGTCTTAGATTACCCAATACAATAACATTGATTTGTACTTCCTGTGTACTCCCGCGACCTTTACAGGGTCATTGGTCCATCCTGTGGGTGACCAATTCTATTATATGATGTCATTACAATGCGTCATATTAGTGAATGAATACAAAATATTTAATCTTCCCCTTAATCTTCTTAAATACTTTGGCACCTAGGTATACAATACAATATTATAAATATAAAACCTGTGAACGTTTGTTGAGATTCGTTGAAAAATGCGGCTTGTAGACAAAAACCATCATCTGCTAATCAAGCATGCGACCACGAAAAGCCACGAAAAGAACTCATTTCGACGTGTGAAAAAGTGACAGATATATACTTTGCCATAACGCTATCTCGTTCTAACACTACGAACGAGATAATTCGTGGCGTGCATACTAGCCCGGCTGGATAGGCGAAAGCAAAATAGCCGTGTTAAAAAGAAATCAGAAGGTTTACCGAAATCGTCATCATATAGCAATGTGTAGGAGTTCCAGTCACTGTCTTTGATAAAGCTTGCTATGGCTTTGGACAGAGCCACTGCTTCAGGGTACAAGTTGATGGAAGGGGGGCTGAAGCGCTCTAACCCCCTTTCAGGTGGCGGTTGCCAAACACCCTGGAATTGAAATAATAATAAAAACTAACCTAAATTTTAAATACAAGCCGCCTTACCACAAAAGATTTAAACACGCCTTAAACACAGTTTAATTAATTATAGCCGTATAATTTGTACTGTTAAACATTGTCTAAAGCGTGCGTAAAACTTTTGTGGCAAGGCGGATGTTTTTTATATATTTGAATACAGAGTTATACAAAACTGTGTGTATTAAGCCGAAAGGAATTTGATTCTGAACAACTTTAACGGGAGGGCTCAACCGCGGAATTAGAGAAAAAAATCATACATTTTGTCGATTGGGAATTGCATTTTTCTATGGGATCAGCTGATTTTCTTTTTTCGAATTCCGATGTGGACTAGAAAAAGTTGTTCATAATTATGTTCTGAATCACTCTCTTCTGGCTTAATAGGTACAGTTCTAGCAGATTAACATCCGTATTACGTAAACCTAAGTGAAATATATGTGTATATTTAGTCGAATAACGAAATCAACCCACCATTAGTCATCGTGGTGGATTATAGTTATACTAGCTGACCCAGAGAATTTCGTTTGTAATATTCTTCATAAATTATAGCCTATGTGTTATAATTTATGAAGAATATTCTGATGAATAAAAATTACTAATGCAAAGTTTTAGTCCAATCCTTATTAATACCCTCAATACCAATAATACCTACTAATCACTACTTTGAGTCTTTTTTAAAATCTTACATTAATAAAATTAAAAAACATTTACTAAATTTATTACTACCTAATACTACTAATGTTTTCTTATATAACTAATTAACGCGGTTAGATAAAACATTTTATTTTTTTATTCTTGGAATACATTGTGTATTCATTACTCATTAATTACGCATGTATACATAAGAATTACATTTTGTAAACATTAAACATAGCACTTTTGAAAAGTTTGGAAAGGAACTAGCCATCGCGACACAGGGAATCCTACATGGATAATAAAGTCAAAATTAATTCATTCTTGAACATTCAAATGCAACTACATATATTAGTATCTTGAAAATAGTCTTATAATTGTAATTGTATAAAATCAAGTATATTCAATATCATTAACATGTTATTTTAATTTCACTTTGGTTAAGACTAAAATACTATGATCAGCATATTATTATTAGTTTCAAATAAATTATTTATTTATTATTTATAAATCAGTTCAGAAGTTTCTGCGTTAAAGAGAAACAAACATCCATATTTACTTTTAAAATATTAGTAGGATTACCTACTATACTACTACACATACTTAGGTGGAAATTGATGTTCAAGATGTAAAAAGTACAGTAAAAGTATAGCTCGTTTCATCAAAGACACATCTTTAAGCAATTGATCAATCGTAAGGAAGGGACAGTATCGAAATAACTTCGAATCGATAAAAAGTCGAAGATATCAGGAAAGTTTTCGGAGTGTGCTTCGTTCGAGCGCCTGTCAACTTATTTCCTGCAGAAAACATTTCTTTTTCTATACTTATTTATTGACGAGACAAAGTGCTTCTTGTTTTAATGTTTGTTAAAATGAATGATTGAAAAAAAAAGAAAACAAATTTTTAGGTAAAAAGTCATTGCCATTTTGGGGACAAAGACAAATGACTATTCTTTTCGTATGAATAATTCTTTACACAGTGGAACATAGTGATAAAATTATTGTAAAGTAGGTACCTAGGTAGATACTTCGGTTTTAAATGAGCAAATGCGATGTTAGCTTCGCCTTCTAATTTAAGACGAGGCATCGGGCCGAGAAACATGAAAACGAGTGCTTTTGAATGCGCGATGTGAGAGGACGAATGATATTGATTCAAATTTAAAAAATATCATAGATAAGAGAAAAACTTGAAATATTTAATGAACCGGACAAAATTAAAAAAAATGACTGGCTTTATTAAAACAAAAACTTACAAATTTCTCACCAAAAAAAACTTTAATAATTCGAATGCTCAGAGTTATGAGCGACAACACCCCATTATTTTTAACGAATAAAATAGCAAGATTACTTTTCTATTTAACAGACCGAGAAGATATTTTTTTAATTGTGTGCATTATGAGAAATTAATTAAAATCTCACTACCGCTCGACGCTCTGGCGCAATCCTGTAACCGCGTAAAATTTGTCCGATTGAAGGGGTTCTCGATTTTGAGAAACAATAGTTCGTCAATGCGTCACCTTAATTCTAATTTGAAGTAGGAGTGACAAGTCCTGCACTGACATCCCGCATCATCCGAGTTTTGTGCATTTCCCCCTCCAGCGTCTACCCGAGCCAGCCCAGCTCCTTGAAGTAAAGGACCGTGGCCCTGGGCCGCTGGCATAACTGCTCCATCACTCGTAGCTTAGATGGTGAATGATAACTTAGCCTAAAGTTTTTTTAAAAATACCTTATGCATAAAATTACAATTCCGTAGTCGACTGCACCGCAACAGCAGGAGACTAGTGTCGCCGCGACACTAAGTATTGTTTTCTATGTGGGTGTTTCAATGAAATTATCATATTATCAGCCGTAGGATATCCACTACAGGACATGGGCCTCCATCCTCACAAACTTTCGCGTTCATAATATTAGTAGGAAGGATACTGCTCTAAAGATTTCATATAATTATATACTACTAACATTTACCTGTGGCTTCGCCCGCGAAGTATATAAATTTTTGTGCTTTCCCATGGGCAAATTTTATTTATCTGGGATAAAAAGTAGCCTAAGTAGTAAGACGGTAGGTGACATCACTTTCCGTCTTTCAACCTACGTCCATACAAAAAATCAAATCAATCCATTGCTTCGTTAAAGAGGAACAAAACAAACCAATAAATCAACAAACAAGCTTTCAGATTTATAATATTAGTCCCAGTTACTACATTTCACACGGAATTTCAGTTCCATCTTCCACATCGGATGAAACTAAGCTCGCACCGGCATCCATAGAGAACGTGTATGCAAATCAATCCAATATGGAGCTGTACGTATGCAGCGTGTGGAATCCCAGATCTCCGGCATTGCGCCGGTATTGCACCAGCTGGGAATGGAAAATCGATCATGGAGTTAAAATCACCATATTCATCCTTATTCGTACCAATATTTAACTCGCTTTTAAAATTTTGATTTTTGTGTAGGCACCTTTTATATTTTCAGAATAAAAAGTAGCTTAAGCTTTTTTCCGTCTTTCAAACTATGCCCATGCTTAAAATCAGGTCCATCTGTTGCTCCGTTGCTAAGTGAAAGAGGAGCAAACCAATACTTTCGGGTTTATAATAATTTAGTAAGGATTAAAAAAAGTGTTTGTTTATTGGTTTGTTGTTTACTTTTTCACGCAGCAACAGAAGGAGAGATCGTCTTAATCTTTTGGCCTCCTATGGGATAGCACAAAGACATAAAATTCACGCAGGCGATGTAGTAGGCAAAACTTAGTAACATATTTTTTTGTAGTATCAATATTTAAATGGGACATTTTTGTGAAAAAAGTGTTTTCTATATCATATAGTGAAAAAGAACAGGGCAAAGAAAGTTTTGAGTTTGTGAGGATGTATGGATGGATGTTTGTTACTCTTTCACGCAAAAACTGCTGAACGGATTGAGATGAAACTTTGCAATAATATAGCTTATATAACAGAATAACACATAGGCTATAAATTATAATGATATTGCGTAAATGTTCCATAATATAACGATAAGTGTTAAGTAAGTAGGAAAATTTCTGCTATCTGCGAGCTATTCTAGAGTGCTTTAAGAAATGTCAAAAAAACAACTGTCGAATCGAACAACCGTCAAATCGTTTTTTTTTAAATTATATGATTTTCTTCATTAAGGGTGGTAAGGTAGGGTCTCGGGTTTGAAAGACGGGACGTGACATAGTCTACTTTTATCCCAGATAAATAATGGGCTCCCATGGGATAGCACATAAATCAAAATATCATGCGGGCGAAGCCGCGGGTAAAAACTAGTACTTACATAAATGTGTGGGATGCTAGCAGCGCGGCACTGCGATTCTACCGCCAAAGCCGACACTGGGTCACTGGGTCCGAATATAGCGATTACACCTTCGCTTATTAATTCACACGCTGGAAAGAAAACATGGAAATGAGTAAGTTCGTATATGCGGCTAGCTAGCTGTCAGAGTCAAGCCGCTTGACATGGCTAACGGTAACGGTTAAAGCAACCGGGACCTACAATTTAGCGTGTCATTCAAGCCACGGTAGCGATCAAATGTAAGTAAATGCCACCCGCGGTCCCCCATCTAAAGACTGACTGTGCTGAACGTGGCTTAACATGGAAATTAAACAGATCACAAGATCAGATAACAACGAAAGATATTAACATGGAAATTAAACAGATCACAAGATCAGATAACAACAGAATAACAAAAGAATAACGTCACACATGAAATCGACCCCAGAAAATTCAAAATGTCTCGTTACGCGCTCATAGTGCGCTCATGCAATGTTTGCGCCCTTGCCATACCCATGACCACCATGTTTTCCAACAGATCAGATTTTACGCCCTTCTGTATTTATTTTTCTGTTACATACATAATTATGTTCATCATAGAATAGGGCGAGTCATATAAGTCGGCGGATGTAAGTTAGCTACAAGCTGCGCAATATATTGGATACTAGTTTTTACCCGCGGCTTCGCCCGCATGATATTTTGATTTTTGACCAATATCATTATAATTTATAGCCTATGTGTTATTCTGATATATAAGCTATATTATTGCAAAGTTTCATCTCAATACGTTCAGTAGTTTTTGCGTGAAAGAGTAACAAACATCCATCCATCCATCCATCCTCACAAACTTTCGCGTTTATAATATTAGTAGGAAGTAGGATACTAGTTTTTACCCTCGGCTTCGCCCGCATGATATTTTGATTTTTGACGCAATATCATTATAATTTATAGCCTATGTGTTATTCTGATATATAAGCTATATTATTGCAAAGTTTCATCTCAATACGTTCAGTAGTTTTTGCGTGAAAGAGTAACAAACATCCATCCATCCATCCATCCTCACAAACTTTCGCGTTTATAATATTAGTAGGAAGTAGGATACTAGTTTTTACCCTCGGCTTCGCCCGCATGATATTTTGATTTTTAACGCAATATCATTATAATTTATAGCCTATGTGTTTTTCTGATATATAAGGTATATTATTGCAAAGTTTCATCTCAATCCGTTCAGTAGTTTTTGCGTGAAAGAGTAACAAACATCCATCCATCCATCTATTCATCCATCCATCCATCCATCCTCACACACTCACAAACTTTCGCGTTTATAACATTAGTAGGATTGTCTGAAGCTCACATAAAGCTGCGAATTGATTTGGTTTCGCGTAGCTAACTTCACATCCGCGGACTTGTATGATTCGCTCTATAGTGCCAGTAATATAATAATGTACCGATTGTAAGTTTTGTCTTGAAAAAAACATAATACCTGCTTTAGAAGCTGCGAAGCTATCCCCATAGGGTGCATACAACGGTTTCATCACGAAATGGTAACGCTCGCTCTCCATGGAAGCACGAGCAAGGGCAGAAGCAAATGCTACTTCGGATACTGTGTTTTCAGGAAATATTGCACCTGGAATCAAATTGATTATGTAAATTGGTTATATTTTTGTTTAACGGGCAAGCTGACTGCCTCGGTGACTCAATGGTTAGTGACCCTAACTTCTGGATCAAAGAGACGTGGGTTCGATCCCCACCCAGGGCAAATATATTTATGTGATGAACATAAATGTTTGCTCTGTGTCTGGGTGTTATTCAGTTACTATCTATATAAGTATGTATTTAAAAATAAGCATATGTAGTATATCAATCTCTGGCAGCCATATCACAAGCTTTGCTTAGTTTGGGGTCAGAGGACGTGTGTAAGATGTCCCAAATAATATTTATAATATATAAAAAAAAGTGTCTGTATTGATTACAGTGAAAATAAAATAACTAGGTGTATTGTTAATTTAGTTGATAAATTCGCGTAGATACGTTTAAGTATCATGTGTGATTGGTATAGTAGGTTCAATTGAATATACCCAACTGTCAGCAACGTTACATGGGCGTCTGCGTCTGTCAAACAATCCAAAAACATAATAATGTACATAATCGGCCAAGTGCGAGTCGGACTCGCGCACGGAGGGTTCCATACCGCATATTATAATTAAAATATATTAAGGGGAGCTCTTAATATATTTTAATTATTTATTTTTGAAGGAAATATACAACTTAACAGGTATTCTAAAAATATTGACATTTCCGTGCCTGTATATTTATGAACTCTCACTATTTATAAGGAATAATTTGCATGTTTCAAACCATGACATCAAAAAGAATAATAATAAAATTTGTATGGCACCTCACAGTACTGCATTATTAAACAAAAGTTTTGGATGGATATTTAAAAGGATGGGTCCAGTAATTTATAATCATTTGCCCAAATCAGTGCCCAAATCAATCAATCGCAGAGAGTAGCGACATTTCAAAGGAAAGTTTTTGAATTGTTAGTACAAAAAAGTTACTACAGGGTAGACGAGTTTCTTAAAGATAAGCTACCTAAACAAGTCTTACTTATATTTTATGGACAATTTTAATGTTTACTTATTCTGCAATTTTATTTTATTTTTTATGTTATTATATTAAATTGTAATATAAATTAAATTGATTGTGTAATAAATTGATATGTTAATGTGTAAATTTTTAACATGTTCTGTGACTAGGTACTAATAAAATTGTATGTCCATTTTGGGCGAATCTGTTGGTACTGTAACCTGTTTTTAAGACCTTTATAATAATAATAATAATAAATATTGGGGGACATCTCACACACTTTACATTATAACATTATCACACTTTATATTTGTAACACAGTTTAACAATAAACATATCTGAATCTGAATCTGTGAATGCAATTTCAAGAATCTTTCTGTTGTTGTTACTAATATCGAGCAAAAAATCACGATTATTGTAGGATTCCCATAAATATTTATTTTAATATAATTATTTATTTTTGAAATTATTTAACTTAATATTCTGTGAATAAATCAAGCATCTAACTGTCACCGTTATGAATAGCGAGCAAAAAACGGTTAAAACATCAGGTCTGCTGTATGGGAGCCCCCCCATTTTATTTTAAATATTTTTAGTATTTGTTGTTATAACTGCAACAGAAATACGTCGTTTGTGAAAATTTTAACGTTCTACGAGTAGCTATCACGGTTCGTGAGATACAGCCTGGTGACAGACAGACCGACAGACAGACAGATGGACGGACAGCGGAGTCTTAGTAATAGGGTCCCATTTTCACCCTTTGGGTACGGAACCCTAAAACGTATGCAGTATGTAGAAAATTTGGATCATGGTAAAAATGTTAGTACTTACAGTAGGAAAAATTAGAGAAAATAGTCGACACAGAAGTTGAGTGCCCTAGATGGCGGTAGGTGATCGACAAAATATCTATCTTTACTTTGTTTGATGACAATTTTCAAAAAACAAAGTAACTAAATAGGGTTGTCGTTTAATATTCTTGTTCTTACCTACATTGATCGGCATTTTCAGTGTTTCAAAGTTTCGAAACACAGCGCCAGTGCCCTCGAGAGTTAAAATCATAACAACAGTCACGTAATGGTCTGCAAACAATCCGTGAATTATATTTTGGAACGACTTACAGTGAAATAACTAAAAGGTTGACTTACTTAGTTTTCTACGTGAAGTATTTTTTAACAACTAGGTACCCGTATTTTAAATAAAAACAACGCTAACATCTCGAATAACGATAGGTTAAGAAAATATTTACAAGATGTAAACGGCTAGTTACTAAACAACATATTTCCCTTAATCAGGTACTCTTTTGCAGTTAAATTTAAGATCTGTTTAGTTTGTTAAGCAAACTGTGATAAAGATATATGTAGTAAGTTAAAATTTCAAGTTTTTTCGCGTATGCTTTATTCTTTGCTTAGGTACTCACTTTACCTACTTACTCGCTTCGTCGAAATATGTTTTAGCAGCTGCATATTTAAGGCCTAAAAATCCCATTGTGCCCTAAATAATGGTGCCTGGAACCTAAGCGAGCCATTATCATCGCGTGCAGATAATGGACCGGTTAGGATCCAAACTCCCATTTTAGGACAACCCTAACTAATCACCCGAGTCCTAACGCTCTTTTCTCACAAAGTAGAAAGTTGAGTACTTGCCTCGCCAGAACATTTTGCGTTTTGTCAGAATCAGGGCAAACTGGAACAATGAGATTCGGCACAGCTGTTGTATGACAAGTTTGTCGCCAGCTGTTTACTCAACACATCGCAAACAACCCAGCACGATACTGCGGTTTGTGAGTACTTGGTAACTGTCACTTCACTTTACTCTTGCATTTTCAATCTTCACCCCGCGCGATTTCTAACATGTTTCGTCTTTATTTGCTCGAGAACTTCGCGCGGTAATGCCAATTGGTTGACATTTGTATAAATAGATCTAGATACGTAGAACGAACCATTTATAACCCTACCGTTTGTCACACCTATCCGATTATGTTTTGATTCATCGCTTCTCGATAACCTGAGCAACGGAGTCTGATTCCATTATTAGTAAAGCCCTGTAGAGGCTATAATTTGAGGGACTCGCCTTGAAATTCGAGTTTCGCAATTGGGGACAAAAAGTGGGATAATAAAAGCGTTGAGTTAGTGACAGCCTTAAAAAGTTTAATTACCAACTTCGTGAAAAAGAATATTGATTTTCTCCAAAAGCCCTTGTACAAAATTCTAATCAAATCGAGGGGAATAAATTAGGTTCTTTTGGGATTATCTGAATCCAATTTGTTCGATCCAGAAGAGTTTCGAGGTGCTTGGGCAAATTAAATTACCAATATGTAAGTCACGGTGTTACGGATTATTTAGGTGTATTTATGATACGGGAAAACGTAAAAAAGTCGAGGTAAAATTGCAAGCTTTTGGAAACGTAAAGCCATATTACGATCAGGGTGAAATGATTTTAAAGACAGAAAAAAACAATATAGTGCTTATCTCGTAAATTTTTAGTGCTTATTTCGTGGAGTTATTATCCGATTTTTTTTATAAACTACGCGGTTTAGGAACCAAAGTTACCGACATAGCCCAACGGATTGGTAAGTTGAAATGGCAATGGGCAGGGCACATAGCGCGGAGGGCTGATGACCGATAGGGTCGAAAAGTTATTGAGTGGAGACCACGTACCGGCAAGCGCAGCGAAGGTCGTCCACCCACAAGTTGGACGGATGACCTCATTAAGACCGCAAGATCGCGCTGGATGCAAGCCGCTTCCAACCGGTCTTATTGGAGATCCATAGGGGAGGCCTATGTCCAGCAGTGGACGTCCTTCGGATGGATGAATGGACGAGGCTTATTTTTTTTTTCGGAAACTATAAACGTTCGAAATAAGTTTTGTTAGCCATGAACGTAAAAATAGGTATTCATTAAAATCTATTTTGATTCAAAGACATAATTTAAATTTGTTTTCTTTTTTCGAGATCGACAGTGCTCAACGCGGAATTTTATGTACCTAATCGTACGTAAGCATCAAGTACCAACGAATGCGAAGTGAACAATGATTGGTTAGTTTGAAGTTTGAACCAATCAACATTCATTTTGCTATCGTTACGTGACTCTTACTAATTACTAAAAATCTTGTGCTGGATAAGTTTTAAAATTTCTGCTTCCTAATGTCCAACTGTTGACCTAATTTTGTTTTAATATTAATCCGCACTTTCGCATGTCCCGTGAAGCCAGGGCCACACATTGGCTATGTTGGCTACAAATAACTGTCTAGGTCTTGGTTCCAACACTCCAATTTTCCTCCGGTTTTGGATTCTTCTTCTTCGTCGTGTCGATAGTTCTAATAGTGCGAGTGCTAACTATAGAAGTTTTGCCCAGTAGTTAGCAACTGCCACCCCAGAAAGGGAGGCAGTCGCTAGGTTTTGGATTGATATTGGACAATCAATATCAGCACAAGACCGATTCACACATTGGTGTGTTGGAACCAAGACTGTAATTTGTAGTCAACATAGCCAATGTGTGGTCCTAGCATGAAATGCAGTCTGATTGCAAACCGCAGCAGGTGAACTCTACGTCACGGTCACTTGGACGCGCTCCAGTCTCGTGGCCTACTGTCACAATTTCTACTATTAGTACTTGAAGTCTGTGCAGAAATAGAATGGGGCTGGGATAGATGGCGCTGATGCGCTTATTAAACCTTTTGGTTTAGCAACCGCATAGATCTACAACATAAAAGCGCACTGTCACAATAATGTAAGTAGAAAGAAGCTTGCAATCAGTATGAAAGGGTTATAGCTAAGGGCACTTAATGTGTGTAGGTCTGGTATAGCTCAAGTAGGTTCACGTAAGTACGATTAATTGACCGATCGAATGAAGTGAGTGAAGTCTCAGTTTTAACTAAGAAAGCAAAACCGTAAGGTTTTGCTTTCTTAGTTAAAAGTCCGGGCAGACGAAAGCAAAACCGTAAGGTTTTGCTTTCGTCTGCCCGGATGTGGATTCTCTTCTAGAAGTCGTATTCTTAAACGAATCTTGACGAAAATTCGTATACAGGTTCTAAGTAATCAATGGAATGTGTCGTCTCAATTTTTTTTCGCGGGAGGATGGATCTCCCTAAAAAGGTAAAAAGTCGCTATAGCGCTGTTTATTAACTGATTTTGAAAATAATAATTGGTCTGATTGTATAGTATTTCCTAGATTGTAGATTTAGGGAAAAACCTGAAAAGTTTGAAAATTGTCAAATTGCTATCATCATTACTAAAGAATTTCATTAATTTAGTTTGTTCAGTAGAAAACTATCAAAATTAGCGGGTTTTTAATACTACAGTTTAGTTTTTTGACCACCACCATTCATTTTCTGCACAGTCCACCAAAGAAATAGATAGGTTACATATTTAATCCCGTGGTACTTAGATACTAACTATTTGAAACATAAAATAATTGTTTAGATCGTTATTAGTTATATAAAAATAAGCCATATTGCGAAAATTCATCGGTAGGTATAAAATTAATAATTAAATTTTGCAAAAAATGGCAAAATTGACTTTCATCGTATGCAAAATTCGAATAGATCGCTCGAATTTATGTTTACAATTTTTGGCGAAAATATTGAACCTCCTCTTTTTTGGAAGTCGATAAAAAAAGAGGTCGAGAGCAAATTAATTGAAAAAACAGCATTGTATTCAAAATCATGCGAAATCAAGCGGATTTCTGACTCTTGTGCGTATTTAATAATCAACGCTTAATAAATCCTATTCATAATTAACCAACTTCAGCATTACGATTAATTGGAAATGTTAATAAGAATTTTATTTAATGCTACGCACAATAAACAAACATTTAAGTTATGCAGAAAACGTTGTGAAGGCATTTTTACGACAATGCTATGAAAATAATTAATAAGGAGTTTTTTGTTTTTATGTAAAAATATCGTAACATATACTGCGGCGTAGTCATAGAATTGTATACTAACATAGCGTGCAAAACATGACTGGGTATACTAATTGATATACATAATGTTGTTCAATTTTTTTTTTTTTTAATAATGACAATACTACACTACTACTAGGTATATAGAAAGCAATTGGCCACTGCCAGTTGGCAGCATGTTCAAGTTGTTTTTTAAGTGCAGCTACTTATAATTTTGAACAACTTTAATTTTTAATAATCTAAGGGGGCGATGCCACAATCACGAAAATATTACATTTTCCAATAGCTGATTATTTTATGGAACATTTGATTGTTGGATGTACCAGTAATCTTGTTCTTATAGTACTTAAAAGTAAGGCTAGCTAGCTGATATATAAAAAAATGTGAAGGTTAAAGTACAATAAGCGAGAGCTTAGATAAAAGACAATTTAATTTTATCCCCAGGAAATGGCAAGCTGGATCATCAATAAACAATTTATAACTTTAAAGTCTTTCGGATATATTTTTTCTACGACCCTTTTAAAACAGGATTAGTCGGATTTAAAATCTGCATAAACTCCTTTTTATCTTTCCCCAGTTTTTTTAGAACCGGAAGTGAGTAAATTTAGCATAATCTTAAGGTTTGGATTACTTCGACGTGTAATTTCGACTTTTTCATTTATCGATGCGTGCTCAGTAAATACAGTTATACCTACAAGACATGTAGGTACATAATGTGAAGGTACCGATTTTTTATTCTTTAATTTATTGGAAACTTTGGCCAATACTATCATAAATAACCTGATTTACAATCTCAATCATCAATTTCTAATGGATATACAACCCGGAAAGTCAAAGGTCAAGTACTTACACGCCGCAAAGGTACCGAATTAGCATCTACTTTTACAGCAAGTATTATTAGTACTAATTATATTATCATACGTTTATTTCATAGTCTACTGCTGTAAATAGGGTTACCCACGAAAGGAGATCAAACGAATACGACATCGAATCTCTTCTACCGACATAGTACATATCATCTTGCGTAGCTCCACTAAATACCGAAATTAGACTTTTGATGCCATCTGGTGTAGAATTTTGAAGCCCATCGATTGGTATGCTTAATATTTTCAGCAAAAAAACGAGTAAATTGCTAAGAATAATAAAACCACCTATCTCCAAACCGTCATTTTATGATACGCAATATTCGTAAGTCATATATTATGTACGGTATGTCAACGCTGTGAGGTGGACGCGTGCTGTTTTGAGTATAAAAGTATGTAAAATGAACGTTTATTATAGTAATATTCACCCGTAGTAATCATCTCATCAATAATTCATCGTTGGCAACACAAATTGATCGAAAACTTTCAACTTGAGGGACTGAGGTATGTCGGACAAGACGATACTACGCAATTTTCCCAACGCTGTCCAATCTAGTTGGATTCGACGATTAACTTCTTGCTTGAAATCGGACCTACCTAACTTGTTCAAAAAATGCCACCTCCTACGATCTTTCTTAACCAATCATTGACTGAATCAGCGCTGGGAGCGAGAGATCGTTTTCTACTACTGCGACGAGTTCACGTCGCTCATTCGCGCATGCTGAGCACTCCTCTAACGTATGCTGCCTTGTGTCCTCGTCGCATCCGCAGTGGTGGCACTCGGTTGTCGGTTCCCTTTCGGCTATTGACAAGTGCCTAAGCATCCGTGCCCGGAAAGCACTTTTAACAACCGGAAGGTAAGCGACCTGTGCGCTTTGTCTAGGCTCCACACTTCTCTCTCCACTCCACAATCATAGACCTTCTCGTTCTTGCTTCCCATATCTCGACCTCTCTGGGTGTCTTCTGTATAACCTGCTGCAGCATATATACCGCCAATGGTGCTAAAGCCTCTTCGGAAATCGGCTTGTTTGGAATGTTTGAAGTCATCGAGCCTACGCTCGAGACGATTTGTAATGACCCTTGAAGATCATCCTACTAATATTATAAACGTGAAAGTTTGTGAGGATGGATGGATGGATGGATGGATGGATGTTTGTTACTCTTTCACGCAAAAACTACTGAACGGATTGAGATGAAACTTTGAAATATTATAGCTTATATATCAGAATAACACATAGGCTATAAATTATAATGATATATTGCGTATGCGGGCGAAGCCGCGGGTAAAAACTAGTTTAAAATAAAAATTTGAAATTAATAAGTGCCATTATTTTTGACAGTTTATATAACAGACAATTCCACTGCAATAAGCAACATAGTTGTACAAGTATGAATATAAAGTTGACTTTATATTCATTTTTCATGCTTTACATATTCTTGACTTTTATTGTAAAAGTATAGAATACTTTTACAATAAGTTAATTTAGTTAACTCATTCTAACTACTTACGTAACTCCAAAAAAAGGTACGTACTGTAGCGAAGAAAAATAAGTCCATTTTTTATACTCTAAATGGAAAATCTAAAACATAAAAGATAAAATTGAACTTCTCGATCATTTTTACTAAACTTTCATCGTTATGTACGTTGAAACAATTTACGCGCACAGTGAAAATAAACAGTTTTTACTGGTTCTTTTAAATTAGGCCGACATTATGTATATTACCTCACGATGTTTTCCTACACCGATAAGTCAAAGGTGTGTACTTAAATCCCTAAATAAGTAAGTTCGTACATAGGCTAGGTGTCCCTGCCCTGGTATCAGAGTTTTTAAGACGCCTGAAGCCAGAACAATTAACTGTGTTGTACTAATTAAACATGTTTTACTTGGATAAACGGTTAATTATTCCTTAAAAAATGAATGAAAACAAAGAACTGATATGACACAGAGCTTGAATACACGCCTCACGCTTTTAAGATATGTCTTCTGTCTCCAGAGCAGTAAACTACGCTAAACATACCAGTCCTATATAGGTACATGTACTATGGGATCCTGTATTTAATTACTTAATGACGGTAGATTACGAATGTAAAAGCTCTGAAGCGACGTAAGTTCCACACTTGCAGGGAACTTGAAGCCCTAATTAATCCTTCTAATTTCTTCGTCTTTGCGGCGACTCTCGCCCGCAACATCTGTAGCTAATGTTTCCACGTAGTCAGCTGTGTTAGGTAATACACGCTGTTTCAATGGTAGCTATTTAAGGCATAAAGAAGTGTTTTAATTTTCTTGAAACTTTTGACATGATTTCGATAAGTTATTTTTGATTGATTTGTGTGGTTAGATATATTAGGGATTTCTTATACGCATACACAACTTAGGACAGCTAAACTAAGCAATGCTTGTAATATACTCGTAGCAGTCACAGACTAATATAGTACACAGATATACTCGTAGTTTTAGATACACACTCCCCTACAACTAGACTACATAGATAATAACATCCAGACAAAGAGCAAACATGCTCATCTGAAAAATGCTTTTTTTTATGTAGAATAAGTCTACATTTTAGGCCACCAACTCGCTTGATGGAAAGCGAAGTTGTAGCCGAAGATGGAGTATGTAGACTTAGAAGATACCTATTCACTCTTGACTTGAAGATATCCAAATTGTCAGGTAACAATGACGGAGGCAGGGCATTCCAATCCCTGGCGGTCCGCATTTTGAAGGAATCGCTTAGTACGGGCAGGTGGTTGGTCGACTATGTAGGGATGGTATTTATGCGACTTCCGGCTTGTTCTGTTGTGAAAAAGAGATGAAGGAATCAGGTCGTGCAGTTCGTGAAGGCTTGCCCTGGGTGGGAATCGAACTCACGCCTCTTGCCACATGGTTCAGGATTCACTAACCACTTGGACACCGAAGCAGTCAAAATAAAAAAAATATCAGTATGTTCGTCTATGTAGGTAGGTACTAGGTATGGACGCATAGATAAAATTTTATCGAGTTGTGTAAACTTGGCTCCAACTCGAGAGTGGTAATGGTTCCGCCTCTGGCTTCCAGTTCTTTATCGAAAATGGCAAAAGTAGAATTGGAAAATTTTTGATATCCCTTCAAATTGGAGTTTTACTTTAAAATATGTAATAAACTCGCTCGAATGAATACAATTAAAATTAAGACAAATATGCTAATTAAGTTCGCTAAAAAATGTTCTAAAATGTTTTTCATATTCATGCTTTACAATCATTTTGAATTAAATTTTCTTTGTTGATAAATCTCTGAAGAGAATGCAGTCCCCTACGACACAAGTATTACTTAGTGTACTTAAATAAAATAAATAAATTTATTTCAACTGAAAACATTATCACGAATCCATTGACACCGAACTAGTATAAAACTGTGTTTCGAGTGCCAAAGGCTTCTCCCAAAATAATACAGAAAAAGTAATAAATATACATCAAATTAGCGAAACTAAAAATTAAAGAATAATAAAGAAAAAGGTTAATTAACTAACACTTAAGTGCTGCAGAACATGTACCTACATGTAATTTTATTTATTGGTAACTAGCTTTTACCCGCGTCTTCGCCCGTCTGATATTTAGATTTTTGTGCTATCCCATAACCTCAAAATAAAATACGTCGATCACGTTGATCTCTGTTACTTATGTAGACAGCAATGGTCTAAAATTTACAGTTACGAAAATAAACTATTTAAGTTTGACTTAAGTAAAAGTAAATTCATCTGGACCGGGTGGCTAGCCCTGGTGTCCGAGTTTTTAAGCCGCCTAAAGGCCTCTGACATGGCTAGACGTTTAAGGTCGATTCACACATATCAGTGAACCCACAGTTCCGGCACAGTACCGTTACAGTTCCGTATCCGTGCTACAGTGGTGCGTCAGTGCTTCAATTCACACATATCAGGCACAGTACAGTTCTCTGCGGGTCTTCGTGCACGACGTTCCCTTCAGACTAGCGTTGACGTCGATCGTTTTGATGGCACTCTTCAATAACACAGAATAAATCATACAAAACAGTATTCTCACGAACTAATTCAATCAACATCTCGTCCTCCATTTTGTTTTTGATGCAGTGGCGTCAGTGATCCGTAATAAAATATCGTCGTCGCCGATCACGTCCGTGATGGCCGGTGCCGACACTGACACTGACGGTACTGAGACGACACTGACACTGACAAGTGTAAATACATCCATGGAGAATATTTGAAAGAATAATTATCACTGATGCGGTACTGTGCCGCAGTACACATATCAGTGAACCCACAGTTCCGGCACAGTACCGTTACAGTTCCGTATCCGTGCTACAGTGGTGCGTCAGTGCTTCAATTCACACATATCAACCAGGGCCTACAATTTTTTCTCCAGTGCTCAATCCTGTTTATGTGATATATCCAAGGGCTAATCATCGATTGATTTGACAGTTATTCGATTCGTCAGTTGTTTATTTTGACATTCTTGCAGCGCACGGTAGAATGGTTTATTCCCAGTGTTACTACCAATCTTACTACCAGTAGTAAGAAAGGTAAATGAATTACCGTTGTTACTACTGCAGTTGAAATTTGTTAGAACAGTAAAAATAAATTACCTGTGTTACTACCGTAAAATTAAAACAACAAAAAGAAACAAAATAGGACCTGTCATGCTAGAGTTGCATGACAGGTGTCAAAGTGACAGTTGTGAAACTAAAATGTTTCTTTTTTTCAGGTTCAAGCCAAATATGTAAGATGTAAGATTGGTAGTAACACTGGGAACAAACCGCTAGAATAGCTCGCAGATGGCAGAATTTTCTTACTTACCTACTCGAAATTTATCGTTATATTTTGGAAGATTCACACAATATCTTTATAAATGTGTTATTATTGCCTATGTGTTATTCTGATGTATAAGCTATATTAGTGTAAAGTTTCATTAAAATCCATTCGGCAGTTTTTACGTTAAAGAGTAACAAACATCCATCTTTACAAACTTTCGCGTTTATAATATTAAGCAGGAATAATATTTATAATTGATTTAATTTCTCTTTACACAGGGTCTTGCTTTGCAAATTTTTGGGACTTTCGAAAGTCAAAAAAATGCTGGTCATTGTGAATAACTTTGATACCCTACGAGACCAAGTGCGAAATCGCGAAAAATATAAGCTTCTTCATACACTGTATCTAGAGTCACTGAAGTTTTTGTTTGGAACAGTAGTTTTACGCGAATTTGCAGTTGGTTCCATAGTAACTGTTTCATTGCAGTAACTGACGAACATTCACATTTTTTGAAAGTAAATTTCCTGAATATTCCAAAGCAACACTCTGTACACTTCTAAAAGCCTCTGATTTTTACAAAGCAACATGCTGTTTTTACATGAAGTCTGTTTCCAACACATGGTTGACTAGAACGTTAGCGTAGACCTCAGACTAAATAAAAAAAATCAAGACAATGCTGTGAACAAACAAGTGAAGCCGGCAAAACTACGCTTGCCGTGTACAGACACACACATACACATACCATACAATTACAAAGAAACTATATGCCTTGGCTTGTCAGTCGAACTATGGCGGCACAACACCGACGCTCTCACCACATGTTTAAAAAACCAGCCTCGCCCGACTGTTCAGCGACATTCTGTCTTGATTTTTTTTATTTGGTCTGAGGCGTAGTCTAAGTTTGGGCTAAATCTTTTCAGAAAAGTAAGATTCGCGTGCCAAGCAACATATACTGTATTTAATCATTACTAGCTTTTGCCCGTGGCTTTTCCCGCGTTTTATGTTGATTTTTGTGTTATCCCATAAGAAGGTTTTGTTTTTTCGGGATGAAAAGTAACCTATATATATGGGTTGCCTGGAAGAGATCGCTTCCAGCGATAAGGCCGCCTAGTGTTGCACTATCTTTAGAATTTCACTAATGTATTTAGTGGTAGTTTTATTTTACCGACTGCCTCGGTGGCTCAGTGGCTAACCTAACCTAACTTCTAGGTCAAAGAGGCATGGGTTCGGTCCCCACCCAGGGAACATAGGTGTTTGCTCTGTGTCTGGGTGTTATTTAGTTACTACCTATCTATGTAAGTATGTATTTAAATATATGTATAATGTATATGTAGCATATCAGTCTCTGGCAGCCATATCACAAGCTTTGCTTAGTTTGGGGTCAGAGACCGTGTGTAAGATGTCCCTAAATATTTATTTATTTAATATATTTATTTAGTGTGTACAATAAAGAGTTATTTGTTCGTTTTGTTTTGTTTGAAATGTAGCCTATGTCACATTCCGTCTTTCAAGTAATATCCATGCCAAAAATCAAGTCAATCCATTGCTCCGTTGCTGAGTGAAAGAGGAACAATCCAATGTGTTTAAAATTAGTAATGATTATGATAATACAGCACCAAAAACTGAATTGTAAATTATTTTAGTAATCAGTTTAATTCGCTATTTAAAGCTGCATTGTAGCTAAATACAAAGTTTGCTTCTTTTAGTTCATAACAGAAAGTTCCGGCAGCGCTCAACAGCTTCGCTTCGAGAAACTTCCAAGACCAGCTTATTCAACTGGGGCTGGACGACAAACTTGATGAGGAGAAGAATATAAAATAGTAAACTTTAACTAGGTTAACCTACTAAACAACTGTTTTGGTATGCTAAAATAACGCTGTTCATCATAAGAAAAGTTGACGGACATCCGCATTGATCATTGACTGCCTCGGTGGCTCAGTAGTTAGTGACCCTCTCCTGGGTCAAAGAGACCTGGGTTTAATTTCCACCCAGGGAAAATATTTATGTGATGAACATAAGTGTTTGATCAGTCTGGGTGTTATTTAGGTATTATCTCTATAAGTATTTATTTTAAAATATGTAGTAGGTATATCAGTCTCTGGCAGCCATATCGCAAGCTTTGCTAAGTTTGGAGTCAAAGACCGTGTGTAAGCTTTGATTATTTACTTGTAAATAATCTAAGTGTGTAAGATGTCCTCTTACATTTATTGATTATTTAATATTTATCCATCGAATTTCTACGATAAAGAAATTTGATGTACGTATGAGTACATTATTTAATTAGGTTTATTTAAGCCTACAATATAGATAGTCCGAATTGTGTTAGACAAAATAATTGAATTCCGCGACGCACACTTTCACGGGACATTACAAACTGAAAATTAGGTTTATTCCCAGTTTTACTACTAATGTTAGGTACTACCAGTAGTAAAAACAGTAAATGAATTACCGTTGTTACTACTGCAATTGAAAGTTGTTAGAACCGTAACAGTAGCCGTGGTGGTCTAGAGGTAGTGACACCCGCCAATCGTGAGGTCGTGGGTTCAAATCCTCGGTCCCGTACCGATGAGTTCTTTGGAATTTATTTGCGGGATTTCACACCACTAGCTATTCGGTGAAGGAAAACATCGTGAGGCAACCTGCATACGCCAGTAGAAGAAATTCGATGGTTTATGTGAATCCACCAACCCGCACTGGGCCAGCGTGGTGGATTTGGCCTAATCACCCTTCGTGGGTAGGCCTAAGTCCTGCAGTAGACTGTTGAAAAGGCTGATACAGTACAGTACATAACAGTAGAAATAAATTACCCGTGTTACTACCTTATGTTAGCCGCACACTCGATTCGCCAAATCGAGTGACAGCGGTACAACACTAACGCGCGACGGACGCGCTGCACGACACTAGCGGCGCTTCAGTTTAAACAGGGAATGCGCAATGGCGCGCGATCGGATCTTTTAATATTAATAACTATTGGATTAAAAGTGCAGTCTGTGATATATCAGTTTATAATACGCCCACGATCAACTACTAACTAAATTAGGGGAAGCAGAAGCATCCCCTTACACTTAAAACTAAAATACCAAAGAGTAACAAAATATGACCTGTCATGCTAGAGTTGCATAAACGCTTCTATCAAATTTAATCATAGAAAAAATGTCAAGTCGAATTTAATGTGTTAGATACTATGTTAGATAAGTAAAATCTTTTCTTATCAATTATAAGTTGAAGTCCATAGTGTTGACAAGCTAAACGAGGTAAAAAAGTATCTCTTCAAACTTTGGTCTCGATTTGTTTTATATCATCATAGGTATATACTTATGTTAGCTATACTTACGTTACTTACAATTCTGCAACGTCTTGGCTACGCTATAATAAGAATGCAAGTTTCAAAGTAACGGCGCGCGGCGCCATATTCGTATTTCAGCTTGAAAGTATCGGTACTTGGAAAGGTTTGCAGTCTAGAACCTAAGTAAACAGACTTAATTTACGGTTTAGTTTTCTTGGATTTGACTCTTATATTGTATGGTGAATATTCGTGTTTCTGTTTTATTTTAAAATCCTGATGCGAGCAAAATTGATGGGTGCGATGCTCGTATTCAACCTTCCTTGGTGTGATGCGACTGATGTGTCTGTATTTGACATTGTAAGTATATAAGTTTATATTTTTTCATATGTAATCAGCGTTCCAATAAACTACACTGGAATATTTTAAATTCTTCTCAAAATATACATTTTTTACATGTATCTGTTGGTAAAAAATATAAAGATATTACATTATTATTAGATAGATACATACCGTTCTCACCAAAAATGTGTTAAATGTGTTATTAAAAAACTAGCAATCCGCCTCAGCTTTGCACAGATGTTTTATACATATAAACCTTTCTCTTGAATCAATCTATCTAAGAAAAAAACCGCATCAAAATCCGTTGGATAGTTTTAAAGATATAAGCATACATAGGGACAGACAGACAGCGAGAAGCGACTTTGTTTTATACTATTTAGTGATAAGTACCTATATCTATTATGATTTTAATCAAGAAACATTCTGGTAACGCCTTCGGTCTTGTGATGTTCATAGACAACGATGACATTTTTTTTTAATTCCTTGTAGGACTACATACTGCCTGATGTTGAGCAGATATGCGGTCTAGGATGTAGCACGCTTACCTAGAAGATATCTATTTACTCGGGATTTGAAGACACCCACGTTGTACTTTAGCGGGAAGACAGACCCAGGCAAAGCGATCCACATTTTTACAACCACCGGGTGCATGGTGGTTGTATGGTTGTATTATATCATGGTAAATTGTTTTTTCACCAATATATCTCTTCAAACAGGAAAAATAGTATGGATTATCACTAACAACTGACATTCAAATTGTTGGAGACCGTGTTTCATTACTACATAAAACAAAAGACATCTATTGTGTCAACTAGCGATCCTTCAAAAGGGGAAAGGTTTCGGTAAATGCTAAACAAAATACAATCAATTTCAAGTTGTCCTCGAAGCAAAATTCAGCATATTATATTGTTGGGCAATTCAAACAGTCTGCTAACGTATCTGGGGTAACAACCCTTGCTAGTCACATGTTACTGGCATGTAGCCAGACTTCAGGTAGCTAAAAGACCGGCCGATACCTACTCAAACCACTTACAAAATATATCCTTACCTGTTGAATAATGGATAGGTACCCGTCCCCTAGAGTCTTATTTGAATCGGATTTAATGATGTTTACCATTATATCTATAGTAATGCGAGTTCGATTGCCAAGTTTCTTCAGAATCTGTCCGTAATACGTTTTTTGTTGTTGTTTGTGAGCCGTTGTTTGTTCGAGCATCTATTTTTCTCGTAGATGAACAGGAAAAATAAATTACGAAGTGAATGCTGGAATGTACTTACTAACTTGTCCTTTGTTTTGTTTTGAGACTTATACGAATCGTTTTTCCGTGGGTCGCAGCAACATCTGTCGAAAATGGCATCGCCAGACTGAATCTTGAATTGCAAACAAAGGTGACGTCCACATGTGGTTCATTATTCAGAGAAAAATCGAACCAAGATGACATATCCAACATTTGAAAGCTTGTTTTATGGGCTTTTCAAAAATATTTAATTTTGATTTTTCCGTCTCTCCATTTTTTTTAAATGTGAAAAATAAATTGTATGAAAAATAACAATACAGCTTTTTATTTTTGCGAGTTTAGCAATAATAAAGTGCATCAATTGTTATTTTACTTCCATTCGTATCTGGTTCTTCCACATTCATCTCTTAATTTGCTAAAATTATAACCTACCAGTGAGACCAGTTAGTAGGTACAATGTGACAAAAAAAACACTTAAAAAGTGTGTCTAATTGGTAAAAAAGCTTTTATTTAACAATTTGGAGGTTACTTAATCAGGCTTGATAGAGATAAACTACTTATTGAGCCAAATATATTTATTTATCTTAATAAATTCAAAATTAATTTAAAAAAAATCGTAGGGCTCTTTTACTTTTTTAACTGATGTAATAGACTCAAAAAAATATGAACTTTTTCGAAATGTAACGAGTGTTGTGGTTAGAATTTTTGATTATTATTATACCAGCCTCCATACATTTTGTGGACATGTCCTTTAATGCTGTTTTGACCAAATATTTCCGTAGTAATAAATATAAACCTTCCGAACAGAAAACTAGCCGTCTAACCACAAAAAAATTAAACACGCTTTAAACACTGTTTTACCATGCAATTTGTACTGTTAAACACTGTCTAAGGCAAACGTAAAACTTTTGTGGTAGGACGGTTAGTCTCTATTTTTAAACCGCTAGGACGAATGTGTATTGTCTCGAGACCGAGTAAGAGCAAGCAAGCTGGATCTATATTAGCACAAACGGAATATAAAGACGATGATAACAAATACCTATTTCTGATTTTTCAATATAATAATTATAGGCATTATAATCTAAATAAAAACCGGACAAGTGCGAGTCAGGCTCGCACATCGAGGGTTCCGTACCAATCCAGAAAATTTCACAAAATTGGGAAGCAAATTGGTAAAATTTCTATAGGTACTATAACCATCGACTAAAAAGTTTTTTTTTTTTCACTTTTCTCGTCATACATCGAAAATTACACATTGCAAATATAATTAAAATCCTGTTTTAGCAAGTGCTAATGAAGTTCTTTTATATGATACCTTATATGATACGATTTACTAACTTTGAATTTTGAACCTATATTTTGTGAATTTTGAGGCCTTATTTTTTTGTGATTTAAATAAAAATGTACAGTTTTCAGATTTATTCCTATATGTGTACTCTGAGACAATGCTTCTTGCCAAAATTCATAGTTCTATGTCAACGGGAATTACCCTGTAGGTTTTGATTTTTGTGAGTGTCGAAATATGCGGTTTTTACGACATAAACGGCTCTAACTCTTATAAACGATAACTGAGAAGTTTTTTTTATACAACTGCAAGAGACCATAGATATACGAATACAGTTTAAATTTTAACTCGATATCTTTACGCGTTCCCGAGATAAAGAGTCTTGGCATACACACAGACGGACAGACGGACAACAAAGTGATCCTATAAGGGTTCCGTTTTTTCCTTTTGAGGTACGGAACCCTAAAAATATGATTAGTCAGTCAGACAGATTACTAAAAAATTTAGACACGTATTTTTTCTTCTGTCAATTAAAAACAATTGATGAAGATTTATCCCGTTAAAGTTCCACGTGACGTGACGTGTGTCATAAAAAGTATAGGCTTTCGTGAAAAAAGTGACGTCACGAGTGTCACAACCCCCACTCCTAAACTTGGACAAGGTTTTTCTTTGCTATTAATGTTGTTTTATTGAGAAAAGAAAATATACGTGTCCAATATCTTTTGATAATCTAACTCACAGACTAATTATAATAACGTTTTTTTACCCAGTCATCATAGGTAGGTACCTATTGGGCTTTTGATTGAGACACTATAGATGATTTTGTTGTTTAGTTCTCAGAGCAAATAAAAAAATCAAGAGGGAACGTCATTGAACAGTCAAGTGAAGACGGTTTTTTATACATGTGTGAGTGCGTCGCTGTTGCGCCGCCATAGTTCGACTGACAAGCCAAGGCGTAGTTTCCTTGTACGTTGATGTGTGTGTAATTGTCTGTACACGGCGAGGCGTACTTTTGGTTGGCTTCACTTGTTTATTCACAACATTCTCTCTTGATTTTTTTATTTGCTCTGAGGTTTAGTTCTGTTTTAGGTGTAGTTTTGATTTTGAATAAGTACTTAAAGAGCTTTGTTCAAAATTAGGTTCCCTTTATACAGGGTTATTTCTAATCAATTAGCATCATTCTAGGGGCTTATTCTGTACATCAAAACTAACAACTTTTGCTAAACGACCTTCGTTAAAACTCAAAAAAAAAATCAGCTGTTCCATACATTTTGTCGCGGGTGAACTACATTTTTCTATGGATCAACAAATTATTTTTTTGAGTTTTGACGGAATTCGTAGAACAAAAGTTGTTAGTTTTGATGTACAGAATAAGCCCCTAGAAGGATGCTAATTGATTAGAAATAACCCTGTATAGAGACGACATGCCCCATCTATTAGGATCTGTGATGTTACATAAACGTATACCTGAGTAAACGGGAGCTGAGTGAGCTTTGCCACCAGAAAAATATTGAATCTAAAAAAAGAATTATTTCCTAAATTTAGCCTGACTCCGTGAGGTCACAATACCATGTTATTTATATGTGAAATATGATTCCGTGTAGAGCGCCTTTATAATTTTTTTGATAGACAGTGACAGATATTATTTTAATATCCTTATTCGGTTCTATTAGGATTGACAAGGATAAATAGAACTGAAAGAAAAAAAAGGATAAGATACATCAAACGAAATACCAGAAGTTTATACGCGTTCAAGTAGCGAAGCCTCAAAAACTAAAATAGGGTAGTTTGATTTGTAGGTTCAAAAATCAAGTCAATCCGTTGCTCCGTTGCTGCGTGAAAGAGGAACAAATTAACAAACTTTTCGGATTTATAATATTAGTATGAAGTATGATTTCAAAACCAGGTAAACGGTGTTGTTGATGTCAATTTTTGACATTTCATTCAAAAGCATCTACCTATGTCGCAAGTCAAACAAAAATCAAATTTAAATTTTTGTAAGGGAAATCCTTTTGTTTTCTTCCATGTTCCAGTTTAAAACTAAAAGCAGCTAATAACTAGCACGGTTAATATAGTAAAAGTAGTTTTATAGATATTAAATTCCAATCAAAACACCCATGGGAATATAGACCCGAGCAAAAAGCTTGTTATGAATTATGTAAGTGGTAATTATACGTTTGCCTCAGGGTGTTGCATGCAGGAACTCAATTTCCTGGTACTCAAACGCTTTCCCGGTCTTAGGGGGGAAGAGTGGAGGGGCAAGACGTGCGGCGGATTAATTTCCTCGTGATAAAGCATTTCGCGTATGCAAATGTGCTGTTTATTCGAAATTTAATTTGTAGTAGCGCGTGAAAATGAAAAAGTAGAGCTATCTAAGATGTTGTTTTGCAAAGTGTGAGGATTTACAGTGGTGTAAGTGGTGGTTACTCATTTTTAGATAATGAACATTTATTACAATGGGATTATCAAGAAAATGATGAAAATCATCAGCTTTTCCATTCGTGCGAAACGTTTGATGACCTTCCATAGATATACCTTCAGGTGGGTAGTTGCCTCCCGCCGTGGTAGTAGTGCTTCAGAATTGTTCCCATGTTAAAAATCGAAAATGACGTTAAAAGAAGTCGAAACTATTACTCGTGAACTCCAGAACACTGTGATGCTGATGGCTGATAAAATCAACACATTGGAGACGAAGCTCGGTGAGCAGAACACAATAATTCTAAATCTCGTTGACACAATTAATTCTTTGAGATCGGAAATTTCGGGTACATCTACCCGACCCACAATCCAAGTTGAATCATGCACTACACCTATAGAAGCCGCACGACCACGCACAATACGACAAGCGCGCGTTAATGCTAAAGCGGTGATATGTAATAAATCCACGGTCAGTACGAAGAAATCCAACGTAATCGGATCAAAAAATGCATCGGGCGCGACGCATGAATCACTCCCGATGACTGATAGCACCCGGTGCACGAGCCACAAGGTCAACCATCCCACTACCGACCCCACAACTAAGGAATTAGCGACTAACTCGTTATCAGTTGCAGTTAATAGCATTGGGGCCACTAACTTAACGACTCCATCGAACTTGAATAAAAAAATATTAGACGATGCCAGTAAGGATGGCGACTGGAAGCTAGTAAATCGCAGACGGTCAAGTCATAAACAAAGACCCATAGTCATTGGTTCTGGAAAATCTGATGATGAGTTACAGACAATAGAAAAGTTTTTGTATGTGCAAGCTTGGTCGTTTAGACCAGAAACAACAGAAAAAAATGTTCTTAACTTCTTAAACAAAACGACACCATGTGACAAGTACGTCATTGAAAAACGTAAAATTAAAACTGATAAGCACGCAGCCTTTGTTATCGGCTGTCCAGAGGGTTTATTTTCCAAGATAAATTTGCCGACTTCGTGGCCTCCAGGAGTAAAAATCACACAATGGTTTCGGAGGGGCACTGGCGGGGCAGCGCGGGGTGCGCGCTCCGCCGACAAGCCTGCCGCCGTTCCCTCCGCCAGTCGGGCGGCCCTGCAGCACTGATCACACGTCGAACGAATCGCATGCGCCTGCGCCGAGTTCCCGCAACGTTCGATCGATTGTAGTGTGCCATCAAAACATACGCGCAGTAGAAAATAAAACTCAACGAATTGAAGTACTTTTACAGCGTGAATTGAAATGTGATGTCTTAGCCCTCACAGAACACTGGTTACCGTCATCAAAAATGAAGTGCATTGCGATAGACGGCTTCAAATTAGCTTCTAGTAGCTGTAGGAGTTTAACAATACACGGAGGATCGTGTATATTTGTTAGTCAGAACATAAGGACCGTTGAGAACGCAGAAATAGTTAAACTTTCAGAAGAAAGATTTTGTGAATTATCTGCAGTAGACTTATCAGACTACGATGTAACAATTATTTGTTTTTATAGGACATGTTTAGTTAGCGTTAATGATTATTTTACGCGATTCGTGGGAGTGCTCAATAAGATAAACGAACTAGGTATTAATTGTATACTCGTAGGGGATTGCAATATCGATTACCTAGGTTCCGCTGACTCACACTTGCGATATTATTATGATCTATTGTCGACCCATGGCATGGTGAATGAAGTTGATTTCCCTACTCGTGTGACTAGCACCTCAGCGACGTGCCTCGATCACCTGTATTCAAATTTGGGTCCGGGAGCGGTGGAAACATCGTACATTGATACATTTTTATCCGATCACCGTGCAGTTAGAGGCGAGATATCGCTGCCTGATAAGCGCAAGGTCTCGAATGTGGTAAATTATGTTCGATCATTTTCAGCTATGAATTAGCTAAATTTTGTAGCTGCGATTAATAGCATCAACTGGAGTGATGTGCTTTTAAAATACTCTACCGGAACTCGGTTGGCTACTGCAATTATGAATATTATCGCGAATAAATTTAATATATGTTTCCCACTGCGCAAGAGAGTTTGTCGTAATAAGAATAACTCACCATGGGTTACCGAGGATGTCAAGTTATATAAATCTTTAGTGTTTGATATGATTGAACTAAGCAATTTAAATCCGGACAGCCAGCTAATTAATAATATTGTAATTGACATTAAATACAAATATGAATCTTTTCTCTTAAGACAGAAATCTGTTCACTACAACAACATGATTTTATCTAGTGCCAACCGTTCCCGAACCATGTGGAATGTGGTGAACATCGAGAGAGGCAAAAATAATGCCCCTTTTGTTGACTTCTCTGATAACCTTCTTGATTCTGATGGAAATAAGTTTGGTTCAAAAGAAATTGCTTTAAATTTTATGAACAGGAGGTTTCTTTCAGCCGCTGCAGCGTGTAACGCGCCTTCAGCGCACGTAGCTCGCGCCATCTCTATACTGCAATCAAGTAGGGCTCCGGCACTTTGTTCATTCAGACTTCAACCTTTTACAGTCGATGAAGTCTACAGACTGATTACATCACACATCCCACCGAAGGTGTCACAGGATATCTACGGTATAAGTATGAGACTTTTAAGGACGGCTGCTGCTCCTTTGGCGTGGGTGCTTGCTGAACTTTTTAATCGATGTATGAAGGAGGGAGTTTATCCTACTCCTATGAAGATCAGCAAAGTAGCCCCTATATTTAAAGGAAAGGGAAAGAAGACTGATGTGGATTCGTATAGACCAGTGTCTATAATCCCGGCCATATCAAAGGTCTTTGAAAAAGGGCTCAGCGGGCGGCTTGTAAGTTTCCTCAATGATACGAATTGCCTGTCTGATAAGCAGTATGCATACCGTGAAGGCCGATCGACAACTTCGCTGGCGCGCGAGTTAATTCGTCGTATCATCTCAGCTCGTGAGGGAAGAAAACAGGTCGCCGTTCTATGCTGCGACCTATCCAGGGCCTTTGATGTCGCCGACCACGCTTTGCTTTCTGGAAAGCTGTCTGAATATGGTTTCGTAGGGAAAGCTCACAGTCTGCTAAATAGCCTACTTAAAAATAGGTCACAGATAGTGGTCGGAGATGGTGGAGGGATTAGATCAGATCCACAGAAATCGACTATAGGAGTGGCGCAGGGATCGTCAGCATCTAACTTACTGTTCTCACTTCTGCTGAACGACCTGCCTGAAGCAGTAACGACCGCCGAAATTCTTATGTACGCCGATGACGTGGCTGCGATCGTCACGGCGTCAACTGACGATTGCCTAGAACGGAGGCTAAATAGGACAGCAGCGCAGTTGTGTTACTGGTTCTCTACTAATGGTCTCGCCCTTAACCTCACTAAGACACATTTTCTTCACTTTGACCTATCTGGTCGAAGCCGGAAAGCGTTAAATGTAAAAATCGAAGGGACTGTGATAGGTCAAAGCAAGAGTACGACATTTTTGGGATTTGAGGTGGACTCTGCATTGACATGGAATAGTCATGTTGACAAAATTTGTGGTAAAATAGGCAGTGCGTGCTTTGCGCTTAAACGAGTGTCTAGGCTGGCGTCTGCGGACGTGGCCCGGTCATGTTACTTTGCCACGATTCACTCGTTAATACAATATGGGGCTGAGCTGTGGGGCCAGTGTTCTGAATGGAAGAGAGTCTTCCGCCTCCAGAAACGCGCCATAAGAGCAATCGTGCAGGTACCACGGGACACTTCCGTAAGACCTTACTTTAAAAGCCTAAGAATACTCACACTGCCTTCGATAGTCTTATTGCAAGTAGCTATGTATACACGAACTCATATAAATAATGAGACCAATAACCACGACCTAAATAAAAAAATATCCTTGGTGAAGTCTGAAAAACTTACACATGTCATGGGTCCACTTGTGTACAAAAAATTGCCAGGCTCAATAATTTCAGCATCAACGCTGAACAGCTTCAAATTCCGCCTCCAGCGCTGGCTTATTGAGCACTCCTTTTACGATGTAAGTGAATTCTTCGATGATAAAATTATTGATTAATTAATTTATTTAATGTGATGAATGAAATTCAGTTTTATTGATTGTTTTTAATCGTTAATGATTTTTGCTATCTTTTGACTTGTAAATTGTTTTTTACCAAATAAATGAATATGAATATGAATATAAAATAGACCCTATTATGAATAATATAAACCATGAAAAGATCTTGAAGTTACGAAAAAAAACACATTTTGTTCTAATAAATAAGGCCAGAATGATGATGATAGAAGGACATAATATTTTATGCCTTTCTGTAAATTTCTGCACATTACGAAGCAATAATAACTTGTATAAATGTATCCAACAAAAACATTTTCATGTGAAATAATAATAAAGTAAGTAGGTACTTGTAGAGTTAAGGCGTGTAGAGTTAGAAGCTTGGCGCTCCATAAGATCTGACAACTTTTTGAAAGTGCGAACATATACATACATCACATGAAAATGTTTTTGTTGGATTTCACTTCTTTTTGTAGAATATTTATTACAAGAAGTACCTACTTTTATATTAAAGTACCTATTTTCAGATCCCAAAACTTGCGGAAGTTTTATACCAACTTTTATCCCCCAGTTTTAAGGGTTGGGGGGGTGATTTTTCTAGGTCATCTGGATGTGGGTTAAGTTTTTAATCTATAACTCAGTGATTCAGTGAATCAGTCAATGAAACCCCGGTTTATAAACGTTAATATATCATTAACTGTCATTATTAAAAGCAAAATTAACGAAAATTTGTATTCTAGGCTAGCTAAACAACTTTAATAAATAGGCTAAATGTCATAAATTTAGGTTAAATCTTTTAGAGTTATGAAGGGATCAAACTGGCTCGAAATGGTTCGCCTAATATTACACACGTCGCGTCGCCAGTTCCTTTTTCTTAGTCTTGGCTGGACACGCTACCGCGTGTCTAGATATATCACTCCATAATAGGAATTAATTTACAAGATAAAAACCCGATTTATGTAAGTATTTTGCTGACATTATACCTAAAGGTAAAAACGTGGGACTTTAATTTCACATCAATGTTATTTTGTGATAGATAATTTAATACAATTTTATCGTATTATTCTTTTTAAGTACGCTAGATGAGACGGTAAAGTGGAGAGTGAGGCGTAGGATTCTCATTCTCATTCTCATTTGAAGTAGGGGCGATAAGTCCTGCACTGACGTCCCGCATGGGGTGTTTTGTGCATTTCCCCCTCCAGCGTCTACCCCAGCCAGCCCAGCTCCTTAAAATAACGGAGTGTGGCTCTGGGCCGCTGGCAAGTGAGGCGTAGGATTGTCCGCCTACCAACAAAGGCGTGATAACCTAATAAAAAGAATAAAGATAAATACATTTAAATCCTAGATCTAAAATTATATTTCTTATCTAACTAAAATATTTGTTTTTCGACAGATTGAACCAGAAAAATCGTTGTGGGTTATTTTTTAAAGTATTAGGTGTTATACCTGGATAAAAACATATCAATGATAATAACACGTTTACCTATACAGGGTCACTTCTAAAACACCGGCAACCTCGCAGGACTAAATACTTAACACCATAAACAACAACATTTGTTCTACGACTTTTGTAAAAATTAAAAAAAAAAAAAAATTTGTTGTTCCATAGAAAAATATAGTTCACCCGCGACAAAATGTATGGAACAGCTGATTTTTTTTTGAGTTTTGACGAAAGTCGTAGAACAAAAGTTGTTGTTTATGGTGTTAGGTATTTAGTCCTGCAAGGTTGCTGGTGTTTTAGAAGTAACCCTGTATAACTGTCACGTTATGATCCGTCTTGTTAAAAATTAAAAAATAAAGCGTACTTACAAATAATAATTATTTTTCGCAAAAAATGGTAAAACCTCCATCGTGTACAAAATTCGAATATTTCGCTCGAATTGTTTACATTATTGTTGATTTTTCATGAACGGTTCAGCTGATATCTGTAAAATTTAAATGGAACCACCTCGGGAGTATACCCTTTCGAACTAAAAAATAATTTTTTGATTCGGTTCATAATTGGCGAAATTATCGATAAACGTGTGTTCATTGATAATTTCAACAAAAAAAAATACATACAGACGAACATAGAACCTCCTCCTTTTTGGAAGTCGGTTAAAAAGCGTGCCATGCTTGGGAGTCAGAACTCGTGACGTCATGCCGTGACGTGAAGCCATGAAGTTCTGCGTGACGTCACGCGGAACTCTAACGTGCTATGTCGTAATTGAGAAAAGAAATAGGCTTTTGAAGTACAATGAATTTTAATGGTGTATACTCATTATTAATTACAACGTTTACTATGATTCCATACATTTTGTCAAGAATCTCTAAATGTTCCTATGGTGTACTATAGGAAAATTTGTTTACAATTATCAGCAAACCCCTGAAAATATCGGTACGTTTAAAAGTATTGCCTTCTGCAGCAGTAGTAGAAACGGTTTGTAGCTACGTTACATAAGAAATACCAACATGAGCTTGTTATAAAAGCTACCATTGATGCTATTTTGATCCGACCGTACAATACAGGAACTTCTCTATCCAAACTGCCTCTATAAACAACACAAGCCATGTTTCCAAGTTATTCGACCCTCATCACAACAATGATTAGCAAAAACTGGCTTCCAAAGGTCCGTTCTGAAGGTCATCCCTGGGCCATGTAGGGACATTACTCAACACCCGCTGTCAATGCAGAAATAATGTTCCCTAAAGGTCACAAGGACGAATATTGTCCTTTTAGACGGCTTTTGTTTGGAACAATCTTGTATCTAATGTTCCTAGGGTTCAGATGTTACTAAGGACTTAGGTACATAAGTCTTGTCTAGATCGCTGTATGAATGTGTAAGGTTAACAAATGACTAGTAATGAAGGTACATTGCTAGTCATTTTTATAGAATATGATAATATGTTAACCCATGACAGGCGATTTAGTCATGTCTACCAACCATGGTAGACATGACTAAATCGCCTGTCAAGCCAGGCCAAGCCTAGAGAAGTTTGGTGGATTCACCTACTACATCGAATTTCTTAACGAATTTTTCCTTCACCTAAAAGCCAGTGGTGAGAAAATCTAAAAGTACATAAATTCCAAAGAACTCATTAGTACTAGACTGGAATTAATATGATACAATGACTTTATTGGTCTATGAAACTAGGTGTTCAAAAATTATGTAGATGTGGAAAATATTAAATAACAATGTTTCTCTAGCTTATATACATAATATTGGCTAAAAATTAAACGAATACACGTATTTGAACGCAATTAACTGATTTTTTTTAAATAGTTATTAAAATTATCAGTCATGTCAAATAATGTCCACATAAAACAAAATAAAATGTCAATGCCGATTATTTCACTCAAAATAGCCTATGCAATATAGTTTACATTCTTATCTGTTAGGAACATGTTTACAGTGTAGTAGGCTTTCTTAATCAATTAGAACAGAACGAGATGTGTAACAATATTAAAACACAAAATAATTTAATTGCTAGTGATCCCATATTCAACTCAACGCAAAGCAATTCAAAGGCAAAATACCTATTCAGAAAAAAATTGAACAAAATAAAATTCGAGTTTACTGACTTACGCCATATTATTTAACTTTTTAAAGGTATTAAAAAACAAGACCTATTTTGTGATCATTAATTATTCAAAAGACATCAATCAAATATAACCTTCGGGTAGTAACAAAAATTCCAAGTTGTTGGAGACTTCGGAACCGCTTTATTTTCAAAGTAAAAGCCAATTTAACGGAATTAAAACGCGAAGAAGCCATCAATCTAAAGTTTGGAAAATTTGTTACATAGATGTTTGGCTGTACCACAGATCTACTGAGATGAGACAAATACTCGTACATGTCGTTGTGAATTAATTTTCTACAAAACCACTTGCTTAAAATCACGAGTACGCGTAGCGTTAATCATCACACTTATATTATAAATTCGAAAAGTTTGTCGGTTTGTTCCTCTTTCACACAGCAACGAAGCAACGGATTGACTTGATTTTTGGCATGGATATAGTTCAAGGGCCGGAAACTGACATATGCTACATTTTATCAAGAAAAAAATAAAGGTTCCTGTGGGATAGCACAAAACTCAAAATACCACGCGGGCGGAGCCGTGGGCAAAAGTTAGTATAATATAATTATTTATACATATTAAAATTATTCTCCTGAACGTGTCTGTCAATGACAACCCCTGGCCATGGTAATATTATCTAATATGGCCCTGGATCTTATATGGCTCAAAAGACCGAACTTTTTTGAATTACCTGTTGCAAGGCACACAGTGCAACTGGCCACTGGCGATATAATTTATATGTAGACATAAGAAGGCTTTGGGCGGGTCTTATTGATAAGGCATTTGACGTCCTGATCTCGTTTGGCGTCCAGATCTTGTAGACGCTTTTCCTCAAATTTAGCGACAGCCTTGTAGACTAAAGTTGCGCTTTCTCAAACTCACAGAGTCAGAATCAAGTCAAGTACAAATCACGTATCCATAGGCGCAAACACAACACTATATTTTAAAGTATGTTTCATAAATACACTTTGCAGTGTATGTTTTTTTGCTTCATCTAATTATTTCGGGCACTGAATGGAAGACCTTTCTCTACATCTCTATGTTGTACCTAAGGTATAGGGAAACCCGCATGAAAATAAAGTTACAAAGTACGCAACTTGTTTCGCAAGACTTTTTTCGACATCGGTTTCTAAGTACAAGTACAAGGGTGGTTGATCACAATTATTCTACCGATGGCAAAATAGGTTATTGTACGAAGAAATATGAAATAAGGCATTTTACAGAACGTAGATTAATTTTATTTTATTATAGCATAATTGACTATTTCTAGAGTTTATAGTAAAATATTTTTTGGTAAATTTTTGCTCCCCGCTTTGCCCATGTGAGTTTAGGAAAATACGTAACCCAAGTCAATCTCTGACCAGTAAAACTATTTCCAAAATTCATAGACCAGGGTCGATCATTTTTAAAACCAAAAAAAATAATAGTAGGATGAAACCCATTAGAAAAGGAGGGGAATATTAAAAAAATGAAAGGAAAAATAATTTACGGGCGATCTGAGGTCGGGAAGGGGATGGGGGTGAGTTTTTAAGGGTAAAAAACGGTTTTTCTCGATTTACGGCAAAACTAAAAGTCCTATCGAAAAAAGTCAAATGGCAAAGTTGTAGGTAATAAAAAGATCTAAAACTTTTGTCTTGACACTTTTTTCACATAACCTGGAGTCAATTGAGAGACGAGCCAGGAGGCTGATTGACAACGACACCTTGACTAAGACGCAGCTGCAAAGTCTTGAGCATCGTCGCAAGGTAGCGTGTTTGTCGGTCTTTTACCGGCTACACTTCGGAGAGTGCGCCCAGGAGTTGCACAATCTGGTCCCCCCTGCCCCTTTCTTCTATCGTACGGCTAGACGGACGCGACCAAAGCGCCACCCTTTTATGGTGGACATTCCGCGCGTTAGAACCAAGCGTTTCGAATCCTCATTCCTCATACGAACAGCCGAAATGTGGAATGCTTTGCCTGGGTCTGTCTTCCCGTTAAAGTACAACGTGAGTGTCTTCAAATCCCGAGTAAATAGGTATCTTCTAGGTAAGCGTGCTACACCCTAGACCGCACATCTGCTTAACATCAGGCAGTGTGTAGTCAAACGCAAACCTATTCGAAATAAAAAAAAAAAAAAAAAAACCTAAAATTTATGTAAAAAATTTGAAAAACCAAGTTTTTGGTTTTTTAATTTTATCTTTTTCAATTTTTATAAACGATGTTGTATACTGTACTGTATTTCGAATACTGGTTAGGCTAACGGTTGTAACAGCTGCTACGAAATAGTAGGTATGTATGTAGTAAGACCCAGACCCGCCTAGCCCCTTCCCCACTTCTCCAAGAAATACCTTTTGATGGGCTACAATTTTTCGTAGGTCACTCAGGTATATAATTTATCTTAAAATAGTTATAAATAGGCATCTACGCATATAATTTAAAGAAGATTCGACAACTTTCTCCAAATATTGTAGATGTCTTATTAAATATTAATTTTATTAACTTATTTGTTTGTGAATTATAGTAGTATATTTTTATTTGCAATTTTTTTGTTATCAATGTAACATGTAATCTAACGTTTTTTGAGTAATTAAAGTGTAAATTTTAATAAATAGCTCAAAATTATTTATAATAATTTAAAAAAACTTTCGAATTCGAGTTTTTTCGATTTTTTGCATTTTCTGAGAAGATTTACTATAGTAACATATTTTTTTTTTCACCATCGGAAATTAGAGATTTCAACAAACAGAAAACATACCAACTTTTTAAAAAAAGCTGATATTTTGACGGGTGAATTTTCGATTGAAAATTAGGGTGTTTTTTCGATATTAATTCAAAATAAGGTGAAAAAATTAATATTTTTAATCAAATAAATTACAGCGTATTTGAGACATAAAAAGGTAAGTTTTCACCAAATTTCGTTAAAAAAAATATTTTTGTAAAAGATAAAAATAAAAAACCAAAAACTTGGTTTTTAAAATTTTTCACATAAATTTTGAGGTTATGTGAAAAAAGTGTCAATACAAAAGTCTTAGATCTTTTTATTACCTACAACTTTGCCATAGGACTTTTTTCGATAGGACTTTTAGTTTTGCCGGAAATCGAGAAAAACCGTTTTTTACCCTTAAAAACTCACCCCCATCCCTTTCCCGACCTCAGATCGCCCGTAAATTATTTTTCCTTTCATTTTTATAATATTCCCCTCCATTTCTAATAGGTTTCATCCTACTATTATTTTTTTTCACTTTTTATTATTTTTAAAGGCTTCTACCCTGGTCTATCATGCAAAAATCGAGATGATACGGTGGTCGCTCAGTTGAAGTGTGAAAGACTAACAAAAAACCAACAAATCAACAAATATATTTATAAAAAATACTTGAAGATTGTTTTCCACAAAACTTAAATGGTCAAAGTTTAAACATATTTTAATTGAATTAGAATATATATATTTTTTTAAACTTAAGATAATAATAATATATTAACACTAGCTGCGCCCCGCGGTTTCACCCGCGCAGGTCACGATTGTGTTGGGTACAATACTGAGTAAAATGTCTTGGTGGCAATTTAACAATTAGGTAGGTAGATCTGAAAAGCCGTGGTGGTCTAGCTGTAGTGACACCCGCCTTACAATCATGAGGTCGTGGATTCAAATCCCAGTCCCGCACCAATAAATTCTTTGGAATTTATATACAGAATTTCACACCACTGGCTTTTCGGTGAAGGAAAACATCGTGAGGCAACCTGCATAATTATGTTAGTAGAAGAAATTCGATGGCGTATGTGAATCCACCAACCCGCACTGGGCCAGCGTGGTGGATATGGCCCAATCACCTTTCACGGGTAAGCCTACGTCTTGCAGTGGACTATTAAAAGGCTGTTACAGTACAGAACAGTAAATTTATATCTCACACTGATTAGAAGCATCATATTATTGTTTAGTGTAGGTATCACCCTTCGTGGGTGCGTACTGGTACAGTAGGTAACTATTATTAAATATAAATTTTTCTTATGTTACTTTGATTATATTCTATTGTATATTATAGGTATTTTTAAAGGCAGGTTAAAGGTTGCGCTGCAGCATTATTGGTGCTCCTACCTTAAGGAGCACCTTATGTAGCAAGCATTGTCTCCTGCTGGAGACTATGCTAAACGCCACCCTGATCAACAGATTCTTTGATTTTACGTATCTAACTATTTAAAAAAAATCAGTCAAAAAAAGTCAACAAAATCGGTTCATAATTGTCCATAAATAATCGCGTAACTCACAAACACAAAAACATGCCGCTGAATTGAAAAACTTCTTTTTTGAAGTCGGTTAAAAAGCATTGGTATGCATCACGCACTCATGCATTGCGATTGCGATTTTGCGATTGACAATGTAATTTCCTCACTTTCTTATAGGTAAATAAATGCTCACTATTAAACTAATTATGTTTGCAGTACCTACGTAGTAAGTATTAATTTACCAAGGAAATATGGGATGATATTATAAAGAAAGTGAGGTCGAAAAAGTGGCAGAAAAGCTATGGCCGCCTCCTCTATTATGTTGACTCATTGGTTTCAAACAATCTGGATATCAAACATGTCAACATGTCATTTTGACACAATAATTATTCTGTTCAAATTTTGATTAATCAATCAAATACACTAAAAAGTTTTAATTCCGACGTCGAAGTCATCCGTCCCCAAAATAGCATTTTGCTGTTTTTAACGCTGATAGGCGATATAATTCAGAAAAATACGAAACACGTGGTCAATTAATTTTGTTTAAGTATATCTATGCCAAATTTCAACTCAATCGGCCCAAGGAATCGTGTCCTCCCATACTAATTTTGCAAAATCCGTTCTTAGTGAGCACCTATATCCTGAAAAGAATCCCCATGAAAAATTTGAGACTCCTAGCACTTATAGTTTTTGAGATTTCGTGATAGGTGAGTCAGTGAATCACGATTTTAGGTTGGGGAAAAAGTATTTTCGCATTATAGTATACGTATGAACTTGTAATAAAATCTCTTTGGCAATACTATTTGTATCTGACTGGTTTTGGTATCATTGAAAGTTTAAATTTTAAAGAACATAATTCCAAATTCAAATTAAGAAAATGTGTGATTTTCATTTGTTTTTCATAGTGCCAAGATGAGTGAATCTAATGAAAAAATTCGATACATTTGAAAATTCTACTACAAAAAAGGTAAAAATGCAACGCAAGCCGCGAAAAAAATTGTTTATGGACCTAGTGCAGTGTCTGTGAGAGTAGCACAAATTTAGTTTAAGCGTTTTCAATCCGGAAATTTTGATGTCAACGACACACGTCGCTCTGGTCGCCCTATTACGGATAAAATGGATGCTTTTTTTAAAAAAGTGGAGCAAGATCGGCATATCAGTAGTTGCGACGTAGCTGAAGAACTGGGAATTGACCACAAAACAGTTTTGGCGCATTTGAAAAAAAACTGGGTACACAAAAAAGCTCAATATTTGGGTACCTCACGAGCTCACTGAAAGAAACCTAATGAACCGTATAGAATGTCGAAGTCAAGTACTGCACTCATATTCATTTGTGATTCTTTATTACGACGTAATGAAACCGAACCATTTTTGAAGAAGCTGATAACTGGTGATGAAAAGTGGATCACGTACGACAAGAACGTGCGAAAAAGGTCGTGGTCAAAGGCCGGTCAGGCTTCACAGACTGTGGCGAAACCTGCGTTAAATCGCATTAAGGTGATGCTGTGCGTGTGGTGGGATTGGAAGGGCATTATTCAATATGAGCTGTTACCACCAGGCAGGACCATCGATTCTGAACTCTACTGCGAACAACTGCACTGAGAGAAAAACTAACAAAAAAATAGTAATCTTTACTAAAATTTTACTAAATCCGAGGACAACAAATGACCTGTAATAAATACAAATCGATTTTTGTTAATGCAATTAGTAGGTATTACGATATCAGTTCTGTTATATGTAGTAAGGTCCCAGTAGCTTCAATAGATTAGCTTTGTAATATCTAGTAAAGTCCATAGTACTCTTTACTAAAATGTTACTAATCCCGAAGACAACAAATGCCCTGTTAAAAATACAAATCGATATTTAGTAGGTATTACTAATACCTGTTTTGTTATAGCTAGCAAAGTCAAAGTAAAATCTTAGTAAAGAATACTAAAGATTTTACTAATTCCGAGGACAACAAATGCCCTGTAAAAAATACAAATTGATATTTAGTAGGAATTATTAATACCTGTTTTGTTACATGTAGTAAGGCCCCAGTAGATCCAATAGATTAGTTTTGTAATATCTAGTAAAGTCCTAGTAATTTCGAAATTTTAGTTTTGTATTATCTATAAACCCCTAGTAATTTTAATAGAATAGTTTTGTAATATCTAGTCAAGTCTTAGTACTTTCAAAAGTTTAGTTCTGTATCATCTAGTAAACACCTAGTAATTTTGATAGATTAGTTTTGTAATATCTAGTAAGCCTTAGTACTTTCGAAAGTTTAGTTCAGTATTATCTAGTAAAAGTCTAGTAGTTTCAATAGCTTAATTTTGTATTATCTAGTTGACTTTTGTAATGTCTAGTTTAGTTCTGTGTTATCAATTTAGTAAACCCTATCCAAGAAAAAGTTATAAAACACTTCAAATTGAAATATTAAAAACTGTATACCTACTTATAACAATTACCTATAAGTATACAGTTTTAAATATTTCAATTTGAAGTGTTTTATAACTTTTTTATGGAAAGGGTTTATTAAGTAGATATCACAGAACTAAACTAGACATTACAAAAACCAACTAGATAATACAAAATTAAGCTATTGAAACTACTTGAGTTACATATCTTACAAAACGAATCTAAGGTTATAAACTAAAAAATCTAAATGTAAGATACAAGGTGAATAATAATTGCAAACATAAAAATAAAGATTCAAGTGAAGTCATATAAGATATTTATTAAGTAATACACATTTATAATATAACACACCAAAACAGCCACATGTACAATAAAACATAATTTACATTGCCGGCGAGTATAATGTATTCACGGAGAGTTACTCCGTAGATTCTGGGTAAAATTGTCAATTTTCACTTACACTGGTTAAATCTGTACTTATGACACTACACTATTAAACACAGTTAGTTGGTACGCACTGAGCTTCATTCTCCATGTTTACACTTCTGCACGCAACGACGAAATGGCTGCTGGAAAGGCGGGATCGTATTCACTGAGACCCCAATTACTCAGTAAGATGACTGTATAGCTGTTATAACAATGACTCCTGGGTAAGATTGTCAATTGTCACTCACAGTGTTTAAATCTGTTGGTAAAACACAGTTTGTTGGTACTGAACTTCACTCTCCATGTTTACTCTACTGCAAGCAACTACGAAATGGCTGCTGAAAAGGCGAGATCGTATTCATAAAGCAAAACACACCGGACACTTTACTGGAAATAACAAAAACATTCGTTGAAATTACTTAGCTTATTGCTGGATTTACAAAATAGATAGTGTCTTGAAATTAATAAAGCCTCATGTTTGAAATTATTCTTCCTTTCTATACAAATGACAATCGTGTTTTGAAAATGAATAAACCCACGCTTGTAATTACAAAACAAGGTAAATCAATTTTTTTTCATCTTCCAAACCAGTGGTATATCAGATACCAATACTTGTCTATACCAGTACCTATCTAGGTACCAACGCGGTGGATTTTTTTTGTAAGTACATAGTACTAATCGCCTAAAAGCATGTCAAACCCTACGAAGTACTCGTATGATACTTAGTGTACTGAATTACTGAAACCAAAGCCAAAGCCGTCAAATAAGAATATTTCAACGACGTTGGCGGGAACAGAAAACGCGGATCTTAATTCCAATTAATGCAATTAGAATTAATGCATAAGTATTAATTTGAGATTTTTCGAGTATTAAAGTGTAAACTTATCTCGTATATTATTCCAGTAACTTCAGTGCCCTTACCATGACTTTTGATAGTAAACGTAAACTTTTTTCCGTTTCCGTTTAATAGCTTCATATTATTATATTTAACCATACCTTATTAAATTTTAAAGCTAAAAATTTGCTTTTTATTTGTAAGCGTTTAGAATCCAGCAGCTATGCTTATTCTTCACTTTTTTTACTCTTTACTCAAGACTTGCCATAGCGTAAAATCATTTTATTATAATTTGTTCTGGGAAAAATATTGTTACTACTACTTATGATCTAATATTTGCTATTGTTATAGGCGAAAAGTTTACGTTTTATGGCTAATTTTGTCAATTTTATAACTTTATTTGTTGTTGAAAAGCAATAATGCTTTGTTTGGGAATTGTGTCATCTTGTAATTTCAATTGAGATTATTATCGTAAGAGCGTTTATAATGTTTGTTTCTGAAAGGATCAAATATGAAGGAATCAAAATATGACAGTACGTCATATTTTGATTCCTGTAGGCCACGCGGGCGAAGCCGCTGGAAGCTCATAATAATTAAAGCGTGTTCCTTGGAATTACAAAAAGGGATAAACTAATTATATTTGTTGTACCAAATAAAGTTCTTGCTAAATTTTACAAACGTGTGTTGAAGTTAAATAAGCGAGTTATTTGGAATTGCAAAACGGGAAAAACTAAATAATTATGTTGTATCAATATTCTTTTCTCAACTTTACTCAATCAAAGTTCTTTATATATTTCACAAACGTCTGTAAAAAATTAATAAAGCATGTTCTTTGGAATTACAAAAAGGGGAAAACTAAATATTATTGTTGTACCAATTAAAGTTATTTCTAATATTTACAAACGCGTGTTGAAATTAATAAGGCATGTTGCTTGGAATTACAAAAACGGAAATACTAAATATTTTTGTTGTATCAATTAAAGTTCTTTCTAAACATCACAAACGTGTGTTGAAATTAATAAAGTATGTTGTTAGGAATTACAAAAAGGGAAACACTAAATATTATTGTTGTACCAGTTAAAGCTATTTCTAATAATTACAAACTAGTGTTGAAATTAATAAAACGTGTTGCTTGTTATTACAAAAAGGGATTTATTAGATATTTTTGTTGTACCAATTAAAGTTGTTTCTTATATTTACAAACGGGTGTTGAAATTAATAAAGCATGTTGCTTGGAATTATAAAAAGGGTAAAACAAAATATTTTTTATGTACCAATTAAAGTTCTTTCTAAAAATCACAAACGTGTATTGAAATTAATAAAGCATGCTCTTTGGAATTACAAAAAGGGGAAAACTAAATATTATTGTTGTACCAATTAAAGTTATTTCTAATAATTACAAACGAGTGTTGAAATTAATAAAGCGTGTTGCTTGGAATTACAAAAAGGTAAAACTAAATATTTTTGTTGTACCAATTACAGTTATTTCTAATATTTACAAACGCGTGTTAAAATTGAAAAAACATGTTACTTGGAATTACAAAAAGGGTAAAACAAAATATTTTTGTTGTACCAATTAAAGTTCTTTCTAACAATTACTAATGCGTGTTGAAATTAATAAAACAAGATGCTTGGAATTACAAAAGGTAAAAACTAAATCTTTTCTTGTACCAATAATTTTATATTTTCTAAAAATTACAAACCCGTGTTGAAATAAATAAAGCGTGTTGCTTGGAATTACAAAAAGGTAAAACTAAATATTTTTGTTGTATCAACTATAGTTAATTCTTAAAATTACAAACGTTTTTTAAAATTGATTAAAAGTATTACTTAGAATTACAAAATAGGTAAACTGTTAGAAACACAACTACCTTTTCTTGAAAATAGTAATCGAATTTGCGGAATTTACAAAACTCTAACAATATTTACTATAAATTTGTAATAAATATTAAACTTTTGCAATATCTGCATTTACTAAAATCGTATTTTAGGAATTACAATTACAAAAACAAAACTGTTAGTAAAAAATAATAAAAATTGCAAATACAGCAAAACTTTGCTAAATTATACTAAAATTTAGTGTTTTCGCCAAATACAAAGCACTTTTGTAATATTTAGTTGCGATTTTTTTCTCAGTGTGATGAGATTAAAGCAAGAAGTTGAGAGAAAGCAGCCGGAATTAATCAACAGAAGGGGTGTGGTTTTTCATCATGATAACTCTAGACCTCACACATCTATAGCCACTCAGCAAAAATTAAGAGAGTTTGGCTGGAAGGTGTTAATGCATCCGCCGAATAGTTTTGACCTTGCACCTTCAAATTTACACCTCTTCAGAATTATTTAGGTAGTGTCAGGTTAACATCACGAAAGGACTGCCAAAACCACTTGTCGCGGTATTTTGATCAGAAGGCCCAAAATTTCTATAGCAATGGGATCATGTCCCTACCTACAAGATGGCAAAATGTTATCGAACAAAATGGTACCTACATACTTTAGTTAAATGTAAATAAACTATATTAAAAAATGTTTTGATTTTCTTAAAAAATGCGAAGAAACTTTTTCCCCAACCTATATAAGTATAGATACACATTCATAAGTATTTTTAAGCACGTAGGTCATTGAAGGTATACCATAGAGACTTAAGAACGCTTTTTAATGGTACCGCAAATTTTAGACGATATAAGCATAATATATTACGAGTTTCTATTACAATATACCTATTAAGAGTTTTTATTCTATTTTACACTAATAGTAGGTAGTTAAATTAATTTTATACATCGCGGTTTTTCAACCATTTTAAATTGAGTCGGATCGCTCGCAGTTAAGAAATACCAACTGTAGAAACAAAGTTTGAAAAGAGAACTGAGCTGTTTGCTCATTTCCTGTTAGAACTAATTGAATTCAAGAATCGCTCGACAGAACGGAATAAGCTATATTTCGCTGACACGGCAGCTGACCGTTTGGCAAATGGCCAGAGAATCTGTGGCCCAATTTTTGTTGAACTTTTTTGAACCATTCGTGGTATAATTCAAATAAAGCCCACAGAACGCTAGATATGACCATACCACAGAGATTTAGAGAGCTAATTTATTTATATTTTTTTGCCTGTCGCGCCGTCGCGTAGTTTTACTTGGTGTTCTTTAGCGATCATCGAAGTTAGGCACCGTTCAGCACGGACAGTCTTCGGATGAGTGACCGTGGGTGGCACTTACAAGCGCTACCGTGACTCGGATAACACTTTAGATTGTAGGCCCCAATGGGGACCTTCAAAAAAAGTCTTGCGCGATTCGCTCCGAAATTCGAACCACTTGCGGGGCGGAACGCTGTAATACCATTGTTTGTTGTTTTTACCATTTAGCCATGTCAGAGGCCTTCAGGCCGCTTTAAAACTGACTTCAGGGCTAGCCACCCGACCAATACTAACTTACTTACTTACCTACCGCATTAGACAGTTATATGTAGTAAATTCTCACACACCGCAAAATGCGTGTCTTCGAAACGTACATTGCATGCGACAGCGCATTTAAATAAGCGATTTGTTGTTCTCCTTGAGTCATAATTAAGTATGTAGTCTATGTACGTAATTATTGCGGTTGTAATTTTAAGCAGAGAGTTTCGTTGGAAGTTGGATTGAGATGATATCTAATATCACGAGATCTGTGGGCCATACTCACGGTAGTTTATTGGGTGAAATATGATTTTGAACGGACCAGTTTGTGAACTTTTTGGGAGCTGACCTTTTGATGGTTTCGTTGTGTTTTTTATTTCACTATCTGAGGTTTTGAACTCCTAGTAAAACTGCGCGTTATGAACGGAAAACAAAAGTTAGGTTTATTGCTTTTCAATATAATTAACCACTTTTACTATTTTAGTGTGACTACAAATTCATAAGCAATACTCTAAAATGTAAAGTTCTCGAGTGCAGACCACGTACCAGCATACGCAGCGTAGGATCCATACATAGGTACATTTTGTCGAGGTTCGGCGAACTTTTTGTAAGTTATTAGATTTTTTGCCACTTTGGGTTTGCTCTCATAGTAAAACTTGGTCATAATGATGAGAACTTCTACATTCTACAATATTGCTAACAGCTAAGTTTCGAATACATGCGAGTTGGGGTTTGCGCAAAATTACTCATATCAAGAGTGCACATTCTGCGTAGGTATCTATAGTATATTGCAAACAGATTGTTTGCAATTTTTGTATAATAGTTGATTGTTTCACTCTGAAAAAAAATTCGAATCAGGGAACTGAAACAATCAACTCCTGGCAAAAGACCCCTAAAATAGACTTTTGCGCAAGTTATATTTATGGCGCTGGCTGTTTTGTTACCATTTATTTGTTTTTTTTTTTGTTTTGTTTTCCATGTAGAAAAAGTTCAACAATTCAACTGATCAATTCACACAAATGTTTGTAAAAATGAAGTGTTTGTTTCAAAGTACAATACTTTTCTAGAGACAAACTTGGTAGAAATGGTATAAAACATAATACACGTTCCACTGTAAAAATATGTTTGATCTAAATATACCTAGCCATTCTCTCCGGGGCGGGTATTGTTTTCACAAACACGGTGTCACAGCACGAAAACGTACACGAGTAGTAGCCTGGGAGGTAAGCGCAAAAAATGAAACTACTTTTAAAAGCTGAAAATTGGCGTGTGGGTAAAATAACAATAAAAAAGTTGATGAAATGATTTTTTTATTTGCTTCTCACACTAGGTGTATAGAAACTTTCTTTTTGTGATAAACATTTCAAAAATTGACGCGTTCGCAGGATTTGAACCTGCACATCTCTGGGATTCTGGCCCAGATGCTTTGTCCAAATTAAGCTACAACGCTGTCTGCGAATACGTGGAATTAGTGAAAGTGTTTTTTCATTTTTTACCTTGCATTTTTTGCGCTTACCTCCTGGGCTATAGGTACATAAGTATTTCATTCCTTCGCCTTTAAGTAGGGAACAAGAGCGATCGTGTTTATAAATACGCATAAACACTAAAGCCCGAGGAAAATAAAAAAAACGGAAATTTATATTTTTGCACTCCCTACGGCTCAAGGTCAACATATTGTGGTAGTGACTTATGAATTCACATAAGCCATGTTTAGCATCCCTTTCAAAACTGCCTAATCGAATAAAAGCCTGATGTAACGTGATGATTCTGTGAAGTGAAGTCGATGGTGTTTCTTCAAGATTTGGTGACTTTTAAGGTCCTCATTTTTAGTTGCTGGTGGTGCAAAAAATGGTGGACTTTATTGGAAATGTAAGTTATTTCCAATAAAGTCCACCATTTTTTCTTCACTATCACTCCTGATATCATCTTGAGGAACAAAATCGTGAGGGTCACATCAGGAGAAAAATCATCTTCATGTTCCAAGTGACGCAATTTCGTCTGGATTTAGGTATCTAGAAGACGCCATTAGTATTTTATTTCCTAAAAATAACATATTTAGTAATAACATCAAATGCAACAGTACGACAAGCAAAAAATAACAACAATACCGCAAACTTATAATAATCGCAAAACTTACACAAAGCCCAATCATACGTCAGATTGACGTGCATCATTGTGATTACAATTAATTGGAGGCACTTACCGAAGCGACACAGTCGTCTCCTGTTAGGTTTCGACGGGCACTAGGTCAGTTTGGAAGGTCGTGACGATTTAACAAAGTTTGCAAAAGATATAGCGATTTTTTGTCGGCGTGTACGTCAAAACGACGTACATTGGGCTTCTAGGGTTAAAAACAAAATACTAATTCGAAAACGTATACTCCGAGGTGGTCTCATTTAAATTTTATTGAAATTTGCAGAGTCGGTTTTGATTAATCAACAATAATGTCATCGACATGGCATTTTTTCTTACATTTTGATGAATATAATGCACATGTATAAAAAATGTTCATGGATGTCACATCAATTCGTGCAAACTGTTCGAATTCTGTACACGGTGGAAGTCGGTGGGGCCATTTTTTGCGAAATATAGTTATTATAGAATAGCTGATGTTTTTATTGGCACTTGTTTACTATTGAATTATGGACTCCCAGAGTGTGAGTACAATGATATCCTAGAATGTACATCTCCATCGTCTAGAGAAACACCCAGTTGTTATATATAACTAACACCAGATATACCACGTACGTTACTCTCTGGAAAATGTTCAGTACAATGCTTTAGTTGTGTCGAAGAGTATTTCTAAATCCATCTGTATCTGAAGCTTTGAAACTGAATAAATCCCTTTGTCCGTTGTATTTTGTATCTAAAAGAACATTAACCAACTGAGCCAGCCCGCCTCCTACGCAAGCGTCAAATTTTTGAAGTGCTTATATTACCACCAACTTATAGCGTTGACAAAGATAACTCTTTGAGATAAAATCTAGTGTGGAAAGCGCTCAAAATAAAATCATAATATTAAAAAAATAATAATTGGGAATTGTTTCAATTAAAGAATCTCAATTGAAAATTAAATATGACAGTAATGTTTGATGCATATTTATGGTAATATTCATTTAATTGGAAAATTTAAAATTGTATTTTTGGTAAGAGGAAAAGTGAAGAAAATAACAATAAAATTCCATCATAACTAATTTTCAAATCTCGTCACCACTGTAAGAGCTTTTTTAACGGTCCAATTTTGAAGTCTCAGTTCATGAAGAGCGAAGGCTAAAACCACGCTGGCCTTAACTGTGTTGGCGAATCCCCATATAGTATGGAATTTCATCAACATTTCGTCGCGATTTGAAAAAAATATTAATCAACCGAGAAGTTGTAACAAAACTAACACTAACGAATTATGAATGAAGATTATACGAATTTTTAGAACCGTACAATCCCAGACTACCCCATAACAAATATTAGTGTAAATAATCGACATGAACACAACTAAGCATATCAAAATCTACGAACAAATACTTCTCATATCCGTTTTCGTTCCCGGCTTTGTATTCAGCACTCGTGTTTATTTTCTAAGGCAATATTTGCAAATCGTCCCAGCTGTCAGCGTGGGAAATAGGGATGTCAACGGGCAAGTACCCGAACGATATTTTATTACATCGTCTCGGGACAGCAGTGGAAAATCGCTTATGTGCGTGAGCTTAATGGCGTTGAAAAGATTTATGGCCTACCCCTAGCACACTCCTACAGATTAACCCCTGAACAGTGACACTATAGTAGCGCGATAACTCTTTGGGATTCGAGCGGCGGATGCGAGAGGCATTGTGATGGCAGAGTTAGATGTATGTGAATTGGACGTTTGTTAAAACTGTTTAGGCAAAAATTCAAGTTTTAATAATCAGAGAAGTCTAGAAACGATCAAGAAAAAATAAATAACAAATGAGTCCAAAAGAAAAATAAATAAAGAAAACGTAATACATACTAAGCTATAGGGTATAAGATACCTTAAGACCTACGCTTTTTATTTTCATCATTAACCCTCTTACCGCAAAAGTTTTACGCACGCTTTAGACAATGTTTTAACAGTACAAATTGCGCCATAAAATAGTGTTTAAAGCGTTTTTAAATCTTTTGTGGTAAGGCCATAATTGTGTTACACTAGTTTTAGCTCAGTTGTTAACTAACTTATCTAACTGAACAATTACTGATTGATCAATTATATATATTACCCATGTTACACACAGCAAGTAGGTACATAATATTTGACCTCAATTTTATACAAATTCGATTATCAACAACCTTCTAAATTCAATGTAACTCGTGACAAATATTGGTTTATTGCCCCAAAATTAGATCAAAGAGCACTCATGAATATCCCTCACGCCTACACACGGATATAGAAAGCTATTGGATTAATTGATCTCGCTTTTACTCCGGATGTACAACACCCGACCGTGAAATATCCTGATTAGGATCGAACGGGCGCGCACTACCAATAGGCCAGCGACCAATGCTCCCAGACCCCTCCATCTCATTTGTTTTATTCATTCCCTGTTAGAAATCAAGGCAAGCTCAGAGCTCGTGTAGACTGGTCATTATGTCAATGTTTGGTTTGGCAGCTGCGGTCTTATCAGTTACTTACCTGTAGGATAATTAGACGAAGTGTATTTAGCGATGCATCGTTTTCAGATAGACATTAGATATGAAACATAGATATCGTACAATAGATTTTAAGAAAGTATGAAATTATTAATATGACAAATCAAATATTACGTAGATGATCAAAAGTTCTTGATACAACCTAGGTCTAAGGGAATAAGTGAGTTGGAGTGGACGGGGGCAGAGTACTTAGAACTAGATGGTCTATAAAATCGTACATAAGATAACTTATAACGCGTGAAAACCACGAATCATAAATCGACTGGTGCTGTAAGAAAGCGCTTGATACAAGCCGTGTCTGTGATGTGAAAATATTACGATATGATCAAAGGCAAAATTTGCTGGTTTGAAATTGTACTATAAAATATTGTGGGGTGTTATAAGTTTGAAATAAATAACAAATTTTTCCTGTTAACCTTATTGAATTAGCGTAAAAATGTCAGGTAATTAATAGTGGAACATGATGAAATGAGGCTTTGCTGACCAGGAACAATGTGGATGTGGTGCTGCCGTACAAACCATGGCACACCTTTTGACCTGCCCGGTCTGTCCGAAACAATGCACACAGAAAGACCTAAACCTGGCTACCGAGGAAGCGGTAGAGGTCACCAGATTCTGGTCCCAGAATATTTAATCCTTGTAAATAAATTGTATACACTTAAAAAAGTGATAAACTATAAAAAATAATAAAAAAAAGATGTAATTTAGTCATACACCAGATAATAGTGCATTATGGTACAAGTGTGTAATAGTGCCGAGGACGGTAATCATCAATACATACGTGTAGCATACGACGTGTTTCAACACACTTGTGAATAATAATACTAAAAAATAATACTAAAAAAATATTTTCAACAGTGAAAACGAGTTGTGAAAAATTTTTCGAAATGGTGGGAAACATTAATCAATTTTCCTATACGCGCGCAATGGCAATCGGCCATAGGCTAAAATAATGAGGTTTCATAGGTATATTAATTTATTTATACCTACTATTGAACACGATCTATTTTGTATCGAAACTTTTTTTGAGAAGCAACTTAACCAATAAAATAAAAATAAAAAACTGTATAACTCACGTGTGAATAATAGCAATGAAAAAGTCACAGTTTGATTACAAGTGTCATTATGTGCCTGATTGCGGTGAAATTAGAGCCACTTTATGAGCAAGTGTGTTGTGTGTTGAAAATGAATGTATAATGAGTCACCGCGTGATATAGTTACATGTTTGCTATCTCCGAAGTTAAACACCGGTCGCCACGGTCATACAGTTTAATGGGTAGCAACATGTGGTACCTATTTGCAACTGAGTGGTAACGTGGTTCGAATGACACGTTTAATTATGGACACCGGTTGTCGCTTAGAGTTGACACCATTTTAACAGGCATATTTAATTACGTCATCTTTCACAGAGGGTGAGGGTGAGTAATAAAGGACAGGTAGGTATTCCTAGGGAACTGTTTGGTTCATGCGTGTTCATTCACGTCAGGATTGTTCCAGGAGGGGTGGTGAAACGCAAAGCGAATCGGGGCGTGGAATTGGCTTGCTAACAAGAAAAGATCATACTGGTTGAACGTTTGTAGTCTCTAACTACTCATCCAGCGAAAATTTTGTGCTCAGTGTAGCACAACACTTGTCGAATTAATACCTAGATTGCCGATACAATTTCTGTACGTTTTGTCGATTATTGTTCTTGGTATATTCGACATTGAATATTTTGTATTAAATAGTCCAGTTTTAACGAAATTTAAGTTTTTGAAATTTATGTGTTATACAAGTACACCTTTAAAATTGTACACTGTAAAAATTGGCACTGTATTAGTGCGCGTCTGGATAAATATTTTTTGCAAAATGCGGCACAATCGTGTACAAAATTCGAATAGTTCACTCAAAACGACGTTTTACATAATTTTTCGGATTTTTTTTTACATAATTGTTAATTTTGCAAAAACAGCTAAGAAGATTTCGATTAAATATAAATGGGACAATTTCCGGAGTAGAGTAGATTTCCCTTTAGAACTAAAAAAAAAATGTTTGAAATCGGTTCACAAGAACGTACACAAAAAAATACATGCAGCCGAATAAAGAACCTCCTCCATTTTTGGAGGCGGTTATAAAGCAGTCAAACATTCGATCTGCTGGTTTCATTACCTTTTGTATCAGTACGGTGGCATTGTCAAAAGCCGAGTGGAGATGAATTCCCCCGGAGGCTTACGCTTGCCATCCGTGGAATAGGAATTAAACGTAAAACGGGCTCGCATATGATACACGCGTTTAATTAGCCGGGAACATGTCTCGTTTATTCGAAATTGTTTTGTGCCTGAAATGTTTTGTATTACCCGGTCTAAGGTAATTTAGGCACTCACTCACTAATGTAAGAGATGGAGAGTACTTTATTGTGTAACGTATGTATTTGTACCCAGTTATATTGACTGCCTATAGCTATTTATCTTTGCAAGAAAGTTGTCTGTAATGTGATTCGGTAGTCTGTATTTTCAATTCGAGAATGTGTGTTGTCTACAGCTACTATAATTTTAATAATTATTTTTCACAAAAAATAGCAAAACTGACTTCCATCGTGTGCAAAATTCGAATAGTTCGCTCTAAATGATGTATAAATTTTTAAATTATTGTTGATTTTTTAAAAACGGCTCAGCCGATTTCGATAAAATTTCAATGGGGCCACCCCGGGACTATATATCCTCTCATCCTTTCGAACTTAAAAATATTTTTTTAATTTGGTTCACAATTAGCAAAAAATATAGAAAAACATTTGAACATACACAAATAGGCACTAACGAACAACAGAACCTTCTCCTCTTTGGAAGTCAGTTAATCAAAATATACTTTTATTACCTACAGCTATATACTACAGTTACAATCATGATCAACATTTTCAGCCCGTAATCCCATTCCATTGTTTAGCATAGGCCTCTAGTCTTATACGTCATACAATTAGATCCAGTATTGACCTTAAGAAAATAATTCAATGACAATACTATTGTAATTTGTTAAATGTTCATTAAATTTGAAGTTCTAGCGGGCCTTTATTTCGATATCATTAGCAGTCTGTAAATTCCATAAAACATTGCAAATAATACGATTCCCATCGACAATAATGGCACTTATCTACCAACACTTTATGGTCATTATAAATTCCACCGTAGAGTCCAAAATTAAACCCAGTCAATATTCCGTAAACAAACACTCCGAAATTTAATTTGATTGCGTGTTTGAGTGCATAATGTAACTCAAAACTCGACTGAACGTAGATTAGAGAGATAGAACACGAGAGCGTGATTATTTTGCGAATATTTAGCGAATTTGTTTGCGAAACTCAGCGTTTAGAGCTGTCAGCGGTAGCGAGGCGTAAATAAATGGGTGCTCTAACATACTGTATAGTTTTGTTGGCTTTGAATAAACTCTATCATGTTTTTACTGTTTTTAACTCGTGATACTAACAGTGGGGGTTACGTGCATAGCGTGTTTGTCTATTGCTTCTCAGTTCAAAAAAGAGTGACTGTTTTTGGTCAGAAATAGGTATGACTTGATTGGAAGCTTTAAAATTCAAGTATTTCGTAAATTTTGAGAGGTTTTGTTTGTAGCCCATCGATATTAAACAGTTTTACAGGCTACCTGCTTTCCATGTTGATGTACCTAGTAGCGCATGGTTTTAATTTTTTGATTTATACATCATTAAAGTATTTTACTGATTTAATAATATTGTGATAAATGCCTAGCGCCTGACCAGCAGTAGAGCGCAAGAGCTACTACTTTACGTACTTTAGGTCGACGAATATTTTCGACACTTGGTATTTTTACTTTCGTAGCAAGTTATAATTTTATCGTTCGTTCATTCGTTTCAGCCATAGGACGTCCACTGCTGGACATAGGCCTCCCCTAAAGATCTCCAATAAGACCGGTTCGTAGCGGCTTGCATCCAGCGCGATCCTGCGGTCTTAATGAGTTCCGTGAGGTGGACGTTCTACGCTGCGCTTGCCGGTACGTGGTCTCCACTCTAGAACTTTTCGACCCCATCGGTCATCAGTCCTCCGTGTTATGTGCCCCGCCCATTGCCATTTCAACTTGCCAATCCGCTGGGCTATGTCGGTAACTTTGGTTCGTCAACGGATCTCCTCATTGCTGATTCGATCCCGCAGAGAAACTCCGAGACCCTCTCCATAGCTCGTTGGGCTACTCGAATCTTACTAATAAGGCCCATAGTGAGAGACCACGTTTCTGTGCCATAAGTCATCACTGGCAACACACACTGGTCGAAAATTTTCGACTTGAGGCACTGAGCTAAATCGGTTTTTTTCACCTCTGTGATATAATTTTATCACAAAGGTGAAAAAAAAGATCCAACCAAGCATCAAAAAAGCGAAACTCATTTCCGTTGTGTAAAATTAAAGCCGTACATTTTGAAGAGGCCGCCCATCCGTTCTCTAAGGAGCGTTTGAAAGCGAACCTTCATGTAACGAGATTAATGTAAAATTTTTGCATTTCTATCCTTTCTTCTCTTATTGCGTTTGTGAGAAATAGCTGCAACATTTTATTTTTGCCTTGATTTTGTACAATTTGATTTTATAAGCGCTTGCCACTTATAATCATCTCTTACAAGGATCTTTGGCGAGGTGGTCGTGCTACATAGGTAGGTACATAACATCTAGCTAATATTTAGTATTTCTTTACAATACAAGCGATCTCAAATATGCAATAACTTGTTTGCTTAAAGTGGAAAAATCGTATTCTAGAATCTAGAATATTTACGTGGGAAATAGACTTTATCAATTACAAACAAACTTAACTTTAACTTTACAAACAATATTTAAAAGTATTATAGGCGCTAAAAAACCTAAATCCGTTCAGATTATGCAGTTGAATGAAATCAAACCCGCATAGAGCACAAACAAAGTCACGAATGATCATTGTCGTCAAAATATAAAAAAACCAGACAAGAGCGAGTCAGGCTCGCACACCGAGGGTTCCGTACAAATCCAGAAAATTTCACAAAATCTGGAAGTAAGTTGTTAAAATCTCTATACTATTTCATCGACAAAAAAGTTTTTTTCTTTTTCACTTTTCTCGATTTACATTAAAAATTACACATTGTTAAAATAATTAGAAATCTGTTTTAGCATGTGCTAATGAAGTTCTTTTATATGATACCTTACATGATACGATTCACACACTTTCAACCCATATTTTGTGAATCTAAGCCCTATTTTTTTGTGATTTAAATAAAAATGTACATTTTTTAGATTTATTCCTATATGTGTAATCTGAGACAATGCTTCTCGCCAAATTTCAAAGTTCTATCTCAACGGGAAGTACCCTGTAGGTTTTGATTTTTATGAGTGTCGAAATATGCGGTTTTTTACGACATAAACGGCTCTTACTTTTTTATACGATAACTGAGATGTTTTTCTTTTACACAACTGCTAGAGATCATAGATATACGTATATAATTTAAATTTCAACTGGATATCTTTACGCGTTCTCGAGATAAAGAGTCTTGACACACACACACACACACACACACACACAGACGGACAGACGGACAGACGGACAACAAAGTGATCCTATAAGTGTTCCGTTTTTTTCCTTTTGAGGTACGGATCCCTAAAAATTGCATAATATATTTTCGACCTTGCCTTGTCATAAGTACTTGACACACACTTTGCAAATCACAACAATTTGTAGTCAAAAATCTTTACATGGCAACATGTGAACAAAGCGCGGATAACCATCTAACTGACTATAAATCAGCTTGATCTCGACTCGTATACCAGTTTCACCTTGTACCGGTTTTCCCTTGTACCGGTTTTCCCGTATACGGTATGATGCTATACGGCAAATGACACCGGTGACCCGGCTTTGATAAATTATGCGTCTGTCACGCGTCCCGCCCGCCTATCATCGATGTGCCGACTGAATTACACCCAATTTACTTCGGCGCTTGATACCGCTTTTATAGAAGAAAATTCTACGCACTCGTTTGTGTATCAATGTTATTCTTTGTGAAAAACGATTATTTTGGAAATTTACTGTTTCGTTTTCCGGGAGCGGTTTGATTTAGATTTTTCTTCTTGTTTCGTGGAGCAAGTATAGATGAATTTGTTTTGGAAGAATTTGAATTTATATCTTTTGTTATCTAAATAAAATAAATAAATAAACATTAGGGGACATCTAACCCACGGCCTCTGACCCCAAACTAAGCAAAGCTTGTCATATGGCTGCCAGAGACTGATATACTACATATACATATTTTTTAAATACATTCTTATACAGGGTTATCTCTAATCAATTAGCATCCTTTTAGGGACTTATTCTGTACATCAAAACTAACAACTTTTGTACTATGACTTTTATTGATTCTCAAAAAAAAAGTTGTTGTTCCATAGCAAAATATCGTTCACCCTCGACAAAATGTATGGAACAGCTGATTTTTTTGTTTAGTTTTGACAAAAGTCGCAGAACAAAAGTTGTTAATTTTGATGTACAGAATAAGCCCCTAAAAGGATGCTAATAGATTAGAAATAACCCTGTATAGATAACACCTAAATAACACCTAGAGACAGAGCAAACACCTTGTTCATCACATAAATGCTAATCTGCACTTCATATATGATTTTTAGGGTTCCGTACCTCAAACGGAAAAACAGAAACCTTATAGGATCACTTTTTTGTCCGTCTGTGTGTATGTCAAGACTCTTTATCTCGGGAACGCGTAAAGATATCGAGTTGAAATTTGAACTATATACGTATATCTATGGTCTCTTGACTCTTGCAATCGTGTAAAAGAAAAACTTCTCAGTTATCGTTTAAAAAAGTTAGAGCCGTTTATGTCGTAAAAAACCGCATATTTCGACACTCACAAAAATTAAAACCTACAGGGTACTTCTCGTTGACTTCGAATATATATGAAATTTGGCGAGAAGAATTTTCTCAGATTACACACATAGGAATAATATACATATATATTATTTTTTGGTAGACTGTCAGTCTACCCGTGACCACGGTCGATGCAACTCGGCCGAAACGTCGGGATGAGGAGGTATTTATTTATCTCGTAATTTTAGTGCGCGATTAGTCCCGTAGTATAAAATAATAATGTGTTCAAATCGCGAAAGTTTAAAAACAATACCTATACATATAGGAATAAATCTGAAAACTGTACATTTTTATTTAAATCACAAAAAATAGGGTATCAAAATTCACAAAATATGGGTTCAAAATTCAAAGTGAGTAAATCGTATCATGTAATGTATCATATAAAAGAACTTCATTAGCATATGCTAAAACAGGTTTTTAATTATTTTAACAATGTGTAATTTTCGAAGCATGACAAGAAAAGTGAAAAAAAAAAACTTTTTGTCGATGGTTTTAGTAAGTATAGAGATTTTAACAACTTACTTCCCAATTTTGTGAATTTTTCCGGATTTGTACGGAACCCTCGATGTGCGAGCCTTACTTGCACTTGTCTGGTTTTTATTTTATTTTTAATCTGGTTATTATTTTATTTTAGTCATATTTCATGGTAAACACATTTACCTTAAAATGAGACGAGTTTTCAAATGATCGAAATACGCCGCACACAACAGCTTAAGAGTTTTTTGACAACCCAGAAGATGGTCATTAAAAGAAACTATAGAAAATATCGCCTTTATAAGCCATCTTAACAATATACACAATTTGATTTCTTTATAACGAAGAAAACAGGATCCAGAATGAGTTATTTTATTGTAAAGAACTTGTAATTACTTACCTGGACTTTATTTTGCTTGAAACATGTATTTAGAATTAATATTACAAAATATAACTTATTAAAGATGACGTAGGTAATATTTATCTATTTGTTCACGTTGTATTATGATTGAAAGATTAATTAAAATATACGTTGTATTATGATTGAACGATTAATTTAAATATACGCTGTTATTGGACGAAATTAGTTTTGGTTTGAATATTTTGGATTAAAATACCAAAAATCTGCGTAGTTCTGAGAACCAGAATCCGCTATAAGACCAACCGATTGAAGTTTTAAAGTAACTTGAGATGTTTCGCTCTAATCTATTAAGAACTCGGTGAAAGGCTTAATTCATTCACGGCTCTGGTAATGATGGGCTAAAGCTTTCTACTTAGTTTGGGAAGATAGTAAAGTAACGTGTTTTTCTAAGAAACGGGTAATTTTACCCAAATTAAAGTCATTGACAGGACTTAGCTTATAAATTGGTTCAGATTCAAAATATTTATTTACTTGGTTATGTAGATATTCATCACAAATTAATTGTTATAGTGGCATACAACGGCCGACATGGTCATGGGTTACTTAACCCAACGAACTGGAGAAGGAAGTCATGAAATTATGAGATCCGTAGAAGCACTAAGGTTACCGACATAACTCAGCAAGTTGGCAACTTGATATGGTAGTAGACAGGGTAGATAGCACGGAGAACTGATGCACGATGGGCTCGAAAAGTTCTCGAGTGGAGACCAAGTAACGGCAAGCATAGCGTAGGACGTCCATCTACAAGGTGGACGGATGAGCTCATTATGACTGCAGGATTAAGCTGGATGCCAGCCGTTTCCATCAGATCTTATTAGAGATACATAGAGGAGGCTTTCATCCAGCAGTGCAATGCATGTTCTATTGCTGAAACGACGGCGTCTGTGACATAAATAGCACATTATACTCTATAAAATATCACTTGATCTCTGCGACAGCTGTCAGAAAAATCACGCCTATGAAGTCCTGAATTTCTTAATAGTACATATACAGTACCTGTCAATGTAATACTTTATGGGCAACATGCCCATAAAGTATTACATTGACAGGTACTGTTACTGTTACTGATTAGTGATGGACGACGAAAGATCGTTAATACCCACAGAGTTTTAGATAGAGTTTTATTTAAAATATCGATAGTTTATACTAACGATATTTTAAATAAAACTTAATTCATCATTAATTTTATCGTATATTTTAATATAATAACATTATTTACATACGTAATTAAATTAAACCCAATTGTATGTCACATTAGCATCGATAATAGTGAAAAACGTCGCTAAATACTAACGTAACATTATTATATTTTGTTATAATTTACTTAATTACTATCATAACATTATTTACATGTATAGATACTTGATCTTAAATAATAGTGAGTAAATAAAATCAAATTTCTCACCGACAACTACTCATTCGATTTCATTACAACATTGTTTGATAATCGATTTTTTCTACCACTATCCCAACTCTAAAAATGTCAATGTCACTGTCGCAGAGACCAAGCTATCTTTTATGCAGTATAAATAGTATTCCTCGGTTCTTTTAACGGTTTGCAGTCAGCTAATAATCAAAGGACTAATAAGAATTAATGTATTAGAGACACAAGCTAGGTTGCATGATTGCTTACCTACTTACTTCACGCCTGTGAAATGGAAATTTATCTAAGACATAGCAGTAAAAGTACACCCACTTAGTTGCTATTTTCAGCCAAATCTTTTATGTAATTTATGCTCGCTTCTAAGATTTGTCAGCGCTCATATATTCCACTTTGTATGGAGTGAAGCGGATGAATGTTGTATTAAGGCATGAAATATGAATTTTCTACATTCGTCTCTCTGCTTTAGTATGAACAGGTTTCTTTTTATTTCTCTAGAATGTGTTGGTAAATATATGAAGACACGTTACGTCAGAAGAAGCCAGGGGCTGAAAAAATACCGAGCAGGCGACTATGCTGTCTTAGATATAAGAAAAAATGAACAGCTGTTCCATACATTTTAAGTAAATGATCTTTTTGTAAAATAATTGATTTTATTTTGTGATTTTGCCGGTGGACTCTTTGCAAAAGATGTTCATAACAAGCGTATTGGATGATTGACTTGAAGTTGGACCTACTTAGTCGGACTGTTCGACTTAGGTACGTGTCAACAGCTTTAGAACTGTACTTGCAGCCCCTAAGTGACCTTAAAGTTTCAAACTGAAACTGCGTAGGAAGTTAGACTTATAGACGTTACATTACCTTTATCTTTCATATCCATTTCTAATCAATTAGCATCCTTTTTAGGGGCTTATTCTGTACTTCAAAACTAACAACTTATGTTCTGCGACTTTTGTCATAACTCGAAAAAATTCGTTCTTCCATAGAAAAATATCGTTCACCCGCGACAAAATGTATGGAACAGCTGAGTTTTTTTTTTAGTTTTGACAAAAATCGCAGAACAAAATTTGTTAGTTTTGATGTACAGAATAAGTATCTAAAAGGATCCTATTTGATTAATCTTTGATAAATATCGGTTTGACAAGGACTCAAATAGGTAGGTAAGTACACCAACTTTTATAGATGATCTTTTTCGTGGACTGAGTTTGAAAACAGTGCGCTGAGTGAGAATATTGGTCCAAATCTCTTCTAACAAGCGGTTCGCATGACCAGCTTAGTTCCATTCCAGTTTTCAGCTCTATTAACTACCTCTGCATTTTGAATAATAATCCAGAATAAAGCCAAAACAGACAAAAACAGAACGGCCGACATGAACTTGTTTGTACTTGAGAGTAAGTTGTTACAATAATTTTACTGCAGTGTAGTTAAAATCGGGCTGAAAAATGATATTTTCCCAAAAAGTTAACAGAACGTCAGAAGCCTTGGTGGTCAAGAGGTAGTGACACCCTCCTTGCAATCGTGAGGCCGTGGGTTCAAGTCCCCCGTCCCGTACCAATGAGTTCTTTGGAATTTATGTACGGAATTTCACACCACTGGCTTTTCGGTGAAGGAAAACATCGTGAGGCAACCTGTATACGTCCGTAGAATAAATTCGATGGCGTATGTGAATCCACCAATCACGCACTGGGCCAGCGTAGTGGATATGGCTCAATCACCCTTCGTGGGTAGGTCTACGTCCTGCAGTGGACTATTAAAAAGGCTGGCAAAGTAACAGAACGTATTTCTTTACCAACAATGCTGTGATTTTAGAAAATAGCGTCATTATTTTAAACTGAGCTCATTTTAACTCTTGAAACAAGTCCTCTGGGCGTATTCTAACAAGCGTTTTGTAAACAATTTGATCTTTAACCGGATCGCAGCAGAGCCGGTTATTTACTCACTGAAGGGCGGGATAGCTGAAGTGTTTATTTCTCTGACGAATTTTTAACCGGAATCATACTAATATTATAAATCCGAAAAGTTTGTTGGTTTGTTCCTCCTTCACGCAGCAACGGAACAACGGATCGACTAGATTTTTGGCATGGATATAGTTCAAGGGCCGAAAAGTGACATAGGCTACTTTTTATCCCGAAAAAATAAAGGGATCCTGTGGGATAGCACAAAAGTCAAATTCCTCGCGGGCGGAGCCGCGGGCAAATGCTAGTTTTATAAAAATCCGAAAAGTTTGTTGGTTTGTTCCTCTTTCCCGCAGCAACAGAGCAACGGATTGACTTTATTTTTGGCATGGATATAGTTCAAGGGCCGGAAAGTGGCTACTTTTAATCCCGAAAAAATAAAAGGTATCAAAAGTCAAAAAACCGGACATGTGCGAGTCAAGCTCGCACATCGAGGGTTCCGTACAAATCCAGAAAATTTCACAAAATTGGGAAGTAAGTTGTTAAAATCTCTATAACCATTGACAAAAAAGTTTTTTTTTTTCACTTTTCTCGTCATACATCGAAATTACACATTGTTAAAATAATTAAAAACCTGTTTTAGCATGTGCTAATGAAGATCTTTTATATGATACCTAACTTACTTTGATACGATTTACTCACTTTGAATTTTGAACTTTTTGAACTTCGAAGAATTCTACTAAAGAATAGAAGCAGTTCGAACATAGAAATAGTTTTATTTTTTTTATTAAATTTTGCTAATTATGGCTCGTTTCGTATATCTATTGGTAGTTTATTATAGATTTTAATGGCCATATAATAAGGACTTAATTAAATTCGTCCTGCAGTGGACTATTAAAAAGGCTGGTATAGTACAGTACAGTACAATAAGGACTTTCATTTAGCATTTTTATTCTTGAGTATGGCAACCTTAAATTATTCTCTGTTTAATTGATGGAATTATTTTACTCATAGCTTCAGATACAGTGTTAGAATTTTTGAGTCGCGTTTAACTTAAAAATAAGAAATTTAAATTATAAAAGCTTATTTGTCTACAGCTTACTTACTTATTCCATCTCTATTTCAGTACGTGAAAACGTAAAAGCGTTTCTTTTTAATACTCGTTTAATGTTTTTTGGCAGACGTACGTGTTAAAAAGATATACTTTTGGTCTGAAACCAGACGCTTTGATGAATTACTTACAGCAACTTTCAAACTTAGTAGAAAAGATAATAAAACTTGTTGATTACATAGCAGAAAAAATCCCTTTAAAATGTATTTATAATACCTCATCTCACTGTTAAAGCGTTGCGCGCTACGATAAATAAATTTATTACTCCTTGGACTTGGCGGGGAACGACAGATTGAACATTCGGTTTGCATAAATGAACTTATGTGCTGTTTTTAGCGTAATATTGTCACGATGAGCTATCTATTGGTTGATGTTCTTTTGTAAGTGTCATGAAAACCTATTAGCATAATAAACGAGATAATTATTAGGAACTATCTTAATTAATTTAAGTCAAATCAAATCTTTTTTAGGGACAAGTTTCCTATTTTCGAATAAGTTTTTTGGCAAATTTAGAATGACTTCGTATTATTGTGTAGTAATTACCATGACTTCATTCGTTGTATATGTTAGGTAGTTATTTATTTATTTATTAATCTATTGATTGCCGCACTAACAGCGTACGCCAAGGCATGCGACGAGGTTAGATAGGTATTAATGTAGGTTCAAAGCTAAATTTAAATCGTGTCAAGTGAATTCCGACGAACATTTTTAGCCATCTCGGATTAATTTTATCTATAAATATCGGTGATCTATAAAATAATAGTATCAAATTGGTGGTGAAATCGTTAATCTAGTTTAGTGTTCAGTTGTAGTATTCTTGGTTCATTTTTTGTTTAGTCTAGTAAATTCAGCATGTTTTTAAGCCTGAAAATGTCTGTCCATCGGTTGAGTTGAATATTTTGGTCTAATATAGTAAGCAATGGCTAGCATAGTTATAGAAGTAGTTTAATTCAAGGTTATTGTAAAGTAAATGTATCCGTGGCCACTAATATGATGGCAGACAGATTGAAAGAACAAACTACATTTAACTCAACCCGTTTCGCTGGGAATCGATAGAAGCGGTCCATATCCAGTACCTAGTAGACATTTTACGACTGCTACGACGAAGAATCATTGACATTTTTTAAATATAAGGTAAGCTATCGGTATTTTTCCTTCAATAGAACTAGAGTGCCGGAGTTGATTGTTCAATACAAGAACGGATTTACCAATACCTAACTAGGGTAAGAGTAGGCGGAAGCCTAGAGCGGCAGAATTTAGGAGGGCGGCAAATTTGTAGCTAATATATAATTATGATTTGACTCAACGGCTTAATCTGCCTTTACCGATAGTGTACAAATTATAAAACCACAATCTTATTGACAAAATAGCGCAGCGCTCATGGCGAAGTGTAGAGATCAACGAAGTTAAATAACGATCGGCGCGGTCTTTGCATGGAGTCCACAGGTGGGATTCAAACTTAGGGATTGTTTTAACCGTTTAGCCATGTTATAGGCCTTCAGGCTGCTGAAATCCAGCCTAAGACAAAAAAAATACGATGGGATTGTAGACAACGGTTTTGAATTGTTGTGGTCTAGGGGCGGCAAAATATTTGTGTCCAAATTTCAATAGCCTACTGGCGGCAAATGTATAAATTCGCCACTGGTTCACTAAGTATCTCCGATCTCAATTCAACGAGGCGAGGCGATATTGACAGGTACAAAGCTTTCACAAAGGATCTTATGTGACACTTTTTCCTTTCTATTTTCATCTTTGATATTGGAAAGGAATATCCTTGAAAAATGAGTTATTGTTGTGTCGTGTCACTGTAATCTCTGATATTATCTTGTGAGTGACGTGTTTCAAATATGTTTGAAGGCTTAGTGGTCCTGCCGTCTTAGTTTTTACCGTCTGTATGTATTTTTTTGTTTATGTTCTTCGATATTTTCGGCAATTGTAAACCGATTACAACAACGATATTTTATTTTAAATATACTCTTAAAATAATTAAAATTTAAAAAAAATCGATTAAGCCGTTTTTAAAAAATAAACAATGTAAAAAACATGGATGACACATCAATTCGTGCGAATTATTCGAACTGTCTACGGTGGAAGTCAGTTTTGTAATTTTTTGGCGAAAAATAAAATTATCTTTGAATGTAAAGTTACGCTAAAATTTCTTCTTCTTGGTGTCGATGATCCAATTAATATTTATGTGAGAATTTATAAGGTCTTTTCGTTACGCAAAGATTTAATCATCATTTAAAAGTATATAGGTACTATTTCACTTAGCAACGTTGATTGCTGGAATTATGATTGTATAAATAAATAATAATGAGCCTATCACAATATTTGGTAGTTCCGCATTGCATGTTCGATCGGTTCGACTAAGCAATTAATCCAAGATTTCAGAGTAATATTTTTTTTTAGTTTCTAATCGATTGATTTCTCTTCTGGTTAAAAATAATCTTGTATGGTGCAAACAATAAAGAAGTATCAATTCATCTCTGTCCAAAGAAGTATCAATTCTCTCCGTACATTCATCTAACAGCGCGTTTCAAACACTTTCAATAATATACAAAAGATCAGACAAAAGAACAATAAACGTGTCTCATCTACTCGTGTTAGAGATGTACTATTCGCAAATGCTATTGCTCTCGGCTCGTATAAAATCATGGTTCGATCCATTGCCGTCGGAAACTCTGCCTTTTCTCAGAAGTGTTCCCGGGGGCGATCGAGTCACATCGTCAATCTCGTCCGTATCGCTGGCTTTCGTCAAATGTACTACAAACTTGTCCGGCTTGAGCTAGACGGGGAGCTATGGAGGAAAATGTTAACGGAAAGAAACTCTACATTTTGAGATATACACAACACACATATTACACATTATTAAGAGTACCACCTAACACCTACTAAGATTAACGTAAAATTAGCATCATAACTATTTGGTAACTTTATAGGAGTGTCCGAAACGTCAAAAGTTTTAGAAGCTTTTGCGCTCATTCGAATGCGTCAAACTGTTCAACAGCCGAAGTTCAACTTTTGTAATATTTTTTGCATAGATGTAAAGCAAACATTCTTGACAATAAATTAAAATGCGGTTTTTAAAAGATTCACTTAAAAAAACCTGATTTGAAAGATTCAAAACTAATAATCGATTTTTCGGGATCTTTGATAAGTACTAACAAAGCATCTACAATCGCAAATATATTATTTCACATTAAGTAGTCGGGTGAGGCTGCAATTTATTCCTGAGCTCCCAGCCTACTCGTTCAGGCTGCATCCCCCGGGACCGCCATGCGTTCTGCCTTTGAGCCCATATGTCGGTACGTCATTTTTTATGCCAACATGTACGTCGAGATAAAAAATACAAGCATAACGCTACATGCCCTACATCATCTGTAGGGTGCCGGGGGAAATGATTGCTTCTCTAGAAACGTATATACGCAACACTACTTTTTCATTTGATACGAATTTTATTTAGACATCATTTCTGGAAAAGATGAAATATCTACTGGATATTCTTTTTGTAGAAGCATTATAGTTTTCATGGATTATTTTTATGTATAAGCGGCTGGGTGTTCTGATCACGAATTTGTGGTAGGAACTTCTGCAAATGAACCGTGGTTTCTATCAGATGAATGTAATGAGTATAATTTTATCTTGCTCACTCTAAATACCTACGTGTACCACACGAGCGGGATGAAACGGGAAGACCCATGCTGACGTGTTCAACCAAACAAGAAACCTGAAATTGATATAACAAACAAACGAGAATACATTCCAAATCTCTACGTGGTAAAAGATTTTCAAGTTGAAGCTTGCTGACCATCAGCTGAGCTCAAGAAAGTGTCTGACCACTGTGATATGAAAATGCCATATAACTAAATTTACATAGTAGTAACATTATCCCAACCATAAATGTATAAATCAAATGCAGCGATATTCTCCAAACTTTGTAGTAGATTGCATTTTAAGTACCTTTCAACAAGCCTTTAGCATCCATCGAATGAGGTCACGCGGGAAATGTATGAACGATTTTTGATACACAAATTTATGACGTCTACACTACGACGACGTACAATGTAAACACTACGACCCTCTATCTAAAATTGATGCATCAGCAAAATAGATCTTACAACAACAAAATAAATAATACCACAGCGCAGGATCCAGTTTGTCAACACGAGAATATTTACGAGGAAAACTTTCTAAGAACAAAACGGAACTGGCAAAACAAATGCAAGTAATGAAGCTTTTGTTTAAGTACTTCAGAAAAATGGGACGGTGAAGGAACAAGCAAAATACATTAAAATTTCTTCGCGTAATAAAAATTCTTTAAATGGTAACGGTATCATTAAAACGGTTTGTTTCAGTAGACATTCATCAGGCGGTGGTTTAATTAAAAGGAAAGTCTTGCCTCTTGCGGCATCCCCTTGCCGTTTGCTGACCTAGTAAATGGGGACTCCATTAATTTATGTTTAACACCCCTGCCTCAGCAAACAAAATGTGCCATCCAAAGAGCTAACGACAGATAATATGGTCATAAAAGCTGTGGTGGCCTACTAGGAGCACGCTCGACTTACAAGTGCGATCGCGTGGGTTCAAGCCCAGATCCGATGGCAACGAGTTTTTCAGAATATATACAGCTTTTTGGTGAAGGACAATATCACGAGACACCTACTGCATACGTCCTGTTAGTTTCGTTTCAAATAGATTTTAATCGAAAATAATAAAAAAAAAAAAATTACAAGTAGCGTACAATTAAAAGCTTATATTATATTTAGAACAAATAATTTAAATTAGATAATACGTGTACTCCTTAGTGTATAAGCGTATAAGTAATTTAGATAGACAGAGTTAGATTTATACGTAGATTGTAAGAATTAACTTTTGTATATTTGCGACGCCCTATAAAACAGGGTCCTTAAGTTTACTTGTATTACTCATATACCAATTGTGTATGTTAATATTTTAAGTTACTTTTGGTGCAATAAATATATTATATAAGAAAATAAGCGCATTATATAACATAATATAATTTAATTAGTATGCTTTTGTACAAAATAATAATAGAGATAAGTACTAATTGGTTTCAAAATTGATTTACCCAAAAACTTTTCACATTTTTTCTGATAAAAAAATTCATAAGCGTCTGTAAATCTTGACTTGAGTGAAATTAAAACAATAGATCTTTATAGTGTTTGGCTCGTAACAGTAGTTCGCAAAACAATTTTAGTAAATAAATTACAATCAAGATATGCTTCAAACTCAGTCATGACTGAACAAGCTCAATTTTCCAATTAATTTATTTGCAAAAGCAGTCACAATAGAATCTTTGCTATTTTTACTGATAAAACGTTAGATATCTAGTAAATTTTCTTAAGTACTCATCAAAGCGACATAATAACGACAATCCTGTGGTACTTAGTTATTTTCGGAGCTTTTTGGCGAGTGTCTTTCAGAACATTTTATGGCTGTTAGCGTTACTTTTAATGCCTCATCACTTTATGCGTAGTCTGGAAAATTTCAGCTCAAAATTGTGGTGTCAGTTTATTTAAGACTTTAATAGACTTGACATTGACCGCTATAACATCTGATAGAAGGTCATGTTAAAGTCATGAGTTCATTTGAGCTTTTTAGGGTTCCGTATCTCAAAAGGAAAAAAAACGGAACCCTTATAGGATCACTTTGTTGTCCGTCTGTCCGTATGTCAAGACTCTTTATCTCGAGAACGCGTAAAGATATCGAGTTGAAATTTAATCTGTATACGTATATGTATGGTCTCTTGCAGTTGTGTAAAAGAAAAACACAGTTATTGTATAAAAAAGTTAGAGACGTTTATGTCGTGACGCATATTTCGACACTAACAAAAATCAAAACCTACAGGGTACTTTCCGTTGACATAGAACTATGAAATTTGGCAAGAAGCATTGTCTCAGAGTACACATATAGGAATAAATCTGAAAACTGTACATTTTTATTTAAATCACAAAAAATAGGGCCTCAACGTTCACAAAACATGGGTTCAAAATTCAAAGTGAGTAAATCGTATCATATAAGGTGTTATATAAAAGAGCTTCATTAGCACATGCTAAAACAGGTTTTTAATTGTGTTAACAATGTGTAATTTTCGATGTATGACGAGAAAAGAGAAAAAAAAACCTTTTTTGTCGATGGTTAGTATAGAGATTTTAACAACTTACTGCCCAATTTTGTGAAATTTTCTGGATTTGTACGGAACCCTCGGTGTGCGAGCCTGACTCGAACTTGTCCGGTTTTTTATTTAAACGTTTAATTTTTATCTTAATTTTTTGCAACAATTAGTTTTGTGTCTGGCATTGCTTTGATCAATAATTACTTAGCCATTTGATACAAATTTCTCTATGTTATATCGTAGGCATTTGATCTTTACACTGTTCCAAATATCGATTATACGTTTCATTGCCCACATATTTTGTATTAAGCTATTAACTTTTAGATTATTTTACGGCTCATTATTATTGATGACTTATCATATTTTCATCCCCAAAGCAAACGAGATTTAGTAGTTTCCAAGCGAATAAGCGAATTAATGGAATAATAATTTTATCGAGAGTTTTTTGCGATGAGAATATCTGACTCACAGATTTATAGAAATATTTTAGTTAAACATTGAAGTCCAGTACATACTCGTAATTCAAGTTCTTTCGCAGTACAGTTCAGATTAGTTCCAGACTTGGTGTACTCTATTTTTCTTCCTTGTTTATCTAGATGAAAACACATGGAGGAAAAGGAATGGAGGTCAAACACTGCATTTATGTGCGGCCAAAGCTTACCGCTGGCGTAACAGAGGCGGGAATATTTACGAGCTTTGTTCCCTATTAAAATATTTTACGACCTTGAAGTTTACTACTTACATTTTGAGAACAATTCGCCCGTTTTACCGTCGTCCGTAAAATTAGGGCAAGGAATGAGAAACAGTGTAATAGAACTATTGGATTGCTGGCCGATTGCTGGCCTGCAGAATGGCCCCTCAGTAGCAATAAAAGAAAAGTTATGGCTACATTTCTTATTTCGAATGACTATAAATTTGGCTTCCAAATATATCGGAACCGAAACCTTTGTCTATGTTGAAGCTGCGGAGCTATCCTTATAAAAAATAGGTACGCTAAAAATTAACTATGCAAAGGCTGTGTACAGAAGAAAATGTAGCCAAGGTTGTAAAAACTGGATAAATATTTATCATAGCTAAGCCAAGTAACAACCAATCATAATAAGTAAACACAGCTTAAAATTGGGTAGAATCTACGCAATTTAGGTATGCCTAGTTATAGCGACGGCGACAATTCTAAAAAGGACTTTTAGAGCTAAAATAAGAGTAATCCCTAAACAGAAAATGTTCGTAAAAAGGTAAAAACTAATAACAAAAATTTACTCCATCTACTACACCCTGTGCCTAGATCCATCAACTGTTTTAAAATAAAGCCCCTGATTGACGTACAAAATAAAATCGCAGTTTTAAAGGCTGTTTGGCTGCTCGTCAAAATACAAAATATTGCCATACTCGAAGTTTGAAAATATATGTTATGTCATGGCGAAAACGCCCTAAAATATGGATTAAGAGTTTGATAGAATAAAAGGCTAGGTTATCGCATAGGAACCAATTTAATCCAATAATTATGTATAGTAGAACCAACAGACTACAGAAATTATTTGAGATTGTCCGAAGAACTTACCACCCGAAAGCCGTAGAACACAGAAATAATCGTAGTGTTGCCAACACTTTTTTGGTATTAACTACCGTTTCATTTGACGCTTTTTTGCAGTTTGTCGTTTCTTTTAAAATAGCCGTGTCCACTGTCCAGTACTAAATCGTTGTGTGAAATTGATAATTTTAATTTTATTGTTTATAGTTTTATGGATTTTCTCTGAAATAAAATTCTAAATAAATAAAAAAAAAAATTGTGTTGGCATGACCATGTTTTAGCTCGCAGAGATGGACCGAGTTGTATTTTTATTTTGATTCAGTCGAAACGATTGTAATCTTGCAAGAAATATAGGCCTATAATAATTATGTGTTCTATAATTTCTTATATTTCAGAGCTTTTTATTACTGTTTTTGTAGAGAAATACTTTTTATTTGTAAAAACTTTTTAAAAGAAACAGTAAACTGCACAAGAGAAAAGCGTCAAATGAAACGTAAAGACCTTTATATCATCGAAGTCTTTTGTTCGAGTACGTCGATCAGGGGCTTAAAACACTTGCTTTTTACCACGGATTATTGTACAAAGAAGTGTTCATTTCGCTATGCTACGATGTTCTAATAGAAATAACTTCAAGGATAATAAACGGTTCTTTTAAATTTGCTTTAGGAGAAAATTTGCTTTTGTGGGCACAATGCACATCCGCCTGGTCTATTTAAAGTTTGTTTTTCCGGAACTGGCCGGGGCTGCCCGGTGGCTACAGAACATAAACTCGGTAAAACTTGTTCTCGACTCTTATGTTAGTTTAGATGATAACACCCATACAATTTTGCTTGAGGCTTAATTACAAAAACTACCTGTACCTAATGTTTACGTCATCGCTGTTATATTCATTAAATCTTATTTTCGTATTTTCTTTCTGTACCTGTTTCTCTCCATCCTAAGGTTGCCTGGATGAAATCACTTTCAGTGATAACGCCGCTGGTTGCTTCACATGCTTTATAGCATCTGTTTTTCTGTATGTGTGCTGTGAATGTATGTGAATCAATGAAGAGTTCACTTATCCATGTACCTATCTACCTACGAGTAAATAAATTATTTGTTCACCGCTAAAATTAATGCAATAGGATGTATTAGCTAAACTAAGTATGTATTATTTTTGTTGAAAACGTAACAACCAACTTCATACAATATAAGTATCATCATCAATGTAGCCGAATTAAATAAATACGTATTATTAAGGTTAGTTTTAAAACTACTGGTCGGGTCTGTATCAAATTTAAATGGGATTACGTGAAACCACCAGCATATGCACCTATCAGCACACTCTGATTGAGTTTTTTTCGTTTAAAAAACCTTCATTGCAAAACATTAGTGTTAGGTATACGTACACAAGTTTAGTACAATGAATTGTTAAAGTTTTGGTGCAATAAATTGTTAGTAATACTTGCGATTGACCCTTTGTTGACCTTTACGTGTTTCCTTTCTTGGGCTTTAGCTTGCACATTTTCAATTTCTTGGCTTAATTAATATGTTAACACAATAATTAACAAAAATATTTGACATAGGAGATGAAAACAAAATTTTAAAATTACGCGTTTGCATTATTACGTCCTTTGGCGAGTTTTGATAACAACTAGATACTGAACATCGGCCTACCCAAGAAAAGCGATTGGGCCTTATCTACTACGCTAGTCCAGTGCGGGTTGGTTTCACATACGACATCGAATATCTTCCCCGTAAGTATTAATTATTTCTTCTTGCCTCACGATGTTTCCTTTCACCGAAAATCCGGGAGTGAAAAAAACCGGCATATTAGCCTATCCGTCTGGTGGAGCGCCTTAACATCTTTTATTTAATAATTTCGCATTACTTAAATGTTTTCTTTTATAATTTAAATTTACCCCGCTTTCTGGTGTCGTCGGTAAAACAGGTACAATGCTGGGACGATCTGTCGATATTCCGTTGACGTCCCGGAGTTTTCCGAGAGATGGCGCTAGTCGTCTCGATCCGCGATGCCCTCGACCATTGGTCAAAAAATGGCGCGAAACCACTAGTGTCGCGTCACCGCCGTTATTATTTTGAATGGCAGAAAATCATTCTGTCAGTTGTCTTTCAACCGCCGCTAGTTGACTTCCATACGCCGCAAGATTAACTGAACCTTTTAGTGTGTAGTGCAGTGTTGGACAATTTTATTTCGACAAAACACAGGACTATTATACCAGCAAGCGCCGTGCATCATTGGCAATCGACTCATCTCCAGCCGGTCTCGATTACGAGGGGATGAAGGCGGTCATTTGCAGGTTAGTCTTAGCTTAGTTCCTGTATTTACGTCGACACCAAATTCTTTCTTTTGTATGATCTTCCCGCCCTTTCTTTTTCTAATTTTTCTTCAAAATCTTTCGTGAGCAATCACACCCAGGAGTTGGCTATTTACACGCCACTCCACCGTCCGTTTGTTCCCATTGACTAAAACTTGTTTGAAATAACTTATTATCTAATTCACGCTAACGTTAATTTATAACGCTCTTCCTAGATCTCTATGCCTATTACGAATAGAATAATTAATATAGAAGGCAACCCGGTTGTCTAATTAAAAGTTGTTTTCCAATAGTAATTAGTCAAACGTGTGGCGGGCGGGCACGCTCCAGCCATCAAACGCGGCCAGGTTCGTGCTACCGCCCTTGTTACGGGCACGTTTAGGTTGAAACACCGTCAAAGCGAAGTGGAGCGGCATGGGCAGTCCGCTGAGATATACAGAATGCATCGACTTCATTGGCATTTTCTTTTATGTCAGAGTGTAACTGTCTGTGACTTGACATACATTCTTAATCATTTTTATAGCCATTTGTAAGTTCCCAATTTTGTACAAATATACCTAAGTATCAAAAATAAATAAATATTAGGGGACATCTATTACACACACTCAGACCCCAAACTAAGCCAAGCTATATGGTTGTCAGATACAGTTGAACTACACATACATATTTTAAATACATACGCGTACTGCCACTGCCGTGCGAACTAATCTATCAGATAGCCCTTTTCGCGCACAACCATTTAGAATTATTTGAGAGGAAAGGTGGTGTTGGAAAAACCAATTGGTGACTCTTTCTCATAGGCTGGCGAAATCCGAGAAGTCTGTATATTATATTGATTGGTAGGCCCGCTATATACCACCGAATACCCGTAGAAGTTCGGGATGCACCTTCCGCTGGATCGTTCAGGAATAAATTAAAATGTTGGGTCATAAAATAGTTGCTCATGTAGCAACTACTTTATGACGTAAATGACTTTTTGAAATTAACTGAATTATATTAAGATTTTGTGACTAATTTGGTAATTGTCAAGTTCTTCTATTTTTATTTTGTGCTATATTGTATAGTGCCCTAATGTAATGTTTACTCATTGACTTGCAACAAATGGTGTAATGAATAAATTACTATATGACTATACTTATATAGATAGTACCTAAATAACACCCAGATACATAACAAACACCTATGTCCATCACATAAATACTTGCCCTGGGTGGGGATCGAACCCACGCCTCTTTGTCTATGAAGTCAGGTTCACTAACTATTGAGCCAGCGAGGCAGTTAAGTAGAAGGATTGCTCGTTTTAAGATACAGAATACAAAATGGCATTTTATATAGTTTTACAGTCTAAATAGCTCTGGCTAGCTCCATACTTAGTCACTCCACTCCATTTTGGTGGTCTCGGCTCTAGTCCGCACGTATTCATTTGCTTGTTTTAATGTACGTGGTTTATAGCAATCTAAATGTAACCAAAATAACCCTGAAGTTTTGAAAAGTATGAAGTGGATATAAATTCCGATCCAGTACCAACAATGAGTTTTTAAACAAATGCGATACTTGGTTGAAATTCACGTATACAGGGTTATTTCTAAGTTTTCTTGAGTTTTGACAAAAGTCGCAGAACAAAAGTTGTTAGTTTTAATGTACAGAATAAGCCCCTAAAAGGATGCTAATTGATTAGAAATAACCCTGTATAGAGACCACTGCTTTTTTTGTCATAGAAAAAAATCGTGAGTAGATTGTACTCGATAGTATTCGATGGTGTATGTAAATTCTACAATTTGTAACTTAGACAGCGTAGTTATATGACCCAATCGACTACTGTCGGTAGTTATATTTTATACAGCCTAGTTTTCTAATTGCAATACAATGGTTATATTTGCCAACTGAGTAGTAAAGGCTTATTTGGTTCGGCTTGTCTTTAGCTACGATATTCTTCTAACAACTAATTTAAACAGTAAACATGAAAGTATCACTCTTAGCCCACTCGTACTATTCTGCTAGGATGATGATGATTGGTGCTCACAAGCGCCCCCTGCCGACCGCGCGCTCTCGTTTCCATGATCATTACGCGAACTGCGGTTTACTTTCAATTTACACGACACAATTTACACGAGCCTGAGCAGACAGACATCGAATACAATTCAGTAGAGGTGAAGGGTATACACAATCATTTTTGATAAAACATTAGCTTAAGTACCTATTTTTTACAAATAAAAAGTAGTTATCTACAAAAACAGTGATAAAAAGCTCTGAAATATAAGAAATTATAGAACACATAATTATTATAGGCCTTAATTCGATTAACCTAATTAATGTTATTATTAGTTAGAAGTGTTCACGTTCTAGATATTCACGAAAATGGATATAAAATATAGTAATATAAAAACTATTGGGTTTTGAAAGCTGTATAGTGCACTAATAAAAAATAAAAGGATGTAAACTAGTATTATTTTATTAGTAATGCTCAGGTTTAAGACTTCTCCGCTGACAACCTGCGATTATTAGACGCCCAAATGAATTTCGTTTTCTATTTTGTCTCCTCTTGAATGATGTTATCCCTGGCTATGGCCCCATCCCGTATATAACACTTTATTACGACAAGATAATGAGAATGTGTCTTATAATTGTCCATAAACAACGCGCACACTCACTTTGGCACAGATTTGGGACTAATTTCTACAAATAAGTCCTTCCTTATGAATATACTTCTGAGAAGTTTAGTGGTGATGGTTTCCGAATAAAATTAGACAAACAAATATGTTTAATACTATATTATTTTATAACCTAAAAAACATTGAAGTATAATTCTAAACTCTCTAATATATACATATGCACAAAAATATGAAACCTACCTATATCAATACATAGTGTATGCTTATATATTATATATCTTTAAAACTATGCAATGGATTTTGATGTTTTTTTTGATAGATAGAGTGATTCAAGATGAAGATTTTTATGCATAATACAACTGTGCGAATCCGGGGCGGGTCACTAGTACAAAATAAAATAAATAAATAATCCATCCATCCATCAGCCAAAAGACGTCCACTGCTGGACATAGGCCTCCTCTATGGATCTCCAATAAGACCGGTTGGAAGCGGCTTGCATCCATCGCGATCCTGCGGTCTTAATGAGGTCATCCGTCCACCTTGTGGATGGACGTCCTACGCTGCGCTTGCCAGTACGTGGCCTCCACTTGAGAACTTTTCGACTCCACCGGTCATCAGTCCTCCGCGCTATGTGCCCTGCCCATTGCCATTTCAACTTGCTAATCCGTTGGGCTATGTCGGTAACTTTGGTTCTTCTACGGATCTCCTCATTCCTGATTCGATCCCGCAGAGAGAATCCAAGCATAGCCCTCTCCATAGCTCGTTGGGCTACTTGAACCTTACTAATAAGGCCCATAGTGAGAGACCACGTTTCAGTGCCATAAGTCATCACTGGCAACACACACTGGTCGAAAACTTTCGACTTGAGAAAACGCTAAGTAAAGTGGCAAATTATACTCTTCGGTATTCTGTATAACCTGCCGCAGCGTATGTCCATGGTGCTAAAGCCTTTTCGGAAACCGGCTTGTTCGGAAGGCTGGAAGTCATCAAGCCTGCGCTTGAGACGGTTCGTAATGACCCTTGAAAACAGCTTATAAACATGGCTCAGAAGTGAGATGGGTCTATAGTTCTTCAATAAGGTGTTGTCACCTTTCTTGAAAAACAACACCACCACGCTTCTGTCCTTCTCCGTCTGTGCTTCTGAGATTTAGAGTTTGATAGGAAAATTTTTGAGGTCTAATTGTACGACGGGGTCTAAAGAATTTAGCACCCACCGTCTGGACAGTTTCTACGAGCCACCAATGCAAAGTTCTCCAGGCAAGCAAAGCGATTTGAGAGCTCGAGCTGAAAGCTCTCGGGGTTTTGGATAAGGGCACGAGTAGGCCGGAGCGTAGACTTCATCAGGCGTGACCTATCGAGTTTAACGTTAATATACAATGTGCCTCTTACGATTCTTAAAAATAAATAAACAGAGGCTAAAAATCGAATTGATACATGTCTTCTTCGCTAGCAACAAACATTTACAACAACAACATACAACGTATTTAAATTTAATAATTTATTTATTTATTTAAATTTAATAATTTAAATACGTTGTAATAAAGAAGGTAAGCAAGCAAAAAGATTTTGATGAGGATTGATAGGTAATATACCTACAAGATCCCTAATTCATAAAAACCCTGCGTTATAATAATAATAGGTAGCTAAGTACATAACACAATGTACAAGTTTTTTGTGAATTATAAAATAATTTTATCAACGAGTTAATATAACATAAAGTTATGGTGAGGTTATCTGTTATATTTTTACACGTCGACAAAATTATGTCGTGGTGCCTATGTTATTCCTGATGGACATATTGGACAGGGTAAGCTGGCTAGGCTAGCCCTTCCCTTTAAATTTCCGATAGGGTACTGTACTGTACCATCCTTTTTAATAGCCCTCCGCAGGAAATAGGCCTATCCACGAAGGGTGATTGGGACACATCTACCACACTGGCACAATGCGGGTTAGTGGATTCACATACGGCAACGGATTTCTTCTACGGACGTACGCCTACGCAGGTTGCCTTAAGATGTTTTTGTTTCGCCGAAAAGCCAGAGGTGTGAAATCCAATAAGGTAATATGCTATTGAAATGTTTTTAATAATTTATAGTCAAAAATGTTTTACAGGGCAGGTATAAAATAATTATTGTATTAAGCGTCTTTCTCTTTAATTAAGCCAGGAAGGGGAAATGGAAAACACAACACAAATAAGTTCATTTGTTATGGTTCACATTATATTGCGTAGCGCTCGTAGCGTTCGTAGCATTTGTAGCAGATGCTACGAAGCGTATCGCTCGGTTTATTGTGACTGCGAGGGTTTCGAAAAACCAGCCAAGTGTGAGTCAGACTCGCGCTCCAATGGTTCCGTAAAGGTATCAGGAAATTTGGTTGCTTTTGTTTTTGCTTTGTATTCCAGTCGAAATCGCGATTGACATCAAAATTCCGATTGACATTTTTTTACAATTATTTACGTAATTATTTTTACACATACACATCGTAGACAACCACATCATTGTATTTTGTCTTGGTATAATATTTTTCCTGTTGCAAAGTTTGCCGTAGAACTAATCATTTTTTTAAGATTACAGTTACACTTATCGTTACTTATTAAAATTATCGTTAGTCTTTTAACTAATGTAGGTATAATCGTTCATTATGTATACTTCAAATCAAAAAATTTAAAATATATACATAAAAAAGTGAGACTGACAAACGCGTGTAAGTTTGGTAATTTTAGACAGGGTTCCGTTTTTCCCTTTGGGTACGGAACCCCATAAAAAGTTTCCGTTCTCTTTCTAACCGGATACAGAACCATATTCAGAGTGTATTGTAGAAGTTATTGAAAAGGTTTCATATTTTGCACTCAATTTTTGGTTTGAATGTTATTTTATCCCTAAAGTTGGGTGTTGGATAAATGTTTGGTAAGTATATTGTTCTGAGAAAATTCCGAATTTTGTAGGTTGTTTTGACTAAAGAAACATTAAAATACCATTTATCAGAAGGTGATGTTATTTACACTACTTGGATTTATCAAGATTTGCATAATAGCGATCAAATAACAGAAATCATAGGCAATATTGTAATAATCTTGCTACTGTTTTTTATTTATTATTTATTTATGCTCTACTATTTCAATTTCAATTTATTTCAATTTATTTATTTAGCTTGTGAACCTGGTTTTACAGTGGTGGTACTTAAAAAAACTAAAGCTCCTCAGGATCCGCAAGGTCAGCATACAAGCGGTTTTACAATAATATTTAAAATACAATTAAAAATATTAAAATATAACAAATGTCAAAATAATAATAATCTAAAAATAATAATAATAAATGTCTAAATTCAATAATGTCAAATATCTTTGTCAGTCAAAAACTCATTTAGGGAATAGTATGCCTTGGACAGAAGAAAATCATTTAGTCTACTTTTGAAACTGGCAACATTACTCCATTCTCGAATTGATTGAGGAAGTTTGTTATAGATAAGTGGTGCCATACAGAACATGCTATTTAACATATGGGTAGTTTTTACACCGGTGGGAAAACGTAGTTTATTTTCATGTCTACTACCAGGTTTAAATTTAGGCAAAAGTTCCATATTTTTATGTACAAACAGCGCAACCTCTTTAATGTAAATGCATGGAAATGTCAAGATTTTAAGTTCAATAAAGGATGTCTTACAAGTTTGTCTCCTGCTTAAGCCACATATAGCCCTGATACACTTTTTTTGTGCTATGAATGCCAATAATTTGTCGGTGGAGTTACCCCAAAATATTACCCCATACCTTAACACAGAAGCGACATAACCATGATAAGCAGTGATCACGGTGTCTCGATTGGCAATTTGACTGAGCTTAAACAAAGCATATGAAAATTGAGTTACACGTTTTGATACTGCCCTTAACTGGTCTTTCCATGTCATTTTGTTATCTATATGTAGTCCTAGAAATTTAATGGTTTCAACTTCGTCAATTTTATGTCCATTGTAGCTGATGTCAACATTTTGATTTTGCAGATTAGTAATTCTTTGTCGAAATGTCATTATCTTAGTCTTTTTTAAATTAATTTTCAGGTTATTTACTTCCATCCAATCAATAACAGATGTCAAAGAGGAATTAATATCGGTCTCTAACTCAGTGACCCTTTTTTTACTACTATCAGATACTCTACCGTAATACTATAACACTTTAAAATTACTACTTTATTTTAAAATTACTTTAACAATACAATAAAATAACACTTTATTGACACCACAAGAAATCAAACATATCGGAAGAAAAAATCGACAGAGGTAAGGTAACAAAAGGCGGACTTATTGCTAAAAGTGTTTTTTTCCAGACAACCTCTATCACCCGAAGAGTCAAAATGCTTGACAAAGTGCTATTACTAGCAAAAGACTTGAATCATGTTTGCGAAAAAAAGAAGTTGGTACTTAATCAGAAGGATTAATATTAAATCGCATCTTCTATGATAATGTAGCGTTTGCTACTTTACAAGATTATTACAATATCTTTCTGATTACGTACCACCTTTTTTTTCGCAAACATGATTCAAAAGCTTGAATATTTAATAGTTGCGTTTTCACGCCATTAAATTCACACAAAACGCCACAAACGCCTACACCAAGGTCATAAACAACACCATAAACGTTAAGCCGGGGTCTGGTGATCATGACGCACAACGCTGCGGTATGCGGTATGCGTTGCCGGACACTCAATCGTATGAAAAACGTCGAGAATGTTCTCCTGTTCCGTCGCAGTATGCGTCAGCGGCGAGGGGCAAGCGCGGTGAAGTGGGGAGGTGTACTGCCGCACAGCGCGGCGTCATTCTCGGTTCAATGCTGCGGTGTGCGTCACGGGTCAATATGGAATTTTTCGAAGACAATTTAATAGAATTAGTTCGCAATTATCCTATTTTATATAAAAATAAAGACAAAAAACATAAAAGTTTGATAGTTAAAGAAAATTGCTGGAGGGAGATAGCTGGGAAATTGAATAAAACACGTGAGTATTTTGTATATTTCTAATTGTTTATTCGACAGCGGTAGGTACTAAGTTTACATAAAAAAATGGCAAACATTACTAGTAACACATGAAACATTTTGATGATTCTGAGGTTGGAAACTTGATGAACAATTTAACTTGGTGGTGTTTATTTAGTGTTATAGAAAATAAGCAATAAGTTTTGAATTACTCACTTAACTTGTCCTATCTACTTCACTGTCTTGCCAAGGTACACTACCATGATCACTGTTGAAATACTGCTTGAATAAGTCACGTGTCACCGAACCATTTATATTATAACTTCTTCCCGGTATACGCGCCATAGGAATTAAATTTTCAGAAGGCATTTCAAGAGTATTTCTGTCTGAATCGTGTATGTTCAAAGAACTCATCATATTATGGATGATACAAGCTGACATAACCAACTTGTCTACGACACGAGGGTTTACTGCAATAGGTGAAAAAAATATTCGAAATCGTTGACATAATATGCCAAAAGCATTTTCAGATGTTCTTCTTGCTCTACTAAGGCGGTAGTTGAAAATTCGTTTTGACCTATCTTGAGACGCATGATTTTTTGAGTATGGTTTCATCATATAGTTGGTGAGACTAAATGCATCATCACCTACGAAAACATAAGGCATTTCTATGTCAGCTTCCGGCAACTTTGTTGGCGGGGGAATCTTTAGCTGCCCATTTTGAATTTTCTTAAATAAATCAGATTTCTTAAATATGCCTGCGTCACCTTTTTTGCCATAAGAACCAACATCAATTGTTATAAATTTTCGATTCGCTTCGACCACGGCAAGTAAAAAAATAGAAAAAAACTGCTTATAATTAAAAAATAAGGACCCGCTGTTACTTGGGCACACGATGCGTATGTGCTTACCATCTATTGCCCCGAAACAATTAGGAAAATTCCATAGAAACCAATATTCTACGGCTATTCTTTTAAAATCTTCCTTGATGGGTTCAGGAAGTGCAACGTTTAAAAGTCTCAAGCATATACTTTGTAAGACTTTAGGCACAATTCTGCATATCCAATTATGGCTAATTCGAAATTGAAAACTTAAAGATCTATAGCTTTCTCCAGTCGCCAAATACCTGTAAAAAAAAGTAGGTACTTAATTAATGGGTCAAACATCGGTGCAAAGGTAGTCCGTTTCAGTTCAGTGGTCCGTGTAGGTAAACAGAATAGTGAATTATCAATTATAAATCCATTTAACTAAATCTTATTTCTCCATTAAGAAAAATACTTTATTTATTCGGATTATCTCGTTTAAAATCACTACTCATGTTTGTTGTCCACAGGACATCGAACTAAAACAGACTATATAGTAGTTCTATATTAACTAACAATGTTATTGTTTCAGCTGAAGAATGTAAGAATAAATGGCGTACTTTACGCGACAATTATAGAAAAAATCAGAATAAGAAGAAAATCGGAAGTGCTTCTTCCGTTTCAAAGTATGACGACGAAAGACTTAAATTCATAAATGACAGCTTTGAAGAAAGGGAGTCTATTTCTAATTTAAATCCCGGAAACGTTCTTGAGGTTGATGAAGAAAACAATTTGCCAGTAGAGATATGTTCAGGACCAACTTCTTCAACGCCGAGTTCAACGCCGTATTCACCATGTGAATCTATTTCACAACAACCATCGCAAGAAGGACATTCAATAACACTAAACAAAACTCAAGGTACATCACAAGTGAAAAAGAAAAAAAGAGACAGCCTTGTCGAAGAGCTTAGAAAGAATAGAGAAGAAAGAACAAACATGTTGAGACAAATTACAGAAAAAGGCAATACTCCAGTACACATATTCTTTAGGAGTATGGCCGACGTAGTTTGTCAATTTCCTCCGGACAAAATAGCTCAAATCAGAGCACAAGTTTGTAACATCGTTACTGAAATGGAATTATTGGTCTTGGCGCAACGAGAGAGACCATCCCCACAGCAATCATTCAACACACTACAGCAACCAATCCACGCATACAACTCGCAACGAGAGAGTCCATCCCCACAGCAATCATTCAACACACTACAGCAGCCAAGCCACGCATACAACTCGCAACGAGAGAGTCCATCCCCACAGCAATCATTCAACACACTACAGCAGCCAAGCCACGCATACAATTCGCAACGAGAGAGAGCATCCCCACAGCAATCATTCAACACACTACAGCAACCAATCCACGCATACAACTCGCAACGAGAGAGTCCATCCCCACAGCAATCATTCAACACACTACAGCAACCAAGCCACGCATACAACTCGCAACGAGAGAGTCCATCCCCACAGCAATCATTCAACACACTACAGCAACCAAGCCACGCATACAACTCGCCAACTCTACCCAGAATTTCGTCGAGTGTAAGTGAGCTTAAAATCCTCGGTTTATAAAATTAATCCGTGTTATTATGTCCGCGTATCCTGCGCTATGAATACAAAATGTTTGCACTGCCTGATACAGCCTGTGTTTATTGTATAACGCAAACACTGTAAAATTACAAGTTATCTAGGGGTCCGGCTGGCAAAAACAACCTGGCGTTTCGAGGCTAATGTACTTGTGTAGAATTGTCGCTCGCGGACCTGCATAGATGCAGCGACCGCATGTTATTTTCAGTTAGAGTCAGTTTTGTTGGCTCCACTGATTACATCTTATATTTTAATAGCTAAATGTACTCTTATTTCTCCTTACTAGTATTATGAATCCAAATCAGAAACTGTTTTTGTTGTTATTAAACACACGCTTTTATTAGTTTCACCAGTATGTTTGCTTGATTGCTTGCTTGTAACCAACCCCTTTGAGCTCGATTTTGACCTACTTTGAGCGATCAAATTTTCTTTAAACTTTGCACACCTATCAAAGACCGATGTCAATGCTTTTAGAAAAAAAAAGATGACTCCTAAGCGTGTTTTTAAAACTATATTTATATTATTTACAATAGTATTAATATTTTTCGTTAATTATTATTTTTTGTTAATTTTTCATGTCGCAACAGAGCCACAGATCATGGAACATGGATAGATATTGTTCAAAGATCGGAGTGTCTTCGGCTAATATTACCTACTCGTGCAGATGACGATGTGTAGGTACCGGCAAAATTAATTCTCATGCCAAGATCTAGGTATGTTTGGGTTACCTATTCAGATGTTCGAAAGGAGGTGATTCAGAGTGTCACAATTCCTTTAGGAGAATTACTCCTTAGTACAATTCTGAATAATACTGGTCTTATATATACAAACAATAACAAACTATGATCAAAGATTAAAGGGTAGATTTATAATAATTATTTTTGCAAAAAATAGCATGACCGACTTCACCCGTATACAGAATTAGTGAATATTTCGCACAGATCGATGTAGCATTTTTTTACATTATTGTTAATTTATCAAAATAGCTCAGCTGATTTCGATAAAATTTAAATGGGTCCATTTTCGAAGTATACTCTTTCCAATAAAAAAAGAATTATTGAAATCGGGCTGCTACAAGGAAAAAAGTTATGCGTTGTTATACATAAAAAATATATATACGGGTTGAATTGAGTACCTCCTCCGGTGGTTCGTCGGTCAAAAATTGCTTATACTCATAGCTCTACGACTCCTTTATATGAAGTTTAGGAATATCTCTGTGTTTAAGTTGCAGTAGCAGGAGCAGCCCTGCCGAGCTGTCTATAGACATTATCATTTATTGTGTTCAAATTGCAAACATTACAAATTCTCCTGTAGGCATACAAGAATTCGTCAGCCCGCAAAACAAAACCAAAAACACCAATTTACACCGAACAATACAAACTAATCTTATTTTAACGCTACGTGGGCCACGTTCTATAAAGTACGAGGTTATAACTCAATTTATCCCTTTGCTATTATTTTTCCTCAACTACATAAAATTCCCTTAAGTGTTTTATCGGACTTTCAGGCCAAAGAAGATTCGTCGCCTCATGCTTCTAACTCATTTTTCTTAACACGTTTTCTTTGTTACGAGTGATTTAGAGCTTTTCTGATAACATTTCGATCCCAAGTATTTTGAACGAAGTTTTAAGAGTCCATACTTCAGCGTTCACTCTACTTTGTCGCTCGAGATAAATCAAGTCGAGAGTAAATTTTAATAGGTTTGAAGGCACAATAATTGGATGTATCCATTCAAGCAAAAATAAAGTCTATAGTATTATTATCATCATTGTATCTATTACAGTGAAATTTTACTTATGACTTAGACCAACAGGGGGACTCGAAATAATAGTAAAGAAAGAATAAAGAAATACGTGCGTAATGTGTCCCAAGTTATGTAGGTATGATTTTCTAGTTTCGCGAAAAATATTTAATTTAAACTCAGTTTTTATTGAATTTTAAAGTCATTAGAAAAAAAACATTATTCCAAAAGACACTCGCAAAAAAATATATTGACTAGTTAGTTATGATGCCTAGTATGAGTAAGATGAAGACACATAAACGAAGCAGGTCTCTTAAAAGCAGTAAAGTTATTATTGCAACAGAGGCCACGAAATAACCTTCCTTGTCAATAAATAAAAAAGCATTTTACGTCCATAACACAGCAATATTTGCTAGGTGTTAGCTTTTATGAGGCTTCCTGTCGTATACATTACGGTTGGATATAACTAGGGACACCCATATGTCGTATAAAAGTTATAAAGTCGCCTCCAGCAAGGGTAGACTCATTTGAGAGTAGGTGTTTTCACCTGCTTATCTGAATTTGACCGTTTGTTAAATTTGCACTCGAGCTATTTGCATTAGGATTGTGTAAAGATAATAAAAGTCTCGTTCAGCTCCTTTTCTTATTTTGTTTTAACTTTGTGTTCAATTTTCTCTAAGGTAAACAGATGAAAATATGTCTACTTACCTATCACATTGTAGTAAGTACCTATAGTGCAATCTTCTACAGCTCAGTAGATTAAACGACATGGAATTATGGCAATTAAACTATTATTGACAACTCCATATCTAAACCTTAATGGTTTTGATTGGCATTGATTGAATCTATTCAATCACGCAAGGAGACTCGGGTGTACTACGTGAGTTCGACAGAGGGAGACTCGGAGCACAAATATGCATGCTTTCCACGGGATGTTTTGAGCTTACCAATTAAGTCTGACGGCCGATGAAGTCGCAAAATTTTGGAATACAGGCCAAGTACTGGTAAGTGCGACGTATGGCATCTCTGTTCTCACAAAGTCGACGATGACCTGTTGACCGCAGGATCGCTTTGGATGCAAGCCACTCACGATCAATTCTACTGGAATTTTATAGGAAAGGAATTATTTAGTTCAGTTCCCAATATTATAATGGTGATGATGATGCTCGCTACATTTAATCCATAACTGGTTACAAATACTAGTCGAAGACTTCGATATGGAATTAATCTCATAACTGGTAATTACAAATTAATTTTAAATGTTCGCACCGTAAAAACGAATAAAGCGCAGGCTTATCTTTAATAGTTTAAAATTGAACTAATTTATCAGATCAGAATCATTAATCTATGACAATTACTCCAATAATACCACTGTCGGCAGTTTTCATACATTAATTTTATTCCCCCGGGATGCAAATAATGAAGTGAGATTATTTTAGACAACAGCAGATTAACTTTAAATTTATTATCCTTGCGGTAACAATAAAACAAGTTTCATAATAAAACGATTTATTTAATTTAAACTTTGAATGAAAACTTACAAAATATAGTACATGAGAGAGATCAAAGTTCTTTGGCACTGGTTTGGCATTGTTTGAATTAATGTTCGATACTACATCGAATGTAGATAAATTAACATCATGAGTCATGATTAGTAAGAAATGAAATGTGACTTAAAATAAAGTAATATACCCATTAAATAAACAGTTCAATCGAATTGATGATACTGCTGGGAACTAGAAATACAAGAATTTGAAATCTGTTGAAAGAAAATATTGATAAAGATCTTTTCGTTTCCTACAGAACCAACGTGCTTGATTGTTATTTTAAAGACGTAACATTATTTTTAATATGAGATATGGAATTCAGTCAGGATGGGAAACATTTCGTTGCACAATGGGGTTAATAACAAATGACAAGGATAATGTGATTCACTGGATCACAGTACGAAGACAGCATTTTTAGCTGCAGAAACTTAATTACAAGTAGCTCCGTATAGTTAAATTTTCTTTTGAGTGTTACGCGTCTTTAAAATATTATCATAGATGTTGTATTAGAATGTAAGTGTGAATGTGAAGTGACTTCATATCGTTTACTGCAATAACGTTAATATAAGGTACTACACACCAGTTCGAATTTCGATCACAACTCTACATCGTATTTCGCCGAATGTTCATCGTCAATAGAACATCGATTCTGCAATCTTGTCGATTTATATTGAACCTAATATGTATGTAGTTTGCCTAAAGGCGTAGTTGCAGCGAAACCGAGTTTACGCGACTTTTGCTGACAATATATTTGCAGAAACTTATCCATCTTCACTGAGAGAAACATTTTTGAGGTAAATGCAACATAGTGGGCCACAGTTGGCAGCCCCGATGGAACCGAGCATTAAGACTTAACAAACACAATTCAACAGATTTCGATACAATTTTTGATAATCGACTCTACATATTTATGACAATAAAAATCTTTTTGTTGTTAATTGTCTCTATTGTTTTAAATGTTAATTTTTATTTAATATATAACCCACTTAATATTTAGCTACAATGGTCGTTTTCATTCTATATAATTTTAAGTTTTCAAGTTTTCTCGCTAGATAAGTGTGTTAACGATTTTTACAAGATACAAGTATTTTTTTCATTCATTACATAATTTTATAGCAATTTCATATTACAATTAGACAAGTCTGATTTGTTTAATTGTTCTTACAAATACAGTCATGATGATAGTACATAATATGTTCATTTGAATTACAATCAGAATTCGTCTCTTATAATTTGGCACAATGAAAAAGGTATTTGGCAAAGTCAGACTTAATGTCGTTGTAATGTTTGTGATTTTTGATTTACATTTAAGATCAATCATTTTCGTAGAAACATAAAAACAGTACTATTGTATAAAACAAACACATATTCGCAAGTTCTATGTCATATTAAAGGCTCTATACAAATATTACAAGTCTGTTTTATAAACTATGGGCATATTCTAGGATATCATTGTATTCATCACTACGAATAACTTTTACTAGCACTAAAATCGTGAAAATAAGTCTGCTCTTCCTATCGAGCAAGTATCTATAGAGTCAAAATCGGGCAAAAAGTGTCCGAAGCAATACCTTGCCCAAGCTACGTAGTGGGCAGGCTTTTTGGTTATCGGTAAGGTGATTGCAAGCCGACTACAACGCCGCGTGCTGCCATAGTGTTCGACTACAAGCACTAATTAAGTAACATAACCTCAACATTCGAGAAAATGGATCATTGTGAATTACTTGGTATATATCTAAGTAGTTTAAAGTCAATTTCCATGAGTAATGTATGACGGCGCTCGGACATTTTTTTACTACTTGCAATTAGGGCCTGTGGCTCTGTAGATATTTGCTCTAAGGCAATTCAATAGATTGAATGACTTTTGTCATTTTGCATAGTGCATTTCGCTAGTGTTCACGATTTCAGGGTTAGCCTCATAGTAAAAATCAGTCATAACAATTTTAAGAGGAAACAAGTAAGAGCGATGACTTTTCGTGAAGCGTGGTTGTCAACGTCACATTATTTGACTACTTCGTTAAAAACCGCGCCACGCTGCAACGTAATTCACTGTCCAGTGTATAAGAGCCCTTAGTTATGACTATGTAAAGTTTGCTGTTAGAAACGCACTTATCAACACATTCTCTAAAATTTTCCATTATTCAGATATATTTAATTAAAACTATATTACAAAATTGCTAATTTTCATTTAGTCTCAGCATTTTGTTCAGCACTATAATAATTACGAGTACATATAGATATATCTATGATTGTACACTAGTGTTATTTTTGTCAACTTAAATATCTAATTTAGGCTTATGAATAAAATTATGTCACAACTGTTTTCAATCCAAATGTGAATCTGATAAGTTGAATGTCTCGTAGTTTTAATAAAAGTTGATGTTATTCTGAAGCTTATTATTTCAAGAACATTTCATTTTGAACAATGGCTTTAGTCTCAAAGCTAGCCCTTATTATGAAAACAATAATAATCACGGTTTTCGCGTTTTGTCGTTCTCGTTCTCTCGCTCGTATACCCAAGTAAATTGGAGCGAGCGCAACACTTTACTACGCTTAAACAATAAGGACTGACTTACTGCGCTAATTTCCATGAGTAATTTTTGACATAGAATTTAGAATTTCATATTTTGAATGATTGAATTAAAATGTTAAAAGATTGGTAATTTTTTTTTTAATGAAATTTTTTACAAACCAAAGACTCCAGGGTCTGTGCCCTTTGTTAACTAAAATTACAATTGGTAGATTATACTGTGCAAAAATGTGGAACGCTTCACGATTTTGCGTGTCATCTTTGCGCAGGGGCCATGCTAATCTTCTCTGTATCTTTCCAATTTTTAGTATATGTACTGCCGAAGCAAGTACGATTGGTATTATTTATTGGTATTATTTAGCAGCTTTTAACTCTCACTTGAAATATTTTTGTAGTTGAATGTAATGTTTTTATCTACCTAAGTATATGTTTCATTTGACCATGATTATATAATTTACTTTTATTTGCGTTTATAATTGAATTCAGTTTTCAGATTCACGAATGATTGCCGCCTTACATTAAGATATGGATTATTTACATTTATGTTTCATATTAGTGTCTAAAATCTCAACTTGGTTAAACTCTACATGCTCTTGTACTCAAATAAAACCCTTAAAATTGAGCTTATTAACTACACCTTGAGCTTCATTATGATAATTATATCATCACCTTAATCTTTAAAAAAGTAGAAGAGTCATTCGCTCGCTTTAGTTAGGTCATACACTTTCATTAGGTCATCAGGTCATTACACTTTAAGAATATCACGATAGTCAGTAGCCTACACGTCGCTCGGTGGCGAGGAGGCTTGGTCTGGGCGCTAGTGGAGTTGGCTTTTTGTACTGAACCCATAGTGAAGGTACGGTGAGCCCGCTCCATCCCTCGCCCCGCTGCCTGTCGCGCCACTCGCTCCGCTCGGACATTTCAGAGCAGAACGAAGTTCGGAAGCCATTTCCGAACACAGTGAAGCCTGGTGAGAGAGCACTGGCTAGAGTTCATCCACAATGATTGATTACAGTAATTAAAAGAACATTACCTCTTCCTTCTAGGTTTTTGTGGCAGCGGTGAAAGGAAACACATTTTGATTAGTTCCTGATGTGTAGACGTTTACATGATTTCTAAACTAAAGACTTAGCTTACTAGCGCCGTATAAATGATATAATTATCATTTGGTATTGGTGCATACTTTTATGGAAAACAAAAACAACACAAATCCGGTTCAAGTCATCTAAAACATTAAAGTTGTTCATTTAACAATACGCGAGCTATTTTTACATTCAAAACAAAATGTGCAAAAATAGTTTGCATAGATAACAAAATGTGTGTGAATAGTGTCTTTATCGAAATCAAATCAGTTCGTGATGACGTAGATGTTTACTCTTATCATGCTACCTATGTGAAAGAGGGAGGGCAGGGAGGGGAAGCCTATATCTAGCAGTGAACATACTACGACTAATAATTGTGAATGATAATGATGACTAGCTAGATATCTAATTTTGTAGTTTGATGGAATAAGTAAGAATGCTAAAACTGCTTTGTTACCAACCAAAAATCATGAATGGTGGCCCAAACACAATTGTAGCCATTTATCACATTAGTTAAGTTTTTACTTGAATTCAATCTTAACACACTGGGAAAGTAGGTACTTATAGTAATAAATACTTAAAACTTTTCAATACCTACTTTTGTAGTACTTAGTATTCATAATGTCAATACTCTAAATGAAATAGGTACGTAACTAATACGGCATCAATCTAGGAATAAAATAATGAAGTTTCATAAATTATGATACTGTTTTCGCGTTGTCCAAGCATCTATCTACATTCAATTCATCCACACAAAAAATAATAGTGAAATACCCATCTCATAAGTAAAACTAAAACAAAATAATTTCTTAATAAATAATTCAGGAAGATTTCAGCATAAGTCTTGATTAAGTAAGGCCAGCCCAAAAAATAGGTCTCCTACATTATTCATACACTTTAAGCCTAAATTAGAACCAGTAGTATTATTTAAGGAGTAAAATTAGGCTTCCATTTCTGAAGGCAGCCGGCGCTCATTGAGAAATAATATTTTCAGCATAAAAAGTTTTTACCTATAGTCCTGGGCTCAGAGCTCGGGCGTAACCCGGGGTGAAAGGGGGGAGAGGGTTTATGGGGTTCAACCCCCCGACCCCTCTCAAACTGTTAAGCATGGCGACTCACGTTATGAAATCTACCTTAGATTGTCAAATAAGACTGTTTGTTAGCGCTTGTTAAGCTCGCGCTTAGTAGAGCAGATGGTTTCCTTTACTTACGTCTGCTATTTATAAAAAGTTTTTTTTTTATATTAAATAATTTTTAAATACCTATACATACTATAAATAGTAAATATCGAGACTCAGAACAAACACGCATCCTCATCACAAAAATGCTTGCCTTCCCTGGGAATTGAACCCACGCCTCATTGAGTCGGGAGTCACGGTCACTAATCATACTGGGCGACTGAGGCAGTTGATTGATATAAAATAGGTTTCAATTTTTGGGCGATTAATACATCAATCAACTGTCTCAGTCGCCTAATATGATTATAACAGTATGATATAAGTCAAATTCAAAGAACGTTTATTGTTTAACTGTGTTACATTGAGATCTTAGTACTAATAATAAAAAATTTGAATCAACAGTTAAAAATTAACCCTAGCAACGCCCATGGCTCAGGGTTTCCGTAATGAAGATTTTGTAGCTCCTTGTGTACACTCTTAATTAGCAATTATATTGGAGCTCGTTTTATGTCCATCTCTTTTGAATAAATTACAATAACGCGAAAATTAGTGAAGCGAAAATCAGAGGAAAATTTCGTCTGATTTAATTTTTAGGGCTCTTTGAGGTAAATTGGGAATTTATAACGTAAAGATAATAAATGGTTTTTCCTGTATAAAATCGCACCTTGGGGACGTCGAGCTTGATCGTACTGGAAATGCTTATTCACGGGGGAAGTTAAAAGGAACCCAGTTAATGAACAATCAAAATCAATCGTAGGATGAATTTCCTTAAAATCAAGCAAAACTAACAACTTTATTGTGTGACAATAAATTTTTTTAAGGACAATATTAATATTGAAAAAATGAATCTGCTCTGCTTCTCTTAATTTTCGACAAAATTTATCAATTTACATAATCTCGACGTTTCGACCGAGTTTCATCGATCGTAGTTACGGGTAGATTAACCGTGACCACGATCGTTGCAACTTGGTTGAAACATCGGGATAGTGACATATTTAATTAGGTATATCGTAATTTTAGTGCACAATTAGTCCCTTAGTAGTAATAATATGGTGTTAAAAGTTGTTGATAATGACAAACATATACCTACTTACATCTCTGAAGGTCGCTGACTTAGCAAAACATCTTGTATCGTTATAAACAACCGGAAAAAAGTAAGGTCGGTCAGCTAGTAAGATATACTCACTCTCTCGTCCACAGCGACCTTGCGCGACTTCCAGACGAACTCACAGACCGCGATGACGCAGGCCACCCCCATACCGCCCATCAGGACGACAAACACTCCGCCGACGTTGGCAAGGCCCAGCTCGTTGGCCGTCGACGATGCTTTTGAAGTTTCATCCTGAACAAAAATACCTATCATTGTTCAGGCGTTGATCTTTTGAACTAATACATTTTTTTTAGTAATACTACAATTGCTTTTTCCTGCGGCTTCACCCACGTGATATTTTGTACTATCCCATAGGAACCTTTTATTTTTTCGGGATAAAAAGACGTCGATATGTCACTCTGTCTTTCAAACTATGTCCATGCCAAAAATCAGGTCAATCCGGTGCTCCGTTGCTGCGTGAAAGAGGAACAAACCAATACACTTGTACAGATAGTAACATGCGGATACAGAGCAAAAACCTATGTTTATCACAAAAATACTTGCCTTGGGTAGGGATCGAACCCACGCCTGGCCCAGTAATTAATGTCATTAACTGGCCCATCGAGGTAGGCAATCAATAACTTAGACGAGGAAAAAAATAACTAGAGTCTAATTAATGATTAAAAATCAAGTATTCAATAAAAATGAAATAAGCATAATACATTCGAATTTTTGAGAGCCAAAGCACTATCAGAGTATTTAAATAATTGTTCGTAGCGTTACTAAAATATATTTTAATTTCTTGTTTCAATACGTTTTAGGCAATTTCACTCGTATATTATAAAAAAACGATCTAAAAACAGCGTCCTAAAACCGTATTTATAAAAACTCTTGCGATAATAAATACAGAACTTTGATCTTTTAGCCATCTTGTTAGCCTAAGTAGTTACGAGAATTCTAAATTATCATTCAAAACACTTATTTTCCCTCTGAATACAACTTGACGAGGAATTTTATTTATTTACAAGTCTTGCCTTTTTTATAAGGTATTATAAGTTCATAAGTATTTAAGGGAATAAAATGTTATATGTCAATCATAACATTAATAAAGTTAAAAAAAACATACTTACGTGACTTTACACAATCTACGAGCGATCTAATATAACTCGTACATTGTATGATTACCAAATAGAGTTTTTAGAAATTCATTGCCTATGTAACTATGTAACTCAACCTTGTAAATTTGCGAGCGAAATATCTGTGATCGGTTAAAAAACCATAATACTGATAATTTTTGTGTGAAATTTAAATTTTTTGTGTGATGTTTAGTTTATTATCTATAGGTGTTTTCTTTGTTAGTCTCTAGTTAAGGCCCTTGTTCTTGTCAGTTCATATTCGTGCAAGGTTGCCTAGAAGAAATCGCCATGGGTGATAAGGCCGCCACTTTATAATCATATTTTTCTGTCGTATATGTGTAAACAGTGTTTATTTTTAAATTGTGGTTGTAAATAAAGAGTTTTGTCTGTCTCTCTGTCTGTAAAATGTATGGAAACCCTGACATTAATTGCTTACCGCAACAAAATATTATACAATATTTTTCTCGATGAATTGTTTGCTTTCGTTTAGGTATAATTTTATGGACAATTAATCAAAAATGTATACAGGGTTATCCCTAATAAATTAGCATCATTTTAGGGGCTTATTCTGTACATCAAAACTAACAACTTTTGTTAAACGACTTTTATCAAATCTCAAAAAAAATATTGGTCCATAGAAAACTATTGACCGCGACAAAATGTATGGAACAGCTGTTTTTTTTGAGTTTTGACAAAAGTCGCATAACAAAAGTTGTTAGTTTTGATGTATAGAATAAGCTCCTAAAAGGATGTTAATTGTTTAGGAATAACCCTGTTTTAAATAAACAAAGATAAAAGTTATTCCCAGAACATTATATCCGTGGTTCATTATTATCTTTTCAAGTTGTTGAACTCCTGAACGTAATGAGCTAAGTTGATACCATCACTACACGAGACAAAAAGCTCTTATTGCGACAGACTTTCTGGGATATTGTGAACAAAGGGAATACTTGTATCTCTAATTTGCAGAAGCTTGCTGTACTAACATAGCTAAGTAAGTACCTAAGTGTGTAACTGTACTCTCTGCCTCATTTCTTCGAAAACATGTTGGTTTATTTGTTCAAAAATTTTGAATTTTGATAGTGTTTTTTGAAAAGTTTAAAACCAGAGGGGTTAATATGAGATTACATGTAAACGAAAACTACTCTAGCGTTCATGTCCATTGTATAAATTTTTGTTTGTTGTATAGACTCAGCCTGGGATCATTGTATAATTGACTACAATATTATATATCTTGCCTACTCTCAATGTAAATTTAATATTTTCTTTTTTTGGTGTTTTCTTCACTTACATTAAGTAATTTACGAAACTTATACTTACTGTTAATTTAGACTACACGTAACCACTAATTTCAATCAATATTAATACGGAAGGCACTAAATCCCATGACACAGGAATTCTCCTAGTGTGGGATTTAGGGTTCACCTACAAGTATGTACAGACCACGGACTCATGTATTTTGCATAATAATTTTAACTATTAGTTATATGTATACTACACAACTGTATAACTGTACCTATTTCTGTACATAGCCATAAGAAAAGTCAAATAAATTTATTTATATTTGTGTACATTCTTAGTTTCTTACCCTTTGCGGAAACGAAGAAATACTAACATAACATACAATAAAAAAACTATAATAGCTTCTTTTTACCAGGATAACTCATACTAAGGCATCTGAAAACGACGAAAAACTATAACTCTTGGAGCAAGCTCATCCAAAACAAATACTTGTTTACCAAATAAAATTAAATATCGTCGCCAAAAAACCAATTAAAATGTTACTTCGCTACAAAACTTAATGACACCGTTCCCGTTTATACGTACCCTGCAGGAGCCGCCGCCTCGCTTCTCCTTCCACCATTTTGTTTTCAAAATGTGCAATTTTCCTTCTTCCTGCAGTTTGAGCACGGCCCCGCTAATAGCGGTGCGATATGGGGAGTCTGTGAAACGAAAATAATTAGGGTAACATCGCACTGGAATGTACTACACGCTTTAGGTGATATGATTGTATTTGAACCTTTTCTACGTTGACCATAGTCGTACTGTCGCACGTTCTATGTCACCTCTGTTGCGCTCTCGCACTCACTTCAATGCACTCTTGTCTGCCAACACTGATTGTGATATCATCTTTGACAAATGGAGATCTATTGTTGCCGTTCTCACGGCATATTGTGAAAATCTCACTGATCAGTGGGATCGATAAAAACGGCCTGATAGTTCGTTTGTAATCGAAGATTATGAATTCGTAACATTGAATCTAATTTTACATTACATTTGCTTTTATTTTTATTTTTCGACATTTTATGATTCTATTATTGACATTGTATAATTATAATTTGCTCATGCTTGTTCCGTTGTGACATTGAACTTAATTTTTGACATGGTATCTGCTGATTTTTTATTTGACATTTTACTATTGACATTGCATGATTATAAGTGATTCATGTTTATTCCATTCCATTTTTAATATTGTTTTTTGATTTCGTATCGTATAATTTTTGCTTTTTTTTTGCTGTTAATTTGTTTTGTTTGATTCGGGTCGTTTTTACCTCAATAAAGAAATTCGTATTTGTATTTGTTATCATATCTTTGCGGTAAGTTATTTATGTTCAGATATGGTAATGATATTTCAGATAGGTACACTCTAATATTAATGTTTTATTAGTCCTGTCGCCAAACTTTTGCTAGACCACTTTGCCTAAAATATACCTACCTACAGGAGAAGAAATCTAGCTAAGTATATGGGGCATTTATGACAGACCACCTCTTAAGATTATCCTTCCTAATTACTGGTTTATAAAATACGCATTTATAGTTTTTGATAAAATTTGCGTGATATTTGTTACGCTTTTTTATGAACAATATATGAATTATCACATTCGTGTATATTTCTAACGAAAAAAGCAATAGCAATAAAGTTGCGTTACATTTTTATCCTATCGCCACATCCCAGTGAAATTGTACCCTAAACGTACCTACGTAACAGCATTTACCATTGAAAATCTAATTACAGATCAAAGGACACTTTATACGGTCTCTGTGTAAGCTAATGAATAGACTGGTTGGTGAAAATCAAATTATCTATTCTGTAGCGGATAGGTAATTTGATTGGGACCTTTATACTCGTAGTTTGAATGAAATGCTCAAAGGGGATCGGTCGGAAAACCAAAACCATGCTATAACTACATCAAAGTAGTAATTAACACTGTTTGAAACTTTAACGGTTATGAATACACTGAAAAGGCTTCTGCAGAGCGGGCATTTGAGTTCGCAATGAGATTAGAGCGTATCTGTCGTTTATTACTGACAACACTTTACTTACACTAGTGAATAAAAATCAAGATAGAAAATCAAACAGTCCCTATAAAATAAATCAGATAATTGATCAGTCATCATCATAATTTAAGAGCAAGGCTCTCGTTGGTGGAGCAATTTCCATGTCAATTAATCAGTACACTTTTAAAAATAGTAAAAGAGTTAATTTTAGCATTTTTGCTAAATCTTATCAAGATCAGATCAAGAAGTATCAATGCATGCAATTTTTAACATAATTATTATCCACAAGTTCAACGATACAAATGCGCTTGTTATCTGTGCTATTAAATCTCTGTTACAGCTTTTTGTGCAATTATTTTATATTTAAAACTGAATGTTTGTGTGACCTTTACAGAATCGTAAACTAAGCATTTGATCATGTGATGATGTTTAGCAAAGTTGTTGTGCATGACCAAAGAACGTTTCTGAGTATTATTGACAGTTTACAGATGGTGAGACAAAGTTAACCGGGTCAGCTAGTTATTTTTCAACACACTTGCTCATAAAGTGGCTCTAATTTAATTATAAATTCTAATTTCACATAATGACACCTGTAATCAAACTGTGACTTTTCCATTGTTATTATCCAAAGTGAGTTCGCTTTGTTCTTAAAAAAGTTTCGATACAAAAAAGATCATGTTCAATAGTAGGTACAAATAAATTAATGTAGCTATGAAACCTCATTCTTTTAGTCTATGGCCGATTGCCATTGCGCGCGCCTAGGAAAATTGATTAATTTTTCCCGCCATTTCGAAACATTTTTCACAACTCGTTTTCACTGTTGGAAATATTTTTTTAGTATTATTTTATTCACAAGTGTGTTGAAAAGCGTCGTATGCTAGACGTATGTATTGATGATTACCGTCCTTGACTCTCTTAAGACCGTATCGAATGACTAAAGTGGAAAAGAAACAGAACTATGCTATTTAGCTAATATAATTACGATGGAGCCTCTGTAATCGGGCTTAATGTATATATGTACTATTATAAGTTTTAAAAACATGTAATTGCACAGCGGGCTGAACTAAAAAACATCTATGATTAAAAAGCTGTCTAAAATTGCTAATCATAAAAAGAAAATACCTGTATACCTAATTAATACCAAATCTATATTTTGATTAAAATATACGAGCATAATTCAAATTACCCAGAATATTGAATAATGCGAGCTATAGACTGATACATATTCCATTACCCAAACTATACCTAGATTTACCTTCTTATCACGATAGCTTTGTTGTTTCAGGTATTTGTAATCAATCAATGTTGAGAGCTACGAAAACAATAGGACCTGACGAGTGTCGTGTCTGATAACATTCGAATACCGAGGATAATTTGTAGGCAGGGAACTGACAGACTTGAGCATTCACTTGTAATATAACATTAAACATTCGTCGTGGATTCAAAGCTCGGTCCCGTGCCAAATGAGCGCTTTGAAATTTATGTACGGATTTTCACATCACTGGCTCTTCGGTGAAGGAAAACATCGTGGTGAGGTAATCTTTGTACGTCCGTAGAAGAAATTCGATGGCAATTGTTACTTTTAACACTACCTATACCTAGGTCAGCGTAGTGGATTTGGCCCAATCACCTTTCCAGGGCAGGCCTATGTTCAGCAGTGGATGGACTATCAAGTATAAAGGCTGGTACAATACAATTTGTTTTTGTGAACTTTAAATGAAAAATGCTCGTTACAAGTGAATGTTCCAAATTATCAGCCCTTTAAAATTAATTGGTAAAATACCTCCAGTCATTGGACGGAAATTTGAGTAAAATAGAAACACGAAAAAGGAACACAAACGGTGGAAGAAAGGTAGTATTTAAAAAAAAAAACGGAAAGACAAAACACAGATGTTTCACCTTGTAATGTTCAGTTTTTTGTCACTAATGTTTTCGGTTATTAAGTACAGCTACTTCGTAAATCATTATTTTTAGACGGTCAAATGTCTGTGATAAAATGCATGTATTTTTTATGGTTGAGAAGCTGAAAGGGTTTTTAAGGTTCAATTTGTTATAGTAATGGGTTGACGAATGAATGACTCCAGCTGTTGAATAAAGCTTAAATTCATAAATGCTGGTACTTAGGTATAGCCAATTGATTTAAGTACTTTTGAAGTTAAATTTTCCACCGTGTAAATATGAGAAAAAATATAACCGGACAAGTGCGAATCAGGCTCGCACATTGAGGGTTCCGTACAAACACGTTGTTAAATTAATTAAAAACCTGTTTTAGCATCTCCTAGTGAAGTTCTTTTACATGATACGATTTACTCACTTTGAATTTTGAACCCATATTTTGTGAATGTTTAGGCTCTATTTTTTGTGATTTAAATAAAAATGTACAGTTTTCAGATTTATTCCTATATGTGTACTCTGAGACAATGCTTCTCGCCAAATTTCATAGTTTTATGTCAACGGGAAGTACCCTGTAGGTTTTGTTTTTTTTCAACTCGATAACTTTACGCGTTCGCGAGATAAAGAGTCTTGACATACACACAGACGGACAGACGGACAACAAAGTGATCCTTTAAGGGTTCCGTTTTTTCCGTTTGAGGTACGGAACCCTAAAATGATTATCATTTTATTATTAAGGGCTGATAAAGATAATGATGAAATAAGAAGACAATTCATAAACAAAAGCTTAAAGAATCTAAAACTAAAAAAATGTATGAGTCTAATAAATCTGACGAAGTCTAAGAGTGACATTAAGAGGGAACAACTGAATGTGAAAGATAAACTTACTGGGTGGCATAGCGATTCCGTATCCTTTAGAGTCCAGCATTCCTCCAACTTGCGTTAAGTCACAGTTCCTTTCTACCACGTATTCAATAGTAGTGGATTCCATCAAGTAGGCATAGGCGCCTTTCCCTCGTACCACTCTTTCTTCACCCTCTTTGTTGGTGGTAGCAAATACGGTGGGGCGAGCGGACTCCATGAATGACCACATGCGTTGGTAGGTTGAGAAGTTTGAATCCTGTTTGAAAAGCAGAGATATGATTTAAAAAAAAATGTCTGTAAAGTCGATTTACGGACTATAATAACTTTACGTGATAACGTCATAAAAAAACGTTGTTCAATCAACAAATGAAACAAGCCAAACGGTTAAGCTGATCGTGCCTCTCTATCGCTTGGTCCGCGCTCTCGCTTGCACGCTAGGCTCAGGCGGAACGTGACACTTTTTCGTGTGTGCAGCTGGAGTTCATTGATTTATAAGACCTTATTATTTCAAAAACGCAAGATAGATATGTGATAATCAATAGGGATTAAGCAGGTATATGGGAGAAGTATATATATATACCATTTACTGTAATTTAATATACAACAATTGTATTATAGGTCACACAACTTATATAAAAATATATTATTATTAATACATTAACAATAATGTCAACTACACTATAAATAACATACCTATATTAAACTTGACATTAATGGTCACTTAACAAACAGTAGTACGAAACTAATCAAATGGTCCTCCGCGCGCCGAACCCTGACCGAAAGTTCCCAGGACGCTTGCGGAGTTGCCGCGCTGTATAGCCAGCGAAATTCGCTGGACAAGAAACCAACCGGACCGAGGGTCATGCCCTCTCTGCCTCAGCCGGCGTCCCAAATCCATAACAAATTCTCTGGCCTCGGAACTCCACGGTCCTGCCGTTTCGACGGCAAACGGAACAAAATCATACGCTGATTCCAAGCAGGCGTACTTGGTATGTTTGAGTTTGGCTGCTGCCTCCGCTCCCGCACCCGCAGACTGCTGGGTAGCGGGGAGGTGGCAAGATGCAAACGTGCTTACGCACGTAGCATCCCACACGAGGCAGCGCCCTCTCTGCCAGGGAACCAGCGTAAGGCCGTCCGGTCGCTTGCCGCCGGAACGTGACAGCCCCGGGGGCTCCAATACGCTTGGGACCTCAGCCGCCGCAAGAGCACGCTTCAAAATGTCATTTATAGCGTGATGGCGAGGTCTGCGGCCAGCACACCGGGTGCAACTCAGACCATGATGTCCATCTGCTTCAACTCGCGCCCCGCATATACATTTGTGGGGCTCGCAAACGGAACATCCGAGCCGAAGAGCCACAGCCACCCTCAGAGACTCGTCATCCAGATGAGTGCCCATACGTGGAGACGGTAGAGCATGGAGCCAGGCCCCAGACTCCGGCCTTGAAGAGGCATGTAATCGAGCTAGCTCCACTCCAGTGCTTTGGTCCCGTAATTGCATGTGAACCTTTTTGCATAACAGGTCGTCCCAGCTCTTCTGTCGCGCCGGTTTTTCCGGTGTATCCGCCCCCGGACACAGGGTTGACCATATCCCGTAAGCCTCCTCGGTGTACGGGACGCGGATCTTCTCACCATTACAATGTAGAATGTGAGTGACAATCTCCGCGACCCCGTACGATGAAGCGAGGAAAGCAACGGGACCAGTCTCCTGCAGTCGGCGTACGCCCAGGCCACCATAACGAATAGGTAAACTTGCTTGGTTCCACCTTGCTTCATCAAGGTGGATGTTTAGCGTATCTTCCAAAATTCGCTTTAGGGTTTCGTCGAATCTTAGCACTTCATCTGGGAGCTTCCAGGTCGGGGCCGTCCTAATTACGTATGTTAACTTCGGCATCGCGAAACAATTCCTCAGAAGTGCTAAGGACACATGAGCTGGAAGATGCTTGAAATGGACTTCAAGCGATGCCAAAGCTTGGGTTTTATCCTGCATGCAGTCCCGCAATCCTTCGCAGAAGATGGGAGCTCCCAACAAGCTGAAAGACCCCCTATCCATAATTCTAAGCCCGGGTATGAGGGCCCGAAATCTGTCAATCGACTTTGCGGCAGCTGGGCTGCATGAAAGAAACTCGCATTTGGTGGTGTTGATTTCTAAGCCCAGTTCCCTATATATATATATATATATATATATATATATATATATATATATATATAAGTCATTTAATTCATCTTACTACTATAAATTACAAAATTTGTCAAATTTATTACTAGGTACATGTCAATTTAAAAAATAAATTCAAATAAGAACGAAACTTACAAATTCAAGTCAATTAACCCGCCCCTCATGGTTCCCGGTGAAAAGGTGCCCATAATGCTAGCAGCATTGCCACGCTGAATAGCGATAGACATCCTTTGCACCAAGAACCACCCAGAGCGGGAGTCTCCTCCTCTGTCCCTTATCCTCCGCCCAATTTCACGAACCAAAGCCTTAGCCTCGGCCCCCCAACTGCCCATGGTCTCAACCGCAATGGGCACAAAGTCATAGAGCGGTTCCATTGCCGCGTACTTCACCCGCTTTCTACCCGCAGCCTCCTCCGCCGCAGCTGCCGGGGTGTGGACGGTACGACCCAGGTGCGTGGCGGCAACAGTGCTAACGCAAGTAGCGTCCCACACTAAGCACTTGCCGTTTTTCCACGGCACCAACGTCAAGCCGTCTGGTCTTTTACCATCGGATCTACTAAGACCCGGTGGTTCCAACACGCAGGGGACATTGGCCGATATAAATGCTCTACGAACTATGTCGTTGAGGGCATGATGTCGCGGAAACCTACCCGTGCAACGACGACAATTCAGAGCATGATGGCCATCAGCTTCTACCATGGAACCGCAGATGCATTTGTGCGATTCACACACCTTGCTGCCCAAACGGAGAGCCACTGCCACACGCAAAGAATCGTCGTCTAATAACGTACCTATGTGAGGTGAAGGTAGCGCGTGCAACCATGCCCCAGATTCTGACTGCGACACAGCCCTGATCCTCGCCAAATCGGCCCCTGTAAAGGATCCCAGCATTTGTGAGAGAGCCTTTTTAGCACCGACGTCATCCCATGACCCCTGAGCCCGAAAAGCTTCAGCATTCGGAATATCCATGCCGAGACCAGTCCAGGCCGTCACCGCATCCGACACAAAAGGTATACAAGGCCTGTCACCATTTAAACCAAGGATGATAGCAACCAGACCCTCAACCCCATGCGCCGACGCCAAGAAGGCCGGCAGTCCAATATCATGCGCACGGCGCACTCCAAGACCCCCATGCCGTATTGGTAACGTCGCCTGGGTCCACTGCGACTCGTTAAGGGAGACGTTAAGAATGGACTCAAGAGACGCCTTTAATGCACCGTCGAAAGAAGAGATGTCGTCCGGGCAAAGCCAGGTAGGTGCAGTCCTTAATAAGTATGTTATTTTCGGCAGACCAAAACACATACGCAACAACGTTACTGCAACATGCGAGGAGAGATTTTTTAAGCGTTCCTGAGCGGCAAGGAGAAGCTGTTTGCGAGATATGATGATGATATATATATAGCTGGTACATAGGGAACTCTGGGCTAAATAGAGTGGTAATTGTATTGCTATTGGCTAGCGACTCTTCTACACACTTAGCTGTCGGTCGGCCGCGCTTCTATTTAGATAATATAATTAATTGAAATAGCTATTCCAGATAAAGTGAGTGTTAGCAGTTCCCCTTTTCCCGTAGCACCCCGACTCAGGAAATACTAGAGCCCTTCTACGATTATCTATGAGTGTGTTGCGTTTTTATTACTGTTGTTTTTAATACTGGTTCCCCTGTCCTGGACTTTTGATTTCGACTTTTATTTGACCTCAATTTTTTCAATCCACCCGCAATTTTACAGTTACCTCTGATTATGATGCATGTATGTAGATAAATGTCAGGCAGTGTGTAGTCAAACGCAAACCTATTCGAAATAAAAAAAAAAAAAAAATGTGCCTTAATATCTGAAATGGTTAAACTATAGCCGTCCGGTACCCGCAGGGAGGGGGGAGGAGGGGTGTGGGAGGGGTGGGGGGGGAGAGGGGAAGCCCCCCTGCAATCCTCCCCCGCCGGAGGCCCTTAGTTTTTGAGTAATATTTTTTTTAGTACTTAACCTCACTTTCGGCTACATCAGTGTTTTTAACCTATTTTTTGTTTCACACGTAATCTATCAAGGCGGTTCACTTCTGGCACTTCGCCGGCCGCAGCCGCGGCACGCTCGCTTCGCTCGCTCGGCTCGTGCGTTGTTTGTCATGTTCTAACCTAACCTAACCTATGTTTTGTTTCACACCTAATCTATCAAGGCGGTTCGCTTCTGGCACTTCCAAAGTCGTAACAAAAATCAAAAAACAAGAAAGCATACATTCACGAAACTACGAGAGAAACGGAATAAATGGATGACAGTCCATCTGTCAGTAAGACAAAATACCGGCTTTTTTTGCTTGTAATACGTTTCGTTTCACTCAGTTTGACAACTTAATGCATAATATTGTACCATTTTCTCAACATTGCGTTCCATTTCACATGTTTTTATTAAATTTTAATTTAATCATAATTAATTTAAACTACGCCTCCGGCAAAAAAAAATTGCTGGAAGAGCTTCAGGTGGACTCCAATGATACCCCTACACTCACACCTTCATCAAATTCAGGTACCGGACGGCTATAGCCAACCCTCTGAAATACTTAAACTGCCCCAGTAATAATAACACTATAAAAATAAAGTAGGAACTTAATGAAAATTGCATCAGTATTTTTTTAACTGTGAATCGGACGAATTGTAAACAAAAAAACAACAAATATGTGTATATGTTCAATTCACGGACAGGTATTTAGTTAAGTTTATAAAGTAAAACAAATGAATGTCCAATAAAAACCAGAGATAGAAGTATCGTTTTTATTTATTCTAGAGGCTATTTCTGTCAATAAAGTTAATAGACAAGAGAAGATATCTGAAATGATGGGGATTTTTACCTACGAAATACCATTTAAGTAGGTATTTTCACTTCCTGTGTCAAGATAGATAAAAAAATGTTGCATAAATTTGACCCAAAAAGAGATGGGTGCCGTCAGATATCACACTATCAAAACTTTTTGAATAAAAAAAGGTAGGGTTTAACGATAAAACGTTCATAAACGCTTTTAGGCATAAAAGCTTGAGCTTATGTCCATGTAATACTAAATGCCGTACTAGGCGACCGTGAAACTTTTTATAGGTCTGGACTAGTACAAAATTAAATATTACGTAACCCATAAAACGTAGTAATTTTTTTCGGAGCAACGTAAACTAAGTAAATACAACTTCTAAGAAAGTCGGGAAACGTCTGTAATTTTTTTTCGTTATTCCTTATATTCTTTTTATTTGATAAATATTTGTTACGTAATTGATTTTGACGAAGCTAATATTAATAATGCCAAGTACTTTTATTGGATATTTTACTGGTGAGCTATTCGACAGAATCAATACAATGTTTTCAGAGTGAAAGTGCTTGTACAGCAACTTTACTGCCGTATTACATCGACATTTTCCTTCATGCAATCCGCTTAAAATGTTCCAGACTGATGTTTTCACAAGAAAATTGGTACTTACCCTGAAAAATGCAGCAGTCGATCCTCCTTTTAGAGCTCCATATTTGATTTTCGTTTGTTTGGCCAGGTCTTCGGCACTTTCTATGGGCGAGTCCATCCTCTCCACGGTCAAAAAGGCAGCCAAGTTTGCAGTGTACGATGATATCATTATGAGCGTAAAGAACCACCACATTCCTGCCACCATTCTTGTCGATACCGCTCTAGTTGGAACGAAACACATTGTGTTAATTTTATATCTTATTAAGGTGATTTTAAGGTTCAGTTTAGACCGAGACATGACATGACGCACCTTCGCTTTTATGAAGCCAAAATTGTATCAAGAGGCTCAATGTAGCACCGAAAAACACCACTATGCTGTCTGATTTATCGCAACTCAAGTCATAAAATAACAAGAATGGATTTCAATTGGACACAAAAATATATATTTGATATGTTTTGTGCTAGAATTCGAAAATGCATTGAATATGCATAATTGTGCACTGCCGTGAACCCTGTAATGTCTCTAATTTTAACTCTAAAATATGTAGACAAGTACTTTGTGTTATAAATAACGTTCTCTATTGTATCACTATCTTAAAGTTCAGTTGCGTCTCGGTGTAAACTGACACTAAGCTTGATAAATTATCGTCTAAGTAACGATTAATCAAAACTTGAGTTTCATATGTTATACTTGAAACCAATCTAAAATGTCATAAAAGGTGACTTTACTTGACTAAACTTTATACCATTAACTCACGAAAATACGTCTCAAATATTTTGACGATCTAGCCTAAAAATATTAAGGTATTTACTGAGACAGGCACTCTATCTTCATATTTACGTTTAAATATTTATATTTAATTTGTTCGTATAAATAAACACAAAGATAGACTTCACTTTGAGAAACATTTCTAAGAAAATCGACAACTAAGTATAATTGAAATTGCGCGGTGAAATCTATCTAAGTGACTTAACGTAAACTACGATTAAATTGTTGGAAACTTTGATGCAGCAAGCTGTGGTTTCTACACAAGCAGTCGACACACAGGTGCAGAGTTATCAAAATGTTGTATCTACATTATTCAATTAGCAACTAAGTCTCCGAGTCTCCGGCTAAATACACTGGAATGGAAACGGACTATTTGGGATTGCCGACACGTCTCTATTTAAATTGGACGCTCTAGGCGACTACCGATGCTTGAAATTCACAAAGGGCTGTGGTCGCTTTGAAACTAATTAGTGAAAGGGAGTTCTTCATCCAAGCTCTGCAACCGAAGGCTACATTTCCGTATCGTAATTACCCGAGATTCCCGTCAGCTTTAGTAAGCGAATGTTTAACTACGTCCGATTTGAGTAAGTGATTGGCCCGTTTGGACGGAAGTGTAGCCGCGGGTTGGGGGGCACTTACTTCGGCGCGATATCCGAACCTTGCTGCATCAAGGATCCGATAGTGAACCAGAGCGAGTTCAAGAGAGTGAACTGATTCTCCAGGACCGGCGGCTCGTCTAGACAGTTCCGCGGGCTGTCCCACTCGTACGGACTGAACCTGCGTCCAAACACTACGCGTTCATTCTCATAATAAATCCAACTTTAACCAAGTTTCAATACCAGAAGCTATATCATACGACGATTCGATAAAGCTCTCAGTTTCAAAGTCACGAAGTTTCAGCGGCGTAGGCTTTTATGTTAATGCCCATAAATAAGGAAGCAGGCACCTGTGATGGTGTTTTTCTATCCCATTACTTCCTATACTTTGCTGATGCACGTCGCATACGAAATCTATGGGCGCGACGTGACACAAAAAACGTATCAAAAAATTCCGTTCTTTTACCATGTTCTTGTTTAGCTGTCTAAATTATATCACAGAGTTCAACGTTAAGCCTTTTTATTACCATGTCAGGAGTTTGTGAGACGTATGCGTAAAGCTTCGTAATACGCCGCTTTTGGCGCCGAAAATAAACGATCTTTCTGAATCGCGTCAATCCTTATTCTCTGCGAGCGGATGAATGACTAAAGTTAGGATAACTAGTTTATGAGATTGACGCCAAAACTCGAAGGCATCGCGGGAATAATTTGATATAAGACGCGTAACTTCCAAAGGATAACTTCCGGTATTGAAACTCACGCAGCGCCTCGTTTGATTCAACAGCCCCTTTAACTTTTTAACCTTCTTATGACTTCGCTGAGGTTACTATACTTTGCTGGGGGAAATTAAAACTTTTGTAATTACAAAATATATTTTACACAGCATTACGTCATTGATGAGTTTTCATTCCCACAACAATTTAGTCTAAATGACTTATTGTAACCTAGATGTGTTTTAAGGAAAACATGGCGCTATATTTTCACATAAATTTTACCTTCTTAGACAACAAAAGTTTTTGTTTAATTTTTTATAGTTAATACTTTCCAATTGTTAATAAAATACCGTTAATAACACTGACATGATTATATTTTTTATATATTGAAGATAATCTGACAATGAATCATAAATAGCATTTAGTATTAAATTTTTCAGAATGAAATGAACCAACGTTTTCAACATTACAGCTATTAGCACATGCTTGGTTTCGAGTCTGGAATAGGCAAAAAATACTTTTAAAGTCTAAGAAGTAAAAAGTTTTATGAAAATTGGCGCTCCAAGTTCCCAGCACATAAACCTTACTTGGGCAAAAAGTCACAGCTCTGCTGCATTAGGGATCCGATAGCGAACCATAAACAGTTTGCGAGAGAAAAAATATTCTCCATTTTCTCGCCCTCAGGTGAATGAGTCTGATGCCATTCGTACGGAGTGAACCTATTGGACGGATACATTTAGGAAACGAGAATTGTTAGCGTTATTTATTGCGAAGAAAAACTTGGCGCTGAAAAAATCCTCATGAATATACGAAAATGTTGATAGAGATGTTGGGATCTTTTGACTTGGGCTTTGAGTAACCGAAGTGCTCGGGGATGTGTTATGTATGGGAAGTTTATTTTGGTAAGGATTCGTATTTCCTTATTTTTTGTGCTCATTGAAATGGTTTGAATAAAACTAGTTGATTTATCTAAAATAGTGACAAAGGTTTTAAATACAGGGCCATGGGTACTAAACGCAAAACCTTTTAAGGGCGGGTCTAGCACATCAAGATAAACAAATTTGGTTTTAGGTCTTTTGGGAAAACGGAAAATAAATCAGCTTTTTCATACAAAAAGTTCGGTAATGCGCGGAAAAATGTATGGAGAAGAGAATTTTGTTTTTGAGATTTTTCAAAAGTCGTAGTACAGTTTGTTGTTGATGTTTTACTAAATGTACTAGACCGCCCTTACAAGATTTTGTGTTTAATACCTATGGCCCTGTATAATATTATCGGCCGGAAACAATTTAATATAGTAAATATGATTATATTAAAGAACTCTTTTACTTTTACATGTGTGTGTAAATTCTAGTTAATGGATGGGAATGGAAGTGTGTGGTATAATTGCGAGTGTTGAAATCAAAAGATCGTTATTTATTGAAACCAAACGGCAATTGAAAAGAAACATGTCAATAATTGGGATCATAAAGTACAATCTAAACTTGATCTATATGTGCAAGTGAGAGAGTCTCTAAGGTAATATGACTGTGAATAGGTAACATAGTATGAAAAGCTATTAAAGTCTTTCAATCTTGCATTCTGCCGAGTGTTTCTCTAGACGACTGAAATAGTCTAGGACATCGTACTCGTCTTTATGCCCAACTTTTTCTGTGAGGACAATATCGAAATTGCGAAAAAATCAGCTGTTCCATAAATGTTGTCGATTGTCGATGAACTGTTTTTATGAAACACCTGACTTTGTGTGTGACATTTAGCCTTCTTACCGACTTCCAAAAAGGAGGAGGTACTATGTTCGTCTGTCTGTATTTTTTGTGTAGATATATTAATCGATATTTTCGCCAATTGTGAACTGATTTAAATAAAATATTTTTAGTTCGAAAGAATATACTTTCAAGGCACTACCCATTTCAATTTTATCGAAATTGGCGGAGCCGTTTATGAGAAATAAAAAAATATATATGCATTGACTCTCATGTTCGTGCAAATTATTCGAATTCTGTACACGGTGGAAGTAGGTGTGGCGTTTATTTTGCAAAAAAAAATTATATAAAATAATCTTTGGAGTTATTACACAATAACATAGTTTTTTATGATTATATATTTTTTTATAGCGTTTAAACAAAAAAAAAACATGTATACACTGATAACTTCGAATTCATCGTCTAGAGAAATTCATCAGAATAACTTTTTTGTAACTATCATCTAGCTAACACGTACCTTGCTAATATGAAGAGGAGGACAGAAACACCCAAATAAGCCGTGGCCATGTAGATCCAGACGTCTAAAGACAATGGCGAGAGAAACGAGAACAAATTGGGCGGTTGTTTGATCGGCTTGCGATACAACACTGAGATTCCCAAGTTCATGAATGGCATTGTGAAGTCCACCACTTGTTCCCTGTTGAAAAAGAATTAAATTAATGCCATGGTTGATGGGCCGACGACATCAGACCTATCGTGAATTCGTGAGCCATGCGTGGACGAGATTATCCCGAAAAAAGAGGAATAATAGCACAAGGTGAGAAGGCCTATACCCAGCAGTGTGTCGATAAAGGCTGATGATTATGAATGTTACATAGTGTATCTAAGTTGTATAGGCTAGGTGGCTAACTAATGTAAATAATCTTACAGTATAATCTTGGTGACAATTTTTGTCAACATTATTATATTTTTCGAAACATTTACTATATTTACCATACATCTGCAACATTATGCCGGTGCAATCTTTAAACCAAACTTCGAAAACAATTTATCAGATAAATCCCGGGATTCCACTGCTAATAGGAGGCTTATTAATGAAAATTGAGTGTATCCTTGTGTTGTGAAATTGATTTATCTACTGAATATCTGATTTCCCGCCTTTCAGTGGCTGTAGCACATTAATTTGCACATTCAAAATTAATGTATAAGTAATTCAGCATATTTTACGTATACGACATAGAGATAAAAATAGGTGGATATCTATTGATGCCGGAGTTGTGGATATTTATCCTGAAAAGCTTACTTGACGGGAAGTTTTTCGTAAAATATTTCAGAGTACTTGCATTAGGAAGCAAGTACCGACTCTAAAAGTTGAACTTAATAAATAATACAATGACCAAAACACCTTTGTTTTACGCTCCATGGCAGGTGTAACCACGAGTCCGGACCCATTTTTGATTGCACGTCATTTATGTTGCTATTATAATATAGAGCGGTAGGTATTTCAGGCGATAAGGGTGCCATTTAGAAACCTGATTGTGATGTTTTGTCAATATAATTGGTTTCTTTTTGTATTATAATGTGTTATCGATCTATCTATTTCAATAGGAGATAGCGTTTAAATATTTTAATTTAAAAGAATGTTTTAAATAGAATAATTAAAAGCCTTTATAGTGCATACTGCGCACTGGGAAAATTCAGATTTAATATGCTATTTTTATGCGTTTTGGATGGATTCTCGTTGAATAATTCTGAAATCCAGCCAAATCTTTGATGCAACCCCCGATATCAAATAGCCGTGACAGCAATTGGATTGTGGATTATGAACATAAGTCTAAAAATTTCGGTTTAACATTACAGCATTTAGGTTCGATTCCACTAAATTGGAGCGGAGAGATGTGTTGCACTCCGTGTTATCACTGTATCAATGCCATATTTGCATAGCAAATAAAACACAGTCCACTCCGCTCACGTTTGCGTTTGGTTTAAATTTCAAGCAAATGTAATATTTTTGAAATAGGCTTACAAATTGTAAGCGCTCTGTCTCGACTTCGGTCAGATTTGGTGGTGCCTGGGCTTTAATATGCGTAGGTATAAAGTTCAATTTAAACGACAGCCTGCTTTCGTTTCCGGGAGGATATTGCTCCGATATTCAACGGCTGGCAAATAGCGCTTTTTCTGCGACATGACACGTTATGAAAATTAAAGATACATACGTAGTAATACGTATCTATGAGCTTAGAGAAACAGTATTAGAAGGTATAGAAGATTTAGCCACTTAGGTAAGTTTAGTGTGAATAAACATCACGTTATCAATTAACAGTTCTCTAGTTTAGTTAAAGGTTGTATAAATGAAAATGGGACTATAATAAATTAAAATAGAAAGAATGAAAATTTTATTCTAGTACAATTTCCTACTATCGGCTATAGGACGTCCACATATAGTCTTCTCCTATAGATTTGCAATAAGAACGGTTGGTAGCGGCTTGCATTCAGCTCAATTAAGCGCAAAAATATTTAGCAACTTGAAGTCATTTATCTCTTAGTTGTAAATTACATTAGCGTTTTCATTTTCAAACAGAGTCTTAAACGTAATTAAAAACGTTAACCAAGCCTCAATTAAAAGAATGAAGACTTATACCTAAGTAAATAAAAGAAATATCACTATGCGTACTGACCCTGGTATCCGCGAAGCAGGAAAGTCAACTAAATAAAAAACTGAATGAAATTTACTTTACCTATCGTAAGTAATGGTGAGGTCCGCAATAGCGAGGTCTGCTCGCTGCTCCAGTAACTCTCTTATCATTCCATCCCACTCTTTGGTCTCCCTGTTGAAGGATCCGTATCGACCGTCGGGCGCCAGCTTGAATGTATAATTGAAGCCCAGAATTTTAGATATCTCGTGAATAAGATCGATGGCGTAGCCCTCGAATTGCGCGTTGCCGGTCAGTTTCTCGCTGGCTTCCTTCCTCATGCAATACGGAGCGCTCTGGGGACCAAATGAAACGTTATTTACTGCTGCCATCGAGCTAAAACCCTTCCTTTGAGACAATGAAAAATTAGAGTTGGGACTTGTTTGGAAGATCGTGAGGTATTGGAATTTTAAGTGAAGTTTTTTTAGCTGAAGAACTATTTTGTCTGATTCTGGATAAATTATGCCAAAAGCAAAAGCAACTACTTTAGAGAAGCGGCATAATTTTCGTTAAAGATGGAGGACCTACGAATATTGGTAATTTTCCTAGTTTAGTAGCGCCTGTTTAATGATTGGGGATAGCTCGATTCTCTGAAGAAATTCTGGGCGATGGATAAAAATGAAATCAAAATGTGCAAATACGTTGGTTCATTATTTATATCAATAAATATACCTACAATGTTAATTAAAAAAAGTATAGACAACAATACTAAATATCGATTAAAATAACGCCGTACTAAATTGACAAACACCAAAATTATTTCACTCGCTCGAGGACCGGAACCTTATTCGTCGTACGAAAGAACACATTACGCAACTTGCGGCAAAGTTAAAGAGCGTACCACGGTAAACTTATTTACCAGCGTGAGCAGAATACCAAGGAAAATTACGTTTAGGTACGTATGCGTAAACAACGTTTTTATTCGCACAGTTTTGTCTACTTTCCTTTCAGAGCTAAAGCCCCAGTATCAAGTCGTGAATACGGATATACCGCGCATGAATGTTTTCTCCCAGGAATATATTTTTACAGTACGCCAGTCCACATAAATCCCCTTTCCTCGTCTCCCGACATCCATACGTACATGTACGATACGCTAATTTCGCTTTTGTGGCCCACAAGAGAGCTGTAAAAAGTTCTGAAGATATATGACAATTTATAACATCACTTACGGAGATATTTTGCCTAACATAAGTTATTGCAAAGATAATTAACAAGAATTTGTAACTATTTTAACTTTTTTTTGATTACCTACTAAATAAGTCATACTTTTGAGAGTCCTAATGTAAATTTTTGTAAATTATAAGTTGCAAGAATAATTAACACACACCGAAATTATTAGGCGAGAGAGAATTGATATCTTGTATAGTGCGTGCCACCAAAGATGAGACTTGACGAGCGTTAGTGGTGGGGGATCTTGCGCAGGTACAGTCGTGTACAAACTAATTATCCAGAATTTGTATATCTATTACAAACCAAAGTGGTTTCTCAAGTCTCATCTTTGGTGGCACGTAGTATACGTCTACGTAGGTACTCCGTCTTTGGCTGCAGCATTGTTTTCCCTCAGGAAACTTGGTAGCCAAATTATTAGATATAGCAATGAGTAGAATTGTGCTTTTCGTATATATACGTGGGCAGAGACGAATTAAGAATTTGGTTTAAATAATTTTGGTAATGCCAGTTTTAAAGGACAGGACTGTAGAACGTGATATGTAACGCAAATTCTATGTAAACGCCACGTTACAGTTTGACACGTGTACTAGACGAACTCGACAAACTTTTTCGCGATTTCATTTCTACTTAACATATTATAGCAAGAGTATTGGTCACTTACCAAGATTGTGGTAACAATGAGAGTTTTGTTCTGAAGTATCTCGACGATCTGCTTCTGGTTATCTCCATAAGATCTTGTGTAGTTAACACCCTCCGATGAATTCCAAGTTCCGGCCCGTTGGAGCCCGTCTCTTGTTAATTCGATTATATCCAAAGTGAAATCGCTTCGGAATCCTTGATGGTCAAACTTTATCACTCCAGTTAATCCTTTCATTTCAACCTGTTCATTGAAACAAAGTGTAGTTCAAGTTGTTGTTTGTTAGGATTTATCGCTAATTTGAAACTTTGAGGTCACCGATCGTATCATTTCAATTTCTACCTGAGTTGAGTATTGAGACAATCGTAAAGTTTGGAACTGGGGAACTTAATAGAATGAAAAGACTGTGTACGACCGTTTTATGAGGTCGAGATAGGCGTTTTTGCAGTCATTTAGCATTACGATCAATTTTATGGCTCACTGACTCGGTGAAATTCAAATGTAGCGTTTCAAAATGGGAAAATAATACACGAATCGTTGCTATTTGATGTCTTAAAAAGTATTATGAAATTTATTTTCAAGTACTTTATACTAGTCTTGAAGTATATTTCTTCATGAATTTTGTGATATGTAAAGTTTTGGCTCTTAATGCAATATGTTCAAAGTTAACAAACGTAGTATACATAGTTTTCATTTGTAATCTTTTTATTTGTTCCGGCAAAAAATATTCTTATATTATAAGTAGTTGCATAGGAGTATTGCAATAAAAAAAAACATACTTATTATATAGATAGTAACTAAATAACACCCAGACATAGAGCAAACACTTATGTTTATCACATAAATATTTGCCCTGGGTGGGGATCGAACCCACGCCTTTGACCCAGAAGATAGGGTCACTAACCACTGAGCCACCGAGGCAGTCAGGGAATAAAAAACTTACAACGGAAATATCCGTTGTTGGTTTTTGCGGAAGGAAATGCCACTAGTGTAGATATAAAGTCGTGGTAATCCGTCAACTCGGTCATGCACTTATCCTCGTGCCCTCAACGGGCGACGGGCGGCTTTGTTACCGTTTCCCTAATAATAGCCTTGTGTTATGTATCGGGTGTAAGTCGGTCAATTAAAGGCTTTGTTAGTTGGTTAATGAATTCTCGTATATTTGAAAATCGTGCCGAACAAGCTCTTTTTAATCAATTTAATCATTCATTATGAAAATTATATAGCCAGAAAGATATCATTACTTCTATTTGAACTCTGTTTATTGTATCCTATGAATATTATAAACGCGAAAGTTTGTGAGTTTGTGAGGATGGATGGATGGATGTTTGTTACTCTTTCACGCAAAAACTACTTACTAAACGGATTGAGATGAAATTTTGCAATAATATAGCTTATATATCAGAATAACACATAGGCTGTAAATTATAATGATATATTGCGTATGCGGGCGAAGCCGGGAGTAAAAACTAGTAAGCTATTTCTTTGAATATATATGGTTATTTCATCAAAACTTACAACTTTTGTTCTGCGACTTTTGTCAAAACTCAAAAAAGAATTTGTTGTTTCATAGAAAAATATTGTTCACCCGTGACAAAATGTATGGAACAGCTGATTTTTTTTTTAGTTTTGACAAAAGTTGTAGAACATAAGCCCCTATAAGGATGCTAATTGATTAGAAGTAACCCTGTGTATTCATTCAAAAAAATCGATTTAGTTGATTCTGCGTAAAACAGTAACAAACAAACCATCACATTCACTTTCGGATTTATAATATTAGCAAGTATAAGCGCTTTCGGATTTATAATACCTATTAGCAAGTATAGCGCTGTTTTTATCATGTAGGTAAACCTATTCTTATACATTGCAGTTGGAAATTGAATCAATAAAAAATAGCTCTAAATAACCAGATACTCAAAAGAAAATGGCCCCAATCGTTTGTAACGTTGTAGTGGTAATCCGTCAACTTGCGTCCGTGAACTTATCCCCTCGTGCCCCGAGTGGCGGCTTTGTAACTATTGCCCCAATGAAAGCCTTGTTACTGTTACCGTATCGTATGTAAGCCATTCGACAAGTCCATAAAGTCAGTCTTTAAATTATTATATAATGGGGATAACGGTGTTAATTTATTAAATTATTTTAGAACTCTTAAATAGCGCGGCGAAATTGCAGATTTTTTATTGAAATTCAACATCAAAAAAACTAAAGAAAACACCGGTTTTTACTCACGTATAATATCACAGCCGGGCCGTTGGGAACCCGACCGGTTTCAGAGCAATTAATACTCCTTCGTCAGGGAATACGCGCGCTCCCGTCGACTAGCGCGCGTGCGCCCAGCGGGTGGGTTTCCAGCGGCCCGGCCGCGATATTATACGTGAGTAAAAACCGGTGTTTTCTTTAGTATAATGAATTCTCACGCGAGTTTTAATGAAGTGATCATTAAAACTTTTACTTCACGGTAGCGCTCGGTTGGAAATGCTACCTGCGGTCACCGTTCCCAAAACAGATCTTGCCGAACGTTGCTTAACTTTTGGTGATCGCTGACAAACACGTAGTCAAAGCACGCTGTGAGAGTTACAAGTTTTTTGAGTATGTACGTACCTATTGTATAGGCATTTCATAAAAATGTCACAGAAAAACAATCATCAAAAGCTCGTTTATCATTATAACATGAGACTCACTATTTTCATATAATTGATGAGGCTGTACCCGTGAGGCCAGGTGTCCTCCGCCTCGCACGAGAGAGGCCGCACGTCGATCTGCTGGGACGTGTCCAGGTCGTGTAAGGCCTTCGCGAAGAGATGGACTGCATCGTACATGAGCGCCGTTTCCGTCTATTTAAAAAAAAACTCACTCACACAAAAATTTTGTTCTGCCGTTCAAAAATATCTGTAGACAGTCACCATTATTTATTTATATTCGTTTATTGCATAATGCACTGTTACAAAAAAAGATCTGGTTATAACCTAGAGGTATAAAAAAGACTTACAACCTATTTATTGTCAGACCACAGAGATATTTCCGTAGACAAGTTATTTCACAAAAATCATAAAAATAAGTCAAGCAAAAAAAAGTAATCCCATTAGTAAAGAGGTTTTTTATTTCATTTAGTTATTTAATAACATAAGTTCTTACTAGTTAAGTAATTAAGTGCCGCTGAACGACAGATAGATAACAAACTCTGTGACACGACATTTTTGAATAGAAATATTAGAATTACCGCCAAAGAAGAGTAGATCAGAGTAGGTCTGAGTGCTGTAGTTTGTTAGTCCACTTTATTTGCTTAACGAGAAACAAAACACGGCAGAAAGCAAAGCGAAACTATAGTCAAACTAAACTAAATTAAGCGGTCATACTATAGCTATCAATCTATCTGCCATGGGTTTACGAAATACTAAGAACGAAGCGGTCTAAATCTGCCCATCTGTGTTCAATTCTACTTTAAGCTTAATGCTTCACACTCATAACCCCCGACTAGGATATCGCGTATCAGGGTGCCTCGAAACAAATATATATACACAAATGTATTTGAAAACATATTATTATGTAAGTAAAGTAAACGGTCAGCTGTTATATCAAGACTTGGTCTGGCTTTTGGTAAAAATATTTTTTAACAGGGATGCTTCATCAGTCAGCGTACAAAATAAGTATATAACGGCTTATTATCGCCTTGTTACGTAACTATAATGCACATTGACAAAAGTTGTCGCTCCCAAATCCAGTTATCCAATCCAAAAAAATGGATATTGCTGACCAGAGCAGATAAGCAGCAAACCATTTAAACAATCAAAGAAAAAACCTCTTCAAAAACTCGTAACCCGAAACAAGGTCGACACGGTCGTATAATCAAAGCACCATATTAAAATCGAAAGCTAAACATCGCACAGAAAGAAAATAGAAGGAAATGAAGCTGTAGGTACGAGGTTTAGGCAACAGGCATAGTATAGACAATTTAGAGTAACCTCCAGAGGAAGAAACCAATTTTCGTTCCATTTCGCTTAGGTACACATTCTATATTTTTACTCGTATACTGAGAGAGATTTAATTAGTAGATGTTTTGATACTTTATTTATAAATCTATGCATTGTTATTCGTATAATTTGAGACTTAATTTCAGTTATTCGTTATTTTACTAGGTGCTTTCTGGCTAGTAACTCTTGCGAATTATTCTGGATTTTATTTAGGTATAATAAAAACGTTAACACAAAAAGGCGCTCATTCTGCAAAAAACAATATTTAAAAACAAGGCATGAACACATACATTAAAACTTTTTAAACACTAAGTAGTACTTAAAAAGAGTATCATGTACTCCGTCCTCACCTTTATAAAAGTCATGTTGTCCTGCGAACAAATTACAAAAATTAAAATCTGTTCTAAACTTTTAAAATATAAAAAAGGTCTAAAAGGTTACTCGTACTTTAGTTGTAGTGTGTCCAAGTTGTAGCTTGCGACCTTTCCTGGCTTCGTCATAAACCCAGTCTCTAACAACCCTTTGCACATCAGCTCTATCTGGGTCTAGTAACCTCAAAGCAGTGATATTTGTGCCGCCATATTTAAACTCTTCCAAATCCACGCTGTGAAGGTCCTGAAAAGTTAGGCTACGTGAGCAGAATTGTGGCGAAAGTTTGGCGAACTTTCTCAAAGCGGGCCTCACCAATGAAGTGATAAGGTAGCTGTGGTAATCAGACATCATTCCAATTTGCTGCGCTTGTTGGAGCACGTCCCTGATCCTTTCTGTTGCGCAATCCAGCACTATGTGAGATTCCGCTGAGTTTTTAATTTGTTTTAGCAGCGGCCTGTGCAGAAACATTTTTAAATTAAATTCAGCTGTGCTTTTATCTCTCTAAGATGGATGCTACACGTTCAGTCGGGTATTCGTTCAGTTCGGATCTTCATCAATCACGGATTGAGCGCTATTGTCCATCAGTTTATGTATACAATTGGTATATTGTCACTTTAAACGCAATAGAGGATTTACCTAGTGCCTAATGGAATGTGTAATTCATGCCAATCGGATAACAGATTGGATTATTTGATATTATCCGGAGCAGACAGACGGTTATTACACGGTCTATGTTACTACAATAATTTAGGAATATAATTATGTATGTCGAAGTTTAATAATGTAATATTAAAATAAAATAATAATGTTCTGTAGAATAAATGATGATATGTTTTTAAATGAACTGGCTATCTATACTTTACACTATTGTTTGCTGGTACTCAACGATACCAAGAATTTATTATTGTGTTTCTTTTTATGACTTAAGATAGAAAAGGCAATCAATTATGCCTAAATAACATGATGAGAATAAAACAACATTATTAGATTACTCATTGGATTACTGCATAATGAATTCAACTAAACTAAATACCTGAGCCCTTAGTCCAGGTTTTACGTAGTTTACTCAAACTTTAGCGTTTGCGTGTGGCTCCATACATTTTGGTTAGTTCTTCCTCGTTTCCGCCAGGGGCGCATTACAAAAATGTATAGAGGCATAGGTACGGAAACAGTTGTAGTTTCAATTTACTTGTAAACCTGGACTAACCTCTCTGAAATAAAGAATGTACCTGTAGTCATGTGATTCCGGCAGTTGTCTAACCGAAACAGGTAGTTCTGAAGGCCCATGCGCTTTGAGCAACTCTTGTAGCCGCACTAAGCCATCGCTGTTTTCATATACGATCGTAAATGATTTCCATCCCCAAGCGCGTACGAGGTCTACATATGCCTAAAATAAAGTAAAAGAGTATTAATAATATTATAATATTTCAAAAACAAGTTTTTCTAAAAGAAAAAATCCGAGAAACACCAAAGACAACAGTTGCTCTAGCCACATTTCGGCTCCGTCATTGAGTTACTTGATATCACATTATTGCATTACCATTTGAATAATACGTCTATATATTTCTTTACTAGCCAAAAATCCATATACGGGATTTTCGGCTTATAAAGAAAGTAGGTATTTGTTGATATCACAGACCTACTTAGCTAAGAATTTATTAAGTTTAAAATTTTTGAAATGTTCGTGTAATTTTGACTAGCACTTGGCACGATTGTAATGTGTGCACGAAGCATTTTGTAATTTCCTTCCCAGAAGAAAAATAAAATAGGACTAATTTTGTAGAATTAAATTCAAACTTTAAAATTGATGTAAAATCAAACGATCGTGGATAAAATCCTAGCAGTCCCTACCACACTGACGCGACTTCACAGATGCTACCATGTCCATTCCAGCAACAATGGATCCCCCTAATTGCGGATGTCCCGTTTTCCGCTTGGGTTCACAATTTCATTTATCCCCGAACAAAGGTTATGCATTTAATAGAAGGTCCTTACATACATCCTGCGCCTGCCTTGGGGAAATATTCCTTTGATAAAAATATTAGGATACCCTTTTGCAAACAGGTGACTAGGGTTATGATGGGCAAAAGGCAGGAGAGATCTTTGTGTATTACTTTTGGGTCAGATATTACAGTTGCCTAGCAATAAAAAGGTTGCTTTTAAAAAATGAGGTGATCCCCAGACAAATCAGAAGTACTGACAAAACCTAGCGGATTTGGAAGTGGCAGTTAGCCCATTTATTATTCTTATATTAGGTACGGGACTAATCTTGCCTGAAAATAAGGAATAAATTATCTATATCAAGACGTTTTGCTCGCGGTGCATCGTTCGTGCCACGTATCAAGGAACATAATCGCGTTGGTCAAATACAGAAGTCTGCTATAGCCCAGCATTTGTTTGACGGAAGAACTGGTAATTGGATCGAGCTCTGCGATTCAAAAATCTTTAAGAATAACACTTAAAGGGGCGCCTAATGCCAAAATCAAGCGAAAGGTGTATTTTTAAAGACGTGGTGTAAAGGTATCGCACATAAATATCAATATTAAAAAAAATACTATGGGAAAGGAAAAAACCTACAGTAGCAGAGTAATTACGTAGAATTTTGGAAAATTATATGGTTACTTTAGAAAAAAAAAAAACTTTGTATCATAAAAAAGACATTTTTTCAAACTAGTTTTTACCCGCAGCTTCGCCCGCATACGCAATATATCATTATAATTTATAGCCTATGTGTTATTCTGATATATAAGCTATATTATTGCAAAGTTTCATCTCAATCCGTTCAGTAGTTTTTGCGTGAAAGAGTAACAAACATCCATACATCCATCCATCCATCCATCCATTCTCACAAACTTTCACGTTTATAATATTAGTAGGATAGGATTATCAGCGACAACACCACATTATTTTTAACAAATTACGTAGCCAGACTAATGTTCTAGTCAAGTAATCAGTTAGATTTTTTATTACATGCTTAAATTTTGAATAAATAAATAAAATCCCACCTAAAAATCTAATTTGGAGCTCAAAGCCAACATCGTCATAAACTGTGTCATGCGATTTTCGACTCTAAACAAAGCAGCATAGATGATAGCGGGCGATGCAAGAAGCGCGGGTGAAATCTGATTTTTTCATGGCATTAGGCGCTCTCTTAATTCGCAGAGTTGAAGCTTGATTGGGAGGTAAAGTTTTCGAATGGTGATTAAGTACCGGCGAGTGTTGTGCAAGATGTTCACAATCAAGGTGGACAGCTTGCGTTGATCTATACATAACGGTAGAACACGCTAAATGCAAGACGTTAGCTGAAAATCTATATATTTATTCATACACAAAACAAATCACAATCGTTACAAAAGTTTAATTAACTTAAATAAATATATATATATATATATATATATATATATATATATATATATATATATATATATATTTAAGTTAATTAAACTTTTGTAACGATTGTAATTTGTTTTGTCTATAAAGATCTGGATAGTAATTCAAATACATGTAACACAGAAAAAGTAATTGAATGAGAAGGGTTTATTTAGAAAATGTTAACTGCAAATAAGTAAATGATAAAGAAAGTAAAAACAGGATATAAAGGAAGAACAGCTAACAAATATGGAGTACGCACTCAGCAAGCGGATGTGCGCACTCTTTGCAATCTAAGTATCAGACGTGTTTTTAGTAGCCAGGCACAACCCAGAGGTTGCACTCGACCTGACGTCTGATGATGATGATAAAAAATGGCTTACTCGGCTTAGTGCAGCAGGGTGAGGGTAGAGGTTAACCAAGCAGGATTCTCTTCGTGTTCTGTAGTCCCATCTGGTCTCCAAGTGAGGCAGTTCCATAGTGTCGCATATGGATTGAACGTGAGCTGCGGCGGGAGCTGACTGAGGCCCAAATATTGCCGCGACACCGCTTCGCAGGAGGTGACACACTGCAGAGACATATCTGATTTAATTCAAAAGAATCTTAACTAATTACTGCGGTTCAGTAGTTAATGACCCTGACTCTTCAGTATGCTGAGTGTGAGTTTTGTTTTGTTTTGTGACGCGCTCGCGGCGAGCGCGTCATGTTTACGACACTCACACTCAGCATACAGTCAAATAGTGAAGCGAGAGTTCGATTTCCAGCCAGGACAAGCATTTATGTAATGAAAATAGATGTTTGTTTTGTGTCTGCATGTCTATGTATTTAAAACAAGCTTTGCTGAGTTTGGGGTCAGAGACCGAGTGTAAGATTTCCCTTAATATTTTTTTTTATTTATAACGTTTTAGCTATCGATAAACTATAAACATTTTGTTGTGGTCGTAGCATTTTTGAACCTGCATAACTAATGCCCTTTATCATTTGAGCTACTCCACAGTGACCCTCACGCTAAATTACTATAAATCTATAAAGTGATTATTATTTATTTTTATTTACAATTTACAGCGTTGGTGTTTTAACTAGAAATAAAATAGCTTTTGGGATCATAATGAGGTGAAATAAAATGAAAATGTTTATTGACTTGATAAATTAATTATTTTTTACATTACATAATTTGCGGAATAAAATTAGAAATTAAACAGCAGGTTATAAATAAAACAAATAACAATTTAACTAAGCGTGATCAAAGTGAACACAACTTGACTCTTAAATGCCTTTTAGAATTTTTAATAGGTACACTAAATTGTAATCGTTTAAAAATAATGGACTAACTAATTATATCTCTTTCACTGATAATAATTTTACAAACAATGTTAAATAAGAGAAAGGCAAAATTAGAGGCTTGCTATAAAGTTTATTTTGATTTATTTACTGTTAGCTTATAGAAAGTAAATCGCGATGAGCAAAGCAAGTTAGGTACTTAGCAGTATTAACCTTACGTAGTTCAATTCAATTATATTTATTTCACTTACGTAACAATGATACGAGTATAGCTTTGAAACATCATTGACTAAGACACTCATAATTTTTTCCTTGAAATAAATAAAGTAAAAATATTTTTAGCGAAAAATACATATTTTATTGGCAGCATCCTTTAAAACTCGATTTTTATTTAGAACTATATTGCCACCAACTCAACAATACCTCATCAACACCAGTATTTAAACGTTTAGTCAGTAAACTGTAAAAGTAATAAGTACTTAGTGAAATGTAAGAGTAAGTGAGTACATAATATGCAATTTACATGTAAATGATCCTTCGGGAACTCAATTTGCATCAAACTCGTTCACACCCAACTGTTCATTAAAAATAATGGACGTGAAGGGTGACACGAGACTCATTTATCATTTCAGCAACATGATAATTACTATATCAGCTAATATAATTAAATTTCACTACTGAAAATAAAATCGTTTTTATTTCTTTTATACTTAATACGATTAGTAATCTAATGTTAAAATGTATTATTTTCGACCAGGCCCTTCAGTAAACTCAAAATAACTCGAAAGGCGAAAAAGGTCATGCTATGTATATCCCGTATCTAGAAGATCTCGAGATTGAATTAGTAGAGTTAGCCTACATTTACCGAAATAGTCCGACAGATAAGGGTTTTATAACTGAATTGATGTTGATGATAAACGCGAGACATGCACTGCACAAATACCGTCGACTTGGCATTTTTTTTTACAAATACTATAAATACCCAAGAACTTTTTCACCCAGAAAAGCCAGATCTGTCAATGTCGCCAAATGTGTGAGTGAAATCTATCACCCATTTCGTAGCGGCACGGCGTGTTCCGACGTCAAAATACCATTAAGCCATTACACCAGCATAAAATGAAGCATTAGTTATGGTATGTCAAGATTTTTTTTAAATTCCGATTTGTTAAAAAAAACAAGTTTTCCTTCCTATATGGACGACACACAGGGTTACAGGGTAAGTCGACCTATTCCCGTTAAGGGTGTGTAGTTTACTTTGTTTCTGATTAATTTGGCTATGAAATACACTATCCTAAATAAATAAAAACTCAGATATTTGAAATTGGTATTTAAAAAATTCCCAATTTTCGGCTATCAGCTCAGATATTTTGAAACGCGTAAGGCGTATAATTATTTTTATTTGATTTTCACATGTAAAATAATGTTTTATGTGAGGTCATACATTAGGCTCGATTATAGTGTCACCATCTAACTAGCTAACCGACTTAAAACCCTCTAATTTTCTAAAAATCCTAACGCTATTATGGGGAGACCAAATTAGAACTGTCAAAATCAAATTTTAAATCGAATGAACGAAAACCAACTAAATCTAACTACATTTAGAAAATTAGGCGATTTTGGTATTATGGTAGCACAATTTTAGAGCTGTCATACGTCATCTTTAGGATTTTTAATGAATTGAGGTTATGTTTTTAACCAGTACCGAATTAGATGGTGTTTAAAAATAATTAAGCTCAAAAGTAAGTTATAAAAAAGAAATGCTGCGTTTTTCTCCAATTAAATGTACTTAGTTACATTTAACATAGCTGATGGTGTTCCTATAAATATTGATTAGTTAGATTTTATGTGAGTCGCGATCACAAAAAATGTTGAAACTGTCTTATAATTATTTTCAGCACAAACTGTAATGATGCTGGACTTGACGATTCAAATTAATCCACCGCATCTTACCGACCACATTTTTGTTGAAACAGAGAAAGGACAGACATTTGTGGTAAGCAAAGGTAATATACTGACCTAGTTACATTTCTGTCCATACGATTTAATAATCCGTAGGATTACACTGGATGCAAGCCGCTTCCAATCGATCTTATTGGAGATCCATAGGGGAGACTTATGTCCAGCAGTGGACGTTATAATGGCTGATGGATGGATGGAATGTATTAATAGGTAGTAGTTATTTAATTATAATAAGCTATCCATGAAATCCAATTAAAAATGAGGATCTGCGAACCAAAGTAATATAGCTCCGTGGATTGACAAGTTGAATTAGCTGTGGGCAGGGCCGATAGTTGAGCAACTGACGGAGTCAAGAAGTTCTCAAATGAACATCACAATGCGGCAAGAGCATTAGTGCAGAGTAGGATGTCAAAGTGGACAGATGTTATCAAGACCGCATGATTGTACTAGATGTAAGCCACTTCCATCTAGTATTAGGATATCTCTAGGGGAGGCCTATGTCAATAATATTTTTTCTGTGGACTTGCCTATGACAGTAGAAATGTGCTTTAGACAAACTAAAAACCCTATTTGCTAAAACATACCTAGGACCCTAGAACTTCTTGGCTGCTGTGAAATATGCTACAAGAAGCCCAAAACCCAATCCTGACCTCAGTCAGCCTAAAAGCAGCATGAGGATTGGGTTTCACATAGCTTTCAGCTAAATCCACAGCCGCTAAGAAGTTTCATTCAGCCTTTATCAGTGAGAATAGTGAGATATTGCACTAGGGTAATAACTGTATTATGATCATTATTTATTGCTTGCATTTTATAAGTTGTTAAGTGCCACCAACTACATTATCCACCATTTACTAAATAGCAAGTGTCTTTGCTGGCGTGGTTTTCTAAGTACATACATAAATATATTTCAGTAATAATTTTGAAAGTAATTATACCATATTTTAACAAATATAAACCAAGTATTTTATTTTAGTAAAGCTACCTCTCACGCAGCTTTTTTAAATCTAGTTTCAGACAAAGCAAAAATATCTATATCTATGAAATGTCTATTTTGATCTATTAATTTAATTTTCAGATACCTTTGATGACTAACAAGACTTGGAAATAGTTGGCCCCAAATATTATGTAATCATCACCCTAATTCGATCATCGTGTCATGACTTCAACCAAGAGCCATAATGAGATTGTTATATCGGCTAAATTACCTAGTTGATATCAAATTGCCACCAAGTGCATGTATGATACATATTACAACCGAGGTGAAATATATGATAGACTATTGATTATATTGTGGTTTGCATTTTTCCTTGGCAGGGCAGAGCAAAACAACAGAAAGAAATAAGAAAAGATTTAATTCAATACAAAAATAAAGTCATTCAATTACCCATCAGCTTTATTTTACCTATCACTTGACAAAGGTAGTTATTTTAATATTCAGGTACAAAGATATTTGAGTATTTTTAGTAAGCTTAACAAATAACAGTCGAGTAAGAGATTTAAGAACCTATCTTAATACTAGATATCACAAGAAGGCCACGTAAATTATAAAATGTTTTCTTCGATAATATTCAAATTCATTTATTTCGTGTCTTATTTACAAGTCGGGTTACAATATTATATTATAATATATTTATATCAATTAGTAGAATGTAACAAAACAACCACTTATTTACTATTAATAATAAAATGTAAAGTATAGCATCATATAATTATGTTGAATCACAAAACTTGGCACATGTGATGTTAACTACAGGCTCCCAATCCTGAAGCTCACATAGCATCTGTGTGAGGATTTAGGTTATCCATAACTCTAACATAGCTTGGTAGGGATAAGTGTACCAGCCGAACATAACAGCTACCTAGTTGTATGACTCGGTCTATTTATACAATAATTAAGGACTTTTTTAGGCTAAACCAAACTTCTTAGCTGCTGTGAAGTTAGCTAGGAGCTGGGAAAAACCCAATCCTGACAATCTCACATAACAGCTGCTGCATAATAGCTGAGGGTTAGGTTGTCTGAAGTTTTAACACATATTCTGCAATTTCACATATTCAGGGAGTTCGCCTTCTCATGGTTTGTCCGAGTACTTGTTGTTGTATAGGAGTCTGAATTTTCCATAAATAATAAGCGAATAGCTGCCTATTTACAGCCTGTTTCGCTTAGAAACTGCTCAAAAAGCCGTGTATAGTACACGGCTCTGCATTCTTGTCTTGTCACGATCGATTACGATTAATTCGTATAAATATATTCCTTGTCCGCCACAGCAATATATGTGATAAAGCCTTGAGCTCCTCTTTATTCATGTTTTACGCTGGCAGGTCTATTATTTACCGTAAGCTGAGTAGCAAAACGAAATATTAAATAAAACAAAACCATTGTATTGTAAAATAATAGTGCGAGTGTTGCCACAATATGAATTAAAAAAAAGACACGGCTTTACTTTTGTACCGGTATTTTACGTTGTTGTTTTGTTTTGAATGTGATGAAATACGTTATACAAACGATCTTCGTAAAGTTTTATATCGCGGAAATGAATATTTTTTGAAATTACGCATTTCATACGTTTTTGATTAACAACAACATTAAGTTACCCAGAGCTAAAATCCTATTGACGGATGGTTGTTCTACTAAAAAAACCATTTGCGCCGCATTTGGGCGCTTACGCTGAACGCTTTCAGTGGCTCTATTTCTGATTTTCAAACGTATAAGGATTAACTTTGACAGATAGTATGAAAAATCCGCAATATTGCGTAGGTATTATGACCTAGCCTTCTCCATACAAGTTTCATAAATACTTACGTCAAAAATAATGTCCCTGAGACTCTATATCTGTTCTTTGAACGGCTTGTACGTATACGAAACTTCAACAGCTGATCGTATAAAAAATCTGTAAAGTTACGTTTACGTCATTGCCTTCTCCATACAAGTTTCGTAAGCCAAAATGGTAAGCCAATACGAAAGTCAAAAACGATGCCCCTGGGGTATGATTTTTGAGTTGAGAACGCTTCGCACGTATACGGAATTTTGACCATATTGTATGGAGAATCCGTAAAGTTGCGTATACGTCCTAGCCGTTTTCATACAAGTTCCGTGTATGGTCGTGTACGAAACTCGAAAATTATACTTTCGTACGACTCGGACGTGTAGGGTAGGGGGCTTGTACGGAGGAAGAATTAACTTTACGGATTCTTCATAAAATCTGTGTAAGTTCCGTATACCTACGATTAATACGTTCGAAGTTAAAAATAGAGCCCTAATAAATACTATTATAAAAATTGTTTAAGCAATAATACATTTGTGGAAGTGGTAATTAACTTGTAACACTGACTACCTCTTTCTTTCTTTTTAAATCGACGTAGCCACAGGTAACATCAAAAAAATGAACAAAATCATCGTCAAACCGGTCGCTTGATGGTGTGTTTCCATTATATTTTTAAGTACATTTTTTTATCTATGAACTTCCTTTAGGTGAACTAAACAGAGTTAGCCATCGTTCAATTTTTAACTAGTTGGTGTTTTCATAATAGCAGTTTCTCACTAATTAACTTAAATTTAAACAGTCACTAAAATTTTAGAACTTTTAAGTGGTGCAACCATAATCGAGCCTATTGTCCCAATATTGTCTGTAAAATTAACCTTTTATAAAAAGTATTTCAATTCAAATATCTTGAAAACTGTGAGATTTAGGATATGGTGTTTCATAGTCAAATCAGTCAGAAACGTAGTAAACTACACTCTTAACGGGAAGAGGTCGACTTAGCTTGTAACCCTGTATAATAAGAACATAATCCAAGCAGTGATGCTGGCTACTGTGAATGAGTCGAAGAAGGAAAGGCTTATGAAACATAATAAAATTGAAAAACAATAGTAACAAAGGCATATTAATGGTTAATTAAGTGTTTATTGAAACCTAGCTACACATTTAATTCACATTTATTAACATAACTTACAGGATATTAGAATATTCTACTATTTGCTATTTGGTTGGATTCAGGGGAGAGCACCAATCCTCGTACAGCTGTTAAGTGAGCTTCCGTCAGGATTGGGTGATCCGCAGCTTGTGCCCAACATAACAGCCGTCAAGATGTAAGATAGGGTCTCATCGACTTGGCTTTTTTAGGGTTCCGTACCTCAAAAGGCAAACGGAACCCTTATAGGATCACTTTGTAGTCCGTCTGTCCGTCTGTCCGTCTGTGTGTATGTCAAGTCTCTTTAACGCGTAAAGATATCGAGTTGAAATTTAAACCGTATACGTATATGTATGATCGCTTACAGTTGTGTAAAGGAAAAACTTCTCGGTTATCATATAAAAAGTTAGAGCCGTTTATGTCATAAAAAACCGCATATTTCGACACTCACAAAAATCAAAAGGTTTTGATTTTTGTCGAAGTGTGTCCTGAAGTAAAAAAAAAACTTTTGTCGATGATGATGATATTTTAACAACGTACTTCCCAATTTTGTAGTGTAATTTTCTGGATTTGTACGGAACCCTAGGTGTGCGAGCTTGACTTGCACTTGTCCGGTTTTTTTATTATATTCCATATTGATGTTCGGATTTATTAAGGCCCCACTGACCATCGCTCCGAAAATGGATGTCATCCATTCAATGTTACCAATTTAGCAGTTGTCGTTAGAAATATAGCGACTTATTTTTGTTATTGCGAACAAATAAACGCTTAAGCGTCAAAAATAGGTTGGCAACTTGTGTGATTAATTTGAAATCAAAATATCTGTGGAATTATCTATAAGCACATTGTAAATTGTATTTTTGTGATAGCCGTGGTGGTCAAGAGGTAGTGACACCCGCCTTACAATCGTGAGGTCGTGGGTTCGAATCCCCGGTCCCGTACCAATGAGTTCTTTGGAATTTATGTACGGAATTTCACACCACTGGCTTTTTGGTGAAGGAAAACATCGTGAGGCAACCTGCGTACGTCCTTAGAAGAAATTCGATGGCGTATGTGAATCCACCAACCCGCACTGGGCCAGCGTGGTGGATATGGCCCAATCACCCTTCGTGGGTAGGCCTACGTCCTGCAGTGGACTATTAAAAAGGCTGGTACAGGGTACAGGGTACATTGTAATTTCGGTTACCTATAATATCTTCAAGCAATGGTTGTGTAAAACATAAAGTCGAAATTCATCATCATCATCCACAGCCCTCTTTATCCCACTGCTGGGTATAGGCCTCTTTCTTAAAGTGCCATCTGCCTCGGTCCATTGCCAATCATGTCCAGGTTCGACATTAACGATATAGTCCACCCAAAACGTCGATATCAAAAGTTATATAACTAAACCAAATTGATAACATAGATCACATTCTACGTCATAGACGTTTGGATGTCATTCATTCGGAGCGATGGTCAGTGGGGACATTTACATCGTATTTTACCTCTCTTAGAAGCGTGAAAGCTGTCCTGGGGCGATATTGTCTCGACCTGAGCCAGGAGCTTCGCCCTCGGTAGCACCGCCCTGTCGGCATTCACTCGTTCCACGGCGTACCTGAACGCCACTTCTTGTTTGTCATCTTCCGGGTGGAATAGACCACCTGTTTCGACAAGCAAACCTATGTTTTGTAATATTGTATGTAGATTATTTGGTCATATCAGATTCAAACCTAATAAGGTCAAGCAAAGGCTGTCTGGAAAATATCGCTCTTTATGATGAAAACGCCTTACGTGTTTTTCATCTATCTTTGTTTTATTCTGTTGTACGTGAATTTCTAATGTCTTTGTTTTATTTCGATACTGGTCTTTTTTGTGGTGTCTATATTTGTTATTCATATAATGCCCCTATTTTTCGAGCTGTCCCTACTTTTGAACATCTGCATGTTCAAAAGTAGGGATAGAAAATCACATATGTACGTTTTTTCTGTCTAAAATATTTTTATCAGAGGTTTTTTTGTTTCATTTTTATTTTGTCAATATATTGTGTTGTACTAGTGTCCATATGCGTTGTAGGCTTCAAAACATTAGTTTAACAAAATGTGAATTTAATAAAATACTGTCAGAAGCGTTTATATACATAAGATAGGTACCTAATATAGGCACATATACCTTAAAAGTGAAAACAGACAAGGGCAACTGTTCCAAATGAAGATTCCTAAGAAATATTTATTTCTCATAAAGAAAACAATTTTATCGTATAAATAACTTGAGAAAAACAAACCCCAATTATATATTTTATTATTAATATCGCCTAAATTGCTATTTGTAGATAATCCTTTCAGCAAATCATTTTCATCATAAAGGCAATTATCTTAAAATATTGATAATCCAAATACGCAGGTGAGTAGGAAGTAAATTCAATGTTAGAAAAACAAGGTACAAAAACAAAGAGAAAGAATGTTTACCTATTCGGATAGTGTCCGGGAGCGCGGAGAGATGCCCAAAAAATAATATGAGGAAAATCGCCTTCGCCCCTCTCATTCTGCAACAAGGAAAATTAGAAGAAACCTTATCAACGTTATAATTAAGGCTTGGAATGAATTACATAAAATATGTATAGTACTTAGATCTCTTACACGGAATGGGTAGCCGATGAAATAGTTTCTTTTACATTGTAATACCTACTTAGATACTATCATTAATTTGTAAGTAACCGACTTTTGCTAATGTGATTTTTATTTTCTGAGTAAAAGCTTGACGGAATGTATTCTCGGTTAGAAATTATTTTATCGGATACTAATTGGTTGATTTACAAATACGGAGTAATAGGTACTTATGCATTTTTTTTAATATTGAAAAGCTAGTCACTAAACTTTTACCGTCTTACCACAAAAGTTTTACGCATGCTTTAGACAATGTTTAACATCCTAGACCGCATATCTGCTTAACATCAGGCAGTGTGCAGTCAAAGGCAAAAATATTAAAAAAAAACAAAAACAGTACAAATTGCACGGTTAGACAGTGTTTAAGGCGTGTTTAAGTCTTTTGTGGTAAGGCGGCTCATCTCTAAAAAAAAACTAGTCTGTAAAGTCGGTTTACGGACAATAATTTTACGTAATAACGTCATAAGAAAATATTTTGGAATTAACAACTGAATAAAACTGAACGCTTAGGCCGATCGTGCCTCTTTTTCGCTTATTCCGCGCTCTCGCTTGCACGCTCGGCTTAGACTGAACATGACACTTTTTCATGTGTGCAGCGGGCGTTCATATAAAACATTATTACGTCTAAAACATAATAAGATAAATCTAAGTTGTTTCTTTCATTTTGGTGCTATGAAACCATCAGGCTTTGTGACGGGGCAGAAGGTTGCTTATTTTATTCTTGGTTTACACAGCCACAGTTTTAAATATAATTGAAATTTGATACGACTATCGTTTGTCTCAAGAAAGTTGTATGTGTATTTCAGAAATTCTTGCCATTGAGTATTTTTGAATATCGATACCGTACATGAGCACAAGTGTACATAACCCCATAGCATTACACCAAAAATCTTACTGCGGTAGACAAAATGTCGTTTCAAATTTACCATGTACATACTTCACATTTTAGATTAGTATTTCCACATAGAAATATCCATAAAAAACAGTAATTACTTTAGAAAAATCCGTGATGATCAAGAAATTAGACATTTCCGTTGTTATCTCTGTGTTTTCAGGACATTAACCACGTTTGTAATGGACACAAATGACGCAATCCTCCCGGTTGTGCGCTTGACTGTTATGAGTAGGTACTTCTCGCAACTTAAATAAAGACAGGAAGTTTTTATTGTGAAAACCGTCAACATAACCCTACGAAATGCACATTACTTGAACAAATTCATATGAGCGAGAGCACCATACTTAGGTATTAAGTGCATACTAAACATGTTTGTAAAATAATAATGAATTAAGTTAATATACCTACTTGTATTTATCTGTGGAAAACGCCGATTGAATAGAAACCATCGGTCATGATATAAAACAGAAGGATTCGATACCTGAATTTGAATGAAATAATTAGTATCCAAAGTCGACATCAACAACAACATTCACTCTGCTTTGGGTTCATCTTGTATGTGTGTGACGTATACCTACATTACGTGGTAAGTATATAGGCACAACGCTTATAAAATCTGTCTTCTTTAGCCAATCGTACCCGGGCAAAGTATAAAGGCTTCTATTTTGACAACTTTTTGATGAAATACCCCAGGGTTTTTATGTTTTTTTATCGAAACCCGAAACTACTTGATTTGTACTAATATACTTTCGAAGTTCACGCCGCCAGTAAACACGTCTCAGTCGTTTCAATAAAATTTATAAACGTTGACCTGCCAAACAATGTGACTGGTGTAAATTACTTCGATCGGACTTTTTTAAAACGATATCGTTAACTTGATAGTGGCCAGACTCGCAGGGTCAAGACAATTTTTGCCCGGCCGCAATCAGATCCGAACTTTCGATAGTGTTTCGAAATTGCCAACCTTCTCAACAACGCGGGGAGACATTTACTTCGATCGAGTAATTTGTACTATCCAATTGATATCGTTTATTTGATAGAGTTTGTACAAAAAGACAAGCGGTGTGCCATTTTACTAATTTTGTTACGTTGACAACACTGCTCTGTCATTGCTACTACAACTAAAAGTGTTTGATACTTGATAGACACCAATTCGGTTTTCATCAGTACTCGCGTCTACCAAGTATAGTCGGTAGCTTGGATGCTGATTAAAATCTTATTGTTAGTTCGCCGTTACGCCACTACGGTTCTCTTTTTGCACATACTCTAACGCTGAGGTTATCACCCAATAGTTGAATAAAATTGTAACCATATAATTATTCCAATGCTTGCCATTTTAGTACTGAAATGAATTTTAAAACTGTGATCTTCAGACCGAAACACAATATGTATTGTATAGGTACCTACTACTCTATACTAGGGCTGTAAAGTTCTCGAATGGCCATCAAGTACTGGCTAGCACAGCTTAGGATGTCCATTATCAATGTGGCCAGACCATCTAATTAGGAATACATGGATACCCTTAATGCAGGTAGCTTCCAACCAATTTAAAGGTCAATACGAGAGATTTACGTTCAGATGTAGCCGTACCACAGTTGAAGAAAACATAGATATCTATTACCTACAATACGTCTCAGTATCTCAAATCAATCGGGCCCAAGTCCTAGCCCAAGTCCCGCCTAATCAATAGTTAATTTAATTGTATCTTCTCTAGCACGTGCTACGTATAAGCATTGCCATTCAGCGTAGCAATGCTGCCAGCATGCTGGGCATTTGGATTATGTTTAGACCTTCAAGGGTCTGTGGATGATCCAAATGCTTGTTATGTAGTAGTAGTTTATGTAGTTTTAGATTATGTAAGTCTTGTATTAATAAAAATAAACCACGAGCTTAATAAGGTTAAAATAATGAAAGAGGTAGATAAATTGTAACACGTGATTACAGCAAGATGGCGTCGAAAACTTATAAAAACTGCTAAGTGCTAATTAGTGACATTTGAACTATTGATCAAATGCCACATATGCCTCACAGCAAAATGGCTGACAAACATCAAAGCAGTCCTAGGCGGAGATTGCAATAATGCCATTTCATTCCTAACACCCAGACATCTCTCTACAGTGCGTTCATGTTAATAAGCCGCAAAGCAAATTAATTTATCAAGAAAAAGATACTGTCGCATTCCCGAACGAAATTCGGGCGTGAATCGTCCTCTACTTAGAATTTCTCTGTCATTTACCCGATGACTTCACTCCGAGTCAAGCGGAGCGTAATCATGATGGATGCTTACAGTCTTTATTAAGGGCCCTGTAAACGACCAAACTTTGACAAAGAGGGGTCGATTCAATGGTGTTAGCAGCAATGATGTGTATTTTAGATTGATCGTGATGTTTCTATCATTCGGTGCTTTGTCATTTGGTTCAGGGTTTCGTGTAAAGTAAGATTCGTTGATAGTTTTAGGGTTAATCCGTAGTACTGTAGCAGTCTTTTTTAATAGTTCTCTTCAGAACGTAGGTTTGCTCACAATGAGTGATTGGGCCATATCCACCACGCTGGCCCAGTGCGGGTTGGTAGATTCACATATTATGCCATCGAATTTCTTCTAAGAACGTATGTAGGTTACCTCAAGATGTTTATCCTTCACCGAAAAATCAGTGCAGTGGGGTGAATTTCCGTAGATACAGATATTCTAAATAACTCATTGTTACGGCACCTAGATTTGAATCCACGACCTCACGATTATAAGGCGGGTGTTACTATACCTTTAGGCCACCACGGCTTCAACAAAGTTGTAAAGTAACAAAATATAAACCTGTGTGCCAGAATGTACGGATTTTTTTTGATGCCCATATACTCGCGGTATCATTTTTATTTACCAGTGTAGTAGAAAATGACCTTTTGCTTTTTTTCAATAAAAATAAGTGATACTGTAGGTATTTACTTGAATAATTCTCGAAACAAGCGGATGTTACTTAAATAAGTATATGAATCAGCATAAGATGCTGATCCAAATAGATAGATGTAGCTAAAACTGAAAATCGTTATTTGTTACTCAGATAACTCTAGATATTTTTTCCTCAGTTCCTCTTCTATGTTTTAGATACTGCTTAGATGTTTATTGACGAGTTCCAAAGCTGCGACTCATATTTCAACTCATCAACTTGCCCAAAATTTATAATGATCTAACAAACTAGTATCAAAAACAAACAAAGAGTCATGAAAGTTAGGTCGTTATCCAAGGTCTTAAGACTTTATTGTCAGGCTAGACCATAAAAGGAGCGCTTAAAACTGTTCCTTGTACAAACAAAAAGCAGTTTAAGCGCTATGTTGCCAGTTATAGCCCAAAAGAGACTCCCAAAATGTGAATACTCGACTTTAGTTGAAAGGAATGTCTTTTATTTTGGTTCCTGGAACGCTATAGAGGTAAATATTTGGCTAGCTCAATGGAATTTTGTTTCGTTTTTTGTATTTTGCCTTTTGAGATCATAGAACGATATTTAATTGAAAACTTTGCTAAGGAAATCCTCGATGGGTTTCCTTAGTCATATTTTAACGGTATTTTTCAAGGCCCACATGAGTTATCTCAAATTTTTCGGAATATCATGTACATCAATCAATCAAAAGTTTCTATAGACATAAATAAACATAGATATACTTAACAATGATTGATTTAGCTTGAATAACAAACGTAAACCTATTTGAAATAAAAAAAAAACAAAGCCGGTAAGAAGTCGCTTCCACCAAGTCGTATTAGCATTGACTTAGCATTTTTTCTGCTTACATTCCATATTGATGTGTATTAGAAATGAATAAGGAACAAGAGACGATGTCCAGCGGTGGACATTTCACGCCTGTTATGATAATGAAGATAAATAATTATGTGCCGTGGAAAAACGGCAAGTGCTTAGTGTGGGATGCTACTTGCGTTAGTACTTTTGCCGCCACGCACCTGGGTCGAACCATCCACACTCCGGCAGCTGCACAGCAGCGGAGGAAGCTGCGGGTAGAAAGCGGGTGAAGTATGCGGCAATGGAGCCGCTCTATAACTTTGTGCCCATTGCAGTGGAGACTATGGGCAGTTGGGGGGCCGAAACTAAGGCTTTATTTCGCAAAATTGGGCGGAGGATAAGGGACAGAGGGAGTGACTCCCGCTCTGGGTGGTTCTTGGTGCAAAGAATGTCTATCGCTATTCAGCGTGGTAATGCTGCTAGCATTATGGGCACCTTTGCACCGGGATCCATGAAGGGCGGGTTATTTGATTTTTAAGTAAATTAATTAATAAGTATCTTGTGACAATTATTATAATTTGACGACAATATATAAATGATAAATAGTAAAAAAAAAAGTACCTACATATATTATGTTATGTAATAGTTGAATATCGTTTTAGTTTAAATAAGTAGTACTTATTGTATTTTGTGGTAGTTAATGAAGACTTATCCTGCCGTTTACTTGCATAATTATAGCATCAGTACGTACTGAATGAACCAAAGTTTTTGAGAATTGCCCTATGCTTATATAAAGTAAGTAATTATGGTTCAGTCCTTACAATGATAAGGTGATAACTTGATAAGTGTTTGTATTTATAAGACGCTAGTTATAAAATGTTTGACTAGGTGTTTGTCAGCGATTACCAAAGTTAAGCAACGTTCAGCACGGTCAGTCTTCGGATGGGTTACCGCGGGTGACATTTACCAAAACTAGCTGTCCGGTCTATACTAAGTCATTTAAAAAGTACTTTTTAGGGTTCAAATGGAAAAAACGGAACCCTTATAGAATCACTTTGTTGTCCGTCTGTGTGTATGTCAAGACACTTTATCTCGGGAACGCGTAAAGATATCGAGATGAAATTTAAACTGTATAAGTATATCTATAGTCTCTTGCAGTTGTGTAAAAGAAAAACTTCTCAGTTATCGTTAAAAAAAGTTAGAGCTGTTTATGTCGTAAAAACCGCATATTTCGACACTCACAAAAATCAAACCTACAGGGTACTTCCCGTTGACATAAAACTATGATATTTGGCGAGAAGCATTGTCTTAGAGTACACATATAGGAATAAATCTGAAAACTGTACATTTTTATTTAAATCAAAAAAAAATAGGGCCTCAAAATTCATAAAATATGGGTTCAAAATTCAAAGTGAGTAAATCGTATCATGTAAGGTATCATTTAAAAGAACTTCAATAGCACATGCTAAAACAGGTTTTTAATTATTTTAACAATGTGTGATTTTCGATTTATGACGATAAAAGTGAAAAAAAAAACTTATTTGTCGATGGTTATACTTAGAGATTTTAAGAACTTACTTCCCGATTTCGTGAAATTTTCTGGATTTGTACGAAACCCTCGGTGTGCGAGCCTGACTCGCACTTGTCAGCTTTTTTTTAAGTGCATATTAACATCGTAAGAATAGTAGTAAGGCTACAATGCCAACGCTTAAAAGTACGGAACTCTAGAGAAATGACGCTGAAGTTAGTAAAAGTGCGTAAGTTCCAAACAATTTTCATGCCATAAATCTCTTAGGAAATAAACTTAGTAGTTTAAGAAGCTGCAAGAAATTTAATCTTGTCAATTTAATATTGTCAAATGAATAATTTAATCCTTTGAATTTAGGTCAGTAATTAGGTCAATATACCTACCACTGGTACGAAGCCATCGATGTTGTTGCAATAAATAATTACGAGTATGTAGCAACAACATTGTAACGTAATAACCTGAGAGCCGTGTTGGCTTAGTGCTAGTGGCGCTCGCCTTATAATTGTGAGGTTTTGGGTTCAAATCCTGGCCTCAAACCAAAAAATTCTTAAAGTGTGTACAAAATACGCTTTAAGAATACATAACGAAAAAACCTGCATACGTCGGTAGAATTAATTCAATGGCGTATGTGAATCACTAACCTGAACTAGGTCGGACTGGTAGATATGACCTTATCACTTTTGAGGATAGGCCTATGTCTAACAAAATACAATCAAAAAGCCGGTTCAGTGTATTGTCGGTATAAAAAGTTGTTTAGATAGCATTCACAAAAATACAATCAAAACAAAGCAAAATACGCTTTCAATTTGCTATGTATTTTTTCTTTGTTAGATAAAGTTTTATTTACCCTGTTGATTTAATTTACCATAAATCTAAAGATAATAAATAAATTTGAAAAACTGTTCAGTGTACACCATTTGCAAACTTTATGAAACTCTATAGTACTCTAAGTACTGACAAACATTAATATGTAATATGGTAAAATTATTCTACAGTGAACATAGTAGGGATCATTGTGAAAACACTTTGTAAGAAGTATGTGGGTTCTTAGTATTCAACGTGACCAAAATCAGCATATACATAATTTTTATTAACTTTTTCGAATATCAGTATTTTTGTAGGTAGGTACATTTGTTTCCGGTCTGTAGTAGTTATCTGAAATATGCCGATGCAGTATTTTTTAAGGTGCTTTAGTATTTTTATGATATATAATCAGGTCATACTGATAATTATTTTCTAAGTAGGTACTATTACAAGCACAAAACAGCAAAACTAGATCTCTTCTGTGATTACAAGTACAACGACTACTGAAAATCGGGGAAAAAATATTGTTCCAGTGAATGCCGCACTGAATTTACTAGATGGTCTGTTGAGTACACATAATATTAAGTAAATGGCACTTTTGCGGTTGGGCTTTATCTATTTTAGCCACAAAATAAATCGTTTGCTTTAAGGAAAACAATGATGTTTCTAATTGGACTGAAACCTTTTTCTTTTAGCCAGTGATAAAATAGAGCTTCCGTATCTAAATTGGTGTGTGTGGCATTCAATTACAAACCAAATAGCTTACATTTTGTCTAATATTCGTTAATAGTACATTAAAGGATATATTAGCACGATTACTAGATACTACTCTCAAATTCTAGAGCTAATTATAATGTTTACATACCTGTACATCAATGGAGTATCGCATTCATTAACATTGGCTTCCCCAGCACGTCACCTCAATTAAATATCCATTACAATAGCACGCACCGTCCACTAACAAATCACAAGCATTCATTGTTTTAAACGGTCTATTATCGAGTGGTTGTTATCAATCGCGGTAATGAATTTTCTTTTTATTAATCGAGTACGATGTCGATTTTGGCACGTGATTCGGGTTGATTTCGAGTGATTAATCGAGTGAGTATCGATTTGCAATCGAGATGGTATCGAGTGCCGGTGTGGCACGGCCGGCCGCGCGGGTGGCGTCGAGAGGCTGACGTTGCTACCAGGAGCGCAGAAGCCTTATAGCGCCTGCGCGCCGACTCCCTGGGGTTGGTCGTCCAGCCACTGAGATAAAATTATTAAACTGTTACGTGGATGTCACACTTGCTAACAGGGCATGATAACAGGGTAAAGAAAAAAAAATACAATAATTAGTCCGTGAGTTAGATATATATTATGAAAAAATATTAGACACGTATTTTTTCTTTTGTCAATCAAACAACAAATGACTAAGTTAAACCTGGTCAAAGTTCGGGAGTGGGAGTCGTGACGTCACTTCTCTGTCAAAAGTCTATACATTTTGTAGTCTACTCGTGACTTAACGCGGAGCTATAACGGGCTATATATGTATTAATCAATTTTTGTTTAATTGACAATAAATAAAATACGTGTCTAATATGTTTTGATCTATCTGACGGAATCAAGGATTTTGATAAATCCATAGACGGAATAATTATATTGTTGTCATCATTTCTACTGCGGCTATCACTAAATTAGTTTTACATCTCTCATGTGAAAAAAAATGTATTAGTTCTTTACTTGATTCTTTTTAATGAAAAAAGGCGAGAATAGAAAACTTTTACTTTCAATATTGTTTGTTTTTGGGATTTTTTTATAATTGCCGAGATAACTCGGGCTGCAATTGATGCCTTACAGCCCTTGGCTACTAATCTACTATTGTTTTGGATGTCATAGTATAAACGCCTAAATTTACCTAATTAAAGGTTCTTAAAAAATAAACATCTGATACAGATTTTCAAACGATACCGACTATCTAATGAGTATGAGATAAAGTCGTTCTAGTAGTTTAGTTTGGAATTTAACCTCAAGGTATGCAAATCAGGGAAACATTATTAATAGGAACCAAAAGGGTTAGAAGCGTGTGCAGTTCAAATAATAGAAAATAAAATATCAATGTCCTAAAAAATATACATACAACAGTAAAAAGAAGCTACACTGTCGCCTGAATCTACCTGAAAAAAAAATCGCCGCGAGTAAAGTATCTCAGTGGATGGGCGACTCTAGGCTACGCCGCCCGCCGCCTCGCACGCACCCCGGCGTCCGTTGAACTCTCGAGGATTCGCATCGCCGACGCAAATTGTCTTTTCATTATTCACACTGAGATTATTTCGCCCTTTGACACTACACAATGGTAGCGTCCGACTCGGATAGAGCGTCCAAACTCGGAACCAAACGAACTGGGAACCAAACAACGGGTGACACACCTGACGTATGGGTGATATTAACGACGCTTTCGGCATAATTGATAGCATGTCTCTTTATTCAAAGCTAAACACCCGGGGTTTGATTCTCGACCGGGTTTAAATAATGAATTTAAATTTTTCTTCTTGGTCTTGATATAGGTAACATTTTAGTTTTGGTTGTAGTTTTAGTTTGGCATCACCCTCAGCTAAGCTAGGAATTGGGTAGTTGACTAGTATTGAAATTAATTACTGAATTCTGCAATTAATTATGATTCCTAAACTGAAAAAATAACTAAAATTGGCTATTCCAGTATTTTTTTTTAATCAAATTTCCAAAATCCCTGACAAGATCGTGTCAGAGGTATTACGACTAATTATTATTTTCAGTTAGGATTAGTTATAAAATAACGTATATCTAGGCTAATAGTATTATATTACGAATATATCACTTTAACCTAACTTATTTTCTATTTGTTTCTCTTAATAGTTCAGAGATATAAGCTTGTAAAGATTTTGGTGGGGATTAAGAGTGGATGCTTTGTCCCTTTCCCACAAAGCATAACATAGTATGGCGAATGTATGACACTGACGGACCGTGACATCATATTCTGCCAGAGTGCTGTCTAGCAAGAAAACAAAATGCTCGTAACTTCTTTATTTCTAAGTTGATTTTATTTTTGTTTTCTTTAATCGACTCTGTTTATGGTTAGCTGTTACAAGAGGACATCAAAAACATTGTCAATTAGCCTATTGTTGTGTTTGTATTTTCATTATTTACTTTTATTAAAATTATTTCGCTATTTGATACTACACAATGGTAGCATCCGACTCGGATAGAGCGTCCAAACTTGGAACCAAACGAATCACCCGTTGTTTGGTCCCCAGACCAAACGGGACCAAACTACGGGAGACTCAGCTGACCATATGAATGATATGGTTAGAATGATATTGATAACTACAACGATGCTTTCGGCCTAATTGATAATATGTCTATTTGTCTAACCTTTTTTTTACGCTGAGATTATCTCATTTCTATTCTATTCCAACACATCCAGGGTTCGATTCCCGGCTGGGTTCAAATGAATTTAAATATATTTCCTTGTAAATTGTAGTTTTAGTGTGTGTATGTGTTTCGAGGCACCCAGCACTTGGAATCTTTGTTTGTCTTTTCAGTAATTATACTGAGCTTATTTTGTAAGGATACTACACTATAGGTATGATACTTAATGTCCATCTTGAATAAAGCAGACAAACTGGGAACCAAACAAAGGGTAATTCTACTGAAGTTTAAATGATATGGCTCTGCTGCAGCGCCTACGAAGTTCGTACCATTGTCACTCCAAAGGTGTGAACAATGGCCCCGGCGTGCCTGAAATCGCTTGAACGCTTGCAGGAACCCCTCAGAAGTAAGATCGCTCACAACCTCTAAATGAATTGCTCGGGTTGACATGCACACGTATAAACAAATATACCCCTTGTAGGACTTGTGTCCTCTACCTTTAGTCGTGCGAATCTGTATCGGTCCGGCATAATCGACTCCGCTGTGATTGAATGCTCGCGTAAGTGTAACTCGAGCAGGAGGTAGCTGACCCATTACAGGATTTTTAGATGCTGCAGAAACCTTTACGCATGTGACGCATTTGCGATAATGAGCCTTTACCAATGGTTTTGCACCGACAATCCAGTATTTGGACAGAATATACGCTAACATTAACTGTGGACCACCATGAAGCGTCTGTTTGTGAGCGTCTGCAATTATCAGGTTGGTTAGATGTGACTGCTTTGGAATCACAATTGGATGTTTTCTGTCCACATTCAACTGAGAATGTTCCAACCTTCCACCGACACGTAATATGCCGTTTCTGTCGATAAACGGATTAAGAGCTCGCAAACTGTTGCGCCTAGGTAAGTCTTGGCCCTTGATTATTATGTCTATCTCCTCGTCAAAACTTTTCAATTGACATCTTTGAATGCAGTAGTCCAAAGATTTTCTCAGTTCCGTTGCAGTTAAATATCCGACCAGTCTTTGAGATTTCGCTACCTTTAGATTGTAGCTGAACCGTTTACAATATGCTACTACCCGAATTGTTTTGGTTAGCGATGAAAACTTTTCAAGTGGGTCATCAGTGACAGCAGTGCAATGAGCCTTTACGTGCTCTTCCTCCACTTTCGAATATATCTCTTTTGGTTTGGAATATTGAATTGGTTCGTTGTGTAAAAACTGTGGTCCATTAAACCACATTGTGTTGTGTATCAGTGCCGACGGGATTTGACCTCTGGACGCTGCATCTGCTGGATTGTGTTTGGTGGGCACGTGGGACCAGTGGTGAGAATCAAGGTTCGTCAGAATTTCAGACACACGGTTTGCCACGAATACCTTCCAGCGGCTTGGGTGGCTGTTTATCCATGCGAGAACCACTGTTGAGTCGGTCCAGGCATGCAAGTGAGTTTTGTCAATGTTCATAACCGACGCAACTTCCACTATCAAACGCGTTAACAAAACGGCACCACATAATTCCAGTCGTGGGATTGATTCTTGTTTTATCGGGGCTACCTTAGTTTTTGCTGATATTAAAGAGACATGGATCACTCCTTCGGCGTCTCTCACGCGTGCATATACTACAGCAGCATACGCATCTTTCGAAGCATCACTGAATCCATGGAGCTCGATGTGATCGCCTACCCTAAATTCAATCCAACGAGGTATGGAAACGTTTTCCAAAAGCTTGAGTTCGTTTCTGTACTTTTTCCATTCGTTTAGGATGTTAGATGGTACGGGTTCGTCCCAATCCAGTCCTGCCAACCATAGTCGTTGGATAATCGCCTTCGAAATAACTATACTTGGCCCTGCCCATCCAAGCGGGTCGAAAAACCGACTTATGTCTGATATTATAGTTCTTTTTGTTGCAGGTTCTCGTATTTCAACTAAGTTGACTTGATAGCAGAATGAGTCATCGTTGCGGTTCCAGGTAAGTCCAACTATCTTCATGACTTCGTCGCTTTTGATTTTTAGTTTTTCCTCAACCTCAACTCCGACCTGATCCTTTTCCTTTCCTTTCTCGCTATCTTTCATTTCTTGAAGTAGTTCATTACTGTTACTTGTCCACTTTTGTAGACTGAATCCACCTTTTGCCAAAAGTTCGTTCATCTCCTTGTATAAATTTTTTCCTTCTTCAAGATTTTGAACTCCCGTCATTAGATCGTCGACATAAAAATGTTTCAGTGTTTTTTCAGATGCTGCTGGGTATTCTGCGCTGTGATCGAGAGCTACTTGCTGAAGCGACTTCACTGCCAGGTAAGGTGCAGATGCGGTACCAAAGGTGACTCGGGTAAGTTTGTAGTGCTTAAGTTCTGATGTTTTTTCATCTTTCCACAGTATCCTTTGATAATCTGCATCGTGTTCTTCAACCTTCACTTGTCGATACATTTTCACGACGTCGGCTGCCATACAAATTGGGGCTTCTCTCCAATTCATGACGATATGTCTGAGGTCTGGTTGCAAGGTAGGTCCGACCAGAAGTTGGTCGTTCAATGAGTAATCATTTTTTCCTTTACAGGAGGCGTCAAAGACAACCCTAACCTTTGTGGTGTCTTTGTCTTGTCTGACCACTGAGTGATGAGGTAAGTAGATCGCCTTTGAGTTATGGACTTCGTTGTCTGGCACTTCCTCCATGTGGCCTAGTGCCAGATACTCATTGATCACCTCACCATATTTTTTCTTCATGAATTGGTCCTTATTTAGCCTCTGTTCTAATGCCTTCAATCTTTTTTCGGCAATTTCTTTAGATCCAGTTACTTCCTTTGGAATGCCATTTTTAAACGCAAGACGAACGACATATCTGCCTTCTTCATCTCGTCGAGTTGTTTCAGCAAAATGTTCTTCACAGCGTCTCTGATCATCTGTGAAGAGTGCTTCGCGCGGTTGTTGAACATCGCATTCAAGTTCCCAGAATTTTCTCAACATTTGGTTGGTTTCATCTGTACAACAATGCATGACACTGATGCTTGAAGGAATTTTTTCAAAGGTATTTACGGTTCCAGACAAAATCCAACCAAAGCTTGTGGATTGTGCTGTGGGTGTACTCACAGGTCCCCTTTTAATCTCACCTAGCAGGATTTTACTGTATATCTCTGCTCCCAAAAGGATATCTATCTTATTGGGAATGTAATATTGGGGATCAGCTAGTACTTCTCCGATTTCGTCCCAATTGATTACTTCCACTGTTCTTGATGGGAGCAGAGAGGTGATGCTGTTAAGCACATAAGCCCTAACAGGAATTTTGACATTTGCGTCAAACCGTGACTGAATTTCTATGGTGACCATAGCCTTGGAAACGATGTTTTTGTTTCCCCCTAAACCCGTTACTTGATTTGTGACTGATGATTTTTTCAGGCCTAAGTACTGAACTGTAGATTCAGTGACAAATGATCCCTGCGACCCCTGATCGAGGAGCGCTCGAATCGAGTAACGTTGACCATTTTTGACAATGGCCAAAACTATGGCCGTGGCAAGCAAAATTTCTTGCTGGCCTTTGCCATTAGCAAAGCACGAAACCACACCTGAAGTTGATTGACCTGCATTCGATAACGCCGGTGACGAAGAGGCACTTTCTGACGAAGTGGCCGCTCGCCCACCGTGATTAACTTCAGCTGTGTTCGAATTCACACTTGATCCCGCACCCTTAGGATGTAGCAGCGAATGATGGCTTCGTCTGCATATGCGACATTTGAAAGAACTGCGGCAGTCTTTGGCAGAATGATTGCTACCCAAACAATTGAAGCACGCTTTATTGCCCAATACAAACTTACGTCGAGCGTCAACTGATTCCTTGTGAAACCCTTTGCATTGATTTAATTTGTGGCCTTCTGAACAAAACGGACATGAAATGGTTGTTTCATTGCTTAAGTGAAGTGACTTAATCTTATTTGTTTGTGTTTTTAAACCTGGCGTTGACTTTGGATCCAGAAACTCAATTGCTCGGAATCTTTGAGTTAAAAATTCTTTGAATTGTCCGTAAGTGGGCAGTTCATCCGATGAAATATTAGTACTGACATGGAACTCCCATTGACGCTTGGTTTCAGGATCCAATTTCAAGGATAATATATGGATAATTAATATATCCCAGCTGTTAACATTAATGCCTAAATTAGCGAGGGTTGCCAAACAGTCGTTCGTTGTGTCTACTAAGTCTTTTAGGCCGTTGGCTGATTCGACCGTCAAATTCTTTTGGCTCAGTAGCCGTTTCAAAGCTTGGTGTGAAATATATTTTTTGTTATTGAACCTTTCCTCCAACAATTGCCAACATCTATCAAAGTTAGTTTCCTGGATGGGCACATGTCTTAGGAGCTGTTCCGCTTCACCAGTCAGATAACTTTTTAGATAATGTAATTTTTGTACATTATCCAAAGAATCATTCTGACCGATGAGCGATTGGAACAAATCCTTGAATGTGCGCCACTCAGAATACTGACCAGAAAAAGGCTGAATATTGATCTTTGGAAGTTTCACTTGTGACGCTATTGATTGACTGTAATTTGGCATTACATCGTTCTTCTGTTGTTGTGGATTAAATTTAGAAGCTGACGTTTTCAACTCGCATCTGTAATCCAGAAATATGTCTTCGCATTTATCGTATAAGTCAGATTGTGTATAGTCAGAAGACTGTAGGTATTTCATCTAAATCGTAGCTACGCAACAAATCTTTATGGCCTGCTAAAAATTCAGACCATAACTGTTCAACGGACTCAAGTCTTCCTTCTATATACTCCCTGGTTATTCTATCTTTTGGCGATTTTTTGAAATTTGCTTTAGCCCTTGAAATTCTGGAGTACAGATCGCGCTGAAAATTGATTATTTTTTCCATTTTAGTTCTTAGTTAACAATATAATTTTTACGCAAAGGATGTGTTTTAAAAAGTTAAAGTTGATGACAAATGTGAGCAAAGTGTTAAAAAGTTACGAAAATATGCTATGTCAATGAAAGACTGAAGCTAAATTCTCTAAGTGTATGGAACCTTGTCGTAGTAAGATTTTTGAATTTTGGCCGTAGGTTCCCCGTGTTTCCGTTTTTCTTAAAACTGTTCTAAGTCCTAGCATGCACACAAATAACACAGTTTAAAGATGCAATCTGAAGTTAAATTAATCTTTGAACGTTAAATTTAAACCACTATTTTATAGTCCAATAAATTTTTCAGGTTTCTTCTGTTTCAAATAATGATGTAAAAAGTACTCACAATTTCACTTCACTTATCCTATTTTTTGCCGCACTTCTACTCCCAGTCGCTTCACTTCTTCGCACGTGACTTCACGTGACGGGACACGAACGGGCTCCCTGCGCCGTCTGCGTGACCGACTTGGTTGATGATTCAGACGTCCACTGACGTCACCCAAATTGTTTCCTGACAGCACGCTGTCCCACCGATGTTTAGTGTATGGCCCGTAGCCGTCTCTCAGTACATCCGGGCGTGGCGCGTACAGTCAGATGCTCGCACCTAGTATGCGGTCGCCCACTGCCGTGGCCTCGTCTCCACCGGTGTGGTGTAGCTTGGTGATGTTGCGACAACAATCCGTTGTCCACCAGCTCTAAACTATCCGACTCCGAAGGACCATGAACAAGTCCTAAAGGCGGGTGTGTGAGGGAGAAAGAAAAGACTTGTTCTCTTTCCTCAGTGTAGGTTTTTTTATAGAAATCACAAATAAGGCATCGTAATTTCTGCGAGCAGAACGCCACCGCGATTCAGAATATTGATGGTCGATACTAACGCCATCTAGTTTTACATTTCATAACTAACTAAATTCTACATACAATTAGAAAAAGAGAAGTAAAGTATGTCATAATAAAGAAAAGTATTAATAAGTCAGTATTTAATGTTCAAATACTTATGTTATACCTATCGCAAGAAACATAAATCTTCTGATTTAAATACGTGATATAAAAATTATTTTGTTGGTGTTTGACTAATCTGTCTTGTGTGTAGGTAATTGGATATATTGTGTAGGTTCGTGAGAATATAAATATTTCTGTACTTAGTGGTGATACCTGTATTTTTATACATGTTATGATTTAATTATAGAAATCACATATTTGGCTTTGTGTTTCGTTAAAGTCTTTTGAAATTAAGTAGCTAATCTAAATAGCTAATTAATCAGTTATTTACTTAGTTATGCATAATTTTCTAAAACATCGATTCGATTTATTTGAGCTATTTTGACTAATAGTCAAAATAGCTATTTTGACTAATGTCAATATAATTTAGATAGCTCAAAGAAATAGAAATTTTGATAAGTCTCACATAAAATTTAATAACATGAATGAGTTCCTATAAAGTTACCTAGCTTTTTCCTTTATTTATTATATAGTTTGTCAGAAAATTTTACTTGACTGACTTTGGTTTGGTTTGGTTGTACTACATTATAATAATATATACATCTAACAATATCCTGTAGAGCTACTCGTATTGCCATGAATGTTTTATTACACTTACTTATAAGTAATGTATTCCACCTAAATTCCAAACTTAAGGTTCGAGTAAATCGCGTTCCCCAAAGACTTGATGAAATTGCTTCAACAAGGAACATCGAAATTCGTACCTCGTACGAGTATGTTCGAGAACGAAAGATACCACAGATCTCAAGACATGGACTACCTGAAGACGGCTTGGTCTAGCTGAGACAGATATTATGTATTTTATTTTCATCGAGTAAATATATTATTTATAGAGTCACAATCGTGAAAAAAAGTGTCCGAGCCAAAACTTTTGCACAAGCTACGTAGTGGGCAGGCTTTTTTAGTAAGTTGTAAGGTGATTGCAAGCCGATTACAACGCCGCGCGATGCCAAAGTGGCAAGCACTAATTAGGTGACAAAACGTGTAACTTCGAGAAAATGGGCCATTGTGAATTATTTAATGTATAATTATATCGGAGTACTTTTACCTACTACTTTGACTTTGGGACTGTGGCTGTACTGGCTGTAGATATTTGCTCGAAGTTTACCTTCCTTTCTTCAAGGAATGTAAGCAAAATAAAAAACAAACCGATGCTGCTTTTACTCGGATCATGAGACACTTAATCTTAATAATGAGAGAAATTTTCAAACGCCGCAAAATATATAGGATTTAGATGCATACCTGCGATACAAAATGCAGTGTTGTATATGAAGCATAGTGCATACGAATAAGTGGATTTTAGTTGTGCATAATAATCGTGTAAATATTATACCTACGTAGTTGTGATTTTTAGTAATAGTTATTTTAGAGAGAAATTAGGTCACACAACAACGTGCCCCATCTCGTGAGATTTGTGAGCCAACACGTAATTTCTCATGAATTTCTCCTACCAACAAAATCACAATTGGGAGTAACGCTAACAATTACACAATTACTTAGGTACTCTTGTAGTCTAATTATCACCTTCTTGAACGTTCACACAACAGTAAGTATATGCCGATAAGTGTGCGTAGAGTATGTGCAAAAAGAGAACAGTTGTGGCGTAATGGTGAACTAACAATAAGAATTTAATCAGCAACCAAGCTACCGACTATACTTGGCAGACGCGAGTACTGATGAAAACCGAATTGGTCTCTACCAAGTATCAAACACTTTTAGTTGTACTAGCAATGACAGAGTAGTGTTGTCAACGTAATAAAATTAGTAAAATGGCACACTGGCGACCTCACCTACAACGCTTCTCTTTTTGCACAAACTCTATAGTAAGCATTTTCATTGTCGTTGTGCACATATCGTCATTTTAGGCGTATGAGCGTCCAATGCATATAAGTATCTTAAGCGCCGAGTGAAAAAAACCCTCTCTATCGATGTCTGTCAAACTTATGCTCGCAGAACTTTCAATGGGACCACGAGGGTACTAAACTTGCGCTCCCAGAGAATCCACCAATCCCACTTTGGCAGTTATCCAAGGGATAAAAGTCAGTTAGCCCTGGGATAAAAGTCAAGCTAACCGTGGCAAATGAACATGACAAACCGTTCCATCCATTTTCTCCACACTGTGATAAAAAATGGAGCGGAGAGATTATGGCCGCACTATTATTAAACCAGTAGCGACTTATCGAAATCTGAATCTGTAGGAGTAGAAAAATAATTGTAATGTAAAGAGAATGAGTGACTTTTCATACTTTCAACTGTCCCTAAATATATTTCACAATGTTTTTTTTAATCTCTCGCGGCGAATGTATTGTATTGAAGTATTATATAATTTATGAATTGCAGTCAACTTGTTAATACAAAAAAAAAACAAGTGGATCATTGCAGCAGATTTCCACGAAATTGATTTATTTCACTAACAGTTCTAAATAGGTTTTTACAAAGTGCTATAAAGTTATTTGAGTTATTTTTGTAATATATGTATCTATAAATAATTAATTGTTTAAAAATAAAGATAATATAAATGAAGATAATTAAAGTCTAGCTACAAGGTAATTTATAACTTACTGGTCATTATTCTGAATTTATAACTATCTTCAGATTATGGGCGATGAATTTTCAGTTAAACTACAATTCTCTTTTGTTGTTTCTGAAGTACAAAGTTGTAAACGATACTTAACTTAGCATAGCAACAGGAAAATGAAGAGTTATATTTACCTCGGCATTTGGAAACAAAGTACAACAAAAAGGTAAAACTGGAACAGGAATATTGCTTGCAGATTTTGAAACTGTCGGTGATAATATTGATCTTATAAACTCTTGTTTCTCTTCTTGTTATTGCAATAATTACATTAATAAATTTCCTACAATAAGCTAATATAAAACAAGAAGAAACTTATTTATGATACTTGAAAAAATAATTATTTGAATCAATCATCTTATAAGATAGGTACGCTAAGCTTAGTCTAAAAGATAAATAAATAGAAATATTAGTATTTAGAAAAAATATAGTTCACAAATGTTGAAAGAACACACTTGCCAATTCCTCTCTAAAATGCAGTAAGTACTTAAGTAAATAGAAAATCCTATTTGATGCGAAAGTAGGTTGTCGTTGTAATCGCATCTAGCTGCTTAGGGGCCTAGAAAACTACTAGTCTTCGTCTTCTTTCCTTCCTATCTATAGGTATAAATTCAACAAACGCGAGAAAAATTCCTAGCAAATTGCAGAAAACGACTGAAACGTGGATAGAAAGTCGGTAACACTTATTTAGAACATGCATCTACGAAACATGTTAAGAGAATATTAACTTAACAAGATTATTTTTTGCAAAAATTAGCATGACCGACTTCACCCGTGTACAGAATTCGCGAATATTTTGCATGGATCGATGTAACATTTTTCACATTATTGTTTATTTATCAAAAATGGCTCAGCCGATTTCAATAAAATTTAAATGGAACCAGTTTTGAAGTATATTCTTTCCAATAAAAAAGAACTATTGAAATCGGACTGCTATGAAAAAAGTTATGCGTGGTTATACATAAAAAAAAATATACGCGTCGAATTGTATATACCTCCTCCGGTGGTTCGTCGGTCAAAAATGTTTCAAATGCTTTATTAAACTTACGGAACATCTTGTATTGGAATACTAAGCTGACGTAGATTTTAGTCATGAACAGTTAAGGTGGGCACACACGGTCAGTTAAATTGATCAGTTTTTCGCGTCACTCCAAATGAGGCTCATTCAGTAAATTAATACGTATGTATTGGTAGTTATATCTGAACCACTACCTGAAGCTGGGCACACATGATGAAATGATCACATCAGTTCATCAAATCAGTGCAGCGTGGGCAAATGTAGTTAATCATTGTTGATAGGTAGTTCTTAAAGAAACAAAATGGCACACCTATCTTAAGGTGGGCACACACGGTCAGTTAAACTGATCAGTTTTTCGCGTCACTCCAACTGGGTGCTCATTCAGTTAATGAAAAGGTGGGAATTGGTGGTTCCATATTTGAAGACAGTGGAGCCATGATATTTCTTCGATAACTTGTGTTAAGTGTTTCAATTTTTCATGAGACATTATTGGAACCAAAGTTGTTTGAAATTTGATTTCCTACAACTTTGATTCTCATCAACTTTTTCTAGGATCGATATTTTTTTAATAAGCCAGTGGGGCCATGATGTTTCTTCGATAACTTGTGTTATTTCAATTTTACATGAGTAATTATCGGAACCAAAGTTGTTTGAAATTTGATTTCCTACAACTTTGATTCCCATCAACTTTTTCCAGGATCGGTATTTTTTTTAATAAGTTAGTGGTTCTATTTTGTTTCTTCCATAACTTGTTATTTCAATTTTTCATGAGAAATTATCGAAGCCGAAGTTGTTTGAAATTTGATTTCCTACAACTTTGATTCTCATCAACTTTTTCTAGGATCGATATTTTTTTAATAAGCCAGTGGGGCCATGATGTTTCTTCGATAACTTGTGTTATTTCAATTTTACATGAGAAATTATCGGAACCAAAGTTGTTTGAAATTTGATTTCCTACAACTTTGATTCTTATCAACTTTTTCCAGGATCGATATTTTTATAATAAGCCAGTGGTGCCATGATGTTTCTTCGATAACTTGTGTTATTTCAATTTTACATGAGAAATTATCGGAACCAAAGTTGTTTGAAATTTGATTTCCTACAACTTTAATTCCCATCAACTTTTTCCAGGATGGATATTTTTTTTAATAAGTTAGTGGCTCTATTTTGTTTCTTCCATAACTTGTTATTTCAATTTTTCATGAGAAATTATCGAAGCCGAAGTTGCTTGAAATTTGATTTCCTACAACTTTGATTCCCATCAACTTTTTCCAGGATCTATATTTTTTTTTAAAAGTTAGTGGTTCCATTTTGTTTCTTTCATACTTGTGTTATTTCAATATTTCATGATAAATTTTCGGAACCAAAAATGTTATAAATTTGATTTCCTACAACTTTGATTCCTATCAACTTTTTATAGGATCGATAATTTTTTTAATAAGGCAGTGGTGCCATTTTGCTTCTTCCATAACTTGTGTTATTTCAATTTTTCATGAGAAATTTTGGAAACCAGAAATGTTTGAAATTTGATTTCCTACAACTTTGATTCCCATCAATTTTTTCTAGGATCGATATTTTTTTTGATAAGACGGTGGTGCCATATTGTTTACAATGGCACCACTGTCATATTCGAAAAATATCGATCCTACAAAAGTTGATGTGAATTAAAGTTGTAGTAAATCAAATTCCAAACAACTTTGGTTCAGATATTTTTTTATAAAAAATTGAAATTACGTGAGTTACTGAAGATTCAGTTAATCATCGAAGTGGTACAAACATGCAAACCATCGCAGTACCTATCGGCAAAAGTTGACTACATTAGGACCCCGCTGCAATTATTTGATGAACTGATGCGATCATTTCATCATGTGTGCCCAGCTTCTGGTAGTGGTTTATACATGGAGCCACCAATTCCCACCTTTTAATTTACTGAATGAGCCCCAATTGGAGTGACGCGAAAAACTGATCAGTTGAACTGACCGTGTATGCCCACCTTTAGAGATAAAATTCTTTGGATCATCTATTTATAATATGTATATATTAGCGAGTTGATGCCGACATTAATTTAAATCACATATTAAAAGCCTTCGACGCATTTTGAATTTAATAAATAAAACTATTAACTTAGTTAAGTACAATTTTCTTAAATATCATTTTGGAGCAAGCTGTAGCCAAAAACTCTAAGGTGACGTTGTCAGCAACGCTTGACGCGTGTCTACCTAATTAGAGGAATGACTTTTTTAGAAAATAGGATACCTATATAGATGCCTAATAGAGTAGTTGACTGGAGGTACCTATTATATTAGTTAAAAGTATCAGGATTAGTGAATTATACAATAAAATGTGATTCGTAAACTGAAAAAATAATTGAAATTGGCTGTTCAAGTTCAGAGAAATTAGAGATATAAGCTTGTAAAGGTTTCGGTAGGGATGAAGAGGGGATGCTTTGTCCCTTTCCCACACAGCATAACATTGTATGGCGAATGTACGACACTTGCAGGCAGTGACGTCATAGCCTGCTATTGTGCTATCTCTTGCTTGTAACTTCTTTATTTGTAAGTTTATTTTATTTTTGTTATCGATAATCAGCTTTGTTTATGGTTAGTTGTTACAAGAAGACATAAAAAAAAATTCAACAAGCCTATTACCTACTTCCTGTACATAAACAATACTTTATAAAACGTGAAATTATATCCCTGGTTTATATGGCTTATATATTCAAAATATACAAATTTGTCAAAAAGCACACTGACTAGATTAACATAATGTCTAATAAAATGCACAAAATTAGATCGCAATATACCTACTCGTAGACATAAACTCGTGGAACCAAAGTCTAACTTAGCAATGCACAATTCTAGCCCAAGTTCTATGGCGATAAAAATATTCAATAAATTGCCAAATAATCTAAAAGATATCGAGGGAGATAACTGTTTCATAAAACAACTAAAAAATATGCTACTATAACTAAATAATACACATTAGACAAATGTGTTAACGTTAATCTAGTAAACATAATAACAAATCGTTCTAATACAAATAATAAAATCGGGTCATAACTATACAAAACATGTTAATTAAGAACCGCGTGTACATATGTGGTAATGCATTATGAGTTTCCTTTACTTAATAATTAGGTACCTAGTTTGTTTGAAATTTTGTTTTTTTAAGTTAAGGATTTTTTACTTGGGAGTCGAATTAATGTCATGATCAGTAAAACTTTATAATGTATAGTTGCACTTAGACACGGTTTGATGGTGTCCATAGTTTTAGCAGCTCTCACTTTACCAGCAAAGGGCTTTTAGAAGCTTTCAATAATTCACATAAATACGGGCGCTATTAGCTAAACTAAATATTTAACCGAGATAATTAGGTTCTTACTTAGTTGGTTTCATGCTATGGATTAATTATTATAGTTGCAAATTGCATTATATGTTTCACTACTATATAGGTAGATCGTGAATTTCATCATGATTTCAATAAAAAATAAGAAATATTCCAATTAAACAGAGTATTATACAAATATCGAGGAAAAAATTGATAATATCTAATTATAATTTCCAACGAGACCGGCTAGAAGCGGCTTGCATCCAGCATGTTCTTCAACCTAATGACCTGATTAAGACCGTGGTCTTAATCGGGTAATTGAGTCATATAAAAGTGGACATCATGTAACTTAAATGATAAAGATTAAGTATTTTCTATATATTTTGCTAACCACAAAAGTTACCTAATTAAAAATTATTGTCAATGTTCAAAATTAAAGCAAATTCTTAACAAGTAAGTACTGTACTGTACTGTACCAGCCTTTTTAATAGTCCACTACAGGACATAGGCCTACCCACGAAGGGTGATTGGGCCATGTCCACCACGCTGGCCCAGTGTGGGTTGATGAATATACGGCATCGAATTTCTTCTACGGACGTATGCAGGTTGCCTCACGATGTTTTCCTTCACCGAAAAGCCTGTGGTGGGAAATTCCGTACATAAATTCTATAGAATTCATTGATACGGGACCGGATTTGAACCCACGACCTCACGATTGTAAGGCGGGTGTCATTACCACTAGACCACTACGGCCAAAATTGTAATAAATTGCAATACATGAACAGGACCACAGCGCACAAAGACACATAGAATAATAAAACTCATAGAAACATATTAAAAATAGCCACGGCGCACGTGCCTGGAATACAATTTCAGCTCGACGTTGTCTGGCGGTAAAAGCTTCCTACCGGAATATTTCTAAAACGCGATATATGTGTATATTTTTAACAAATAAAATAAAAAATACAGTCTAAAGTTATATACAATAGATATACATTTAATTGTCCATTTCAATTTAGTTGGTGCTCTTAATACTTTAAATACTTATATATTATTAAAAAAAAAAGAAAGAATTATATGGCTTTTAGGGCGAGAGGAATCGCCTTACTACCGCTTCTACACTATTATTTTTTTTCTATCAATTTAATGGATATCTTATGAGGCTGTGTGCTTCGCTTACCATCAAGCGACTTGGAGGTTAGGCGCCGAAACCTTGGCGAAAAAAACAAGCTAGCGCCTAGGCGCTAGCTTGTTTTTTTCGAAAAAGAAGTAATTACTTCTTTTTCTCTTATTGTTATACTAATCTACAGGTAACTAATTAAAAGCCGATTTTGCTATTTTTGTTGAATTTGATAATGTGAGAAGAAGGTTCTTATGAAAGAAAAAAATAAGAAAATGTTTTAGAAAATAGTAAAAACGTCGATTTAATTTTCCTATACAAAATGTTCCTACCATCGGTGGTGCTAAACGAAATTAGAATCGACTGAATTAGTGAGATGAAGGTGATATGAAATTCACCGGGTCAGCTAGTATTCTTAAAATCAATATCGTACCAACTTTAGCGGGACAAAAATACTCACACCCTCAGATTTATCAGGGGAGTTTTCGATACGCATCTGGCAACACTACAACCACTTTCAAAACCCACGGGAGCAGGAAGCTTCACAGAGGCATTTGCGGTAAAACGTGCTCCTCTTACGAGTACAACCCTGTACCAATACCTCAACATATACGAGCATACAAGGTGCTCAGGTAAGCGATGAACATTAATTTTATAGGGCATTTTAAAGACTCAATTTATTTTTTGTTTATCTAGGTAAATTAATAGGTAATTTGGCTATGAAACAAAATTACCTAAATAATAGTTTATGCTTAGGTACATTGTAGCAAAAATTCAGATAAGAATGTTATTGGTATCATTTGACCGACGAACCACCGGAGGAGGTATACAATTCGAAGCGTATATTTTTTTTATGTATCACCACGCGTAACTTTTTTCATAGTATTCCGATTTCAATAGTTATTTTTTTATTGAAAAGAGTATACTTTGAAATTGGTCCCATTTAAATTTTATTGAAATCGGCTGAGCCATTTTTGATAAATCAACAATTTTGTGAAAAATGTTACATCGATCCGTGCGAAATATTCGCGAATTCTGTACATGGGTGAAGTCAGTCATGCTATTTTTTGCGTAAAATAATTATTTGTTTACGACAGTTTCACTAAATAGCCAACCTTATTGTAATGCTTTTTGTCTAATAACGTTTATTACGCGACGTAAGTTTAATAAATTAATCATTAGCTTTATAGAAACAAAACTTATAAGAAAAATAAATATATTAATAAAGTTTTTGTATGCTAATAATTTCTTTCTTACCGACATGAAAGATATACACAAATTAAACTTCGACAATGATAATTTCAAATAAGTTTACCTACTTCCTTTAGCCGAACATCCTGTACGACAATCTATCCCTAAAGATCAAAGCTATAATAAGGCACTGAGCCAGCATTTCTACCTCGGACAAGAGGAATTGCGAAATTATATAGGTATTTGTATTTTACGAAACAAATATTAGGTAGGTAGGTATAGAAAATCACTTCCCACGCTGAACTTAATATGTAGATATTAATAACACTCATGTTTACTTGACTATGTTTCGTTTGATAACTTTGAGAACTAGGTACTTACATAAGAGTTGAAGTGATGGATCCGGACTTGCCTATAAGTTATTTTCAACTTCAGCAAACAAAGGCTCAAAAGGCTATTAATAATTTTGTGTAATGAACTAGAATATGTCCGTCGTCTTGAGCTACGTTCCATACAGGTACTTAATTCCACAGAGATACCAGAGGGATAATGTGGTCGATCGAGAAAAGAAAGAAAGAGATGCAATGATTCAATATGACACGAGTATGAAAGAGACATGAAAAATATTTGGATTTAGTGGCTGGTTGCCGTGTTTTTGTCTCATTAGTGTCAAATTCCAATACATATGTGACAGTATTGACAGCTCTGGGCAAGATTTTTGACCGACGAACCACCGGAGAAGGTATACAATTCGACGCGTATATATTTTTTTTTTATGTATAACCACACATAACTTTTTTCGTAGTGGTCCGATTTCAATAATTATTTTTTTATTGGAAAGAATATACTTTGAAATTGGTCGCATTTAAATTTTATAGAAATCGGCTGAGCCATTTTTGATAAATCGACAATAATGTGAAATATGCTACATCGATCCGTGCGAAATATTCGCGAATTCTGTACACGGGTGAATCATGCTATTTTTTTCAAAAAATAATGTTGTCTATAAGTACATTTTTGTAGTTGAAAATAGCTTCAAGCGATAACAGCGCTATCGCTCTAGTTTTAACAGCTTTGTGCTTAATTCTGACTATGTGTGACAACATTATACGACAAATCAAATAGCTACCTAGAATAGAAATAGAATAATCAGAATTTACAGTAATCTTAAAAACAAATATTAATGTCATCGAAGATGCTAAATTAAAAAGCCAATAATAATAATCAATGACAAAGCAATTAAAATAATCGGTCAATGATAAGTCAGTGTAAAAATCCAGGATGTTCTACCCAAAGACATCCATGATAACAATTCATAAAATAGTAAAGCGAATCTCATTTATAAATATGGTAGGTTGACCAATTTACTTCCATTCTTCGTCAATTTCACATAGTTGCACAAAAATCATAAGTCCATACGAAACTAGCTAGTGTTTTATCTATCTATGCTAAAAGTTAAGAGAAGCCGTGGTGGTCGATTGGTAATGACACTCGCCTTACAATGGTAAGGTCGTGGGTTCAAATCCCGGTCCCGTACCAATGAGTTCCTTCGAATTTATGTACGGAATTTCACACCACTGACTTTTTGGTGAAGGAAAACATCGTGAGGCAATATGTATACGTCCGTAGAAGAAATTCGATGGCGTATGTGAATCTACCAACCCGCACTGGGCCAGCGTGATGGATTTCGCCCAATCGCCCTTCGTGGGTAGGCCTACGTCCTGCAGTGGATTATTAAAAAAAGACTGACACAGTACAGTACAGTTAAAAGATGGTCTTAATTATGAGTAGATAAGTACAATGATCTCCTAAAACACCTATGTCCTGTCGTCTAGAGAAAAACAAACCGTGGTCAAATGCGAAACTACACTAAAACACTATAATGGGCAAAGCAACTGACAAACATGGCCACTATCCCACGAGTCACCGGCAACCATCTCGTTTCACAATGAAAGGCAAAGCTCAAAGGAGGCGAGAGCTGCAGACATACGAGTACAAGCATGTTATTTATTCATCAGCACCGGGACCGTACCGACGCGCTGCTTCCGCCGGCTGCCATGAAATCTCATATTAACTTGTCTACTTTCACAGACTCTACGAATTTATGTAGCGCGGAAAATTGTCCTGGCGTTGTCTTGATATATTCCTTTATCACGCTTCATATGCATAAAGTTTGTTTACGGAAGAGGAGGTATTAAAAGCAACATTATTTCAGGATGAAACAAAAGCGGTAGGCCTTCATTATGTTGTTGGGGCTTTTGAGAACCGAATATGTACATTGAAATGAACGTGATATTGAGTTGGATATTATTTTGAACATGGCAATTTAGTAGCAAATAACGTTTTGATAAAATTTGAGATAATGTTTTATTATTTGTGGTTTTGTAGCTAAGATTTACAAATTCTAATGTCGATTATAAAATGAAATAATATAGGGTAAAATACCCAAACAGAATAAGCCCCTAAAAGGATGCTGATTGATTAGGAATAACCCTGTATAGTAATTCAGCTCTCCCTATTAAATAATTTTAAACATTAAAAAAGATTGTTCTAAATAGTAGAGATAAAATATAGACAATGGAACTATTTTAACAGAAGTTAGCGGTCTCAGCAGGAGTGAAAGTTAGACGGGACGCGGGTCAAGCCTCCATTAATTAAAGAGAAGGGTGGCTAATACCCTCATCTTACTAACCAAAGGGGAAAACCACAGCGGAACCTACCGACGTTAGTTTAGTATTGAACTAATACCTACTAGCGTAGAGATCTAGAGAGAGGTTTTCTCTTTGCCCGGTGCGCAAGACACTCATACACATGAATGTATTTCGTCGAGAGTCAGTTAACTTTTTGCTGGTACAGCTAATTTTTTGACGCAATTTCGCAGTTGGTCCCGTACAAAAAGTTGTTCTGATGAACATAATTATTTACACATCTGTAAATGAAAATTTTATACTTACGCCATTATGAAATACTTTTACAATGCGATCAACTCCAAAATCGTAAAAAAAAATTTACTCCTTACATTTTGTCAAGATTCAATGATTTTTTTGTACAAAACAGCAGCTAATGTTTTAGCTGTTTTGTAAGCTGTTGCTTTGTAACGTGAAGAGGCTTTCAGAGGTTATAGGTCTTATTTAGGTATATAGTAAATCAATATTCACCACAAAATGTACATTGACATGTTGACATAACATATCTCTATGTAATAGGGCCTATTCTGTGATTGTAGTATTGTCAGGTGCATAATACCTAACACAAATATTTTGTGCTTTGTGAGTAATAATTGTGAATCTCTATTGGCGTTACGCCCAGTTGTGTTTTCGAGCAGTGGACCGAGACATGCCCCATCTTGTGAGATCTGTGTCATTTAGATATGAGTACATAGAGGTTACCGGATACTGTTGCAAAGTTTGTCTTACTTGTTATTGGCCCAGTTTACCAAGTTTTGTTGTTTAGGTACATGACTATGTAATAGAGGAACGACCATTCAATATTTTTATGCCTTGAAAGCCAGTTGTTTAAACAAGGTTTGAGACGATGATATCAATCTTGGTAAGGATATCTAGCTTAGATCAAAGGCTAGATTTGAAGAGAAACTAACAGATAGCCTAGCAGCAGATCGTTAAGACTGATAATTATTTTTTGCAAAAAATGGTACGACCGACTACAACCATGTACAGAATTTGCGAATATTTCGCAGGGATCAATGTAGCATTTTTTACATTATTGTTGATTTATTAAAAATAGCTCAGCTGATTTTGATTAATACATTTAATATATAATTATTAATAAATAATTATCGGAACCAGTTTCGAAGTATATTCTTTCCAATAAAAAATAATTATCGAAATCGGACCACTACATAAAAAGTTATGCGTAAAAAATATATATTTACGCGTCGAAATTTGTACACTTCTAACCGAGTTTCACATAATACTCTACTAGAATGCAAATATTTTGTTTTTTTTTTGTCTTAAAAAGAATAATTGAGAACACGAATTTTTCCGATTTCCAGATTTGCTATCATATTACCTACAAGTTAATATTTACAATGATATGTTTCATAATATATAGTCTCATGTTCAACCGAGTACCCGTAAATATTCATGAATTACTATTTCAGGACCTATCTCTCAGTACAATGCTCTGTTTTTGCAGTGCATGTTTGCTTGGTACGAACATGTACCTACATACTTTAATACCTACAACCCGTACGCTTGTGCTGGGAGTCGAGTGCAAAATTAATTAAGCTCAACAATATTTACCTAACTACATCCGTAATTAAATACTTTGAAAGCACTTACCTCGAGAATCCAGGAAAATATAACTTGTTTAGTTGTAGAACTAGAAATTAATTGAGTTTGTAAGTTTCTAACGTAAAATTTCATAATGCAATAGTATCTTGAGGGTAAAAATTAATATTGTAAGGTTTTCAGTATTTTATCATATTTTTTACTATGTCGACTTTGGTTGAAATCGGCTCTGGAAGAACGGGCAACACCAGACATCGGAGATATCGCTCTCGGGCGGACTAGTTATGTTTTCGGGCAGAGCAAGGGATTTTTACTACCTATTGAGCAGTAGGATGTCTAAATTGTAATAATTGTAACGGGGCCACCTACTTAAATGAAATAAAATAAGGTGGTACGTCCGAGTACAACAATATTTATTTGCGGTTTTTTTTTACAATTGCCTGTTCCTAAGGGGAACCGACACGGCGCAGCGGAAGACGCGCAGTAGTGGCGCCGTCGGAGTCCTGGAGCGGGAACGGAGGAGAACGTCCTCACTGGGTCAAGTTGCGGGACCGGTGGGTGACTCGTCCGATTGTGGTATTCCCGTAGAAACGTACAGGTACAATGTCAGCCTTATGGGCGTGAAATGCCACAATCAGACGGAATTCACAATAGAAATTAAAAATTACACAAAATAAAGTTATAACATCTACCTGCATTTGGAATGTAATATGAATAAATGTTCAACACTTACCCAATTGGGGATTTATACACTGCATTTAGTAATTTGATTTGTTATTAAAAGATAAAAGTAATAAGTACTAGCTAGAATAAAAATGTCTAGCTTATAATGATGTGATTAGCTCGCGACTATGCGAAAAAGTGTCGCATAAGAAGGTCGCGGGCTGAATGACATCGCTAGCCTCTGTCACCCTGCGCCTGGGCCGTGCAAGCAAAAAGTGCATAGTGCAGGGCCGGCTGCAGAGATGTGGGGAGACAGGGGTAAGAACTAAGGATGGGGCATATTGGGCGCGTAGAAACCGTCACATACGAAGTCATTTTTAAAATGTAACGATACATCGTTACATAATGAAGAATAATACAACAAGTATTGAAGTTGAATCACCGTGTTTTAATAGTTACAAAGCCAACCACGCCACAAATGCAGAGTTATTGGATTTGAGATAGATGGAGCCTATATCATGTAAACATTTTTTATATTATGTTTTATTATGGAAGTTATCGATCGGTGATATTGTTTTTTGTGTACATTTAGGTGACTTAATCATTTGTGGGTTGATTCACATGCCCTTTTCTCAATTTGTAGAACGAACAGAAATCAGGAATAGCTCTAGTCCTACATCAATGATGGAAGATGAAACATAAGTTACTCTCTGGATGAAACTAAACTGAACGATGTATCGAAGTCAGTGGGTGTTCAAATGATTTACTTTAGTAAGTAAACAATATGGCCACTATGTATCGTACACATCCATTTCTAGTTCAACAAATGAAAAAACAAATTCAAAGTCAAATAAAAGTAAATTTATTGAAGCATTATCTAAATGATTTCTCAATGTTTCAAGCATCAGTTCTTCTTTCACAACATTCTCCTTGATTGATCATGTAAAAGTTTATCGTTATCTAAGTCATTTTTCTTTCTGCGCACTCATTTTTTCTTGTCAAACAAAAGCCTGGCTCCGCAAAGATGTTCTAGAAAATTGGCCAATGTCTGTGCGGCTGTAACCCTCATCAATTTCTTTATTTGCTCCAGTCCAGGTCGACATAGTTTGCGGGTTGTTAACCCTTGAAACAATACCCTGGCCCAGCGTTTGTCGGTCGTTGACTGCTGCTTATGTAGCTCATGAAGATAACTGTAGCCGGATTTCAGAAGTTTTGGAGCAAGTTTTGTTTCGGTAGACTAATAATAGGTACTTATCGGTTTTCCGGAGCCTATAACAGCTTTTTGTGCCAATAAGGACTTTGTTATCTTAGAACAAAAAAAGTTTAATTTGATTATCGGTTATCGGTTACGTCCGTAGAAGAAATTCGATGGCGTATGTGAATCCACCAACCCGCACTGGGCCAGCGTGGTGGATATGGCCCAATCACCCTTCGTGAGTAGGCCTACGTCCTGCAGTGGACTATTAAAAAGGCTGGTACAGTACAGTACAGCTATGCAGTAAATGCGGTAGAGAATAACGCATGCCTTATCATGAAAACGAAATGCTTCACGTCCATCTTATTAGTATCTGCTTAGATTGAACTACAAATTTGCGCTTACTGTTTGATATTACTAATCTCTGCTCTTGTACTTATGAACTTAACTTCAATAACCCAAAATACTTAGAAAAAACCTACTTACAGATCACTGAGTAGGTAAGAATACTTGTTTTAATTTTCTGTAAGGCGCAAAGATTTAAAATTTAAATAAACGTTGAGTTATCGAGTGCGAAATGAACAAGTAGGACTTTTTAAAATTAATTGTATGAATTGTAACTTTTTCTTACGAGCTAAATCTATTTGAGTTTAACAATCTAATAAATTGTCTATTCTTGTATTTTATTTTCTTAAATCTTTATTTCTTTTTTCAATGCATAGTAAACACAATATCAAAGTGAATATGGGATCTGGTTTATACTCCATATTTGCTTCAATACAAATGAGACTTTATAAATATCACAATCACAACATCACAATGTTTAGTTCCTTTTCATAATATTGAAATATTGTAGCAATTGGAAAATTCTGAGAACATAAGTATTACTTATTCGTAATATATTGTACAATATTTTTATTTGGTGCTAGGATAGATTCAGGGAAATTGTGACTTACGTATGGATCATAAATCTCGACAAGGACCTTAACAAATGTCGTTGACGTGATTCTCTTGATATGGATTTGTTGTATACCTAAATAAGATTAGTTACTGTGTACTGAGTATTGTGTTATTTAGACATTTCAATAACTTTCGCTGTTTTATGAAAAAATAGCTCACATACCTATCTAGTTATTGAATGTTTGATGTTTTTATATCACTAAAGTGACGTAAGACTTTTCATTGTCCACTTTTGAACATAACCTGACCTATTCACGAAGAGAGAATGGACCATACTCATCTTGCTGGTTCAATGTGGGTTAATTAGTGGATCCACGATTTCTTTACTTTATTTATCCAGATTGTAATTGTCAGGAAACAATAACGGAGGTAGGGCATTCCAATACCTAGCAGTCCGCTTTATGAAGGAACAAGCGAATCGCTTAGTTTGAGCAGGTAGTATCTCGACTATCTAGGGGTAGCATTTCAGCGTTTTCCGGCTTGTTCTGTTTTTGAAAGGAGATGTAGGAATTAGGTTGTAGAGTTCGAGCGCGCACTCGCCAAGATGAAGCCTAGAAGACTGCCAAACATGCTACCTTACGTTGTTATGTTCCAGGCTTTTCATTGAATGTGACAATCTTATTGTCCCCGATCAGCTACACGGCATGTCAGCGCCGTTCAATCGAATCTGTTTGCACTTGCAATTGTGTAAAATTGTATTTTGTGACAATACATAATTTTGGATCTTGAACAGAATAGCTCGTGGTATGTAAATCCGTTAATTTCAAATAGCTCATTAACACGGGACCTGGTTTGAACTCACGCGAAACGTTTGTAAAGCAACCTCTCTCCCACTAGGCTATTAAGGCTTTTATAAGCCGAATCATACAAGTCGGCGGATGTCGAGTTAGCTACAAGCTGCGCAACAAACAATCGTGACTGAAGCTCACAGAAAACTGCGCGTTGATGGTCTTAATGGCGCCCTTTCCGTTTAGTAAACTAAGCGCCACATAAATCAGCGGATGAGAAGTTAGCCTCAGATGATACTTCGCCGTGATTCGCTCATTATATCACTTGTCGTAGTGTTGAGCACGAACGTAGGAAGCGCGCGGGAGGCATTATGTTGGCGAGCGGGTGTGCCCCGGAGTCTCGTCTCTCTGGCTCCCACGCATACCTATACTTCGGCTTTTGTGCCGTTCTGAACATAACTTCTCATCCGCCGATTTGTGTAGCGCTCAGTATACAGTGAAAGTAGGGTGATCTACTTTCACATTATATCGTAGCTTGATTATGAATAAATATGATATCTTCATTCTGGAATATTGACTACTCTTGCAGCAACAGCTAAAACTCTGACGCAATATTAGTATGTAGTTATGTGGCCTTAAAAAGGTTCCCCAAACAATTTCCCGGTTTCTTTAAGTAGGTAATACATTAGCACGGGTCATTAATACAGGATTAATCTCTACAAATGGGAGCAAGTAGGTTGGAGGTATCTATATGATCCCTCTTTAGATTGTGATCGGACTGTTTAATGTTAATCGAAGGGTGTTGGGTTAATGACGTCACAAGAGTAAATAGGATGCGTATTTTTGTAAATTTAAGTGTAATCTAGTTCTTGAAGATAGTCTAGTGTTAGGGCTTTCAAAAATAGCGGTACACATCAGGTTTGAAATATTTGAACATTTTAACTTATAATTTTGTTGACACGTAACTCACGTTCTACTGTATCAGCCTTTTAATGTCCACTGCAGGACGTAAGCCTACCCACTAAGGGTGATTGGGCCATATCCACCACGCTGGCCCAGTGCGGGTTGGAGGATTCACATACGCCATCGAATTTCTTCTACGGACGTATGCAGGTTGCTTCACGATGTTTTCCTTCACCGAAAAGCCAGTGCTGTAAAATTCCGTACATAAATTCCAAAGAACTCATTGGTACGGGTCCGGGATTTGAACCCACGACCTCACGATTGTAAGGCGGGTGTCACCACCTCTAGGCCACCACTGCTGTAAGGAAGTCGCATAAGGAATAGCTTAATATATATGAATGAATCACGAATTTTAGCTGCTGTGACTTTCTACATAATTATTATGTACCAAGTATATACACAGAGTTTAATAATTATAGAAGATAGGCATAATTCTAGAATATAGGTAGTCTTTGTATTGATTTTTTTGTTATTATAACCGACCCAAAGGCCGAAGAGTCAGCTGTACCATATATTTTGTAAATCATTTTGGGTTTGGCGCCGTAGTAAAAGTTGGTAAAGTAATGAGTATCATGATATTCTAGAATGGTACCATAGTAGATTTACCTTATATACATACATAAAAGC